>OX336389.2:64727117-65327117 GCA_946902985.2 Meconema thalassinum | reverse complement strand
TTAATTACCACGAATTATCGGGAGTGCACTGTAGGTCTAATTAGAGGAATAGGGTTTGAGTCTTAAATTTTAAGAAATGTAGGCTCTTTATTTCATCACAGAACTACTTGCTTACAATACGTTTATTAAGGATGCCAATACATGGTGTCCACAGGCAGGAAAAGTCAGGAAAAAGTGTGACAAAATGGCGTGAGTCAGGAAAAAATGGCGAAAAGTATTAGAAAGTCAGGAATTTTATATTAACCATACAGTATTTTGTGTTATACAGCCATGTTACTAGTTCAACTAATCTCTGAAGATAAAAAGCAATATCTCACTGGACATTATGGTACGTTTCCATTTTTACAGTACATCATAGTAAAAACCTCTTTTTACCTATTTTTTTGTACGCTTTTTTGGCGTTGGCATTGGCGTAGGGTTGTGGCGACCCTGTCACTATAGTTTAGGTTCTTAAGTACTTTAGTTATATGTTAGTTATTGTCGTTTTAAGGGGCGGAACTACGAGGTCATCTGCCCCTCATTAAGTACTTTGATTTACCGTATTTACTCGAATACGACCCGCCCCTGAATAAGACCCGCACCCTGATTTTGAAGAACAAAATTAAAAAAAAAAAAATTACTCAAAAACTATTTACAATCTTTGCTAAATAAACAGAATAGCATTTCTTCAAAATAGTTTCCAACAGTTCTGAAGTCGTCCTAAAATAACACACAGAAACAATTAAAAATACAAATAAAAGACACAAACACTTCATTCATCGTCATCAGAAGTACCAACTTCGGAACTTTTTTCACCATCACTTTCCCACAAAATGTCGTCATCACTGCCATCCATAGCATTGGAAATACTACATTTCTTGAAGCTCTTCCGTATGAGATCTCCCGAGATACAATTCCATGCCGTCAAAATCCACGAACAGAGCAGCTGAACTTCCGGGTGCTGAATACGACCAGTTGGGGTCAGTGTGTGCTTATCGGCCGCCATCCACTCCGTATACAGCTGTTTCAAGGCTGCTTTGAACGGTCGGTTCACGCAGACATCCAGTGGCTGTAGCATAGACGTCATCCCACCCGGGATGATTGCTAGGTCGGTTTTCCCATCCTTGACGAATTTCTTCACAGAGTCTGTTGTATGACCGCGGTAACTGTCCAGAACAAGCAAGCTCTTTCGTCGTAATAATGCACCAGGGCGACGTTGCCAGACACACTTTAACCAGTCTTCCACCAGTGAACTGTCCATCCAACCAGAGTCCTGAGTTCTAACGATAACACCAGCGGGTATATTTTTTGGAAGAGTCTTTCGCTTGAGAACAACGTACGGCGGAAGTTTGGTTCCATCAGCGAGTATACACAACATTACCGTGCACCGTTGTTTCTCATTACCACCTGTTCTGATAGTCACACTTTTAGATCCCTTAACATTCACAGTACTGTCCAGTGGCATTTCAAAGTAGACTGGCGTCTGATCTGCATTACCAATTTGGGAAAGCAAATATGAATTTTCCTTCCGCAACTGAATTACGTGACGCTGAAAGGAAAGTAACTTTTCTTCATAGGCACCAGGAAGACGCTGCGGAATTGAGGTACGCCTTCGTATGCTTAACCCATTTCTTTTATAAAAATTTTGAATCCATCCTCGGCTTGCTTTAAACCCTACCGTAGAAAGTTCCTTTGCGATCTGTAATGCCTTTAATTGACACATTTCGGTCGACACCCCACTTCCCAATTCCCGCCTTTCTGTTACGTATTTATAAAGTTGTTTTTCAATTTCCGGAAACTGTACACTCAGTCTGCGGAAAGCTCTACGAGCACCACTACTTGTTAGCAACACGTTTTTTTTCTTTCTCCAATCTAGAATACATGACTCGTCAATATCATATTTCCTACCGGTGGCACGATTTCCAATAATTTCAGCTTCCCTCACAACTTTCAGCTTCTCACTCACAGTAAACGACCGCAAACGCTTCGTAGAACTCATGTTTACACTCGGGAAATGTGCGCGAGACTGTATGCCGCCGCCTGCTTACGGTAAAACAAAGTGATAGCCGGAAGAAGGCTAGCACCATCTAGCGGATACTCGCAACACCCGATATCGCGCGTGGCGGGCAATTTAAATCTTTAAAATCAGGATGACTCAAATAAGACCCGCACCCCAATTTTTCACGTCCGAATTTGTTTAAAAATGTGCGGGTGGTATTCGAGTATATACGGTATGTATGTATTATGTATAATTTACTTTATTTTCTATTTTAAATGAATAAAGAGGCGAGCGTTGGGCAAATTCTACAAATGAAAAAAGATATATACATATTTGCTCAATAAACCTTTTTTTCCGATGTTACGATGACTTCGCGAGTCAGGAATTTTGTTAAAAAATGGTCAGGAAAAGTCAGGAAAATTGACATTGAAAATTCTGTGGACACCATGCAATAGCACAGTTGCATGTTTTTTTGAATGACAGAATGTTTTTTCACTAGTGTATTATTGTTAGATCAATGCCTTGTCTCTGCAACCATTGCTCTCTGTCTTCATCTCACATTAGGAACCATAATGAAGAGTTAGTGTGGTGTCTTGCAGGAAACATTATCTCGGTCGACCTCGGCGTTATGTCGCAAGATGTTATGGATAGTTGGTCTCAGTTCTCTTTTCCCTTGAATTTCTTGCTGGATGCTGATGCTAGTCCTCTTTTCAATCCATTTAACCCGTAATATTCTCCGCCAGACCCACATCTCGAAACGCTTCAAGTCGCTTCCAATCCTGACCTCTGATCGTCCAAGATTCACATCCATACAAAAGCACACTCCACACAAAGGACATGACAAATTTCTTTTTAAATTATTGGCATATTATTGTTAGAGACAGTCAAAATTCGTGACTCGTGAAATCACGAAAAAATTTAAAACAAATAAACATTGGTTTCGAAACATATGCTCACTGGAGTTCCGTGTCTTGTTTACATTGTGATTGGCAGCAAACTTGCGTTCATTTCTCTCTGTTTTCGTTCGTGATTATAAATTAAGCTGTATCATAGGCAATTTATTTAGTTTACTTGTTAGTTCATTATTTAAATAGTTTTCTTAGGTACCGTATATACCCGAATGTAAGACGAGGTTTTTTCCCACTTTTTGTGTTATAAAAATTTAGGGTCGTCTTATATTCAGGGTATTAATTTTTTTTTAAATTATTATTATTATTATTATTACAGTATTTGCAAAGTAGTATGCGGTGTTGGCATCTTGTAACTCGCAACAAATCAATGCGTTAATGAAGATTAAAATATGGTTTGTTATGTTTAATTACCATGCATATACGAATAGCGTACATTTCGCGGTTAGGATTTACGCATAAACGTCCTTTTAAGCGGATAAATTATATGTTCGAAAGCATACGGATATATGTTTTAAAACAATCTTTACAAGAACAACCAGTCAACGAGAAGTAATTGAGTGATCAACGTATCTTAATTTAATAACGTCTCCCATTCTTGAACAAAGAAATTATAGAGTATGTCTTGGAAAAGCGGGCAGAGGGATTTCCGATAACATGAGATGTTATAAAAATGAAAGCACGACCTTGAGGGCATATATTGTGCAAGTTATGAGTTAGCGAGTATTTTTTTTGAAAAAATCTGTAAGAGGCAGTTGCTAACTAGGCCTCGTCTTATATTCGGGGTCGTCTTACATTCGGGTATATACGGTAATTAGGTTTTTAGTGATAGTGAAGCGATATATATAGTTCACTTAGGTTAGGCCCAGTTATTTATCGTGTGCGACATGGCGAAGTGAGTTCAATTAGCTGACGATGATACCGTATCACTGAATTTCTTAACAATTATTCAAGTGATGATGTTTCTCTGTCCGAATCGGAAAGTATAGATGATGATGATGATGATGATGATAATCCAGCATCTCCAGACCGTGATGTTAGTGTGGATAGTGATGAGTGTTTTATACAAAATTGGCTGACATTTTTCACTGTTACATCACTTTAAACATTTTGATCTATCCTTGGATCTAGTGCACATAGAATCTTTATATTTACCATGCTAGTAAACAATAATATAGCCTTCCTACTGACATGAATAACAAACTTGGGCTGTGAATGGCATTTCCTAGAATTCCTTCCGAACTTTCAAAATCAGAAACTTGTAACTTTGTTTGCACATTTCTTATTAGCCTATTTTCAATTTTGAAAAAATAGGCTTATGAGATCACCTTTTGTCCGTGTGTGTGTGTGTGTGTGAGGTGTGTGTGTGTGTCCCCCTAATAAAATCTAAACGGCTGGAGCGATTTCAATGAAACTCGGTAAGTTCATAGCACTATTCCCGGCGACCTCGACCGTGCCCTTCAAATTTTGTTACGTCTCCCCAATCCAACATGTCGGCTGTGCGAAATATTTCACTAGCATTCAATATCTCCGAAACTATTGCAGATATCGCCTTGAAATTGTGTACGGTGATAAAGGGCACTACTAGAAGTTCATCTATGAGACTTTCAAAAACCTGGTGACTACAATACCAACATGGCGGCCAAGCAAAGTTGAGACTTTTAAATAGACTTTTCTCGCGATTTAACTATCCAAACGTAATCAAACTTGGTACAGCAAATGTTTATACACATTGTAATGCACTGCAGTCTAATTTATTTCAATTGTTTACATAACCTCAAAATGGCGGCTGTGCGAATTATTTCACTGACATTCTATATCTCCGAAACTATTACAGATATCACCCTGCAATTTTGTACGTTGATAAAGGGTACTGATACAAGTTTACCTATGCATATTTTAATAGACTTTTCTCGTGATTTAACTCTCTGAGCGCAGTGAAATGTGGTACAGTAAATGATTTTGCAGATTGTAATGCACTGCCATCTAATTTAATACAATTGTTTACATAACCTCAAGATGGCGGCTGTGCGAAATTTTAAAATTAAGTTTTTATTTCTTGTGTCGTAATCATGCGATGGAAGTGAAAGTTTGAATAATGAACCTAGGCAATAATTGTCCTTGAATGGTACATAACTCTATGGCATATACATATAACAATCCTAAATGGAGAGCTTGCGAAATATTTAGACGGTTCTCTATCTATGAATGTTTACAGCAAACAAACTGATTTTTTTAAATGTTCATAGAGACTATGAACATATGTTCACCTATAGGACTTTCAGTAACCTGGTGAGCACAAATCCAACATGGCGGCGACGCGAATTATAAATATTTAAATGGACGTTTCTCGCGAATTAACTATCCGAGTGCCATGAAACGTTGCACGTTAAATGCTTATACAAATGTTGATCCACTGGCATCTAATTTATTTCAATTGTTTGCATAATTACAAGATGGCTGCTTTGCGTAATTTTAACATCTCGTTTTTACTTCTTGTGTTCTAATCATGCGATTGCAGTTTGAATACCACACGTACACAATAATCTTAATGTAATAGTACAAAAATAAAACTCCAACCTGGCGACCATCTGAAATATTTAGACGGTTCTCAATATCTACGAATCTGTTACAGCAATTAAACTGAAATTTTGTATGTTAATAGAGGCAATTAACATGAGCAGGATATATGAAAATAGGCTGGATAGTTCTTCACGGAACTACTTGTTTTTTTAACATTAAACCCTTTTGGTTTAGAGACATGGCTTACTTGCAGTGATAATAAGTGATGTATACTCTATAGGTTTACCAAATTTCATATTGATAACTTCATTGGTGTGCCTTCCATGTAATTTTAAAACAAGTGTATGCATAGTGTGGTAAATATGGCTGACAGTTTTCAGACATCCAAAAGCGCAGAGCTTGAAAGCGAAAGGGTTAGAGGACAGTAGCCTTGCAGACAAAATCAGAGATTCGGCATGTGTCACAGTGGAAAGAAACAGTGTCATTTAAAGAAGGCATCCTTTAGGAACTGTTCAGTGGGCATCAATTAGCATATGGCACTTCGAGGATGGGAGTGTCAAAGTGCTGTTATGTGGGTCTATGCTGAGGATGCGAGATGCGATTGCCAAGTGATCCAATTCCTATATCACGTACTCATCTGCTAAGAAATGAATGAGTCCTGCTTGCCATGGGCAGAGGGCTAAGAGCTGCAGAGCTCTGGAAAGGAGGAATTTAGTGCATCTCCTGGATGCGGAAATTAAATAAAGACTTAGACAGCCTCGAGAACATCCTTTTCTTCATCTTAAGTTTACTTCCGCAGACCTACCCTGGTTTTCCATGCTCTGCAGATTTGTGCTCCAGACCATGAATTCTTTAATCAATATACTGATTCAAAATAATTTCCCTGATTTGATAACTCTTGATATACAGTAGTTAGTATACAAACTGTTTCCTGAAGAATCCAAGATCTTTTTGTACTCCACTTGAACATAATGATATTGCATCAAATTTCAAAGAAAATTGAAAAATTAATCCGGTCCGCTCAAACCTAATTTCAGCATTTCACTCGATGTACTGTTGGACTCATCAGTTGCTATGGTACACCTCACCAAAGCTCTGGCTAGTACAGATAGAAAATCATAAATTGTCGCATGGAAAATATCAAATCCTGTTCGGGTATCATCGTGCTTGGACGTGGCTGTACAGTTGCAACAAATTTTGATCTTTATTCAACGACATGTTCGTGACAAAATGCAACTATCAGTACACAGTGCCACTGTGCAGATACCAGAATAACAGAGAAGAATGATATGCAATTAATGAGAAACTGCCCAAATGCGTGAAGTGAGGGACGCGCCCCAAGTGACGATGGATGAGAAGCACTCAACAGAGTAGCTGTGTTAGCGTAGAGGAAAGGTGTGAAGTTGATAACCCGGACCACCGTGGTTCAAATATTGGTCTCGGCAATTCTTTTTGTTATACCATTGTGGAACCACACGATACTGGACGCCTTTTAAGTTTTACAACGAAATATTGCAATAAACCGTTAGTTAATTACCACCGGGTCTATGATAGATGTAATAGACGTGCATGAGATGTTGGAAATATCATTACAATATTATGAGCATTCTGCAGAATGCCAGTTAGTTCAGGGGAAGAGGCGTTGCGTGAAACGACAAAGAACTGGGGTTCAAATCGTTCTCGTGGTGTTTATTTTTTAAACATGTCAAATGTTTCATGAACGAAATACGTGTGTGTTTTTATACAAAGGGAAATCTGGCTAATGAATTTGTTTATTGTTAGTCCTGAAATGGACTGATGTAGGCACTTCTTCAATATCTTGTCCAGTATCCACCGGCTTCGACAATTTGCTGTAGCCTACGTGGCATTGACTGAACTAGAATTCTGAAGTACTGTTCATCAAGGGCAATCTCCTCCCATGCTTCCAACATAATCTCCCACAATGCATCCTGTGAACGAGGGGGAGGGTGAGGCCAGTTTTGCCTGATATGGCGTTTCCACTTTGCCCACATGCTCAATGGGGTTCAAGTCTGGAGTTCGAGGGACCCAGTTGAGCAGTTCAATGGAGTCCTGCTCAGAAAACCAGCCCTGAACACTCCTGCTCATGTGGATTGGAGAGTTGTCTTGCACGAACTGAAGTACTGCATGTGGATAGCGCTCTCTGTTACTCGGAATCATAATGTTCTGCAAGATTATTCAAGTATTGGTCCGATGTGAGATGTACATCTATCCAATAAAGCACTCCAGCCCCATCAGACGACATTCACCCCCAGCACGACACAGTTATTTCTTCACAAAAATAATATTCACGGCGTGACTTGAACTGTGGTTGCTCGGCGATGAATGACTTTTGCAACCTGACAGCTAACCTCCTATGCTAGAGCGCAACACACATCATTGTGTGTGTATCATGCCTTACCACAACACAGTGCGTGTGGGAGAGGAGCGAGGGGCTGGCCGAGAGCGAGAGAATTACGGACTGACCATGTTGCAGTACATATCCACCGAACTGTACGTAGCCGACAGCAGCCGAAGTGGCACTTAGCAGTTTTCTTGCCTCAAGATATGCGACATTTTATGATTGTTTATCTGTACATACTGAGACAGGAGATGCACTAAGGGAGAGCACAGCTCTCATAATACATAGACACTGCTCATGGTTCATAAGAACCTGCAGTGGCCTTCTCGGTATGCATTAGCCAGCGTGTTGGTGAGGTGTATCATATCAATTGACGAGCCTATTGATGCACTGGGTTGAAACACTGGTAAACAGATTTGAGCTGACCGGATCAATTTTTCAATTTTCTTCCAAATTTGATGAAATGTCGAACATTATAAGGCATTGGCATGCGTCTTCCTTCATTATGGGAGGTTCTAATTTATCTGTGACTTGTTCACGGGAATATTCTCTGCTAATATGGTAATATCTTTAAGGATGGCCATTGATGATGTCATAACAAATGAGATGATCTGCCAAGTTACATTCAGCAAGCACTGTACCTTTGGAGCATGAGTGGTGAGAGTGAATGCAACAGAACAGCAAGAAATTACTAGAAATCACCATGTTTGTAGCAATGGTCATCCTGAGTAACTTAAGATATATAACTATATACTAGGTGAAGAAAAAATTGCGCACTTGGAGGTCGGCTTGCGGTTCCCCATCGAATTCTACAACCAAGTTTTATCTAGAAAAGCCTAGTCCTGCCTGCCAATAGTTTCAATAGAAATGTGATGTAAGAAACGAGGCTCTGACAATGCTGTAACTGCGTGCAGCGTGACCTAGAACAGGTTGCATGAACTTGGTGCTGTGCCAGAGCTGTCTCATTGGCTCAGTGGGAAAAGATAATGCCGTGAATACCTCTTATGCGGACACGTCGATGGTCAAGTCATGTTCGCGCCAAGAAGATTTTCAGTTAGTATGAAATTGTATTCATTGTACACCTCCTCAATGCAATACATTATGTTATGTTCTATGTCGTACCATTACTGATACTTTTCTTCTCCTTGCCAATGAGGCCTGTTATGAACCATGCGTCAATTTCAATTCTTCACTCTTTGTTGTTTTCTCTTCCGTTCTTCCCAATATTTTTTCATTCTTCGACTAGGCTGCGTCTTTCTGTCCCCAGACCACTTCGTCCCAGGTTTCCTTTCCACTCTTTCCTGGAAATCTTCCATTCTTAAGTTAACACCTTCTTTTGAAAAATCTCTCTGTCCACAGTGTCTTCTTCTCTTATATTAGGGGCGTGGTGGCTCAGCGGTCTAACTGTATGCCTCTCACCAAGGCGGTCCGGGTTCGATTCCCGGTCAATGCATGTGAGATTTTCGAAGTGAAATGCCATGTCCTGTGGTTCGGATTCCACGTAAAAAGGAGGTCCCGTGGCTCATGATCTCACGATTAACGGTCACGTTAAACTACAAGCTTCCTTTTTTCTCTTATATTATTTCTTTCTGTTACCTTTATTTAAACGTTCAAACATACATGGGTTGGTTTTTTAGGTTTGGCACCTTAGTTATAACTGGATTAATAACTCACTTAGATGGTTCCAAGTTTCACAGGTCCTCGATGTAGTCCCCACCGTTGTGTACAACGTGTTCCCAGCGATGCGGAAGTCGTTGGATCCCGTTGGCACTGCCCAATCTATTGATGGTACGAAGAGAGTGCTCGGCAGCCTGCTTAACGTCTTCAATGGTACGGAAGTGCTCCCCACGCATTGTCATCTTCATCTTCGGGATGAGATCATAGTCGCAGGGACTGATGTCGGGAGAATATGGGGGGTGATAGAGGACCTCCCAGCCCCAGCGATCCAACAATGCCGACACAACGCCTGCTGTGTGTGCTCTAGCATTGTCATGCAGAACGATGGGCGGTGTAACCATGTGGTGGCGCCGTTTCCTTCTCAGAGCTCCTCGGAGATGGTCTTGCAGAAACGAACAATAGTATGACGCATTAACGGTTTGCCCTCGGGGAACAGTATCTTCCTCATTTTCAGTAAGTCCTTCAGGATGTGGAGGACAGTTGAATGCGTCAGTCCGGTATCTTGCTCTAATTGACGAATCGTTACGTTCCGATCCACCTCTACTAACGTGGACACCATCTGTACATTGTCATCACTTACTGGTGGGTGACCAGATCGAGGCATGTGCTCCACACGTTCGCGCCCATCTCGAAAGGCTGCAACCCATCTTGCTACCGTTCTGAACGTTAACGCAGCTGCACCGCACGCTTCCTGCAATCCTCGGTGACACTGTTTAGCACTGCGACCCCTAGCACACTGAATTTTTATCCACGTTCTCTGCTCCTGCTTGGAAAACATTGCGACTGTCTTTCGCGAGCGCTGGTCTCATACTACTCATCTAACAGGCGTGACTGCGCACGAACGGTGGTGAGGACAGGTGAGGTCATGTGCTCTGAGGGAGGGGATGCAGGGCAGTAACCGTCGGTAAAAGTGGCAGCGCCCAACATTGTTGCAACTTGGCACTGAAGCATTGGTGCCAAAACTAAAAAACCAACCCATGTATATAACTATATACTAGGTGAAGAAAAAATACCGCACTTGGAGGTCGGCTTGTGGTTCCCCATCAAATTTTACGACAAAGGTTTATCTAGAAAAGCCTAGTCCTGCCTGCCAATAGTTTCAATAGAAATGTGATTTAAGAAACTAGGCTCTGACAATGCTGTAACTGGGTGCAGTGTGACCTAGAACAGGTTGCATGAACTTGGTGCTGTGCCAGAGCTGTCTCATTAGCTCAGTGGGAAAAGATAATGCCATGAATACCTCTTATGCGGACACGTCGATGGTCAAGTCGTGTTCGCGCCAAGAAGATTTTCAGTTAGTATGAAATTGTATTCATTGTACACCTCCCCAATGCAATACATTATGTTATGTTCTATGTCGTACCATTACTGATACTTTTCTTCTCCTTGCCAATGAGGCCTGTTATGAACCATGCGTCAATTTCAATTCTTCACTCTTTGTTGTTTTCTCTTCCGTTCTTGCCAATATATTTTCATTCTTCGACTAGGCTGCGTCTTTCTGTCCCCAGACCACTTCGTCCCAGGTTTCCTTTCCACTCTTTCCTGGAAATCTTCCATACTTAAGTTAACACCTTCTTTTGAAAAATCTCTCTGTCCACAGTGTCTTCTTCTCTTATATTATTTCTTTATGTTACCTTTATTTAAACGTTCAAACATAACATGAACTTCTTACAGACGTAAACGAACTCTTTGTTTCGTCCATGGCACAAATAAAGCCAATAGAACATAATAGTCGATACATTAACGTTGTCTGTATCCAATGAGGTATAAGAAACACAATAGGTAGGCTACACTAGTTTGCCCATTCTGCTACGCACAAAATTCCATTCTGTATGTTTGCATCCTGTCTATCTTCACAGAGCCGGGAATTGATGTAACAAAAAAAAACAAAAAAAAAAAACGACCTGACGTAGATTTGAACCGTAGCTCGCTGGATGTGGGTTTAATAATCCAGCAGTTTACTCAGTGAGCTACGACGGCTGGTACGGTAGAGTACGGTGATGCACATTCTTCTGTACATTCCGATGTGCTGCAGGATGTGACAGTGTCGCCAGCTTCTCGTTTTCATACTTGTGTTTTCAAACTGCACCCTCTGCGTTTTTGCTATAGAAACTTTTCTACTATACTTATTATGTCCAGGGGCAGATGGCCTCGTAGTTCCGCCCCTTAAAATAACAATAACTAACTAACTTATTATGTCCACTGTACAACACAACTTACTTTGTTTGAGGTGTTAACTCCTCTTCAGGGACATGTTTCGGACCTCCAAGCAGTCCATCATCAGCCTAGTACAGTAAATTATGGTCTAAAATGTTCACCTTGTTGGTGATGGTCACGCGTTGTAAAATACATAAATGAGGATGAAATGATACTGATTGGTGAATGAATAAAAGTTTTTTTTAAATTTCTTTTAATCTCTTTTAAAATAACTTTTATTCATTCACCAATCAGTGTCATTTCATCCTCATTTATCTATTTTACAACATGTGACCATCACCAACAAGGTGAACATTTTAGACCATAATTTACTGTACTAGGCTGATGATGGACTGCTTGGAGGTCCGAAACATGTCCCTGAAGAGGAGTTAACACCTCAAACAAAGTAAGTTGTGTTGTACAGTGGACATAATAAGTATAGTAGATATAGAGGGTGTTTCAGAAATACTTTTACAAACTTTGGGGATTGGTTCCTTACACCAAAACAAGAAAAAAAGTTCATATACACATATGTCCCAAAATCATTCGTTTTCGCTTTATTAATGAAAGAACATTGTACAGTGACACATTAATTGACAGCCTGTTTGGAAGTGTTTAACACATGAACTCTTATAAAAAAAAAGGTTCCTGACACCACAGATAAAAGTCTAACGGACCGTGCAAGCCATTAAACGGGTCCTCCTCTGCCCAACCATCTGTCCTGGAAGATCTCCGTTAGTGCAGTGCGAACACGGTGACTAAAGTGTGCAGGAGCCCCATCATGCATCCACCAC
Source organism: Meconema thalassinum (assembly GCA_946902985.2). Classification (NCBI taxonomy): domain Eukaryota; kingdom Metazoa; phylum Arthropoda; class Insecta; order Orthoptera; family Tettigoniidae; genus Meconema; species Meconema thalassinum. Next base: position 65,314,682 of record OX336389.2, on the reverse strand, counting down.
ATACGTTGTCATATTTGCAGGGGCACATTGTCATGCAGTAAGTCTGATAGGGTGTTCGTTCTGGATAAAGTCTCTGGAGACAGCACCTGTAAGACGTGCTGGTAGAACGTATGGACCTACAATTCCAGCCCACACATTAATCCTAAACTGGTGCTGATGGCGAGCCCATCTGGAACACCTGTGCATTTGACAGTTTTTCCATCTGTCAGTGTGAGGAACCTCTTTTGATATGAGTTCGGAATTTGAGACATATGTGTATATGAACTTTTTTTCTTGTTTCGGTGTAAGGAACCAATCCCCCAAGTTTGTCAAAGTATTTCTGAAACAGCCGGTATAATGTCAACATGGAAAATTATTATAAAAGACATTCATAGAAACTTTTTTCTTGAATTTGGATGAGGAGTTGCATGCCGACCTCCAAGTGCGGCATTTTTTCTTCACCCTGTATACATTGTGAATGCATTTACTTCTTTCTAACTTCCCACCCTCCAGAGGTTCAAAGGATCAAAATGTTTTCCTATGCTCAGTGGATTAATGGAGGCAGAGTTCGTGACGGTGCCCAGTATTTTAAGTAAGGCAGTATCCCAGCATTTACTGTACTTAGAGTTGGTATTGATAACCCTAGGGAAAATTCACACTTAACAAGTCCCCTTATGGGGGGATGATGGTGATTTTATGAAAACAAATATTTTTTCCAATTATATAAATTTATCAATTATTGGCAATATGTTACCAAGTTTCAAGGACTCTATGACCATTGTTTTTGCCACAATAAAATAATATATCAGCGCCTGCACAGTTGAATGTCGCCTCAACTTGCCTACTGTTCAACTTGCTTTCAATCCATGGCTTGTATACTTCAATATTGTTCTATCTTTGACAGTAGAACGCTCCAGTCTTGAAATATCTTGATTGTAGTTCTAGGTGTCATCCACAGATGGCACTATCGGCACTTATTCTATAAATAAAGCAATGTATTAGAGGTAAGGTGGAAAATGGAAAGGTGTTGGGTGGGAAAGATAGGCTATCAGGCAAGGAAGTAGACACTATGCTAGTTTATTATGAAAAAGCAATCAGAGAAATCACAAGCGTAGATTCTAAGACAAGACTGTTAGGGCCACATATCTCCATAAGCTATCTACCAATGAGAGTCCACATCATATGTTGTGTCCCAATGGCAGTGACACCTGGTGCAGATATTGGAAATGTAAAGAGGCTGGTGAAGCATATGACCACAGTAATAGCTTACCTTCTGCAGTATTAAATGAAATGAAGCCTGTGTAAAAAGATCTAGCACATCCAAGGTGCTTAGAAAAATGTTTACATGGAGGTACGGGTACACAAAACTGCAATGAAAGTTTGAACAATCAAATTTGGCTGCGATGCCCCAAATCTATATTTTGTGGTGCTAAAACTGTTCAGATATCAACATATAATGCTGTTGTATGCTCTAATGATGGCAGTGAAGGAAAAGTGAAGGTATTAGAACTTATAGGGATGAATCCAGGGATGCACACAATAAAAACATTGAGAATCCTGGGCAAGGAGCGGGTCGATCGGGCTGATGCAGCATTGATAAAAGCATCCAAAATTCACAGGCTGTTGACAAGATCACAAAAAAGAGGAAGAGAAGATGAGTAAGACCCTGATTATGGCACAGGAAAGTTTTAAAAATCCATAAATTCTACATATTTCCATAGAAAGTTACAAAATTTATCAAAGTAAACTTTAAACCTGTTTTTCTTCAAATGTTACTTTTTAGTTTTTAGGAACTCCTAACTCAATGATGGTTAGAGCTAGAACCCTGAAATTTTCTCAGCATGTGTATGTAGGTAACCTGCTTAAAATGAACTACAATGAAGTAGGCGGGGTTGTAATACAAGTGATATGTGATGAAACACATGAAAAATTACCTTAAAAAACCGTCCGTATTATAAAAAATTCATAAAACTTTAATTATAAGGATTGTAGTATTCATTTTAATTCAAGTTATATATTGAACCATTAAAACTGTTTTAGCTAAGTTTCATGATTGTGTGTCAATTGATTGAGGAATTGTGTGTTCCTAAATTGTTTAATGTCACTAAATTGTTATTAACAATTGATAATGTTAACATTCATTGCATAACTTATTTTCTGATCAAAAACTGTAGACTGACTTTGTTCAAATAGATTCGCCAAGTCACATTTAAATATGTTGATATTTGGCATTTGTTTTTAATTAAATTAAACTTGGCTGCATTTTCTCCATCATCCCCCCTCCTTAAGAAGTTTATCACTAGTATGCCAACATTTGAGGTATGTTTTTCAAATTAGCCTTTATAATCCTTTTTATGTGGCATCATTGTTATTGACAGCAATGATAACTGTTGTAATGCTTCTAATTTGTGTTTTTTGATACTTACTTTTCTTTTACCAGGAATGTGTTAAAACGAAGGCACTAGGCTCTGTGCTGTCCACACGTAATGTGTCTCCAGAACAAGCCTTAGCTGCAGTGGAGAGAGTTTTCGACAAATGCTACAACGATCTCGAACCAATCGGGCGGCGTCTACGTCGTAACTCTGCAGATATGCATAAAGCCTATCTAGAGGGTGAATATTATGGCTACAGTTAAACTTTTTCACTTTGACTAGTCTCCAACAACAGTACTGATTTTGAAATCTATATTAGTAATTAAGTAATAATTAGACCAACTAGAGAATTCCAGATTGTATGTGTAGTCCAAATATACTCTTATTTTGTTCTGATGTTGAAAATATATGTATGATTTTTATAGCCAATCAATTAAATTGAAAACTTTCTAAAAGATTTCACTTGTTTTATTAAGCAGAAGTTGCGGTCAGGAGAGGCAAGTAGACGTGTGCATATGAAAAGGTACCAGTTAGTGGCCTTTAACACGTTCAGTGCGGATCACGCACCCAGTGTTAGAAAATGTGAATCACAGTCTTCCCGCATGGTAAGGAAGGCTCTCCTTGTCATCCCGCACATCGATTAAGTCCAATCTATTAGCAGGTTCATAGAACCTTTTGCGCAGTATTTGCGCATGTGTATTCAGTTTCCTGCATATTTACTCGCCTCGATTTTTAGTATATTTTCATTTATGACAAAATAGGTTTATGAGATCACCTTTTCTCCATGGGTGTGTGCCCCCTAATAAAATGTAAACCGCCGAAGCGATTTCAATGAAACTCGGTAAGTGCATACTACTGCCTTGTCTGACCTCGACCGTGCCTTTCAAATTTTAATACTTATCAGCAATCCAACATGGTGGCCGCGCAAAATATTTCACTGGAATTCTATATCACCTGGGTCAATAGTAACAGAAAATAACAACATAAGAGAACAAATATATACCAGGATTGCAGCTGGTAACTATGCGTTAGGCAAGGTATTCCAGACGAGAAGCCTAAGTAGGAATCTGAAATTAATTATCTATCGCACAGTAGTGAGACCGGTGGTGACCTATGGTTCAGAGGCATGGACTATGACGCAAGGGGCTGAGGAGTTATTACGAAGATGGGAAAGGAAGATACTTTGGAAAATATATGGGCCAGTGAATGATAGTGGATTTTGGCGAATCAGAAACAATAGAGAAATCAGAGAACTATATGGAAAACCAGATTTAGTAGCCGAAATAAAAAGCAATAGACTGAGATAGCTAGGGCAAGTTGAAAGAATGACGGAGAACCGGATGGCAAAGAAAGTCTTTGAAGGTAAACCTGGAGGGCGTCGTATGAGGCGTAGACCAAGGATTAGATGGTTGGATGACGTAGAGGATGACCTGAGGAGAATGGGAGTAAGAGAGATGGAGAACCAAGGCCGTGATCCGAGAGATTGTCCGGGAGGCCAAGGCCCTACATGGGTTGTAGGGCCAAGGAGTAAAGTATTCTATATCACCGCAACAGTAACGGATATCACTGTGGACTACTTGTTCTGACTGAGTGGCAGGATGTGACTTAACTCACCCATGTTCCTAGGTCTGCCAACTTGGTGGATTGTTAGCGGGGCGGGGGAGGATAGTAAGGGTTACCGCCTTCTCCTCGCTCTCCACAAGTACTATAACCCCGTGAAGGCATGCCTCTTCTGCTACTTGAGCACCCAGCAGCAAGGCGACAGTGAGGTACCGTATTGTTAATTGAAAGTGCGCGCGCTATTCTTCTGAATTAGTTTGCATTCCGTGCATTATTGGCATGATGTATGAGAATTCAGACATGGAAACAACCATTTACGACTCTGAGGGTTAGTTGTGTAAAACAAGACAGTTGTCATCTCGTTGAAACTCACTTTCAAATAAAGAGTGAAGTTGGCCCCTTCGGGAACTTCACAAGTTTTTTTAACTCCTTAAAATGTAAACCATCTTGGACTTACAAAGAGAAGTGTGAAGCAAAAAACAAAAATGTATGCCTAATTTAGATATTAAGTATTTTGATGGCAAAGTAGCCAGAAACTTTGAGTTCTCTTGGTATATGCAATATTTGTGGTTAACAGCCTGTTCCAAATTCAAGAAGCTTTTTTGTTATATGTGTGTTTTGTTTGGTGGTGAAAAGGAATGGACTTTAAATTACAAAAAACTTTCTTAGAAAAGCGGAGAAGCATTAAAATTCAAGTAAACTTATTCAGAATAATGAGAAATTCATTTACTTGGGTGTGGGAGGATAGGACATTCCTTATCTGAAGGTGCAAGAATTCAAGCCGTAAAACAGAATGGAGTTGTGAAACAAAATCAAATTGTTGTTGAGAGACTTGTTGAAATTATGTCTATTCTTGGGAAACAGGAACTTTGATTTTGAGGTAATTTTGAGTGGGAAGACTTGATCAACAGGGGAAATTACCTAGAGTTAGATCATCTTTCAAAACAGGAACAGCACATTCAAGATCATCTCCTGGCCATGTCGGGCTTTAAAGGCACATCAAGGGAAATACATAATGAATTAATTGAGTCGGTAACTTAAGTAATTCCGGAGATGATCACAGTGGAACTGGATTCTTGTGATTTCATTGCAGGGTGTTGAGCGATACGGGATATGTGGGAAATATACGGGAATTTTAGTGACTCAGGAAATATACGGGATTTTCCTATTTGATCCTGGAAATCTTGAAAAGTCTTATAATGCCCGACTTCTTAGCCTCCAAACGCTAGGTAGAGTCCTGCCGCTCGGTCTTCTATTTCGCCTGCAGACCACGCCGCCACCCGCATTTTGCGGCACCACCACTTAGAACGTTTAGAGGGCTGACAGCCCAGCCAATGTCACGACGCGGCAGTGTCGAATGCGACTGCTTTGCCTGGCTGACTGCCGGCCGCATGCGCAATCGACACCGCTCACCGTCCGTTTGACCAGATCTCGGTTCTCGGGGATAGACACGGAGAAATGTCGCTATGTACGTTATCGACGCCACTCTCGGCAGTTTGACGAGATTCCCGTTGGCCTAGTGAAGTGGAAGGTGGCGAGTTCGCTGTCGGGCATGATCGAATGTGGCGTGTAGGTATAGGCACCACTCAAAAGAGGGGTGGACTTATTCTCACAGTTCCAACTCGGTGGTCGCGAGTTTACAGTGGAGCGCAGTCTGACTTTGGGGAAGTTGTGAGTACAGTATAAGATTGGATGTGATCAGCACCGTTAGTGTATGACAAGATTCCCGTGACTTTCACGATCACAAGTTATACTTCGTCGTAATCTGGATAGTGTCCGATCTGGGTAATGACCAATCCAGATGGACTTCATTTGTCTCTAGTACGTGTTTAGACGTTTCATCCTGAAACAATATACTGTCGCTTTGCAGTTACGCTTACGCTATAAAAACTTGATTCCCGTTTTAAGATTAATTTTCACCCATTCGGTATGCAAACTAGTCTCAAACAGATCTAAAATATACAGGAATTTGGTCGATTTTCGTTCGGGAAATATACGGGAATTTAAAAACGGGTCACCACTCGACACCATGCATTGATATTCAGGCAGATGAGACCTTAGGCATAGCAAATAGATCTCAAGTGAGTGTAGTATGCTTGTTCTGCACAAGACAGGGTCCCACAGAAAGATTCATGGGGTTTTGCAATGTTTTGATTGATAAGACTGCATTCGACTTATGAGAATTAATTATCTATGAGGTGCATTCAAAAAGTAACGAGCCGGAGGCTGGAATGCGCAAACCGGTGACGACATCGGCTAATTGTGGCGTGTGTAACGAAGTGTGGTTCCGATCAGAGCGTGGAAGGTCACAGCCCGTCGCTAGAGGGCACGCGTGCACGTCACGTGACGATACAAAGCGAGCAGCAGCATGCATCAATCGTCCAACGCTGCCAGTCGCATTGCAAACAGTGACATGGAGTCGTCAAACGAAGAGCAAAGAGGTGTTGTTCGGTTTCTGACAGCGGAAGGAGTAGGGCGAACGGGCATTCATCGCCGAATGTCACAAGTGTACGGCGAACACTGCATGTCCCTTGCATGGGTCAAGGCTTGGCACAAGCGCTTGAGGGAAGGACGGGTGTCGTAAGCCGATTATGCCCGGTCTGGTGCACCCCCCTGCATTACCGATGACAACGTCCAGCTGGTTGATGCACTCATTACCCAGGACTGCCGAGTGACAGTGAACGCCATAGCCGCTGTGGTCGGATTGAGCGTCGGAAGTGTGCACACCATCATGAAGGAACGATTACACTTGCACAAAGTGTGTGCCCAATGGGTGCCCCACAGTCTTCAACCACACCAGGAAGCATATCGAATAACCCACTGACTTGGTCATCTGCTGCGCCATGTGAGAGAAGGGAATGGGTTCCTGGCACGAGTGGTGGCTGGAGATGAGTCATGTCATCACTTCGAACCAGAATCCAAGCGACAAAGCCTCCAGTGGAAGCATCCAGGGTCACCACCACCCAAAAAAGGCAAGGCCATCCCCATGAGTGCAGGAAAGGTAATGCTGATGTTCTTCTTTGACCAAGATGGCCCCCTTCTGATACACTTCATGCCGCACGGGACAACAGTGAATGCCCAGCGTTACTCGCAAACCTTGACCACCCTTCGTCAAGCGATCAAAACAAAACGACCAGGCAATCTCACCCGTGGGGTAATTCTGTTCCATGACAATGCACGACCTCATACGGCCAACACAGTCGCGGCACTCCTCCAGAAATTCAAATGGGAGGTTCTCGGCCACCCTCCATACAGTCCGGACCTCTCTCCCTGTGATTACGCCATTTTTGGTCCCCTGAAAAGGGCTCTGCGGGGCCAACGATTCACCTCGGATGTCGACGTCCAGCCGTACTTGCGGAACTGGTTTACATCGCAGCCCAGGGAATTTTATGAGACGGCCATTCACCGCCTCGTGACACAGTGGGACAAGTGCCTCAAGAGCCAGGGTCAATACTTCTAACATACAGGTACCGGTTTCTGTAATTATGCCTCCGGCTCGTTACTTTTTGAACGCACCTTATATTTTCTGCGATAGTGGGGAGTAACCGATAAAGTCGTATGACAAACGTATGATGTTTGAATTCAGTAAAGTTCATTTTATTTCCGCCCTATTCAATACAATTAAAAATTTTAGTTGTATTGAATAGGGCGGAAATAAAATGAACTTTACTGAATTCAATTTGTGTCAATACGGGCCAATATGAGCGATACGACGTATGATGTTTGTTCGACAATGGCAGGAAAGCATTACGTTAAACAAGCTTGCCCAAGGGCAGTATTTCTACACTGTTATGCCCACAAGTTAAACCTTATTCTTCTCCATTGCTCCAAAATAATAAAATCAGTCGGGCTCTTTATTCATGATGTGACAGTGTTTCATTCATTTTTCAGTAGATCCTCAAAGAGAGCTCATCTTCTGGAATACAAAGGATTCAGAATTCCTTAAGCATACAATACCCGTTGGAGCTTTCATTCCAGAGCATGCTTTGTTGATCTAAGACAGGTTTTTGAAGACATTGCAGTGAAAGATGAGGGTTGGGACAGTGAGTCGTACAATTCTGCTGTTGGGTTGCCTAACGTGCTCAAAAAGGCCCATTTCATTTATTTGCTCAGTCTCTACAGAGATTTTTTTGATGTGTAACATCTTTCCGCTCGGTTGCTGGATAGTTTTGTGAGAGTGATTTTGAAAATTGGGGACGGAAGTGGATCGGAACGATCGAGCTGGCAGTGGTGGATCAAACGAAAGTATGCACTGCCCGATCGATCGAATGGAAGTGTGCCCTAGCTGGCAGTGGTGGATCGAACGGAAGTATTGGACGCACTGCCAACTCGATCGATCCAGCTGGCACTGGTAAGAGAAACAATCAGCGCGCGGTGTCGAAAATTGATACCATGACGCACTCTCGGCCATGTGGAATGTATATGACATACTGAACGGAAAACGCTCATGCGAACTCTGGTGTGAAGTGATTTAAACAAAAGACATGGTACATGTTCGAAGTCTTCGTATCAGTATTTAAATGGTAAAATGCCTTAATATCAAACATTGTAAGTAGTCTGCATTGCATTGGCATAAGGCATTTTAAACTCAATGTCACTCGGGAACATTATCGAAACAAGCAAAATATAAATGAAACTTAATTTCGTAATGCAGTATTATTGGAACGTGAAAATAAGCATCCATCTTGTGCACAATATTTGCATAGTCGAAATCGTGTAGTGTTATTGCGTATGACTGTGAATCTAGAGATCTTGGGTTCGAATCCTGGGCCGGGTAGATATTTTTGCTACCAGATTATCATTTTAAACGATATTTATCATATCAATATGACTCATTTTAACAGAATCCATATGAAATTACGTGTTGGTCTGTGAATCAAGAGGACCTGTTTATAAGGAATTTAAGGTTATGAGCGGTGTCGCGTCTATTAATCTAGTTGATCCATATCGTATTCTTTATTTAGGCTAGTGCTGGTGGAAGCTACAAATCATCTAATAAAATGAGTTCCGTATTATAAACTACAATATCTGTAAAACACTCCCTTTTACAATAGATTCATATTTGTGCCAATAATAGTATAAAATACCGGTGCATCAACAATTTCATGTGAGGTTTCTTCTATATCAGATGTTACACATCATATGCGACTACTGTAAGGCTCGTAATTTTTTTTTTATATACGGACCATCTCTATGCTCTATTGCAACACAAGACTACATCTGATGTAATTCTGTGTAATACTGAAATTAGGAAAACCACGCATATCCTCGAGGCCTTGCGATCAGAAAACACGGTATCCTCTTTCATTGATAAATGTTGTAAAATAAATTGTGAGATAAATGTAGATGGTAGGACATTCCAATTGCTGAAAGTTTTAACATGTGAAGTTCTTGACACCTTAATTATGCAAATATGGTTTGGTGATTTTGAAGGCATCCAATTTGTTGAGTTGTTGGATCCAACTTGCTTCATAGTGTACAAAGAGAGCTTCCTTGCTGTGCAAGTGAACAATCTTATGAATATATACCCCTTTTTTAGTAGAGAAAGATTGGGAAATGAATTGATAAACATTTGCTCCGATGTACAAAAACATTTGTCTCCTCAAAAATTCTTATATTATATTGTCCTCGATGACCCCGAATCAGTGTAGGTGGAAATATTACATTTGATTTGCTAAATATGGCTTCCTCTGAAAGGGTGTGAGTACTCGGAAGAGGATTAAAACATATTTGCATATTACAATGAACAATGAAAGACTTAACAGTCTCGGTACCATTTAGAGATAGCTTGTGGAGGAATTGATGAGTGATCAATTATTCAAGGGCCGTGTGATTGACCATTCTGCAACCAAGAAAACTCGTCGTTTGGAAATACTCTACAAGAAACTTGAAGGTAAGATTTCCTGCCTACCCATTCGTTAACTAATAGCTTCACCACTGGTGCTCCACCAAATATTGTAGGCACGCTCCTTCTCTTTTATTGCAGCCTTCGCCTTGTCAATCCACCACCATGTTTGTTTATCAATATAAGTAAGGTTTATCCGGTTTTACCATTCCCAGGATGCTAGATGGCACTACATATATGCTCAGCGAGGTCTTCTCAAGCTATACCTGGTGCGAGGATAGATCATCCTTGTGGTTAGATAAACCTCTTGTTTTCTGCTGAAGATCTTAGTAGTTCATCCACCACTGCTGTATGTAGTGAGGTGTGATGGTCTCTTCTTAAAATATGTGTTGGCAATGATGAGGTCATGTGCCACAGCACAATCCAAAATTCATTCTCCATCACTGTTAGGCCACTTGTTGATCCAATGAGCTGGTGTTCCCTCAAGTCGGTGTATCGAGGTTTATAGTTGAAAGTAAGACTGCTCTCAGGACTTGCACCCTAATCTCCCGCATACCATTCACCGCCGCAGCCCATGCGATGAAGCCTATTTGAAATGTAACCTTGTGTCTGTGTAAGTAAGAACAGTAAATAATTATAGTAATAATAATAATATCGTATGGCCTCGGGTGCCTGGTGCAAGCTTTGTTAATTGACACCCAGAGGATAGCTTGCATGTCGAATTTCGTCGTTCCTTTGAACGCTATGAAAGTCAAGGAGGTTAGATATCTAAACTCCTTGACACTACAGCGCTTTCAAGTAGAGAATGGAGGAACTTTGTGTTAGCGAAAAATCCCGAGATTAATTTTGCCATTGAACACGGCCTACTGAATTCAAATGGGTTCTTTAACATGCCAACATCGTGTGACACGAGTGTCGTGATTTTTGTCGCCTTTCAAAAAATCACTTACTATGGCCAGGAGCGAACCTGCAATCTTGGGGTTGGTAGTCCGACACTATAACCACTCACCCACCGTGGCAAGCTATTATAGTAATAATAATAATAACCACCTTCTTTTTTATTATTAGCTTCAGCCATTCACCTCTAGGCCATTCCCTTTAGGAACTGCTTGATGTATCTTGAGTTCTCAGCTAACCCAAAAGAAATGAAGACTCCACGGGAAAAACGGGGTAAGTCACATTCTGTAATTAGTACAAATTGTTCGGACTTGTAGGCCATGGTCCAGACAGAATATCTCCTGACGTTTCTCCAGAAACTGCGTCCGGCATTTTCAAGGGTTCTACTCCTTTCCTTGGTCAGCAGTGGAATGAGGACTAGCTCCATTGCTCGCAGTATTTATACCGTGTGAGTCGAACGTTCTCTGCGCAGTCCGGCTAGATCGTCTGGTCTCGCGTAGATGTTGCGGGGTGCGGCGCGTGCTCCGGTTTCTGCGACTGAATGTGAGGGTGAGGTGTTCCCTGGGCGACTGCCGGGCTGTAGCGGGAAGGTTCTTCTGGATGATGTGTGGGTGATATCTTTGCCTTGGTGTTCCTAAGGGCTGGGATCCAGACTGCAACGGGAAGCTATAGAAATATTCAAACACCCCGACAACTTCAACCGAAAGGAAGAAATTGAACGTGTGCGTAATACATGGATCCCGGCCTTAGGAACACCAAGGCCAAGATATCACACACACCTCAACCTGAAGAACCTTCCTCCTACAGCCCGGCAGTCGCCCAGGGAACACCTGACCCTCACAAGTTCAGGAGATCTAGCTGGACTGCGCAGAGAACGCTCAGCTCACACGGTATAAATACTGCGAGCAGTGGAGCTGGTCCTCATTTCACTGCTGACCAAGGAATGGAGCGGTACCGGTGAAACGTCGGGAGATATCCTGTCTGGACCACGGCCTACAAGCCCGAACAACTTGTACTTAATTATGAACGCCGGCTGTGAAAGCCTAAGCTGTTATATCACATTCTGTAAATTTTTCAGGAGAGCGAATTTAAACTTTTAACACTCAAAAAACAAACTTAAAACACCCCAATTGTGGGTCATCATCATCATCTTGTACAGTTTCCAGCCCCAGGCTGGGTCTGTTTGGAACATAAGCCTCGCCACTTGGTTCTTTCTTTCCACCACCTCTCCGCTGTCACTCTGGTCCAGTCCTCGCCTCTCTTCTTGACACATTCCTCCACTCCTTTCAGCCATCTATCTCTTGGTCTTCCCCTTGGTCGTTTCTTCTGCATCTGCATCTCATGTATCCTCTTGGGAATCTTCTTCTCATCCATTCTCTTTAAGTGTCCATACCACCTCAGTCTTGATGTCTCAATCCTACCTTGCAAGGGCTCCTCTTTCACCATTTCCCTGACCTTTTCATTCCTCACCCTGTCTCTTCTTGTTACTCCGATCCTACTTCGCAGGAACTTCATTTCACCTGCCTGTATTCTGCTTATGTCTCTTTTCTTCATTGTCCACGTTTCTGAAGCATAGGTCAGTATCGGGATATAGTAGCTTCTGTATAACACTTCCTTGCTTTTTTGTGGGACATCTTTATTCCACACTAAGCTCCTAATGCTTCTCAGAAATGCTTCTGCCTGTCTGCCACGTTCCGTAATCTCTTTGTAATTTCTCCCATTTTCCTCCACTATACTTCCCAAGTACTTGGGACTTTCCACCTTCTTCAGCTGTCCACCTCCAAGTGTTACCCCACTCATTGGTCTGTCCTTTTTCCTGGTCGTTAACAGGATCTCACATTTACTGATGTTGAACTTCCATCCGTACTCTCCCACTGTTTCTTCCCAAGCCTTCAGTTGCTCCTGAATTTCCTCCTCCTTGTTTCCCCAGACCATGAGATCATCTGCAAACACCATTGCTTTCATCTTATCTTCTCCTATCTTTCCTGCTATCCGTGGCATTACCTCGTCCATAACCACAATAAAGAGAAGGGGTGACAGCGCACTACCCTGTTTCAGGCCACTCATTTGTCTGAACCAGTCTGTTCTTTCCCCTCCAACTTTCACACAACTCCCACTTCCACAATACATCTCCTTCACTCTGCCTACAGTCTCTTTTTCCACTCCCATGTTTTCCATTGCTTTCCAAACCTTCTCCCTACACACACTATCATAGGCCTTTTCGATGTCCAGGAAGGCCATCAACAGATCCTCTCCAAATTTGTAATGGTGTTCCTGGAGCTGTCTCACTGAAAATATGAGATCCACTGTTGATCTCCCAGGTCTGAATCCATACTGCTCCTCTCTCAATTTTCTCTCCACTTTGGCTCGTATTCTACTTTCTAATATCTTTTCATATATCTTGGCACAGTGAGGTATGAGTGTGACTCTCCTGTAATTTCTGCACTCCTTTCTGCTTCCTTTCTTAAATATTGGGACAATTAATCCTTTCTTCCAATCTTCTGGGGTCTTTTTCTCCTTCCATATCACCCTCATCACACGGTACAGCCATCGTTTCCCAACCTCCCCTGCTGCCTTCACCATTTCAACACTCACTTCATCCACACCTGGTGCCCTTCCTCCTTTCATCTTGTCTATAGCCATTTCCATTTCTCTCCAAGTCAGGTCCTTTTCCATTCCTGTGTTGCCTTCTCCATCTTCCAATACATTGTCTTCCTCCCTATGACCATTTGGATTCAGCAAATCCTCAAAGTACTCTTTCCACACTGTCTTGAGTGTCTCTTTGTTGTGTACCTCATTTCCGTTTTTGTCCATCATTACCACATCCTCTCGCAGACCTCTTCTCTTACTTTTGACCATCCCATGAAGTACTTTCTTATTTCCTCTGCTGTCTTCCTCCATCATCTCTGTCCACTTTACCATCCACTTCTTCCTCTCCTCTGCGACAATCTTGTTTGCTTCTTTCTTCTTGTGGGTATGCAATATAATTTTTTTTGCCAAGTTTATTTATTATAAGGAAATGCATGTAAAAATAATTAACAGCTTAAGTTAAATTATGAAGAACGTGAGAGGATATGAGATGTTCTTTCCGTTTTCACTAAAAATAAGAACCTCTGTTTCTCGGTGACATTCCGCTTTATTTGAAATTAATTGCAACTGATCTGTAGTGACGATGGCTGGCCACCAGAATGCACCATAAACTCATTTCCGAAAAAAATGGACTTACCCCGTTCTTTCTGTGGGGTCTTCAAATGTTTGCATCACGCGACCGACTGTTTTGATGATTCCTGGCTTAAACAGCTAGCTGCAACATATTGGATTGGCTCCTTTCTTCCTTGTTTTTCTTCTTCTATTGAGTTTGCAGGGAGTCTACTACTCTGGAAAAAAGGGAATACTCAGGGAATTTTTAAATCCAGGAAAACTCAGGGAATTATCTGGGTATTTAAATGACACTCAGGTAATTTTAGTTTCATAAGGTGTAACCTTGAATAATTGGAAATTTAGCATTTAAATTTTGATGGGGGAAAAGTATATTCTGGTGATGATTGCTGTAGTTGTATGTTTGTACTGACGTTAAATCAGCAAGCCTTCATTTCTTGCAAGATAGAGCACACAAATTACATGTGTAGACATGGTGGCGACAGAATCTGGAAATCAGGGACATATCAGGAAAATTTGTCTCTCTGGAAAGATCATGGAATTTTGCAAAGGTTTAGAAAAATCTGAGAAATTTGAAGAAACTTGAAAAATTAAAAATAAAACACAACAAATTTTGCGTCGAGCAATTGAGAATTATTTTGCAGCCGCTAAATTAATCTCAGATAATTTTGTGGCAACTTCAGGGAAATTTGTCAGGCAAATTCTGTCGCCACCATGGTTTGAGTTTGTTGGCAAAAATGAGATTTTGAAACTTGAGGGTCATAGAGGATACATTGAAGGTACATTGAGAGAAATATACACTGTTATAGAGAAGTATTAAAATTTTATTGAACCAATTAGAGAAACTTTAACAATATGATTGATGCAACAATTTTTAAACATAAAATATGGTTGAGATTTTCATAGTCCAGGACAATAGACATCTCATATCTTGGATTTCTGTAGACCTGAGCTGTACTTCTTCAGAAGTGAATGCCACTGCTATCAGCAATGTTGTGAAATCCCAATTACACTGACAAGGGACACTGACATGAATTTTGAATCCAACATTTGTAGAGAGACTTCCCTCATGGTTGTTATGACTGTCAAAGCTTTAATCTGTGTACTGGAATTCTTTGTTTGGTTGGTTTTGGCCAGTACACTTCTTCAAATTTGAACATGAGGATTGTACACAAATGGAGTAGAGCAATAAGCACAACATGCAAAAACAACATCTGAACAATCTTTGGAATCGCTCCCCCGTGATGAAAAACCAAATGCAACCTGATTTACACTTTTGAAGTTCAAGACTTTTAGCGAGCTGACGATGCGGAATACTGAAACATAGGTCGATACATTGGAGCAAGCAACTGATTATTGGTAATAGAGTGTAGTTTCATTAGTGATCCACAATTTCCAGTTTAAGTTCTGGAATATTGGTGAGAGTTCTTGTATAATCTGTTATCCTCCCAACATACTGTAAGTCTTGTACTGTAAAGAATTAGACATCCAGAGGCTGGACATATTTCGTTATTTTAGGTTGAATAATCATTCTTGCCTTGAAATGACTCATGAATCCATGAATCACACAACGGTATGCACTTTTGATTACCGTCAAGATTTTCAGACAGAAAATTAATGTATAATTTTCTGAAATGGTCTTAAGACATTTCACCATTCACACTAGCTTTCATGGGAGGAAGTTATCTTCAATCTGCTTCCTTACTTTTGGGCCAAAACAGTTTTCTTGACAGTTGAACTTTGTTATAACGACATTCAAGGACCTTAAAAATGATGTTGTTATAAACGAGTGTCATAACAGATTCATATTTTCAGTTTAATGAGGCGAAAATGAAAAAGAACAAACGTAATTAGCCTTATTTTATGTACTCAAGTTTTAGCCTTCTAAAAATAGTTTGTGAAGTACTCACTAAATTTTGCTTCTCACTTTGCTGAAAGCAATGTGAAGTTTGAATTTGTCAATGCATCCACTGCTGCATACATTTTCTTCATCTTTTAATTTCTTGGCTAATTCTTCTGCTTTCACTATAAGGAGAGGCACTAATGGGTACGTTGTAGCTTCTCGCGGCTTAAACCAATTAAGCAGCACTGCATCCACGATGCTCCATTCCGGTTTTTGTAACTGCTTTCTATCCATTCTATCCATACAGCTACAATTTTAATCAACCGTCGGCTCTCCTTGAAATGGTTTTCCATGGTTTCCCGTTTTCAACTTCAGGCAAATGCTGGGACGGTACCTTCTGACAGGCCATGGCCGCTTCCTTCCACATCCTTGCTCAGTTTCATTCATTCATTTCATTTCGCATTCCGGTGTGCAGTTCGCCCACGGGCGTTGATTAGAAAGATATGCACTCAGCCTCTCAGGAGGCCACACAACAAAAGCAAAACAATGTAGTATAAGATTATACCTCTCGTGGTATTTCATTGTAATCATCATCATATATTTCTTGAATAGTTTCTTCTGAAAAGTTTGTTATACTGTTAACATTTGGTTTCTTTGCGGGGAATGGTTCATATTCACAAGAAGTGCTAGTTTCCCTTTGGAGTGTAGTATTTTCTCAACCAGCACCAAACTTGATCTTGAATAATATCCCATCCTTCACCTTCATCTGACTCTTCTTCATCCAGCATTTGGTTCATTAATATAATACATTTCTTTTTTGCTGTTTCTTATGTATTAAGTCTATCAAATATATTGCAAACGTGTGGAATTCACTACCGACAGTGTATTTTAGGATACATTCTCCTCTCTTTAAATGTACTGTATGTTTAAAACATTCCATAACAGGGTAAAATGCAATGCGTTGAAGAGATTCCGCCTAGTCAATACCTTAGTTTATACAGTATATGATTATTATTTAACTTATATGTAATAATTTTTGTTTGGTACATGTTTCCTTGGGTACAAATAGCCTAAATATGTTAGTGTGTGAGTCAGGGCCTCGGATGGAGGTCCTTGGTTCACGCCCCGATGCAGATCACTGGAACCGGGAAATGAAATAAAATAATAATGTTATTGGTTTTACGTCCCTTTTAACTACCCTGGCTTTTAGAGACGCCGGGGTGCCGGAATTTTGCCCCGAAGGGGATCTTTAACGTGCCAGTAAATGTACTGACACGGCTCCCTCGCATTTGCGCACCCTCAAATGCCAGCTGACTGCGCCAGGTTTCGAACCTGCAACCTTGGGCTCAGCAAGCGAGAACGTTACCCCTGAGCCACGCAGCCAGACAACCGGGAAATGAAGATGAAGACATGTTTCAGGAGCTTAAATGCCTGCTCCCGTCATCAGCCATTAATAGATACACAACATTTTGTAATATCACAAAAGACATAAAATATACTTAAAAATGTTTTTCATATAACATTTTTTTGAAACAACCGTGTCAATAAACATTCTTATACTAATAAGTGCTTGTTTGTAGTCCTAATACAAAGAGTCGTAAGTTGACGATAGCAAAAATAACAACTGTCTTCTATTGTTTATGGTGACTACCATTGAATGGCAAAATCAAAATAGATGTGCGTGGTGTTTAAGATAAGTAACAATTTTCTGATTGTGGATAAAATCCTTTAAAATTTATATCTCTACTTAGTATAAAACAAAATCCCCGATTCTTGGATGTCACGGGTAATCTCGAGAACCACTGGATGGATTTTGATGCAGATTTCACCATTCTGTAAAGAATATCTCGAGGAAGGTATCTGTAGAAAATAATTTATTTATGATCAAAGGAAGCCAAGCAGTAACGATTTCAGGAAAATAACCTGGCGTTCGTATACATTTTAAGCTTACGCTGGGCAAACCGTTAAAAATATCTATATACTATGAGTGTAAGAATTGTTCAGCATGAAAAGTTCTACAAAAAAGTCCGCAAGAGCATATCTCTATCTTCAATACATTGCCCCCTATAAGTGTTTTTACGTTTTAATTTCTTCCAACAATCTCCATTCAGTTACTGAGGCGACACTTTACGAGCTGGCTAGGGGCAGGCCTATCACCCCAGTTACAGCCTAGCTAGCGGGTGAGCCAATTACCCCAGATACAGCCAGCAGCAGACCGTCGAGTCGTGTTGAGTTAAGACCTCAGAGAAGAGTGGTTGTGTTTGGAGTTTCCCTGGAAGTGCAACTCGGCTTTTCGTCATTTCGCCTGTGAACTTTTCATTCTGCAAAATGCACAGTCAAGTTAAGATTGGATGGAAAGGGGAATTGTGTTTCATGAACCTCGCCTTTCTTAAATTACGTCCGACAAGAATTCGTTGCACAAGCTTCTCCATGATAAGTAAATTAATAGTCCAGTCAGTGATTTTAACCCATCATGCCAAAACGAATATAGGTCGTAGTTCATTGACATAGAAAAAAGAAAAAGAAAATGCTTAACACGTAATGCATTCATAACTGTTCCTGGGCGAAGCCGGGGTTGCTAGTTAGATTATATTATAGTCTGGAATTAAAATGTAATTCATACTTAGTATGAATTAATTTGTTATTAAGTTGAGAAACTGTTTTCAACCTCAATTGCATTTTGTAAGGACTGACAATCTAAATTGCTATTTAGTAAGTCTTTCAATATAGTGGCGGGGTCTTATGTGAGTATTTTGAATTTCAATTGCATTTTGTATTTTCAATCTAAACCGCTTTTTGCAAGTATTTTCAATCTAAATTGCATTTTGTAGGGTGAGCATTTTGCAAGTATTTTGATTCTCAATTGCATTTTGTGGGTATTTTGTATCTAAATTACATTTTGTAAGTATTTTCAATCTAAATTGCATTTTGTAAGTATTGTCCATCCAATTGAGTAATTTGAATCTACCATACATTTTGTAAGCATTTTCAATTTTGATTGCATTTTGTAAGTATTTTGAACCTCACTTGCAATTTGTATGTATTTTCAATCTCATTTGCATTTTGTAAGTATTTTGACTGTACATTGCATTTTGTACGTATTTTGAATTTAACCTACATTTTGTGCGTATTTTTCAATCTATCCCTTTTGTGTGTTTTTTCGTTCTAACTTCCCTTTTGTAAGTATCACCGCTCTCCATTTTGTGCGTCGTTTCTGTTTGAGTTCCGTTTTGTAAGTATTTTCCTTCTCACTTAATTTTCTTTCTGGTTTCCACTTCATTGACATTTTCGCTATCACCCCGACCATTAGGGGCCGATAACCTAGATGTTAGGCCCCTTAAAACAACAATTATCATCATCATATTAAGTTGAGGATTTTTTTCTCATAATATGCATTGTGTCGTCGTATTGGCACTTCTTGTGGTCCTTGAGTATGAAAGATAACTTTAATTGGTGTTCATTCCAATAATCTTGCTTTTCTTGACGGTTACCGTAAATGAATTCTTGTAATCGGATGTATTTCTATTCTAAAGTTGTTTTATTATCTATGTCTCCTGTGATATTATAAAATATTGAGTACCGATATCTCTATTAATGGCCGATGAAGGGAGCAGGCATGTAGGCTCCCAAAATATGTACCTTACAAAAATGATTACATTATAAGTTAAATAATAATCATTAGGGCTCGGATTTTTAGCTAAATAAATATTTTTTTTATGTAAATACAGTCGAACCTGCCCTAACGGACACCCTTATTCAGCGGACACCTGCCTATATGGGCATTTTCCCTTGGAACCGATTTTATTTTACACAAGACAAGTGTTAAATTAGCCTCATTTCAGCAGACACCTTGAAGTCCGGACAGCGGACATCGCCATCTGTCCGGTCCACTTGACTTAAGCGGTCACTTCACACGCTGCAGGCAATTTTTTACACCGAACCATGTCCTCCTTTCTTTTAAAACCATTCTGCAGACATACGGAAATCCCTCTTGAATGTCTGTACCACACCTATTTCGAGTCAAAGGAGAGAGAGAGAGAGTGAAATGAGAAGGAAAAGACTTGCAGTACATGCGCTAATTAGTGAGACAGAAATACCGTTGCTTTTCAGTCGTCGAGTAAACATGAGTAACAAGAGACGAATGTGTTTAGAACTCGAAACAAGAAGAAATGTGATTGTAGAAAGTGACAAGGGACTTTCAGTGAGAAAGCTTGCCGAAAAATTCAAATGTGGGAAAACTCAAATAAACAAATAATCAAAATAAAGATGTGTATGTTTATGTTTAAGGTGGATGTACTTCGCCGTTGAAATGTTCGATTATTTTTAAAAACTTGTTTCAGCGGACTCCTCTCATAACGGACATTTTCCCTTGGAACCGACGGTGTCCACAGAAGGGAGGTTCGACTGTACATATTTTAAGCATTTTTTTCTTTAAATACATACATTCCTGCTTTTCACTTATTAGCACATAAAAAGACATAATATTTACATTTTTAAAATCAATATGCTAGATCTTTCAGTTTATTGCATTTTTGTTCCATGTTACTTCAACGGGGACCTGTGAGCTAACTAATCTTCATGCAGAGCGTTTGTCAGCTTGCAACTGTGTTATTCTTAACTTGTCGCCCCGTGCCACTCACTGTGAAAGCCGGGGATTTCCTTGTCCATAGCCATATTGCACCACGTGCTAGAACTTCCCCCACAGCTACCTGGAACCAGTGTCACTCACATGCCGTTTGTTACTGGCTCTGTGAAGTGTAAGCAGTTCTACGATGCCTAAGTAAAAACAACTAGGCTACAAGTTATCGTCTGTTGCAGAATTTAAAGATAATTTTACATCTGATGGGGGCGTTCTGTTCTGCCAACCATGTGGGAAAGCAATCAAGGCTGAACAGCGATCCCAAGTTACACAACACCTCAAGGGGAAGAAACATATTGCCGCAGTTTCGCGCCTTCATAAGAAGTGTTTCGCGATAATCTTCGGTCATTTGTGATGGACAACTTGAAGATGTATCTCGTTGTGTATTGTAAAGCTTCATGAATGAGTGAGGCATAGCATTCGTGAGTACTGCATATTGTTTATATTCAAGCGGCTTCGGTGGCGTAGTCGGTAGCATGCTGAACTGCTATGCCCAAGATAGCGGGTTCAAACCCGGCCGAAGTCGTCGGATTTTTTTAAGAGCGTTAAAAATCCTTCAGTATGCCTTCCTTCGGAGGGGAAGTAAAGCCGGCGGTCCCATGTCATAGATTTATGGCATGTAAAAGATCCTTTCACAGACTAAACTTGTGTAAAGCAAAATTTGTTAGGCTAGATTTCGTCAGAACACTCTATCAAAGTTCCAACGTTCACCACTAGGTATCATTGATATCTGGTGGCGAAAGTTGGAACTACTTGAAATTGAACGGAACTTGTAGCTCACCCTTTAGGGTGTCCGCTGGAAGCAGCTACAGACTCAGGCGAGCCGAACATGTCCTCGGACACTCCCGGCACTAAAAGCCATACGATAAATAAAAATAAATAAATGTTTATATTCACATTAATAAATTAAATTATAATTAAATATTTTTACTTTTTTGTCACATATTTTAGGTATTTTTAATACATAAAAAATAAATATTTTCCTGATTTTTAGCACCTAAAAATATGAGCGCTAATAATCATATACTGTATAAAAAAAAGTATTGAGTAGGCAGAATCTCAATGCATTGCGTTTTACCCTGTTTAACTATATGTCAATACGGAACCTGAAATGAATTCTAAAATTCCCAGAAATAAAACATGCCATATGTTCATTTCAAGCGATTGGAGACATGGTGAACATGCCAACTGCTGTCTCAAGCACAATAAGCTATTGTGAGGACCTAAGACCCCCACTCCCTCAACTTAAACAGCACTCTAATAAATACTTTTGGGAGCTCTATAGAGATATAAATATGGGCTTGTGATTTTGGATTCAAAATTCGTGTGATAGCCAAAACTCTGCCCTTGTGAGAAAGCTTGGAGAAATGAAGGGAGAATTAAGAGACATTTAGGAGAAGATGGGGAAGAAGAACAGGAGCGAGAGTGGGTAGAATTACTTTTGAATATCCACAATGACTGGCAATCAGCTAGGAGCCAGTAGAAATGTCAAAGAATTCAAATAACTGTTGTTGGGATACGGTCAGCTGTCCTGTCCTGAATGCCAGCCATTAAGGGTATTGCTTGGTAGTTCTTCTTCTCCATCTTCCTATATTCTGTTATCTTTCTGTTATTTATTCCTTACTTCTCAGCACGGTTTCAAAAGAATTCAACTTCTTAGCATTGCTAATAATACTGTAGTTGTATTTAATTCTGATGGAAGTACAGCCTGGGTCTGACATAAACCCAAATGATAGTGCTATGGTATTCCTGGTTCTTGATTGCACATGCTTCAACATTCAATGCATTAAGTACATTTGGTAAGATAAGGCAAGCAATCCTAAGTTCTCTAGTACATTTCATTTGGGCAAGGCACTGAGTGAGTGGTTTCTGGCTAACTTTTCTTCTTTATTTGGTTATTTAGTAGAGAAATCTATCCCTGTACAATGCTTACAGTGAACTTTCATTGTCATTAATGATATAATGTTGTACTGCTTACTTTCATAACGGTGTATAATATGTTTCCAACATTGTTGTTCGGTATAGGAGTTTCTCTTAATTCATTTTAGAGGCTAGGCACATTTTGAGTGTGTTTCTGTGGGGACTGTAGTAGTGTTCATGTAGGGACATCAGCCCCGTGAGCTTAATTGTGTGTGGAATCTGTCTCATAACCTGCATTATGGTAGTGTCCGTGAAGGTGGAGGCCATGACCTTGTGAAGGTGCAGTCCCAGTTGAAGTGGAAAAGGACCTATATGATGGCTGAGAGTAATTTAGTCATAATAAAGCAACTTAATAGACATTATTCTGCTGCACACATTAGCATGTAGCTTTATGTTGTTGATGGTTGCCATGCAGCTTCAGGCCTTGCGTCCTAGAAGGATACTTCCGAGTTTATGGGAGGCAGTGTGACCAGTTTCTTTGTTGGCCTATACCACTGGATCTTTGCTGAAGGTAGGGATTGAACATGCAACCTCTAGCACTGAACTGATCTGAAGTGACTAGATCGAGAATCGTGAGCTACCATTAGTTAGTTATTTACAAAATATAAACGTACTGAAATCATTAAAGAAAATTGAAAGAAAATTTCTCAAGACTTGTAAATTTTCACACAACACTATTTTCATAGAACTGAATCAATCTGAGTGCTTGTTCTCCCTCCTGCGGGAGTGTTTGCTGGACTTCAACTTGGCACGGGTTGGTACAAGTTCCTGTGCCTGTAGGTTGGCCAGTGTGTTTTCTTGCTTAGACTATGTCTCATATAATGAACAGGTAACGTACCTCTACTATTCCGAATGGGAAGGATATTTCTTTAGGAAACTTGTATGTTGCTGTAGAGAAAAAACTGTTGAGTATGAACCTTAGTATCGATAACAATTATTGAAATTGAATGTATAATAGACTTAAGCAATGCACCAACATTCTCAATTTGGTAAGTAGCTCCCTTAGACCTGCGAGTTTGGAGACCTCTTGTCCTTACCTGCATGGAAATATTTCTGCCTCTCTAGTCGACAACTGTGTGACATTGTGTTATCATGATTCTAGAGACCATTGAAAAGTGTCTCATATTTGTTGCACTTTACCCAGGAAAGAATGATAGAAACAGTATGACAAACAGAGGAAGAAACAAAGAGAAAAGACAATGCACTACAAGCGGTAACTTACATAGTTTTATATAACCTTAATGTTTCTCTTCTCTACCTATGTTTGTCCTGCATATTTTGTATCTTTTCCAGTCATGTTTTCATGTAGTTGTGTAGTTTATACACCTATTTAAACTGTCATACCATTGTTTGGAGCACCAGAACAGGTTGCTTCACAAACTCCTGACTCAACTTGTAGGTCAAAGTGAAATTATCATGGGTTATAGCAATGAAAAGCTGTTGAGGGGGATTAGTAGCACAAAATGTCTACCTTTAAATATCCTTGCCCTTTCTCTGAATTTCTCCGATGATGATGATGTAATTGTTGCAATGCCATTCATACATCTGTACATATTCACTGATGAACCATTATATTATGGCCACCCTGCTGTGGGAATATTTATGGCAAGAGCGTGGAGAGTAACACGTGATATGCTGGCAGTTTGCAATATCTCCAGTGCCAGGATTGGAAAAGCGGCAGATCTCTGCGAGTTCTCTACGTGGCATGTCACCTTAGGTACCAGCATCTCTGAAACAGCAGGCTCGTTGGCTGCTCCCGTACAGACAAGCAATGACACTTTGCCCTCCAGTATGTTGACAGTGGCTGGCAGAGGCCATGCCACACTGCAAGGTTTGTAAAGGACTGGCTCAATACATTGCTTTGCAGCTGTCTCTCCCAATAGCTAATATATGAACCCAATTAAACATTTGTGATGGGTTGATGTGGAGGAGATGGGTTCGTGCTACGTCACCACTGCCCGGCAATATGCATAATCTAGAAGAACTGATAGTATGCCTGTGGTATCAGATAACCCTGGATGCCGCCTCCTGGAATCGATGCCTTACCAAATGACTGTGGTTCTTTGGGCTACAGGTGGCCCTACAATACATTAGCTAGGTGTCATAATGGAATGGCTGTATACGTCTTTAATGTAGAAGAACATATAAGCTATAATCACAGAATACATTTTAATATTGCGTCAACTAATAATGTGAAGTGCTAGAATTTTGTACTGTATTAATTTGGCACATTCTGGGTAATATACTATGCTATTCTGGGTAATATACTATGCTACAGTGCTAAAGTGCTCACAGAGGTTTAAGAGAATCACGTGTTAAAAGAAGGCACAATATGATGTATGTAATGTTTAAAAGTTTAAAATAGTTTAAAGAGAATAGGTTCTTGCAGTATTAAATGTAATAGCGTAGGATATTTTATACAATAAGACAGTAGAATATACTGTTGAAAAAACTATCATACTCGTATATACAGTAGGCTACTGACCGGCCTATATATGTACACAGGATAACTTGCTCCTGAATTTGGAGATGAAGGAAGAAGATTATGAAGGACTTTTCCCTGGCACTAATTTCAAGTTAATTTGATTGCTCACATCAGTCTAATACGGGAACTACAGTATGTTCTGTTCTGCCTTCAATGTTACAAATAATGACTTAATAAATTGTAAGGAACATATTGAACATTCATACAAGGAGTTGATGCTATCTGTAGGTTTCCTGTCCCTACACTGATTATCACTAGTAATATGTTCCATAATGTAGTCTTTTTTCTTGCTTTTCATTTAATTATAAAAATATGTGATTAGTTTTAAAGGATTAAGTTAATTAGAAAAGCTTATTCCTATATTTTATCATAGAAAAAGTAATGTCATTCAATCCTTGCAAGAAATTACCCCCTTATGGACCATGTGGACTCAGAAGATTGCTTTAAGAAGTTGTTGTTTTTTCTTTTGAAAATAGTGATTTTATTTCTCACAGACAGGAATCTATATTAATGCTTTTCAGTTGGTCAACACGATTGTACCCAATTGTAATGGGTGTTTCACTAAACCTAAAAAATTTGTTTACATGAGATTAATAAATAAATTCACTTGGATGACCAGTTTTGATTGTGCCATCATATTGATTGACTGGAAAGCATTAATGTTGATTACTAAGGCAACACTGAATAATGTCTTTCTAACACGATAATAACAGACAGGAATATGGAGAACAAAGCATTGCCACTAATACAGTGAGTCCGGGAATATTCTCCGCAGTGCCTACATGCGTCTGGGAGAGCTAGCTACAGCAGTTACGTTGGTAGCACGGCTGCCGCTTGCAACATCTCTACTTAGTATAAAACAAAGTCCCCGATTCTTGAATGTTACGGGTAAACTCGAGAACCACGGGATGGATTTTGATGCGGTTTTCACCATTCTGTAAAGGATATATCGAGTATGATTTCTGTAGAAAATAAATTATTTATGATCAAAGGAAGCTGAGCAGTAACGGTTTTAGTGGAAAAGTCGATAAAATACCTGGCGTCGAGCGCTTTGTAAGTTTACGCTGGGCAAACCGTTAAAAATATCTAAATACTACGAGTGTAAGAATTGTTCAGCATGAAAAGTTCTACAAAAAAGTCCGCGAGAGCATATGTCTATCTTCCATACATCGCCCACTATAAGGGAACAACTGAAGCTTGTCTCTTACAGCTTTATGTGCTGTCGACTTAGAGATTCCTGTTTGACGAGCTAATTTTCGTGTTGATTTACTTGGGCTTCGCAGCATTATGTCGGAGATTTCATCAAGTTCTTCGTCTGTTAAAAGCGTAGGCCTGCCTGTTCCCGGTACATCGTGAACTGAGCCAGTCACACGAAATTTACTTACCAAATCCCGAACAGTATCACGGTTTGGACACTTTGAATTAGGAAACCGCGCCTGAAATCTTAATTTTACATTTTTTGTAAACCGATCGCCTTCGCGAGAAACGTATTCCACCAAAAAACTCTCTCTTCAGTAGTAAACATTACTGCCTATATACTGTTGCACTCTTCCAATAATAATCTATCTGAACGCTCGCTGACTGTAATACACGCTGAAGACATGCAGGCTGGCGCGCTTATCGCGATGCACATCGACAGCTCACACGGGGAAGTCCTGCTTTGAAGGACACAGTGCAGTGCAGCCAACTAAAACTCATGACTCAACCACTCACAGCTGCACGTACCCACTGCGGAGAACATTCTCGGGTGCCCTGTATAATAATAATATCGTATGGCCTCGAGTGCCGGGTGCAAGCTTTGTTATTTGACGCCCAAAGGGCAGCGTGCATGTCAAATTTTGTTGTTCCTTGGAATGCTATAAAAGTCAAGGAGGTTAGATACCTATGCTCCTTGACACTATAGCGCTTTCTAGTAGAGAAAGGAGGAACTTTTGTTTTGGCGGAAAATCCGGAGATTAATTTTGCCATTATGAACACGGCCTACTGAATTAAAATGGGTTCTTTAACATGCCAACATCGTATTCGTGCCGTTATTTTTGTCGCCTTTCAAAAATCACTTACCACGGCCAGGAGCGAACCTGAAAGCTTGGGGTTGGTAGTCCGACATGATAACCACTCACCCACCGTGGCAAGCTAATTTGCCACTGAAGTTTGTACATTCATCATGGACAATGACACTACACCAAAGAATATCTGGAACTGTGATCAAAATCAGTTTATGGTATACCAGGAACTGTCTGCATGACACCGAATGCTTCTACACAAATAATATACCGGTATTTGTTAAACTCAATGTTGTAATGATGTGGGTTTCAATTTATCAAGACCCATCTGGTCCATGTGGAAGACTTTCCTTGTTAGAAATGAGTTTTACTGTTCTTGGGCAAGTAGTTAGAAGCCTTAGATATGCTACATAATACAATCTCACTATACTAGACTTGTAATTGCCTTGTGACACACATTTGTATTTCCTCATGCAATTATCTTCATTAGGACTTATTTCTTTGTATGTTGGCTGTACATAAATTAATGAGCAACATCATAGTGTAACAGATTGCAGAGTATGGTCATTCCAACAGTTATAGTAGCCTCACTTTCCTGGTTAATGACCGGCGACTCAAACGTTAAGCATTAGCACGAGCCAACAATAGCCATTATTTGTGACTGACAAATACCTGACGGTTCTTGAGCAATAAGATGCTTCCGCCATCTGTCCACGAGGAGTGCAGACAAGTGTTGATGCCAGCCTACTGTCGACCAAAGTATTATGTGCACTCGAGTTTGAAGGTTGTTTGTGATGTAACCAATTGACCTACATAAAATCCAATAACATCATCATTTTCGACGTTCTATTTTACGTTAGTTCGTGTAGGTTTGGAATTTTTAATTTATATTTTAATATTTTTTATCGCAGTTGGAACACAAAAAATGCAAGTTTTTAAGCGTGTTTCAACCATGCGTCACATTTAAGAATTATTATCTCAAAAACACGTCATCAGATCGAATTCAAATTTTAACACAATATACATTGGAATGTTGTATAACTGTTTTATTAATTTCAAAATTGTGTGTGTCCAAGAAACAAAGTTGTTATCATTTTTGTAAGGTAACTTTTTCCTGGCTCGGGGTGGTTGGAAAATGTAGTTCTTGGTTGCGTTGTAATCGTTATACATCAAAAAGTTATGCTTTATGACTGTGAAATACGTAAATTATGTCACTTATTTTATATCAGTTTGTATTTGTACGAGGAAATAATACATGGTTCACCAGCTAGCCGCTCCAGGTAAAGCTGCACAGCATTGCCGAAATGGTGCCCTCACGCATCATGGCGCGTCTCGCTCGTAAGTGATGGGCTCCATCTCAGCAACGCTGTACAGCTTTTCTCGGAGCGGCTAGCTGGTGAACCATGAGTTATTTCCTCGTACAAATACAAACCGACATAAAATAAGTGAATTAATTTACGTATTTCACAGTCATACAGCATAACTTTTTGATGTATAACGATTACAACGCAACCAAGAACTACATTTTCCAACCACCCCGATCCGAGAAAAAGTTACCTTACAACAACGATAACAACTTTGTTTCTTGGACACACAATATTGTGAAATTAATAAACCAGTTATACAATATTCCAATGTATATTGTGTTAAAATTTGGATTCGATCTGATGACGGGCTTTTGAGATAATAATTCTTAAATGTGACGCATGGTTGAAACACGATTAAAAACGTGCACTTTTTGTGTTCCAACTGCGATAAAAAATATTAAAATATAAATTTAAAAATCCCAACCTAAATGAACTAACGTAAAATAGAACGACGAAAACGTTGATGGTATTGAATTTTATGTAGGTCTATTGGTTACTTCACAAACAACCTTCAAACTCTAGTACACATAATAATTTGGTCGACAGTAGTACTTGCTCACCGGCCTTAAGCCGTGAAGAATGCCTCGGCACCCCGCAGCTATGGAATGTAAACATATCCGTCCAGGTAGGTTTCTAAGACGAGCCAGTTGTTAACTAGGAAAGTGAGGCTACTATACTTTAGAATCTGCTATCGCTGATTATGTCTGACATATCTCCATAGATTTGTTCTACTGAATGCCAGTGCCAACATCTAAGTCCATGTGACATGTTGCGGTGGAAACTTTAAAACTAACACCATAACACAGGCCTGCAACGGTCTTGTGGCATGGAATATTTTCTGTCATGACGGTCAAATTGGTTGACCTGATTTCGAAAATAATACTAGGTATTGCATTTCACGTAACATTTCTTATTTAACAAAAAATTGAAATTTCACCATTGCTGTATAACTCAGAGCTGCATTGGGACATTGACAAGTACAGGGTATGTTCGTCCCAACAAACACGGCAGCTAAGCCGGCTGTGACTGGCGCAGATTGCGGGCGCGCATATGCGGTTCGGCCGGTGATTGGCGCGCTCCACTGACTCATATCGTTAGTTCACACGTGTTTTGTCATTCATATGGACGTGTCTGCAAAGCTTAGACATTAGTGTTGCACATTAAGTGAGTATTGTGATTACTGTGATTGTGAGTCATGCCTAGACACCAATTCACATTGCGCGAACGTTTGTATACCCATAATTCGTATATGAAAAGCAGAAAATCTTGTTCTGAAAAGAGAAGAAAATTTCAAATCAAGTTTCCAGGAAGACCTATGCCTAATGCCGGTACAATTTGGAGACTTGCTAAACGATTCGAGGAAACAGGTTCAGTAAATAATAAAAGTGTTGACAGACGTTCTTTCATCAGAAGATGTCAGGTGTGTGTTACAAGAGAGGGAGGACATTATCAGCACCGCCTATGAGCACTGTAAGTAAACATTATTGAACATGTTTGGTGAAAGTGCGTGCCAACCACCGGCTCAACCGGGTACGCGCGCCCGCGATCTGCGCCAGTCACAACCGGCTTAGCTCGACGTGTTTATCGGGGCGCACATAGTTAATGACAACATAGATTACTAGGTTACATAGGAAAGTTGCTCAGTAACTTGCGTACAGTCTGATATAGGCTATTATACTCTAAATATGGAATTAAAATTATTTTACTAAATGCCACAGAATTCAATATTTCATCTCTCTCTTAGTGAGTGATTTCCTCTAAATGGTGTAAGCATATATTTTTAATAATGAAATTTCGGCTTTATGGCAAAAAATGCACTGTTATGGCAGATTATTTTGTATTGACCAATATATATATATATATATATATATATATATATATATAAAGATATTAATATCTTAGAAACTCTGAAATGTTGCTTATCCATAACTCCTCTTTAAATAGATTGAGGACTTATCAAGTTCCCGAACTCTATGCGACATTTGAAACAGCCCATTACTTAGTTCAAGCTCTCAACAACCAAGGCACATTCCTTTCTTCTCATACTCTTGAAACTAAAAATAATAATTATTCACACTTTTCATTCAAGGAAGTTCATTAGTTTGTAGTAACTGAACCATCGCTGTAGAATCACGAGTCTTTCATGCA
Organism: Meconema thalassinum; assembly: GCA_946902985.2. Classification (NCBI taxonomy): domain Eukaryota; kingdom Metazoa; phylum Arthropoda; class Insecta; order Orthoptera; family Tettigoniidae; genus Meconema; species Meconema thalassinum. The sequence continues at coordinate 65,284,465 of OX336389.2, read as the reverse complement.
CACTATAAAATTGGGTCAAACGTTCATTCTCGACCTTGATTCACTAACGTAGGATACCCAGTAGACTATAGTGAATAATATGAAGCATACAGGGAATAGCACTAAAGACACCTGGTCCACCATGCCGCGCTGAGAACCACAGTACAGCACTACATATTCAGCTACCATCTTGAACTTCTTCTTTGCAGGTTGGCTTCCTCGCTCTCCAGGCGCCCCATGGTTCTCCTGCATCATCAAATAATGTATTATGATCCATACTTTAAAACGTCATCAGAAATTATTTCAGAGGAGTCTTAATTACAGGTTGAGGCAGAGTTTGTTTTGTTTGTTGTTGGTACATATCGGTCATCAGCCCCATGCACTTGGGTGTGTGTTGAATTTGTCTGATAGACTGTGTTTCAATGGTAATCGTAGTAGTGTGTGAAATTGTAATTACTCGTGTCAGAGCTTGAGGTAGGTACCATTTCGACATGGGATTTTAATTATACCTGATCAGAATGCATCACTTATGTTCGGTGGCCAAAGTGTATATGTCGTAATCAGATAGTGAAATCCGTCATTTCATGAAGATCCTAGGCACTTCATGAAAAGCCGGCATATGATGAAAAAATGGATAGTTACACCATCTGACGCGATTCTTCATGAAGTGACGGACCAATTTAGGCAGATGGTGTAAGAAATGATTTTACATTATCAGCCGAGGCACTTCATGAAGATCCGGTGTTTGTTGATTTGGCACTTCATGAAATGACTGACGCAGTGAAGTCATACATTACTTTTAATTTGTTATTCCAAGAAATAAATTAATGCTTGTTTATTATGGTTTTCGAAATTAATTTTCACATAACAACCTCCGGTACTTGGTATGGCATGCTTGTGGTGGTCACAGTCTCAAAAGGTTTAGAACGCCGCTCTAGGGTATGAAACCAAGCTATATACGGACTTGTTGAGTGGTTGAAACCCCACTTACAGCGGTCAAAGTGCAGATTGAACACAAAAAAAAACTGAATCTATCTCTCATGTTTTAAAAACCAAATTTGATCTGAACGACTTTCTTCTTCCGTTCACAGTACGGCAGCATAATATTCCTTCTAGGCGCAAGGCCAAGATGCTGGGGAGGGAATTAGGGGATAAATTAGGTCCAGACCATTAGACATTTGTTTCATATGTCACAGTGTTCACATTCTGAGGAAATAACAGCCCTTTAGTGTCCACATTTTTATCCGATTAGTTCTTGGAGTGTGCTGTCACCTCTCTTGTTCATAATGGTGATGGATGAAATTGTAAAGGAAACAAAGGAAGCATATGGACATAAAGAAATGAAGTTACTGTTATTTGCAGACGATATTGTGGTCTGGGGAAGGAACACCGAAGAAGTGCAAAAACAACTAGATGCACTGAACGAAAATATTCAGAAGTACGGCCTGAAAATCAGTATAGAGAAAAGCAAGACCATGGTGATGACAAGAGGGGAAAGACAAGGAAAGGGCACTGTGAAAATTGGAAGTCAGAGTTTGGAAATTGTGGACACGTTCAAATACCTAGGAAGTGAATTGATGCAAACTGGTAGGTTGGACATGGAGATTGGCAGGAGGGTACAGCAGAGCAATGCATTCTATCAAAGTGTAAGAAAACTTGTTTGGGAAAAGGAAGTACCAAGGAAAAGCAAGGAGGTAATGTATAAAGTGTACTATGTTCCCATATTAACTTATGCAGCTGAGACTTGGACCCTGACAAGCAGGCAAGAGAGTAGAATCCAAGCCAGTGAAATGAAATTCCTAAGAAGTATGATAGGAAAGACAAGGAAAGACAGAGTGAGGAATGAAGATGTTAGGAAGGAAGTTGAGATGGGAAAACTAAATGAGAGAATTGAGAAGAATAAACTAAGGTGGTTTGGACATGTAAAGAGGATGGAGGAAAATAGAATACCAAGACAGATGCTGGAGGCGAAGTGCAAGGGTAAGAGAGCAAGAGGAAGACCTAGAACAAGGTGGATTGATTCAGTGAAGAACAGCGTAAGAAAAAGAAATCTGGACTGGGACAAGATCGTGGATGAAGAATGGTGGAAGGAAAGTGGAGAAGTGCCATAAATACCCCGACCTGGCAGGAGCTGGATAAGGGGAAATGATGATGATGATAGTTCTTGGAAATCACACTTCCCTCACACGTGATCACCGCTGCCGCTACTTCATGAAGTGACGGCTGGATTTCCCGTCAGATGATGTACAAAATGAATTACACTATGTGACGGCGAAATTTAGTGATTTCATGAAACTACGCGTCAGATAGTGTAACTATACCTTTTTACATCATATGCCGGCTCTTCATGAAGTGCCTAGGATTTTCATGAAATGACGCATTTCACTATCTGACTACGACATATATACATCAGTGGTGTCTGTTCCAATTTATGCACGACAGAATTTTCCTTCCTATTTTTGGTGACTTAGAACTCTCTGTGGAGAAGCTTGCTTTCACTGTGTATGATTAAAAATGCTGTGTTTGTACCAGTAACTTGGTAGACATGAAAATGTAGAATCAGAACAGAATTAATATTTATGTTTATAAAAGTAACTATTGCTTTTGAGGATATGTAGCTTACTTATTTCCTTATTTATGTTGAGAAGTCAGCTCTTCGATGTGCCGATTTTGTTTTTATATTTTGGATTGACTGTTAGCATTTTGATTGATGTCAATCAATTTGATACACTGCGCCCCTTCCTGTTTCATTGCAACAATACGTTCATTTCGTTATTGACACCAGACAGTGACTAAAACAACACTAATGTAGAATGGCTTTATTTTCTTTTAGAGTTGTTTTAACATTCTTTTATATTCAAATATCAGATTGATGTACTGTTTCTGTCAGTGACATTCAATATATTTTTGTGATAAAAAACCTTCTGTAATTAGAGATATTCTGTGTTCAAAGAAAAGATGTCTGTTTTTTTAAACCTTTACACTGCTACGCCCGAGATATCTCGTCGGCAACTTCAGCTGAATTTCTGAAGAGGAAGTAGGTACCGGTACCTTTGGAGTTTCCTTCGGTTTTCAAACTTGAGCGGCAGCAAGCCATATCTTTTAGGAACATAATGGACCAACAGCAAAAATGCAGACTGCATTTTAACGCTATCTAGGGTGAAATATCCGAAATAGTGGACTCAGCTCAGTGCACAACCTAGGTTGGTGCACAACCTAGGTTGGCAGTCCAGCGACTACCTTGGCCATTATGGACAACCCTATTTTTAAGTTAGCTAAACTGTCTATAATGTCTGACATTCGTAATTTTTGAAAGAGTGTTGTGCAATTTGGTCAGAATTTAGTACTTGTGATGCAAGAATACTGAACTTTTTGTAGGATATAATACTTTTGGCTCCAATGGACAACCCTTATTTTCTCCGTTCTTAATTTTTGTGGAAATAACTAAATCTGAAATCTATTCCGGAATTATTTTGCCAGTTCAGATGAAATGTCTTATCTGCTTTGCTCACTTTTCATATAGGCTATTTCATATTATTTTAGATAACATATTTTTAAAAATTTATTCAGCATGGAGGGTTTTGATAGTCTCTCACAATATTAGCAGTGAAAAGGTTAATGGAACTGAAAAACTATTACATGTATATGCACATAAATAATTAACAAATATTTCCAAACACAATTTAAGTTATAAGAATATGTTGTGTGATCATTTTGATACACCACGCCCGATCTCGTCCCGCACAATACCATGCCTGACAGAAGGTTAATGAGAAAGTTCTATGAAATGCTTCATATGCATTTGTAATTCTTTGAGATGCAATTCTATATGAAGCCCAAATCTCATGAGGAAATCCCAGTCCTCAGACCAAAATGAAAATTTTTGACACAGCTGAAAATCAAACCTGAACCTCATGGGTGGCAGTGAAAAATGCTAGCTACTACACCATGAGGTGGTCAGGCAATTATCTGCAGATTGATTTCTTGGAGTGTTGCTAAATGTTTTTCCAGCAAGTTCTTAACATTTTGAAAGTTCTGTTCTGAGTGGTTTTATATGAGGTTTACATAGGCTATTGGAATGTTCAATAATAGGGTAAAATACAGGCGCGGCTGGTGATAAAAGCTCTCAGGTGGAGCCTCTCTTGAAAGATTCTATAAATATATCTCTTTAATAAAGGTATCATCATCATCATCATCTTGCACAGTTTCCAACCACTGGCCGGGTCTGTTTGGAACACAAGCCTCTCCAACGTCTTCTGTCTTCCCACCATCTCTCAGCCTCCATCCTCGTCCAGTCTTCTCCTCTCTTCTTCACGCTTTCTTCCACCCCCTTCAGCCACCTGTCTCTCGGTCTCTTTCCTTTCCACTTCGTCTCGTGTATCCTCCTGGGTATCCTCTTCTCCTCCATTCGTTTTGCATGTCAATACTATCTGAGTCTAGGCTGCGCCTCACATATATCATTACTTCCTATGTAACAGGGTTGGGAGGCGTGGTTTAGAAAACTCCATCCATTTTCATTGTAACTGTTGAGGCTCAGGTGATCAGAGCCTACTCCAGGCTTGCCAACACCGACAGGATTTTTGTACGTAGTAGAATATATTCAAAGTTGTTCAAGAAAACTAAACCCTCCCTCTTGAAGCTTTCTCTTTTCCCTCTTTCGCTCTCTGAAGGACAATTAATTGACAAGTTACCAGAAACACTCTTATAAGACAAATAAGTAATATTCATTATTGACAACTAAAATGGTATTCCTTGAAGTGTAATTAAAATGTTTCCGCCAGAGAGCACCATGATGTGGCAGGGGTAGCATTACCATCTAGCAAGACTTAAGGAAAGTATTCAGTTTGAAATCCAACTATGCTTTGTGTATTGGTTTCTATATATCCCTCAAGTTCGGTTTCACTCTCCGATCATGTTGCAGATCGAGTCTCAAACTGGTAGAGGTTTGGAGCACCCAACCACGTCCTCCTCCAGCAATACTAAGTGACTTGTGTGGACGCTTGTTCCATGCCAGGATTGGACTCTTTAGTCACCGTAAACACATCCACAAACTGGACTAAAGGAAGAAGATTTACACTCGGATTCGAGTTAAAGCCGATGATGATGGTATATAGCCACACAGGTTTTCATCCATCTTACTCTCAGCCAATGATCTAACTCTCCTTTCAAAGCACCCCGAGTACACTTTGCCCGGGTTACTTATAAAAATAATGCCCCTATAGGCCTGATTGTTGCAATCTTTCCGGTTACCTTGCTTACACATTGGGGCGATTAATCCGTTTGTCTAGTCAAAAGGTACCTTTCCTAAATCCCATGCTAATTCGAGTATCCTATGCAACCATTTCAGCCCTACTTTCCCACTATACTTTACCATTTATGGCCCAGTAGTGGCTTTTCGGGTGCATCAGGTACAGCAAGGCTGCACTAACATTTCTCAAAACAATTGTCTGTCATTTTCTGAATCCCTATATTTTCTCTTTAAAACCTACCGTATTCGTTAAAAATAACGAAGAATGCGCTTTTTATGTTGTGATTACACAACCGGCGTAGCGCTCATACTTATTAGTAATTAAGCAAGCCCCGCAGTCCGTTTCCTTCACGATTGCACCTTGCGTTCTGAGTGCAGCCTTGCCAATGCTCACAGCAGTATGGGCTGACTTGTGACTTATAACTGAACGGTTGCCATGTCAACGCGTCAAACCGTCTGCAGTATGTATACAGAAGTGTCCTGCTTGGTGCAGCCCTTCGAGCAACTGGGATATTTGGCTGCCTCGCACGAACTGTAACGATATTATCCGAACGCACCCGAATATAACCCGGGCTCCCCGCTGGTAGACCATTGCTGCCAATGTTAGTATCTCAATCACGCTAAACACAATCACGCAAAGTCATATTTACTAGTATATTTTGTCGCGAGAGTTGTTGTTACTGTTCCAACATTTGCAACAAGAAGCTTGTTATAAATTTGAACGTGTGGTGTACGAAGTATTCTTTTATAGTAAAAATTGTGCTGTTAAATTGTGATTCGTGGCCGTGTGGTGCATTAATTGTGAGTGAAGTATAAATAGAATGAGCGCTTTTGAAGAGCATACAGTAGCAGTGGTGTTTTTATAGTTACTTTGTTAAGCTTAATATAATTATAGGTGTATGTTTGGAGAGGAAGTACGTTTGAAATTCAGTTATGTTATAAATATAAGTATGAGTATGTAGAGTGAGAGGTCGTTCTTTAGGTATATAGTATTTAAATCTTTTCTTATAGTGTGAAATAATAGTGTTCCCTCCAAAGCGTGTATTAACATGGAACCGTCCGTAGATTTAGTTTGTATTTTAAGAGAAACTCCATTTTCTAAAAGGAGGGTGGAGGATAAAAAAGAAATTTTATCATGCAATCAACCCCAACCACTTTTGACATATCAGAACAAAACTGGTTCTGCCTCCGGAAAGATGCACACGCGAAATTTCCAGATATCTTGGTATAGTAGTTATCCGTGGTTATGCGGTAGTCAGTATTTGCAGAAACTCTTTTGTTGGCCTTGTCTTATTATAGGAGTGAAACAGGGAGTCTGGAATCACACAGGATTTGAAAATATGTCCTGTGCTACTAGGTCTTTCCAAAAGCACGAAGGTTCCTCGGAGCATATAAAAAGTGCTGTGGGATTTAAAGAACTTAAAAAGAATCAGAATCAAATTGCTGATGCTTTAAGAGAAAATGCTCGTCTTTACATCACAAAGTTTAATGAGAATGTGAGGCTTAACAGACTTTTCATGCGATTACCAATCGATGCAGTTTTATTTCTGTCTAAACAGGAAATGGCATTTAGAGGCCATGATGAGAGCGACTCCTCCTTAAATAGATGGAATTTCAAAGAACTGTTGAAACTTCTAGTCTGCAGCAGCTCATTAGAAATGCAACAGCATTATGCTTCGATAAAGAAAGTTTTTAGCGGAGAATCGAAAACTATACAGTGTGAGCTAATAGACTGCATCTATACCTTCATTAGGAATGCTGTGAAAGAAGAAATTTTAGAAACCCCTTTCTTTTCAGTTCAGGTCGACGATACAACTGACATCACAAATAAATCGCAGTGTTCGGTGATACTTCGGTATATTACTTACAAAGGTGCGCTAGTTGAACGGTTTCTTGGCTTTTATGATGTTAGTTCGGACTGTACAGCGATTACTTTGTTCCACTTGCTTCAGAATGTTTTGAGTGAATTTTCTTACAAAACTAAATTGATTGCCCAGTGTTTGACGGAGCTAGTGTCATGGCAGGTCATCTGAACGGTCTTCAAACTAAGGTCAAGGAAGATGCCCCTCAAGCATCATTTGTACATTGTTTGGCACACCGATTAAATCTAGTGGTTAAGCAAAGTATTAGCAACATATCAGAGTGCCGTATTTTTTTTGCGAGTCTGGGTGGTATTCCCTCATTTTTTCATTCATCAGCCAAAAGAACTTTCGTCGCTGATTCAATAATTGCGAAATGAATACCATTTGGTGTGGATACACTTTGGTCGTCACATGGAAAACTTTTAAACGTGGTTGTCGAGAAGTAGGAGGGATTGAAAGATATTTTTGAAAGACTTATGCACGACCCTCAGTCAAACGAAAAGACCATTCGTCAATCAGAAGGGTTGTTTAATAACTTAAATAGCTTCCAATTCACATTTTTATCAATAGTATTCAATGACATTTTTGAGCTTGCTCCAAAAGAAGTCTCTGGACATTTACTTCTGCATCTCAAAAATAAACACCACACGGCAACTTATACTAGGTAAAAGGAATGAAGAAACGTTTAAAACCTATTTTCAAATGGCTGAGAAGAAAACTAAAATTGAACTTAAAAGACATTCTGGTTTAAAAACAGAAAATGAGGTTTTTCTTAAGTATCGAGTGATGTATTTTGAGATATTGGATATAGTCTCCGTAGAAATTGATACAAGATTTCAAGATATGCAGAAGCTCCATTTTCTTTGCTTGGGAGATGGCTCTAAGTTTGAAGAATATTCTAAAATCCTCCCTCTTGATGCTCTAGAGAACTTAAAAAATCTCTTATCCCACGATATTTGACACACACAGGTTAAGAAACGAACTTCAGTACATCTATTCTGATTCTACCTACAAAAATACCAGTTTGGAGGAAATAATTTTGTCGCTCAATAAGAATGAACTTCACGATGTGTTCAAAGAAGCGTATAAATTATTTTGTTTAATACTTACTATACCGTCTACCAGTTCCTCAGTAGTAGAAGCTTTTCGTGCCTTAAGCGGATTAAAACATACTTAAGGAAATCAACATCCCAGGAGAGGCTGGCAACCATATCCCTAGAGAAGTCACTGCTCAACGACTTGATGAATACAATGCCCTTTTACGATGACATTATAGACAAGTTCGCTGCTTCAAAGGACCGAAGAATAGATTTAATATACAAGCAATAGACGTGACCGAATGTGAGTAATATTTGCTCTTTTAGTTAATTTTATACTTATGTTGTGCTATTTAAAGTAAGTGCATGAAAATAATACAGCGGTTGATTTGTATCCCATTGTCTTCCCAATGCATCACCCCGATACCAGATTTCCTCCTAGCTAGATGACCCAACACACCTATTCAAAATGTATGTGTTTACTGCACACGAGTGTGTGTTGGGCTGCACCGAACGTACACCCCACGAGCCGCCGCTGCATCTACCCCTGCTGCATTGTGACGTTGTTTATTTACCAACCTCTCTACTTACTCAACCCTATCCTGTTTCAGTCCCTATTCTTCTCGTGCATAACCTCAAAATCTGCCACATTGCCAGGTAGATCTCAATTTAAGTTACATTTAACAAGATTTTGAAGTATTCTTGTCTATCTTCCCAATGCTCACTTGGTATCGACAATGAGTTTCCCTGAATTTCAAGAACACGGATCATTTCTCATTCTCCTCCATTTTTAAGATTCTTTATAACACTCCAGAAAGGTTTTCCTGCTGCTTGACCTAACATTTCTAATTTATCTCCTAATTCCTTCCATGATTTCCTTTTGGACTCTATTATTATTTATTTGGTTCTGTTCCTTTCCACTACATATAGCACTTTGCCTGTCAGATTCCTTGTTTGGAGCCATTTTTTGAAAGCCTTCTTTTTGTATTTACAAGCAGACTTCACTATGTCATTCAACCAGGATGTATGCTTTTTTCCTGTCTTTAGACACTGTTGTACCAGGACATGCCTTGGCTACTTGTAGTACAGTACTGCATCCCTGTATCCTGACCACTCTTTTTCAATGTCCTGCAATTCTTTACCATCTACTCTTTGGAACTTCTCATCATTTATTTCCATTTGTTTCTGCATGTGTTCCTTATCCTGCAAACAGCTCTCACTTTCTGCACTTTCGGTCTGTTTCATCAAAAAGTCCCTGCATACCGGTACCCTGCAATTCCTTATGAATTTCCTAAATTCAAAATCAATAAAATGCAAGTAAAATGAAATTAAATCAGAGCTGGTCACAAGATGCAAAAGGTCAAAAGCCAACAAATATTTCTAAAACATTTTTTGTTAGAATTTGCATAGCCTACTGGTTGATAGTTTATTTCTCTTATCAGCTGTTTAATATATTTTTAGTCCCCCACCTCAGTGGTCTTTTCTTTTTTTTTCAGTATCTAATTCGAAGCAGAACAATGTACCGTACTGGGAGCAAATTGCGAAATTTGATGGGTGTTCGCCAAACAAGGTCCGACAGTCTATCCATAACTAGGCAAACCCCTGTCAGCAGACTCCCGAAAGTTACTTTTTTGTTACCCTTAGAACGTAAACCTGTCAACCACGGGTACAAAGAGCTAGTCTATTATATGGGCATGTACAAAGACTGAAGTCCAGGAAGAGTTTTCTAAGAACCTTAAAAGCACTTTAAATCACCAATGGAAAAGCAAGGTTGCAATTGTGGACGGCTATAGTCCCCTTCCCTCTGGCTGGAAATGAGTGTCTGAAACTTGACCACCTGGCTATGTCAACGGAAGTCTTTCAATAGGTTGAGAGCAAGAGTAGGCAGATCCAGGATGGGGCTACACTCAGGACGATGGAGCCTCAAGTGTGATTGTGGAGAACAGACCATAAAACACATGCCTCAATGTTGACTGTGTCCAACATCTTGCATGGAAAATGACCTACATCAGGCCTCGGTGAAAGCATTGACACTTTTTAAGTTTCAGTTAAATATCATATATTGTTTGTAACTGTGTAAAAATGCATTTATGATTTTGACACAAGAATATTCACAATGATACCTTTACATTCAAAATTGACACTAAAGTCACTGTTGACGAAAAATTACTTATAGTGGCAATTTATGTCAGGATCCACAGATAAATTACTGTGAGTGACAGTGACTACTCTGTTCCCTCCTATACTTAATCATCATTACAGTGCCATATTGTAGACTGTCTCTTTATGGGACTGTAAGGTGTCAATCCTAATAAGATCTAAGGTCTCGCGAACTGTTGTTCATCTGATGCCAATGTATGCAAGGGATCAAAAGTGCTGAGTGTCATCTTCACACACTGGAGACAAGCATGGGTAGCTGGCCTATTGATATCTGTATCTTACACCTATCCGCAATGGTACAGAACCAAGCAAAGTGACTAAGAGTGGGCCCTGTATCATTAGGGTAACGCAAGGAAGATGATGAGGATGAAAAACCTATGTTTTAATTCTAACTAACTTGAAAAACAAAATTCTACCTGATGAGCTTCATAATAGGGTGGATAACCACCTCTTGAAACAATAATCACCACCATCATAAGCTTAATAATGTCTTTGAATCTTAATACACAGCAGCATTGTTGTGCACATCACATTTTACTACTTGTCAAATTTTGCAAGCATAGATCGGAATACATTTTAATAATTAAGGTCAATTTATTTCAGAGCTTTGATTTCATTCTTGATACAGAACACTAAATACCACACAAACTTTCAATTTGAAGTAACGTTGTTGTTAATTCTTTCTTTTAAACAGTTCTTCAACTCATAAATCAAATTCAAAATTACGTCCCTAAAATAATATACACCAGGCAGAGTAGCGCATAGACGCAACGGTACCTGGTCCCCTAGCGCCACTGGCCTGCTCGCTTCGCTCGCAGCCAGCGGCTTCAAATCCGATTAGCAGCAGCTTTCTTAGAGGCTTTGCTACATCATGGTCATGTAGCCCCGTGAACTTGAGTGTGTGTGTAGAATTCGTCTGATAACCTGTGTCACTGTGATGTCTGTACTCATCATCATCATCTTGAGCAGTTTCCAACCGCTGGTCGGGTCTGCTTGGAACATAAGCCTCTCCATCGTTTCCTGTCCATCCACCATCTCTCGTCATTTACTGTGTCCCAGCACACTCCTCTTTCCTCCACACTCTTCTTAACTCCTTTTGTCCATCTGTCCCTTGGTCTTCCCCTTGGCCTCCTTCCCGTCATTTCCATTCCAAACATCTTCTTCGGTATCCTCTCCTCTTGCATCCTCCTCACATGTCCATACCATTGTAGCCTAGATCGCTCTATTCTATTTTGCAATGGTTCCTCTCTTACCATCTCCCTGACTCTCTCATTCCTTACTCTGTCCATTCTTGTCACTCCTACCCTACTCCTCTGGAACTTCATCTCCACTGCTCGTATTTTATTCTTGTCCCTTTCCTTCATCACCCATGTTTCTGAACCATATGTCAAAATTGGCACAAAGTAGGTCTTGTAGATGATTCCTTTACATTTTTGTGGCACATCTTTATTCCATATCATCCCCCTAACACTCTTGAAAAATCCATCTGCACACCTTCCCCTCTCATTTATTTCCATCCTATTGCCTCCCTTTTCTTCAATTATGCTTCCCAAGTACTTGAAGCATTCTACTTTCTGCAACTGCTGTCCTCCAAGTGTTATGCCCATATCCAGTCTGTTCTTCTTCCTCGTTGTGATGACCACTTCACTCTTTTGTGCTGAGAACTTCATCCCATATGATAACACTACCTTCTCCCACTCATCTAATTGCTCTTGTACTTCTTGCTCATCCTCTCCCCATACCAGAAGGTCATCAGCAAACAACATTGCCTTCATTTTCCTTTCCCCAATGCTATTTACCACTTTTCGTATGATTTCATCCATCACCACTATAAATAACAGGGGTGAGAGGGCACTTCCCTGTTTCAGACCACTCTCCAGTTGAAACCATTCCGTTCTCTCTCTTCCCACCTTTACACAGCTTTTGCTTCCCTCGTACATTGCGTTCACTCTTGCCACTGTCTCCTTGTTCACTGCTTTTGCTCTCATTGCTTCCCATACCTTGTTTCTATTAATACTATCATATGCTTTCTCAATATCCAAGAAGGTCATCACCAGATCTTTCCCATATTCATAATGGTGTTCTTGTAGCTGTCTTACTGCAAAGATGAGGTCAACTGTTGATCTTCCTGGCCTGAATCCATACTGTTCTTCCCTCAGCCCATCTTCAACTTCTGTCCGAATTCTTCTCTCCAGTACCATCTCAATTATTTTGGCGCAGTGGCACATGAGTGTAATTCCCCTGTAGTTCTTGCATTCCTTCCTACTTCCCTTTTTAAATATGGGTATTATTATCCCTCTTTTCCAGTCTTCTGGTATTTTCTTCTCCCTCCATATCACTTTCATTACTCGAAAGAGCCACTGTGTTCCTATCACCCCTGCTGCTCTCACCATCTCCACACTCACTTCGTCTATTCCCGGTGCCTTTCCCCCTTTCATCTTCTTTAATGCTTCCTCCACTTCTTTCCATGTCAATTCCTTCTCTGAAATGTCTTGGTCACTGTCTGTTTCTTCCTCCGCAATGTCCACTACGCTGGTTTTAGTTGGATTTAGGAGTTCCTTGAAGTATTCTCTCCAGATAACCTTTACTTCTTCCATATTTTCGACCTCCTTTCCATTCCTGTCCACCATTCTGACATTTTCCCCTGTATCTCTTCTCTTTGCCTTTATCATTCCATACAACACTTTCTTACTGCCATCACAGTCCTCCTCCATCATTTCTGTCCATTTCTCCAGCCATTTCTTTTTCTCTTCCTTCACTACTTCTCCTGCTTCTTTCTTCCACTCTTGGTATTCTTCTCTTGTTCTGTCTGTCCTCTGTTGGAACCATTTCCTGAATGCTTCATTTTTCTTTTTCACTGCTTCCTTAGTTCTGGGGTTCCACCATGGCGTTTCCTTCCACCTTTTCTTTCCACTAGTTCTGCCACACACGACTTCCGCTGCTTCTACCAACACGTCCTTGAACCTATTCCATTCTTCTTCACCTGTTTTCGGATCATCCTTCGGTAATTTGTTCCTCACTAATATCTGGAACTTCTCCTTATTTCCATCCTCCTTCAGCTTCCATGTCCTTATTCTTCTTTCTTGGTTCTCAGTTCTCCTCTTTTCCTTCAGTCCTCTCACCTTGGCGACCAGCAGACGGTGGTCACTGTCCAGGGCTTCTGAAGGTATTACCCTTATATCCGTGATACTCTTCTTTGTCTCCTTCCCGCATAGAATATAGCCCACCACTGATTTCCTAGTCAAATCCCTGCTGTACCAAGTAATTTTAAGGCTCTCTCTCTTCTTGTACCATGTGTTTCCAACCATTAGCCCATTTATCTTGCACAGTTCCAACAATCTCTCTCCTTCCTTATTCCTGTTTCCCCATCCTTCACCACCAATCACTTCCTCAAAACCTCTTCTATCAGTTCCAACATGGGCATTTAGGTCTCCCATGACTATCAGGTCTCTCCCCAATAACTGCTTCTGCAACTCCTCTTCAAACTCGTCCTTCTCGCCTTCTGTGCATCCCACCTGTGGTGCATAGACTTGCAGAATGTCCAGGTTTCTACCTTTCACAGTGATTCTGGCTCTAATTATTCTATCACTTACCCTCTTTACTTCCTCCCTCAGCCCTTCTCTCACCACCATTCCCACTCCATTTCTCTTCCCCTCCTCATTTCCTATCCAGTATAGCTGCAAGCCATTTCTCAGTTCTTTTCTTCCTTCCCCTCTCCATCTGTACTAGTGTTTGTATTTGCAATTGAGGTAGGATTTGGGTAGGAAGCCGCCATGGCCTTAAATTAGGTACCATCCTGGCATTTGCCAGTGTAAAACCACTTCCAGGAAGGCTGAGGAGGGAATCGAACTCGCCTCTTCTCGGTTGTGTCTCACAAGGCTGATTATACCCCATTCCAGCCCTCAGACCAGGATCATATTTCTTGGCAGAGCCAAGAATCGAAACCGGATCTCCGAGGTGGCAGCCAAGGATGCTAGCCTGTGTTTAACTGTAGATACAAGACCATGAACTGGGGTAGGTGCCCAGGATTTGAAATAAGTCACCATCTGAGCTTTTTTTTTTTGTCAGAAGAGAGTAAGAAAAAAACCTCAAAGAAATAATTCATGCCAGGTGACCATTATTGCACTAGGATTTGAACCCCATATTGGCAGATTTGTAGCTCCTCACTGCATTTATAGGGTGTGACTAACGCAGTCGGCTATCCTCCTGGTTAGAGAAGATATGACATTCAGGGCTCTATTCCAGTCATGTCAGGCAGAATCACATTATGGTCACTGTGAGTGATGTGGGCCGGTGGGGGCACCGTCCTGCTTTGACTTATTGTTAAAGCAGGAATGGATGACGTCATTCATGGAAACTCATTAGTCCTGTGAATAATACATGACCGATCCTCTTAACATCATGGACATAAATGATCTGAGTACAAACATAACAGAAATTAGCTTTCCTTCTGAAGGTGGAGGAGAGGAAAAAGATGATTATGATGATGTTGATTACTATTATTATTATTATTATTATTATTATTATTATTATTATCACCATCTTTAATTTCTCATAAATATGGCACAACTCGGTCTACTCCAGGCAAATGCCGGGATGGTAGGCTACCTAACTTAATGCCACGGCTGCTTCTTTTCCAAATCCTACCTCAATTACAAATGCACACACTAGTACAGACATCACATTGGTACAGGTTATCAGACAACTTCTACACACACCCAAGTACTCGGGGCCAGTGGCGCACCCAGGATTTTACTTTGGGGGAGGGCCATGGGGGGGGTTCTCCCCCGGAAAAATTAAAAAATTGGACGCAGAAAACTGCGTTTTTATCCATCCTGAGACGTGAAAAATGTTATCAAACTTAGCTTCTATTAAAAAGTTAAAACAAGTTTTAGTGGGTTAATAGATTACAAATTTATTAATGTTAACCGAACCGCAAAGTCTGCCGTTATAACTATACTTTTCATCAGTTAATTGCTGATCAATAATTACGTAATACAACACTAAAAGCTTCCACCAATCACTACAATACAGGAAGAAATAAGATATTTATTACCAAATCAAATTAAGATAATGTATATTTATATTTATACTGAAACAAATATATTGGTAAATAATACAGATTATTTGTAGATAAAATCAAAAGAAAATAAGACTATATTTAAATCTTGATGTCGAGACTGCGAGGTTTTTTCGCAAGTTCGTTTAAAACCTCATCGCTATTAACTGGTATGTCTTTATGCACATACAATAATGGTGTATGGACTTTAAGTGACGAAAGCAGTTTGAACCGGTTTGAGTGGTAGGGGGCAGAGAATTCAGAGAATCCACGTTGCCACGGAGATGAGATTTGAAAAAAAAACGAAAGAGTAAATAAAATTAGGCTCACACGGTAACTATCTCGCTCTCTCCACTGCTCTTGTTTATTTTTTTCACGTGTCATATAATAAATTTTTCGTTAATTCTGTACGTTAAATACTTTTCTGGACCACTCCTGAAAACCCCCTGGGGGGGGGGGACCGGTCCCGTTCGTCCCCCCCCCCCCCATAGGTGCGCCCCTGCTCGGGGCTACATGACCACGATGTCGCTTAGCCCCTGAATAAATCAACCAACAACAATAATCAACAAGTAGTTCCGTGAAGAACTATATAGCCTATTTTCATATATCCTACTTATGTTCATAGCCATTATCGACACACAAATTTTCAGTTTGTTTGCTGTAATAGATTCCTAGATATTGTTAACCATCTAAATATTTCGGATGGTCACCATGTTGGATTTTTATACATCGGCCTTAGAGTTAGGTACTATTACATGAAGATTATTGTTTAGGTGTATTATTCAAACTTCAATCACATGATTAAGACGCAAGAAATAAATACGAGATTTTAAAATTTCGCACAGCCGCCATCTTGTGGTTATGAAAATAATTGAAATGAATTAGATGCCAGTGGATTAAAATTTATATAAGCATACACCGTACCAAGTTTCACTGCGCTCGGATGGTTGAATCGCGAGAAACGTCCATTTGAATATTTAAATTTCGCGTCGCCGCCAATTTGGATTTGTGCTCACCAGGTTATTGAATGTCCCATAGGTGAACTTATGTTTATAGCCTCTATCAACATACAAAATTTCAGTTTGATTGCTGCCATAGATTAATAGATAGGCTATTGAGAACTGTCTAAATATTTCGGATTGTCGCCATGTTGGATTTTAATATAATTTAATTATGTAGGCCATAGAGTTATGTACTATTAGATGAGGATTGTTGTGTAGGTTCATTATTGAAACATTTACTTCGATCACATGATTAGGACACAAGAAATAAAGAAATAATTTAAAAAATTTTCACAGCCGCCATCTTGAGGTTATGTAAACAATTGAACTAAATGAGATGTGAGAGCATTGCAATTGGTATAATCATTTGCTGTACCAAGTTTCACTGCGTTCGGATGATTAAATCGCGAGAAAAGTCTATTTAAATGTTTCAAATTCACTTGGCCGCCATGTTCGGTTTGCAGTTAACAGGTTTTTGAAAGTTACAGGTCTGACGATTGTTTTTGGCTGGTCCTTGCTTGTTGCGTAGAGGTCTCCGACCAGCCAGGAAGCCTTCATATGGTGAGCATGCGCAGTAACAACTGCATGCATGAACGCACGATCAGAAGGAAAGAAGGAAGGAGGATGAAGGGTAAGCACAGTGGATGCGCGGATTTGACGGCCACCGGCCAAGAATAAACGTCAGACCTATACCTAGGTGAACTTCTAGTAGTGCCCTTTATCACCATACAAAATTTCAGGGTGATATGAGTAATAGTTTCGGAGATATGCCAGTGAAATATTTCGCACAGCCACCATGTTGGATTGGTGAGAGGTAATACAATTTGAATGGCACGGTCGGGGTTGGCCTAACTAGTACTATGACCTTACCTAGTTTCATTGAAATAGCTTCAGCCGTTTAGAAGTTAGAAGTTTAGGGAGAACACACACGGACAAGAGGTGATCTCATAAGCCTATTTTTTGTTTTCATAAATGAAAATAGGCTAAAAATCTTTCACAATCTGGTTTGACACTTCTACTCCAGGAAAATGCTGGGATGGTACCTAACTTAAGGCCACGACCGATTCCTTCCTAAATCCTACCTCAATTTCAAACACACACACACACACTAGTATAGACATCACAGTGACACAGGTTATCAGACAAATTCTACACGGCTACACACACGGGACTACATGACCACAATGTAGCAAAGCCCCTAAAAGAATCAACCACAACAATACAATAGGTAACTAACTTAAGTTAGTTTTAAGTCAGTACTGTTGTTAGTTATAGTATAAGTTTAGCTGTAGTTTAACTTATCCATTTTCACTATCACCCAAACCATTAGGAGCAGATGACCTAGATGTTTCATCCCTTACAAACAACCCCTATGAGGTCGGAGATGAAAAGGGATGATTTTCTATGTGACTGTTGATTTTTACGGTCGGACGCCCTTCCGGACGCCAACCTCATAGGTTAATGAAGCTGAGCAAGGAGTTGGAAGGAAGCGGCCGTGGCCTATTAGTAGGTACCATCCTGGCATGTACTTAGAGTTGATAATGTGAAAACACGGAGAACCATTTTAAGAACGGACGACGGTGGGGTTCGAAGTTTGGACCCAATCGACTACTGAGTCCGGAGCAACGTGGCCCCATGGTCTTGCGCCTTAGCGCGCATAGCTTCCGCGCTTTGTACCTATATGAAGCAGTTAAAACGTATTTCTGTAACGAGCTCTATGCACGTTAATTTATCAGTGATATAAAACTGCTAGGGAAGTCTGTTAGTAAAAGGTATTTGCGTACAAAAATGACTTCATTCTCGTGCATTATTAAAATGAACTGCTTTTCACACCATTGTTACAAACAGTTCACATTCCGTGCACGCACAAGTACACCGGGCTGATGACAAAGGTGTTCCAAGCTCCATAAATGAAACAGTAGCAGCAACAACTGCAACAACAACGATTCCTAGCATAGCACAGCTTAGCTTTGTTTTCAAACTATATTATTAAGTACCGGTACCATTTAAATTATCCGCCGTTATCAGAGTCTTTGACGCGTAGAATGCAAACTCGTCTCATAGTCAATGGCATCAATGGTCATCGGTGACCTTTGGGCAACACTGTTAGCGCATTGCTTTGGTTTTAAGAGCGCCTGGTTGGTTAGTTCCCTTTCATATTCTTTGTCGTAGTTCGTGTGTTCACGTGATTAAGGAAACTTATGAGCTGAGGTTGCAACGGTGACATTGAATTTGAAGTGTGTTGACTATCTGTTGCAAACATCGAGCATTGCGAGTGAATTAAATTGTGCAGCTATGTCCATTGAATACGAATTTGTTACCCTGAAGTGGGAAGGATTTAAGGATAACATGATTGAATCATTTCAACGTCTCTGGCGGAATCGGAATTTCGCCGATGTAACTGTTTCTTGCGAGGGAAAAGTTTTTAAGGCACACAGGATAGTTTTGTGTGCGTTAAGTCCTTACTTCGCTTCGTTATTGAAGGCGAACCCTTCAATGTATCCTGTCATCATACTGCCAAATATTCCTTACGTTCACCTGGAGACACTGATGCAATATATGTACGGCGGCAGTGTGACAGTGGCCCAATATGATCTCGGAGATTTACTGAAGACTGCCAAACAATTGCAAATTAGGGGTCTAGAAGCTTGAGCTAGTGTTTATCGTCCGACATTACGAATGGTTAAGGCTTGTCAAAGTAGGGTTAACTGAATATTGTTTTAACTTTTTCAATTGTTTTACTGTAGCCTTCTTAGGACATATTCTGAAAATCTGTACTTTTGTGTGTTTTTAATATGGAGATCAGTTAATTGCGTTGATCTGAAGACAGTGTAATTTTTAGAAAGTGTTTTTGAGAGAGATATTTTAATTTTGTCTTATTGTGTTTGCATGCAAGTGGAACCTTACTCCGATTATTCATGTTTCAAGTTTGTTGATAAATGAATGACTATCCGAGTGAAGTTACCGGTACCTGATATGTACGAGAACTTTCGTTCGTACAGTAATCAAATTGCTCAAGCATAGGCTGTGTCAAAAACTTCACATTATACTGTATGTTAAAACGTAAGTTTTTCTTTTGTATTTTTTTTTTTCGAGTGATGCATAGCTCGGTTATTTATATTTTAGTGGAGAACGTAGGGACACTTTGTCACAAATTTTAACGTATGCATGTAGACATGTTTTAAGTCATAATCTGATTTTGTTTTTCACTTTGAAACATGTAATTTATTCAGTAAACAAAAGTAAGTTAGATTTGGAACTTTTAATAATAATATGTAAATTCACATGCTTTTTATTTCGTTATATTTAGTAGCATAATGTTCAATTCCTCGAGTCCTGCCGTCTTGGTAGCATGTATTACGGGGTGGTGGTCGTGATTGTTGCTCTAAGGGCCGGACTTCGAGTTTAGCCAATCTGCCCTTAAATTTCAAACCTAGGCCTAGGTGTCAGGGGCATTTTCCGCATCGAAAGGAAAATACTGCATAGTAGAATGATATTTGACTAGAGTAGCCACATTCGATTCTTGAAGAAATAGTGAAAACTGCATAAAATAGTCTCACCATAACCTATACCAGCTACCATATCCTTTGACGATTGCTCTTGTTTAATTTGACATCGTAGTCATTTCACCCCCGTGTGCTTGGGTCTGTGTGTGTATAATTTGTCTGATAACCTGAGGATCCAACCAGCCTTCGGGCTGACTACCTAACAGACAGACCTGTACGATTGTGGTGTGTGTATTTGTAATTGGAGGCGAGGGTTGGGAAGGAGGCAACCATGGTCTCAAGCATCCCGGCAATTGTCTGGAATGTAAGTAAGGATGATTGAGGTGGGAATCGAACTCAGTTTGCCACACAAGGATCTGAGTGTACCCCGTTACAGCTCTCAGACCAGTTTTACATTTCTATGCAGAGCTGGGAATCGCACCCGCATCTCAGAATTGCAGGAATGCCAGCAATTACACCACAAGGTGGACGATCTCACTTTTTTTAGCTACAACTTGAAAATAATATACGTTCAACGTAAGATGTGATGTGACAAAAAAAATCTAGCCCAAGGCGAGAGGTATTTGATAAACAAATGCCTTAGCGTCCAAAGTGCGATTGTTTTAAGGGTCGAAACATCTAGGTCAATAATGTTATTGGTTTTACGTCTCTTTTAACTACTGACGCTTTTAGAAACTCCGGGGTGCCGGAATTTCGCTCCGAAGGGGATCAATTATGATTCTAATAACTTACTTGAGTTTTTTTTGGTGTTATTTTAAATCTGTACATACAGTATGTTATACGATTATTTTTTCTGTATAACTACACATGGCATATTGACTGGTTCAAGTGCAACCCTTTGAATGAAGCACTATTGCATTTGCTGAAGTAATAAGTTTCAATGATGTTCGTATCGCGCGTTCACAAGGTACACAACAACGAAATAAATGTTGCCTCCAGCGAAATAAACTTGCCCACCAGTTAGGCCTACAAATTCAAATTCCTCTACAACCAGCCCCTTCCCAATTTAACTAAAAGACTGGTTCGCCCTGATCAATATTTTGCTAGAATGTTCTTGTTCGAAATACTGTAGCTGTAATTTGCTAATGCTTGTATAATCATTTTCAAGCACATACCTCGGTACGAGTTTATGTACGACCTCGTTGAAACAGGAATAATAGAAGGTGGAAATATAGATCGGTCTATAGACTTATTAAAGGTTAAAGAATGTTGTTCACAGTACTGATAATAATGATGATAATTGTTGTTTTAAGGGGCCTAACATCTAGGCTATCGGCCCCTGTTCACAGTACTGCTGTAGGCCTAAGTTACTCTACTATCGCTTTGTCCTGATTAATATCCTCGTGATTACAACTAAAATGCTATTATATTTCGTATAAAGAACTGTCCGAAGTTGCAATTTTGTTACAGCCTAACTCATTTTCGCATATCTTTTACACACTAGGGGCAGATGACCTCGCTGTTCTGTTCCTTAAAACAATAATCATCTTTCTTTCACATTGTTCCTAAGATGGCCAGATTTCGTACCAGTTATTGTTTTAAGGGGCGGAACTACGAGGTCATCTGCTGGATGAGGTGAAAACCACCATATTTGGAGTTTCAAGGGGCAAAACAGCAAGGTCATATGCCCCTATGTGGTGATAATTGCAAAGGATAATGTAACGGCGCTATTAACCTCTTCTTTTCCGTTCCTTAAAACAATAATCATCTTTCTTACACATTGTTCTAAAGGTCACCGGAAAGTCACCAATCCCATATCACTGTGAACCACCTCACGATGTAGCGGCTAGCGTTCTTGGCTGTCGCCCCGGAGGTCCGGGTTGGATTCCCGGCCCTGTCAATAAACTTTAATTCTGGTATGAGGGCTGGTACGGGGTACACTGTCTAATGAGGCAAAACCGAGAAGAGGAGGGTTTTGATTCCTATCCTGGAAGTGGTTTTCCGAGGTTTCCCCGCCTCTACTCCAGGCAAATGCTGGGATGGTTCCTAACTTAAGGCCACGCCGCAACTATTATAGGATACATCAGTCTTAAGAGCACCACATACAGTAGGCCTATTCACATTCGGTGTCCATTATGTTTAAAACATGACACCACTTTAAAAATATATTTTAATAGCTGAAGGAGTGAACTTTTAATGACTTGGATAATGCGTTCAAAGGTAAGTGTAGCTAATTTTGAAATAGACTACTGTGTATTGAAAAATTGTCACAAAGTAGGCTTATCTCCATTTTTCATTAGGCATATTGGAAACATAAGCTTATTTGCCGATCATTACGAGTGTAATGTCTTCTGACATGACAAATGTACAGTGATAGCTTCTAGCGGTGTGGTTTCCTTGGACCACACTATGTGCTTTGTCTAACCCTCATTTGATATTGTACTTTATTTAATGCGCAGATCTGTACATAATACTTGGTTCCCAAGCAAAGGATAAATGGGAGTTTCACTACAGCCTTGCATTTACTGCTTCACTTGTGAATGCGGTTCTTTTATTGTTAAGAGTACCGGTACCGTAGCTAAAAAGTGACTAACTTTTACTTCATACTTGCTGTAGACACCCTGTTGTGTCGGGATCATCTCTTTATATTTCTTGTTGTCATCTTTTGGCACCCCACGGTGTAGCTGTGCGTGTTAAATAGCTCACCACGCTCGCGATGGAAAGCTGGAGCAAGTCCGGAGATGGTAGGTTCGAATCGCGCCACTGACAGCTGCTATCCGAGTATTTTAGCTTAACTCGAGGGAGAATACCTGAGTCCGTCGTTTGCCCATCCTAAAATATTTGCCCTGAAGTTTGAATCTTATCACTATAATTTTTTTCAGGTACCGGTACCGGTAGTCTCTTATACATAATATAATAAAGACCGATAGCCTAGTGGTTACGCCACTTAAAACAACTAACATCATGGGCATAAATACATGTTGACCAATTGAAAAGTTGTCAATTATTAGGCGAAAAAAAAACTTTCCAGATAGCCTATAACTCACCATTACTCGATGAATCGGGAGATTATATTGAAATGGGGCTATGAGCGCAATGGTGGCCCAATCCACAAATTCGTTAGGGGCTAGTCACTCAAAATTGCGGCTAGTATTCTTGGCTGTCACCGCAAAGGTCCGGGTGAAGCAAAGCTGAGAAGAGGGGGTTCGATTCCCACCTCAGCCATCCTGGAAGTGATTTTTGTTTCCCCGCTTCTACTCCAGGCAAATGCTAGGAATGTTCCTAACGTAAGACCACGGCCGCCTCTTTCCCAATCCTCACCTGAAAATTCACGTCGGTCGCTGGGTTCTGTATGTATGCAGTGAGATCTCCTTTGCGATGTACTGTATTCTGCAAGCAAGAAGTTAGTATAGCGCCGAAACTCTCCATCGCTGAGTTTTCACACCGACTTTGCTGACAAGCAGTGAGAGCTTAGTGAATCCAGGATATATCATATACAGTACATACGCTGGAGATAACTGATGTGAGGGTTGCACAAATGATTACTGGGACAAATGACAGGATGGTACTCGTAATAAAGAGAGAAATGGTAAGTTGGAAATAAACACGCTACATGAGGAGACTCGGGTAGTGGGTCTTATGATGCGAATAGGGGAGATTACCTAGGAGGTTATTGAACTCTGCTATAGAAATATTATTGTTATTACAGTGGTCGAAATTTATAATAGCCGAATTAGAGTACTTAGCATTCGTAGAAAGAGAGAGAGAGAGAGAAAACAAAACAAAAAACAAAAGATTGCTAAGAACTTGTACTCATGTTCCGAACATTGTTTTTAAAGTATATGAAAACTGATAATTTGGTTTGATGTTGTTCAGTGGCATTTTATTTGTAAAACGTCTCTCCTTTGCGATAGAGTATATTTATTTACCATCAACAGGTACCAGTTATGTACGATATAATGAAGAATTAGATTCACGACTTGAAGAGTTGTCTTTATTATGATATATATCAGTATGTCTTCTGCAATGCTATTTCTTTTTCTTTTGAAAGTTTTCTTTCTTTTCTTCGTAAAATAGCTGAAGGATTGGGAAGTGTAAAGTTCTTACCGACGGCACATTTGTAAAACATACCTCATAAATCTGGCATAGTTGTCCAGCCTGAAAGGAAGTTTCGCCCACCTGTCTCCAAAATCCTGACTGCTGGTCTGGTTCGAACCCGCGACCTTGAGTACTAGAGGCTACCTCGACAACCGCTCGCCTGTAGGCGCCTCACAGTGGGTAATTTCAAGAAACTAGCCGACCAAAAATAATGTTTTACCCCTGTCTTGGGTGCGCATTTTCTATGAGTCTTGTTTATAAGACCCTTGGGCGCAGAAATTAAGTGTTGAAAGGTTGCGCTGTCTGGTTATCTTACATGGAGGAAAGAACGGAAGGAGATGCCTTCGCTGCGCTGCCTAGTGCAGGCTACTGAAGCCAAACGGCACGTTCACTTTGGGTAGCAAGAAAATGGCTGTTCCTATGCTTAAAGCCGTAAACCACTCCAACTAGTCTTGGATTTTAGTGACATAAAACTGCAATAAGTCAAGAATTGTTCTTGGATAGGTAGAATACACTCTGTACATCACGGTACTTGACACAAATAAGCTGCGTTATCGTTTTAAAAGCCAATTTAAATAGAAATATGAGAGCACCTATGCAAGGCTAGTTTTGTAAGAAAGACGCGGTAAAACGTAATAATACGCTGGAAAACTGATTAAATTGAATAGCCTACAGATGTCTGAAGGTGCGAGTTATACCAAAGAAGGAACATCTTGGGAACGATCATAATGATGCCGACCTAAACAAGGTATTTACACCAAATTGATTTTTAAGTTCTTATTGGTGTTGAGACATTCATCAGCTTTTAGGCCTAATTTCGAGCACAGCCACTTTCACTCATTGTTCGTACACATTTTGATATTCAAGAATACGAACCTTAAAATTAATAATCAGAACACTTATTCGATTCGTACAACCAAATGCAAGTCACGAAACATCGAATACAGTTGAAGTTACGCCCACTTTGGTCGCAGCGCTTGGCTTCACTCAAACGAGCTCAGGGCATCTCCTCTTATTCTTTCCTCCATGTTATCTTATCTCGCCGAAGGACTGAATTGGCTCTTCTCCGTTATTTTAAGACAGGTAGCGCGCGTAGTTGTCCTGTACGTTCTAGCATGCAGCACTCAACTGAAAGTACGTTGCAATAGAATGGCAACACCGCCAGGCGCGGGGTGGAGAACGGAGCGAAGGGCCCCTTGACCTTCGGGCTTGCAACGGTTTGTCCGTCCCGCACTATAGTCAGCTGTGACGTCGCAGCGCTCTGGTGTAGCCAACGACGGTGCGTGCTGCGTACAGAACCGGGGGAAGTCCCTTCCTAACCATCTGTATCTTGTCATCTGGGCTCCATCTCCCCTCTCCACTAACCGCGCTCGTAACTTGTCCTTGAACGTGCGCGCCGCAGTCAGCAAACATCTGCCTGACTGGGGTTTTCACGTTCTGCTTTTGTATTCATTTACAAAGTGGGGTTATTTGGGAGTATGTGGTGACATAGCCACTTGTCCTTCACCCTGGGCAGGGGTTGGGATCCCGGTGCCAGCGGGTTACGATTTTTATCTGAAGATTCACGAGCCGAAATGCTGAAGAAGATCCTGAGACAGGTAAGTGTGTACCGCTCTAGGGTCATGTTATTACAATACCAGAACTCCCGCTATTGCCACCCTGAAGGCTGGAACGGGGTACACTCAGCCTCGTGAGGCAATCTTGAGAAGAGGTGGGTTCGATTCCCACCTCAGCGATCTTAGAAGTTGTTTTTCGTGGTCCCCCCCCACCACCACCACTCCCCCTCCCCTCGCCCTTCACTTCTATTAAAGGCAAATACTGGGATGGTTCCTAACTTAAGGCCATGGCCGCCTGCTCCCAAATCCTCACCGGAATTATAAATACACACACTAAAATAGCCATGACAATAACACATGTTATCAGAAAAAATACACACACACACCCAAGTACACGTGGCTGAATGACCGCGATGTCCAGGCCTCTCAACTGGGGCAACAACAATTTAATTTCCACTACCACTACGGACGGATCTAGTCAACGGGTCTGGGTAGCCAACATCTGATGAATTATTTTGCTATCACATTTAACTGTTGTGATTTAGAAGATTCCAGTGTATCGACATTTTGCCGTGGGGGATGGGGGCAGAGTCTTTCGCATCCTCCATTACCACCCGCAATTTTGGACAGCGAAGTCGAGAGCGTTACTAAATACGCCACACAACCGGCAAAATTGAGTAACATGCTGGGTTCGTTATTAAGGTCTTTTTCTGCAGCCAATCATGGCGTAGCCGTGCGCGTTAAATCGCCCACCACGACTTCAATGGGGGGGGGGGGGGGCGTAGCAAATTTGGATGAATAAAAAGGATGTTGGTTTTACTTGCCTTTTAACTATTGAGGCGTTTGGAGACGCCGGGGTGCAAGAATTTTGCCCCGAAGAGGATCTGTAACGTTATTCCCTAGGTTTATCCACACTCCCTCTTTCCAGTCCCGATGCACCTGCCCCATTCCCGACCCTAATAATTACAGTTACACACAATACTACAGTAAACATAGGCTGAGACACATTCAACACAGTATTATGTACAAGAGGCTGATGACCGAGATGTCCCAAGCCTCTTCTGCAGTCGGACTAGGAAGAGGTCATTGACCGATCACAATCGTATTTTAATTTTAAAAAAGTTGCGTTATTTTTTTTAGAAGTGTACTGTGAGGGCCCTCCCTATAGAACGGAGCCTAACAAAGGCCATGCGACGGCGGGGGCACTGGGTATTGGAGCGTGTCGAGCATGGTATTGGCGCTAGCAGCAGCGTAGTGCCCAACTAACTTAACACATTTACACTTTTTGACGTATTTAATATTCATCATTACTTACATGAATTTCAGAGTAGTTGCAGAAAATGCTGTCCTTCATTTGCTAAACACACTTTGCACCAACGTGGGAACTTTTGGCACACTCGCTGTAATTCATCCTGACTGATATTTCGTAACAGTGCAGTTATTTCATTCTCGAGAGCCTCCAGAGTACGCGGATTGTTTCTATAGGTACCTTTTGTTTGAGGTTCCTCGCGCGACGCTGAAACTTGCGAACAAATTTACTGCAAACTACTTCTTCTACTTCTTGAGAAGATAAGTTTCCACTAGGAAAATTCGATGTTTTGTTCTATACCTCACAATGTTCACGTGATACGAGCTAGGCTACAGTACTTCACAGCGGGTAAGTCTCAATTATCAGAACTATGGTATCTTGGCAGCTGCGTATGTAATACATGCAGTGGTGGATCCAGGCCTTGCGGGGCCCTGGGCGATATGATAAGGTGGGGCCCACAACAATAGGAAATAAAAAAATCAAATCAAATGGAAAATAGTTTGGTAAGAATAATAATAAAATAAAGAATACTTACAATATTTTGAATACACTACAGTACATTTTTTTAATGTCCCCAGTATGAAATTTTCAAGTATGAATTATACATTAGTTTGAAAAGTATAATTAATTAAATAAATTTAAAAAATACATGGCGCGGGGCCCTGGGCGGTCGCCCCCTCGCCCTCCCCTAGATCCGCCCCTGAATACATGATATGAGAGCATCCAGGGCTTCACTGTGCGCTGTTGTAATCGGCACATGCTATACAGGTACATATGACGATGAGTCATTGTGCCGTGTCCGCGTCACGGCTATTGAAAGGCCCCGTTCTATATAGAGATGGTCCTCACTGTATATTGCTATGTTGCTAGACCGATAAGATTTGCTGTTGATTCATTGAGGGGTTTTGCGACATCGTGGCCATGTAGCCCCGTGTACTTGGGTGTGTGTGATTTTTCTGATAACCTGTGTTATTGTGATAGCTGTATTATTGTGTTTAGTTGTAATTCAGATAAGGATTGGCAAGGAGGCGGCCGTGGCCTTAATTTATGAACCATTCCGGCATTCACCTGGAGTAGAAATGGGAAACCTCGGAAAACTACTTCCAGGATAAACCCGCCTGTTCAGACTATTGCCTCACGAGATTGAGTGTACCCCGTTCCAGCCCACAGACCAGAATTAAATTTCTTGGCAGAGCCGGAAATCGAACCCGGGCCTCTGCGGTGACAGCCAAGAAGGACCTTGTATATTCTGGTGATGATTATTGCAAATGTGCGGTATGTAGTCTACTTATTGACATTTTATCAGTAGCCTAATACCTCATCATTTGAAAGATAGAACTTTAGGCTCAACTTCGTATGTATTTACATGTGCAACAATATACATTTTGAGAAATCGCTATTGAAGAGTTTTTTTTAAATACATGCTAGTATTACTAATAACGTCATCAATTGAAGATTTTGTTCTAAACGTTTCTGCTTCTCTCACAATAGTTTATATTTTCTGAATATTAAATTTAGAAATTATGCAAAATTCTGAAAGTACCGACAGTAGTGGCTACGCTGGCTAAAGCGCAGCATTAGGTCATGGGGCCAAGTTCTCTGCTGACTCGGTAGACGCGTGGGTTCGAGCCCCACCGTCGGCCGTCCTTGAAATGGTTTTCCGTGGTTTCCCATTTTCAACACCAGGCAAATGCTGGGACGGTACCTTCTGACAGGCCACGGCCGCTTCCTTTCACATCCTTGCCCAGTTTCATTCACCATCATTCATTTCATCTCTCATTAACTCCTCTCATTAGGTTGGCGTCAGGAAGGGCATCCGGCCGTAAAAACCATCGCCACAAAGACTTCCATCGTATCTCATCCCCGACCCCGTTGGAAAACGGGAATAATAAGGGGTAGTCATACATACATGCAAAATTCTGAAAGTATGTTTGCAAGTGATTTTTTTAACATTTTCAGCATTATCTGATGTTATTTCATTTGACTGCCTTGGCCATCGTGTTTAGAATTTGTCTGATAACCTGTGCTATTGTGGTGTCTGTAGAAGTGTGTGTATTTGTAATTCAGGTGAGGATTGGGAGGGAAGCAGACGTGGCCGTAAGTTAAGAACCATACCAGAGTTTGCCTGGAGTAGAAGTGGGAAACCACGGAAAACCTCTTCCAGGATGTCTGAGGTTTTGCCTCACGAGGCTGACTGTACTCCGTTCCAGCCGTCAGATCACAGCCAAGATTGCTACACCATGAGGAGGATAGACTTTATCGTGCTACCAGCTAATGCTTAGTCACAGTCTCTCTGGCGTATGCGTTATACCGCGAGTCCCTTCTCTATTGAGCGGAAGCCTCGCAGGTGCTGTATGGTAACCGGCCCACTGTGTGTAGCTGCCTGTCGCTAGCAGCAGCGTAGCGCCCAACACATTTTCACTTTTTAACATATTTAATAATCATCATTACATACCGTAGTATACATGAATTTCAGAGTAGGCCTAGTTGCTGGAAATGCTGTCCTTCATTTTCTTAACACACATTGCACCAACGGAAGTTTTGCTACATTTGCTGTAATTTATCGTCACTGATATTTGGTGTCAGTGCAGTTATTTTGTTCTCGAGAGCCTCCAGAGTACGCAGATTGTTTCGGTATACATTTTGTTTGAGTTTCCCCCACAAGTAAAAATCTCACGGCGCTGAAACTTACGAACACATTTACTGAAAGGCTTCTTATTGAGAAGTGTCACCAGAAGATAAGTTTCCACTAGGAAAATTCGATGTTTTGTTCCATACCTAACCCTCTTCACGGGATACGAGATTGCCTACATCACTTCACCATGAAGTCGTAATTACCTCAACTATGGTATCTTGCCAGCTCGGGGTTTCCCGACGCACTGTTGTCTAACGGTAGATGCTAATCAACTGGCGCTGACTCAACGCGCTTCAAACGTCCCACAGCACAGGCGAAGCACAGTAATTGGCACAGTCATATTGACCGACTGAAAAGCTTCCAATATTACTTAGGTAACTGAAAATGGCTTCTAATATTTCAATATTTCTAATATTTTATTTTTGAGATGCCATCTGTTTAAATACGAATTTTCTTGCCACTCAATACAGGAGGTCTACGAGAACCCACAACAAACGACAGAAAGACAAATCGACCGACAGACAAAAAGTTAAAGTGATGATATTACTATAGACCTCGTGCGAATGAATGTTGCTGCACTCTGGCGGCAAGTCGCTCAGATATTCCGTAGGACCAGGGGCGCCGAATCCATGGTCGAGGCAGGACCTTCTATAATACCGGACCTGACACTGGCGGCGGGACTGATGAAAGATGGCTGTCGCTGTTGGTGATTACATGCTTTGTTTATTAGTTGAGTCGTTTTGTTTACGATGTGATAGTGATGTGAATTTCGTTTAGCAATCGTCTCCCTTGATTATCTGTGCTTATTGATTATTGCTTAATGATATTACACGTTCGTGTAAGTAAATGTCTGCAATAGTGCTTCTTAAATACGAGATACCGGTGACTTCTGTTACGCTTGTGATACCATCAATAGACCTACTATTGCCAATCAGTGGGTAAGTTTGGTCTATTTATTTATTATTCTGTTTATAGTTTATAAATTATTAGTAACTTAATGGTAATTCATTATGAGCAAGCATAGCAATAATTAACGTATTCCAATTCAAGGTTTAAGAAAATCTGAAAATTGATTACCGTACGTAGGAACATAACCTACTTCTTAAATTGCCTGCAGTGTTCTCTCATCCAATTATACGCCTGCTTGTCCAAGGATATCAATCTTATCACGTACTTGGTGTGGATCCCGTTTTAATAAACTACCAGTAGGCTTTCTCATACATAGGTTATGCTAAAATTGTGGTGATATGCCTTGAAACTGTTGTGTGACTGGATCCAAATCCAATTATTATGAAGATAAGCCATTGGTGCCTATTTTCTAATTTCCCATCAGGGGAATTCAACCCACACCCAACTTCACGGGGTTGATGACCAAGAAGTCCCAAGCCCATAAAATGAATTAACAGCAGACAAAATCACGTCATGATGTTATTTTGGGTTGGGTTGGATTCTGACACACGTCATGCCTTTGACAGAGTTTGGTTGGTTCTTAAGTTTAGGGGCTGCGACAACGAGGTCATGTAGCCCCGTGTACTTTGGGTGTGTGTAGAATCTGTCTGATAACCGGTGTTAATTGTGATGACTGTATCTGTTTTTTAATTTAAGTACAGACTGCAACTTCGAATTTTTCAAATAGTTCCTACTTTTACCGCCAAACGCCACCGTCAACGACTACTAGGCCTAGTTCAGAACTTAGCTACTAGACGCCACCGCAGTCGGCTCTTGGCAACGAACGTAGAAACCTAAGAGCGTTGTTTACATTCTTAACCTATCCAATTTAGCTTCACACCGGTGTAATTAGTGGAAGGTTCTTTAACATGCCATAAATCTATGACATGGGACCGCCGGCTTTACTTCCCCTCCGAAGGAAGGCATACTGAGGGATTTTTAACGCTCTTAAAAAATCCGACGGCTTCGGCCGGGTTTGAACCCGCTATCTTGGGCATAGAAGCTCAGCATGCTACCAACTACGCCACCGAAGCCGTCCCGTTTGACAGAGTTCCATTTAATCTCATGAATAGGAATGAATGAATACGACTAGCCTACTTGTTAACGGATTTACAGTAGGCAGTCGTGACCTTATGATTGGAATTACCTAGGCATTTATCTTCAGTATGTGTGGGAACCCATGGTAAACCACTTGCTGGGTGGCTAAGTGGAGAATCGAACCCAACATTTCTCGGTTTACCTCACTAGGCTGTGTATAGCCCGTTCTTACCCTCAGACTAGAATTGAGATTTCTTGACAGTCAGGAATCAAACTTGGACCCCAGAAGTGACAACCAAGAACTACACGATCTGGTTGGTTACATTTATTTTTTTAAGAATAATATGTATGTCTGTTAGGTAGTCAGCCCGAAAGCTGGTTGGATCCTCAAAAGGCACTGCCGTTAGGTTATGTGGGTAGATACCCACAAAACCCCATGGCAGCGCTATATTGAGGCGTACTAGGCAAGAAGAGGAGTGAGGTAGTTTGTCATTGCTTTCCTCACTGAGTCAGTACAGCAGTACTAACCCTATGAGTAGAACCTTTCACAGCATCCACAGGCACTGACTGTGCCCTGAATGTCATTACTAAGCACCACCCATACCTCAGTAGCTTCCATATAATCACAGCCATGAGTGAGTCTGAGACATCGGTGATACTCTAGCCTGTGCCAACAGGCACTTACTGTGCCCTGAATGTCATTACTAAGCACCACCCATACCTCAGTAGCTTCCATATAACCACAGCCATGAGTGAGACTGAGACATCGGTGATACTCTAGCCTGTGCCTACAGGCACTAACTGTGCCCTGAATGTCATTACTCAGCACCACCCATACCTCAGTAGCTTCCATATAATCACAGCCAAGAGTGAGACTGAGACATCGGTGATACTCTAGCCTGTGCCAACAGACACTGACTGTGCCCTGAATGTCATTACTAAGCACCACCCATACCTCAGTAGCTTCCATATAATCACAGCCATGAGTGAGACTGAGACATCGGCGAAAAGCCTCATTTTACTCTAGCCTGTGCCAACAGAAAAATGCAAATGTACTGCATTCATCAAGAGATGGCAAACATGCCCCGAATAATATGTAACTTACTAAAAAGGGATTGAAATTCCTACAGGAACATTTACAACTTTCCTGTTCACTCAGCCAAGATATTCTGCAAATCTCTCCTGTGGGCCTCAACATTATTTTATTTTATTCCTTTCCTGATGAAACTCCGGTGGTACCTTAATTCAACTCCTAGGGCACCTCCCCATGCCTGCCCTTACACAGCTACACACACTACTACATTCATCACGTAATCGGAGGAATTCAACCCACACACAACTGCACGGGGCTGATGACCAAGATGTCCCAAGCCCATAAAATGAATTAACAGCAGACAAAATCAGTCATGATGTTATTTTGTGTTGTGTTGGATTGTGACACACGTCAGGCGTTTGATGTCCGACCACCAACTACGGCGGCCATCTTGGATTGCAGTGTCAGGTCCGGTAGTATAGAAGGTCCTGGTCGAGGTCTAGCGACCGCTAGACCTGACGAGGGGGTGGGTCTCCCGGTCCCCTTGGGGGGTGGGTTCCGTTGGGGGGTTACGGATAGAGGAGGAAAGGGAAGGAGATGGAAAAGAGGAAAGGAAAGAAGGGAGAGAGAAGAGAAGGGGAGAACTGTGCGAAATAAACTGTAAAAACGTAATTATTGGGGTAGGGGTCCGGTTTAACAAGGGGGGGGGGGGTCCCACAGAACGAGAGGGGTGGGTGTCTGCTAGACCTGAAAAAAAAAAAGATTCGGCGCCACTGCGTAGGACTTGTGTGTGAGTGGAACAACGTGATTAGATCATGTTGCGGAAAGATTTCAAGTTCAAGATGGTAAAAGTTCTACAGAGAGTAGAGCAAATCGTTCTGTGGTTGAATGTAACTACATATACAGAAATATCCACCTGGAACGTAATTCTTCGTATTCAGAAACAAAAAACAGTCCATTGGTAGAAAGAACGCCTCCTTAATTGTGGTATTTGTAGTCGGCATTAATATAAATAGAACACCGACAAGAGGTCCTGACAGACCCATGCACTGTCTTATATGAAGCCAAACTAATCAGATCAGCGTGAACGAGGGGAGGGTAGCAGATTAACTGCACGAAGAGAGGTCGAAATGAATGATGACAGAGAGTAGCCCAGCACAAGTGGAAGTAATGCCATGCTCAGTTGGAGTCCCGTGGTCACCAACCCACGCCCTACTATTTGTGAGCCGCTGGAGAAGATTCAATGTTCCATGAAAATGAGGGAAGTGAAGGAAGTGTGTTTATGGATTATTATGTAACGCGGGTATATCGACAAATATCATGACCATAAATATGATGATGATAATTGTTGTTTTAAGGGGCCTAACATCTAGGTTATCGGCCCCGGACCATAAATAAGATAAGACTGAGGTGACCTTGATGTCACCACCTCAGCTATCATTGCACGTGTTGTCATCAACAGTGCTGGATTACCCATTAGGCCCGACTAGGCCCTGGCCTAGGGCCCCCCATTATCTGGGGCCCCCAAGCAATTTCTAATTTAGTTCAATTTTATTCTGAAGATTTAGAAAAAATGTATCCGGAACTGAGATAGTTCCAGCATTATATTAAATTACAATATCCTTTAAGAACTGAGTTCACTCATTCTGAACTTTACGAAATTCTTATTCGAGACAAGCTTGAGTCTGTTTTTCCGAACGTTGAAATTGCTTTTCGCATTTTCCTGACCCTCATGATAACGAATTGTTCTGCGGAGCGCTCGTTTTCAAAATTGAAACGGATCAAAAGTGCGCTGAGAAGTATCATGTCACAGGAACGATTAGACATGCTAAGTTTAATGTACGAAGTACGTCCAGAAAGTAAGTTCCGTTTGGTAATAACATTAAATTGTGTACAGGTACAGAAAAATTATTTATTGCACAAAATTCTACAACCCTTAAACTACTTTTCCACGTAACTGCCGAAATGTTGCAGGCATTTATCGTAGCGTGGCACGAGTTTTTGTATACGTTCTTCATAGACGTGTGCCGCCTGTGTCTTCAACTAGTTGTACGTTCCGCTGCAGCGCAGTTCCTCATATGCGTGGTAGACGCTCTGTATCAAGGAGAAGAAACGTGCGCCATTTGGAGAGCGCTGTCGGCCACGTACGCGTTTTGTGCATATTTACTCGTACAATGTCGGTGTTGATTGAAAATCCCGCCGCTTGTGAAATCAGATCTGTGATTCGTTTTCTGAATGCTAGGAAAGTGAAACCAATTGAAATTTATCGGCAAATTTGTGAAGTGTATGGACAAAATGCGATGAGTGATTCAATGGTGAGAAGATGGGTCCGACAGTTCAATGAAGGACGTAGTGAAGTGCACAATGAAGAACGAAGTGGGCGTCCATCTTTGGTTACAGAAGAACTGGTTCACGCGATTGATGACAAGATCTGGGAAAACCGCAGGTTTACAATTAGTGCTCTCGCTATAGAATTTCCCCAAATCTCACGATCACTAATTCATGAAATTGTTACCGAAAAACTGAACTTTCGTAAACTTTGCCGACGTTGGGTACCAAAGATTCTTACGGAGCAACACAAAACAAAACGGATGGTAGTGCACTTCAGTTTTTGACCCGTTACAATGAAGGCGGCGAAGAATTTCTGACACAGATAGTCACAGGAGATGAAACTTGGGTTTCTTACGACACCCCTGAAAGTAAGCGGCAATCAATGGAATGGAGGCACACTTCATCCCCAGCAAAGGTTGAGCCGAAACAAATCTTGACACCTCGGAAAATGATGTGCACAGTGTTCTGGGACTGGAAAGGCATCTTACTCATTGATTTCTTACCGCGTGGTCAAACAATCAACGCAGATGCTTTCTGCGAGACACTTAGGAAAGCGCCGCGCAATACAGAATAAGCGCCGAGGGTTGCTGTCAAAATGTGTTGTTTTTCTTCACGACAACGCACGACCACACACTGCAAATGTGACGAAAAGCCTCCTACAGGGATTTGGCTGGGACGTGTTTGACCACCCTCCGTACAGCCCTGACCTCGGTCCTAGCGACTTTCATCTGTTCACACATCTCAAGTCTTTCCTTGGCGGTCAACACTTCAACAATGACGGCGAGCTGAAGGAAGATGTTTCCAACTGGTTGAAGACACAGGCGGCAAACTTCTATGAAGAAGGTATCCAAAAACGTGTGCCACGCTATGACAAATGCCTGCAAAAGTTCGGCAGTTATGTGGAAAAGTAGTTTAAGAGGTGTAGAATGATGTGCAATAAATAATTTTTCTGTATCTGTACACAATTTAATTTTATTACCAAACGGAACTTACTTTCTGGACGTGCCTCGTATATCGAGTCAGATGTTCTGCGGAAAATTGATTTTGATGACATTGTAGAAGATTTCATTGACCGAAAAAAACAGAAAAAAATGATTACATTTTACAGACGTAAAAAAATAGTATGATTTGTTAAATTGTTCATAAAATCATCTGAAATGTTTTCAAATAACGATGATCGTTTCAATTGAAATGTATGTATATAGCCTATGTATGATTTAATAAAAGTGTATTATTCATCTTGAGAAAAAGAACTCTTGTATATACTTGATTAAATGTACAGGTGCTAAAAAATAAAAATTATTTGAAAATAAAATAAAGGGGCCCCAAAAATCTGAGGGACTTGGGCCTCATTTTACCTTAATCCGGCACTGGTCAACAATTACAACATGAATATGGGCACCCAATCTCCATAAGAGTGAGACAGTCCTGACCTAGCAATATTCTGTTCGGGTTGCAGTAGCATCAGGTTGTTCTTTTAGAAATCCAGCTCCCATACGCAGTATTCGTGCAATAAACAACTCCTGAAGTGTCCTGCTCATTATCTGTGCCCATGTACTTGCGTGTGTGTAGAAATGGTTTAAAAGCCCATGTTACTAGGAATCATCCCTGCATTTTCCTGTGGAACTTAAAAAAAAAAAAAAAACTTGGCCTATAGGATACCTGAGGTGGGAATTGAACCATCATCCTCTCAGCCTTTTTTTTATTGCAGTCAAACGGCCATACATGTAGCCTCACAAGTCTGAGTGTACCCTGTTCTAACCCTCGAGACCCTCTCGTTTACAATATTCCACGGCAACGTCCTTAGGGTTTTCCCATTGTTGCAGGAAGGAAGACTTCAAATAATCTCTAAATTAATATAGGTGTATGATTAATAGTGCAAAAAGTAAGGCACTGCAACAGCATGAGATGGTTGATTAATGCTAGTTTCTCGCAAACACAAACTGTATAATTATGTCTCCTCCCAACTTTTATTTCACAATGAGCTGAGAGGCTGTGAAAAACGACATATCCCTCCGAATATTCCCTAAATCCTTATACATTTCCATGGATGACGACATTTCACCATTAAATAACTTATTTTACTGTCCTACTCGGTTCTCCAGCACGAGCCATCACACACACTACTCCTACCACGGCCGACTGAAATTAGACTTATGAGATCAACACAGGGCCAAAAATTGTATATCCGTCTGTGTGTGTGTACTCTGCATGTCTTCCCCCCCCCCCTCCTCACTCCCCCTCTATCAATTCAAACACGGTCAAACCGAATTGAACGAAATTTGGTACTTGCAAAGGCCACCTCAGTGTCATGTTTTACATCGCCGCCATCTTGACGGAAACGTAATGGCGGCCACCCAAATGTTCAAAGCTTAAATCAAATTGCGACTAACCTAATCATCTGATCTCTACCAAATTTTGCAACAACATACCTTCATGTAGGAAGCGTCTTTTGAACAAACTACAAGGTCAACAGCCCAATAGTTTGCATATGGCGGCCATGTATTTGTGCAAATCGATTCCCCCTATCAATTCAAACACGGTCAAACCGAATTGAACGAAATTTGGTACTTGCAAAGGCCACCTCAGTGTCATGTTTTACATCGCCGCCATCTTGACGGAAACGTATTGGCGGCCACCCAAATGTTCAAAGCTTACTCAACCTCTCAAGAGGCCACAAAAAAAAAAAAAAAAAAAAAACATTTAATGGTGCTTGAGTACTTGGCATGAAGGTGGTGCCAACAGTCTCAAAAAGGTTAAAAACGCCTGGTCTAGAATGTTCTTTAATTCTTGTTAATACTATTTTGCTTTGTCGTGCCACTGTACACTTGTAGGCATCTACACCTGCAGAGGCCAGGGTCTGGCTGTTGATATTTGAAGCTTCAAAGCTCGCAAGGATATTCTAATGTAGAAATAGAGAAACGAGGCTTTGATGCTGGAGCAAACACGCTTTTAAACTTCAATGCTTCAAAGCATTGATACTTACAACTCACATGCTTCGAAACCTGGTTAGGTGTTAGACATATTAATGATGGCTAAACGATATTACTGTGACGAACTTTCTGAGTCTGTGGTGGTTGGAGGTCAAAGTTTGAGAGCCTATCTTTCTGTTTTTGGATGGTTATGGTTAGTGGGTTTAGGTAGAGGCGGATTTTCGATAATGCACGGGAGCTCTTGGTGGCTCAGTCAGTGTGGTTGGAGGGAGGTCAAAGTTTGGGGATCTTTTTTTTTTTTTGCTTTTGCGTGGGGTTTGTTTTGGGGGAGGAAGGATTTATGATTGAGCTCAGGAGCTCTTGGTGGCTCATTCAGTGGCGGTTGGAGAAAGGTCAAGGCTTCGGTGCCTTTTATGTTTGTTTGTTTGTTTGTTTTTGGTTGGGGTTTGTTTGCAGCTTGCCATTAGTTACGTTCAGCCACAATGAGCTGTGTCGAGTTAGCCACTTGCAATGAGGCGGAATTGAGGCTCGTATATTTGCGTACGGTTCGAATCCATATAGCGAGCGGATTTTGTTTTGTTTTTGGGAAGATGTAAAAGCAGAGCAATGAGGAATCTCATTGATCTATACACTGGTCCGCATTATGTGAGATGCGGATATGATTATACTGGTATTCCATTGAGAATTGCCCCAGTGAACTTTAAATATTAAATGTGTTTGATCTATTTACGGGTGCATACGATGTGAAATGAAGGTACGGCTTTAGTAGTATTATGTTTAGAATTGTCACAGTAAATTCATAAATATTAATGCTGAAGAATCCAGTCCATAATTATCTTGGTGTCTGTGGTGTATCACCCTGAATGTTTTAAACCCTATCACCATTATTTTAGTGATAATAAATCATTGCAGCATGATCTAAATTCAGCTCTCCCTTGTCAGATTGAAATGGGCTAAGCACATGAGATACGTTCCTCACTCTCAGAAGTTTATTTTATGGATACCAGGGTTACACAAGAAAATAAGACATTTTAATAATATTTGCATCACAAATCAACACCGGAAACCATGCCAGGAGCATAGAGAATAATACTTCCTCGTTTTGTATGAAGATGCTTTCTTCTGAACTGGACAACTTGCCATTTGATTTCAGTTAGTAACAAGTACATACATACCCTAACTGTTGTGGAACGAGGTGCTTCTTTGCTTGGTTCCTGCACAGCACCGTCTTGTGGGGCCACCTTGCTGCCTCCAAACAGTCGCAAGTTGTCTATCCTGCTGCCTCCACGGTGATGAATCAATGGAGGAAGCTGGGACATATGCGTAATTGGTCGATGGTGATTGTTGGCTGCTACGTTGTTGGCAGCAGTATTGTTGTCGGCATTGGCTGGAGCATTATTTGTTGCTACAGTGGCAATTCTGTCTAGATCCCTTTTCTTGTGTCTCCAATGTTTATCATATCGAATTCCAAAAAGCACCACAAAATATTCAATGAGTGCAAAGAACACGAACAATGTACAGGAAATAAGCCACACTTCAATGCACTTGAGTTCCAGAGCATTGGGTGAGTTGTTCCTGGTGGGGAAAGAGCCATGTATTAATATACATAATAATCAGAATACAGTAC
Source organism: Meconema thalassinum (assembly GCA_946902985.2). Lineage (NCBI taxonomy): Eukaryota > Metazoa > Arthropoda > Insecta > Orthoptera > Tettigoniidae > Meconema > Meconema thalassinum. The sequence goes on along the minus strand of OX336389.2, from coordinate 65,245,165 downwards.
ATGAAAGAACATTATGATTAGCTAATATGTTAAGCCCAAGAGCAGGCCCGACAAGAGGGAGAGGCAAGCGGGGCTGCAGCCCCGGGGTCTGGATTTGCTGAGGGACCCGAGGCGGTAAAAGGACTTCGAGTGGACACTAGTATTCCATTTAGAATTGCCCCAATGAACTTTAAATATTAAATGTGTTTGATATATTTACGGCTGCATACGATGTGAAATAACAGAGATGTCGAAACTATTATGAAATTTTCTGATATGGATTTGATCGATGTAAATGCAGCCAGTGAATATATTTAGGCCTCACTTTGGACAATAACCTAAGTTCTTCTTTGCTCTTACTGTTGCGTGACAAATGTAATGCGTTTACTAGCCCTGCCTTGCCCTTGGAAATATTTACTCTGACTAAGATATGTTGTTTGAATGGGCGCCAAGACCTCAACGCTATGTTGAAATCTAAATTTATATTTAACAACACCTAGCTCTGGTAGAACACCTCCAAGAATCTTTTCACTCAGATCGTGGTATGATTTGATCATTAACCCAACTAACAATTGTATCAGGAGAAGGAATTTGGTCTATATCCAATGCTACCTACTGAAAGCAAAGATTGCATGGTTAAAAGAAATGAATTTATTATATAAAACAAGTATGGCAAAATTAATAATAATAATAAGTTTAAATTTAAGTTGGAGCGTTGCGATTTGAATATTATCGCTAGAGAATTACGTGAAAACGGAGTCGGATAAATTACTGATTTTACTCTTATTCCCAAGCTATGAAGTTACTGAAATACTGAATATAAAACAAAGAGACGAGAGATTACGTAGTTCTGAGTCATTCGCGCTTACCACTGGAAATTGCCGTAGCATTTCCCTCGTACTGGATGTTGAATAGAGCTTCCCACAGTCTCCTGGACGTCGTCATCTTCTTCGTTAGTTGATGAGATACTTGTAGATATGATAACTTTATGGTCCGAACATCGGAACCCACACACGTGCAACCACACTGGTTTAAGTTTTACAAAGATAGTCCTTGCCTCCACGGCACGCAAACCATATATGCACTCGTCGCTTCCCCTCTCTGGACCCGGCTTCTTCTCGCCCGCTCTCCTCTGATTGGCTGAGCCACCACGCGCTACTCCCCTCCTCAGGGTCATTACACTCGGCGCGAGGATGATGTTGATTACCGTTCCAGACCATTTCGCCTTTTCTTGACGCTGCAACCCAGCTTGCGTCATGCTTCTTGACAAGAATTAGCCTGTAGCCGAATTCCCCGTGACTCAACTCTCTCACAATACCCTAACTGACAAAACTCTGTAAAATTCCGTAATCATATAATTTTCTATGATAATGTTGTTCGTAATAATTTGCTTGATAGTGTTTTCTATAACATTGAAAACCTACCGGTATGCTTATAATTTTATAAAAAATGCTCCAAAAAATACCTTAATAATAATAATAAGTTAATAATAATAATAGTAAGTTACATGAAAACCTCTCTTGGCTGAATAATTTGCCGCGTAAATAAATATAGAATGGCTTCCTACTGACTTATGCCAGAGGCGTAAAATCCCCTCGAAAAACACGCTACAGAATGAACACATCACAAATGTGAAAAAGAAAATTGTTAGTGTAATTGGTGTTCTAAAAAGATTAAGGGATTATGGAATAAGCAATCAACATTTAAGGAGCATATATGCCTCTCTTATTCATTCTCACCTTATGTACATGAACATAACATGGGGTAAAGAGCAATTAAAATCATGCATGGTTACGATTTTAGGAAAGCAACTGTACAAGTATTTCAGGAGACAAACACATCGCCATTACGAAGCCAGCTCAAACACTCTGAAGCTTTATTTATGTTCAAATATAAACAAGATCTTTTTAGTCTTAATACTGAACTTCAATGCAGGAAAGACATTCATACCCATAACACAAGATCAACAAACCAGTTATACATGGAGTCAACAAACACAACTAGATGTAGTATTAAAAGTATTTCCTATTCAGCCAGCACATCTTATAACAACTTACCTCCTAAACTGAGACAAATTGTAAACTTAAATAAATTCAAAAAGGAAGCATGCAGGTACTTCCTGAAACAATATGTTGAAGAATATAGATGAACCCATAAACAGTGAATAAATGATCCTAGCACCTGAGTATATTCTAGTATAAGTTACTAAGCCATATTTGTAAAGGGCAGTCCCCCCTTGAGCTACCAGCTCACTGGGACTTTCTGTACCCTATCAATAAATAAATAGTATCCAGATTATTACAAAGAAAATATATACGGTACCGCAGGGGCGTATATAGAGTTTTATTTCAGAGGGTGCCCAACCGGAGGTTAGGGGGCATGGTATAGGCCCAAAGAATAGGGGGTCCTGGGTTCTCCCTGGGAAACTTTTGTATAATTTGGTGCAGAATGATGAGTTTTAAGGCTATCTGGTATCACTTTTTCAACCAATTTGTTGTGATGTTTTATGTTTGGTTAATGTCAAACACAACTAAGACCAATTTATGATACTTTTTATTACCGGTAATACAATCATCTTGCTCACCTGATAGTATTTACATGGAAAGAATTAATGTTACTGTTTTGATTTACAAGTCACACTATAATATAAAGTCAAGGTTTCTTGAAGCATTGCCAAATCGGTTCACAACTCCATCGTCAGTGAGATGTATGTCTCTGTGAAGAGATGACAATACTAGACCGTTGGGACTGTTTTCAGAAGTAGAATATCTTAAGTATGTTTTCAACCAACTCAAACTCCGTTCGGCTGTACCAGTAGCTACAGAGAGAGGCAAATTTGCCAAAAGTTTGATAAGGGTATAAAAGTTAGGGAAAATACTTTTATCACACGCTTCAAGGCGCTTGTTACTGTTCTTGGTTCGTTCTTAAGAGCGAAGGCACTGGAGAGTAATAAGAGGTTATGTTGTCACACATAAGATCAGAGCAAACTGATTGTCACACTGTTTACATCGCTCTACCTTCGCCTTGCTTAGCAACGTTGCCATACATCACTTAGTAACAATAGTACATGAGTATATTGGTTTTTAATGTTTTCATTCATAAACAAATATATAAACAAATATATACGCCCCTGTGGCACCGTAATTAATTAAACACAAGAAAACCATTGTGTTTTTTGTTTTTCTTTTGGGGAAATGGCAAAGTTGCCGGAGATGTCCATTTAATTTATGACGTGCTAAAGTTCAAGAGCTTTTTTGGAGCATCAAGTTTCTAATTCAATCTCAGGAAAAACTGACGTTTACTTGATACATTTCTGAAAGGAGTATGGCTTATTCTCGTGGTGGCTCAACATGCTCGGATACAATGAAAATGGAATTTTAGTGCACAGTGGTCAAACTCTTGGAAGTAAAATACCAAAGAATGAGAACCAAAAAAGAAAAGGACAGTGGTTGAATAACTAAAAACAAAGTAAATTAATATTATGTTGGTCAAGCTCAATTCCACAGAGCTTTCTTTGGGGGGAGGGGATTAAAATTGTAACCTTAATACAGTAATTCCAAACTTAGCCTATATCACAGGTTGAATAAAAATGGAGGGACCTGCAAGACCTTGGCCTAGGGTCCGTGATCGCTGTCTTTGGTCCTGCCCAAGAGCATCCACATCCTGACTAAAGTACACACTAGTGAATCAGAACTGTGTATAAGCATCACTAATGTGTCGGGATCAGTAAACATACGAGGGTCGAGTCATAAGTCATGGCAGGTATTTTCTTTCTCGCGAACAGGAGACAACCCGGAAAATCTACGATATGCATTTGGAAATATAATAATTTTATTAATGCAGCCAATGGCCATGTACTTTTCTTTTCAGGACGGTAAGGGAAGGGATATTGGAAGGAAATCAACCGTGGACCTATTGAAAGGAACCGTCCCGGCATTTTCCTGGTGGTGAAAATGGGAAACCACGAAAACCATTTTGAGGACGGCCGATTTGAACCCACGCTCTCCCGATGCCAGCGAGGCACGAGGTAGCGCGTTAGCGTGTACGTATGCATAGTGCCTGAAAATAAATTCTGACGTCGGGAGATGCTCGTAGGTAAGTGACAGAACACAGACCATTGGTAAACATTGTTTTATTATGGCATAGACAGCAAATAAACAAGACTACATCCAAAGGACAAATTTTACTAATGTGTAGAGATTCACGTAATATTTTGAATTCATATTTAAATTTATGTTCGACCCTCACTATTATGTGTCAGAAAACTGTATCATAATGATGGTCATTATAACACTCTTTTTCATTATGATACAGTTTCTCCAGCCAATCAGAGCTCGTTCATTGACCAATTAGGTAACGATACCTTCACGCGTGCGCTCAAAATCCAACATGTCGGACATAAACGCAACATCGAACTATAATAAATTACCGACATGGAATACGCACCGTCCATATGTTCGCGTAAATAAACTGGCGAATATGAGACAACAAATAGCACTGTACCTTAATATAATTTCTACACAGCGCATTCATTGTCTTCAAACAACTCCAGTGACAATATTACTGAGGGGCGGCAGATGTCAACATATGGCCTGCATATGGCATTGCAAGCACACAGAGCGCATGCGTCGGTCGTCCAGTGATCTTGAAAGACAGAGATATAACACCCAACGCTCGCTCTGCGATCACAACATTCAAGTAGCTGACTCTCAACAGATATTTATGAATATTTATGTTAAAACATATAATAAAGTTATAATTATCGTCGAACATAAACAGTCGTATGCAACTCGCCTATAATGGTAATTAAGACACTCGTATGGAAATTATAAAACTCGCAAACGCTCGTTTTATAAAAAATACTCGTGTCTTAATTATAGCCATTATAGGCTCGTTGCATAATGTACTATTATATCGTGTAATTTGTGTCTTAATAAATAAGCAGGCACGCGTTTACGTTTCCCTGATATTCTTTTAGAAATTTGGCTTTTTCTTTTGTAGAGTATTGGTAGAGGAATGTGCTATAGGGTGGAGGTATTTCCATTGACCTGATCATTATCCTTACGCCCGAGATTTTTGATTCTCGTACTCCCGAGTAATTGGATTAGAACCCATGTTTTGTAGTTAGTTTCTATAGCACATTCAGTTTGATTCCCCTGTCCTTTATCCGGAGTGTATTCGCCAGTAGCTCCATGCAGTTTTTCTAGCCGGGGACTTGAAGATGCTATGATCCATTTTCCATCTGCGGATTTTGGTGGATCATTCCAGGAATACGGGGTATAGTACCATCATGAAGAAGAACTAAAAGGAAAACGAGTACATTTTATAATGAATGAAAATCCACTGCCTGCTTCCAGTCTCCGACCGGGTCAGGAATGGAATGAATGAAGCCCCTATCTAGCGGCGAGGATATGAACTGTGCCGGCTGCCGAGGACATTTTATAATATATATTTTAATTTTTCAACACACTTAATAGTGATTAATATGTGTCTTTTAAATTAACAATTTTTTAATGTGTCTGCAGTTTTATCCACGCACTTCTAAGTGCACCGTTCTTAATTCAAATTTCTATGAGTGTTCTTACAATTTATTTGTACTCTTGTTTTTATTATGACAGTTAATGGGTCAATAAGCATTCGTATTTGATGAATATGGACCAAGGACAGATTGTTTTTGAATCATTTGCATCTTTTTCGTAATACATACTGTATATCTTATCAGCATGCAGTAGAATGTGTTTAAAAATGTTTCCGATTTGGGGATATGTATTCATAGATAAGTTTTCTTCATGTTATTATTATATTCTTGCTAACATATAGAGAATTCCATTCCTGACCCGGTCGGAGACTGGAAGCAGGCTGTGGATTTTCATTTTTCTAACATATAGAGAATCACATGTTTAATATAGACAGGCTGATGAAGGGGGAGATCCTCCGAAACCACATTTATAATCTTGTATTGAAAAGGCGGACTATTTATCTTTTCTTTCATTAAAGAGGCCAGCCTGAGTGTGGCAGTCTCTTATGCAATTTGAACATACTACAGTACTGTTTGTAGAAAGTGAAACACCCAGAAGAAATTGTCGGAGACACTCCCAGAACAGGGCAGGGCCCTGCATAGCTAGTGCCTGTAGTATGTTCTATCCTGCTGCACCCTTACGGGCAGTCTAAGAAGTAAGCCACAAGCGCGTGACGTCATGTCCTTGCCTCTCCCCCACCTGCTGCTCGCTACATGTGCGAGCGAGCTGTGTGTAGTATGGCGTAGTGCCTTGCAAGCCTGGCAAGTGCTTTTAGGGCTGTATTACCTCGCCTCACACTGTCAGCACTGTCTACGCTGGAACTCGTCAGTTCAGGCGCGCACGGCCAGCCCGTCCCGACAGGGTTTCGTAAAGCCGTTCCTCTCTTCTCTTCATATTATTATTATTATTATAACACTATTAATATTAGCAATAAAATGTTATTGGGTACCAATAGACTACGTCTCATACTGTTCCTAAGTACATTGAAGATGAATTCTCTATTATTGAATGGATTCATTGATAGCAAAATTTGGTCATTTATACTTAACAATTACATTATAAATTTGATCATCTCCAATTAGATAACCAGGTTGACCAAGTTCTGCACGAATAAGTATTCTTAATGAAGTTCCTACTATTCCTGCCCAAGCTCCAAAGATAAAATAAAGTGTTCCGATCACCACAGCAGACCTGGTTCGATTCCCGGTCAACGCATGTGAGATTTTCAAAGTGAAATGCCATGTCCTGTGGTTGGGATTCCACGTAAAAAGGAGGTCCCGTGGCTTATGATCTCGCGATTAACAGTCACTTAAAACTTCAATCTTCCTTCTTCCTTATACTTAGGCATACGGTACCCAAACTTGATGAGTGATTTAAAAATGTTGATGTTGTTCCTCTCGCTTATTCGAAACGTACCACAAGCTTTCACTTCTTTTTGAAGCCTATCGTTTTCTCTAAACGACCTGATTTGTTATGCCGAAGGTTAATTCACATCTGATGGTGGGGTCCAGCATAAACCTTGCATCCTTCTTATGGCCAATAACAATTATTATGCCCATTGTATATTTGCTTCTAACACGAGAAAGACACGAAAACATGGATCGCGGAACATTTCTGAAATGTTACAGCTGCATCTTAGATCTACTTCGGTGATTCCCAACGTTTGTAGTAAATCCCCTTCTTAATTATGTTTTTTTGAACGTGAGCTAGGGTATCAGGCACTCCACAGTGTTTGCAGCATACTGTCCTGGCTACGCCCATGGAGGTCTCACACAAGAGCAACCTTTGCTTCCACCTATTTGTACTAGGCTACTCCATTTCATGTCGACTTCTGGATTAGTCAATCTCCATAAAATATGGTGATTGGGTAGTTTCTGCATTTTCTCAATCAACTTGCAAGTTCATTTTGTGTTTACCATAGATCCGCTTCAGTCTTAAGTACCAGCTATTTATATTCCTTTGGTTCCTAACTAGTAAATCACCGTCTTCATCGTTATCACCATCTTCATCATCATCATCATCATCATCACCGTCCTGACAACCTCATTCGTTGTACGAGCACAAATTACGCACTATGTCGCCATGCCTTCAAGCAATTCTTGTTATCTCTGAGTCTCCCTACATGATGCTTTCTATACTTTGGATGTTCATTCACTGAAAAATGTAAAATTAGCTTCGAGGTTTTCCTATGCCCAGAACTTACAATGCAATGAAAATCAAAAGTCTTAAATACCATATCTAGATTAGCCTACATATACATATGCAATTGGATTAACTCATGAGGGCTACTTGTAGCATAGGCCTTTGAGAATATTTTACGGAAGCTATTCTAACAACTCTACGGAGTGATGTGCTCTCAATTCGAATTGCAGAATAAGAATGTAGAAAAAAGGGAACTCGTGCCCACTGGCCTGGCGCAAGTCCTCGAAATGAGCACCGCTTGGATGACTTAAGTATCATCGATACAATTTCAGTACCCCAAACCGAAATTTAATTTCGTGGCAGGGCAGGGAATCAAACCCGGACCACCGGGGCGACAGCCAAGAATGTGAGCCGCTACACCACAAGGTGGTCTCTTTCATTGTCAGCGCAATCAATTGCACGATACCATGTAATTTCTACACTGGGCGAACTATAATAGTACACATTTCTTCTTATTTTTGGCATTACATAGGCCCTGGTAAGTTAGGAAGACGGTCCGCGTACCTTAACCCTAAAGTCGAATAGTTCCAAGAACTAACAAACAAAACAGTTTTAGGCACTCCACCGAAAGAAATACAGACCAGCTGGGAGAGAGACAGACAACATATTTTGTAATTTTCAGAGCGAAATAATTGTTTTATAATGAATAGCACTCTTGGTCTCGATAGCGTAGAAATAATGAATATCGTCCTAAAACTTCAAAGGTTTGAACGATTTCGTGTCTTCTTGCTTATTTTGCCGTATCTCTTATGTGTAGGTAAATTCCACGAGGCATTGTTTCAGGCCATGTTGAATATAAGAAGTCTTTCTTTTTTATCGTTTACCCTCCAGGGTTGGCTTTTCCCACGGACTAAGCGAGGGATCCCACCTTTACCGCCACTGGTAGTGTCCTGGAGTTTGAGACTCTGAGTCGGGGATAAGTTACAACTGGGGAGTGTGACTAGCACGTCACCCAGGTGGCCTCACCTGCAAAGCGAACAGGGGCCTGATGAAGAGATGGGAAAAGTGGGAGGGTTAGGCAAGGAAGAGGGAAGGAGGCGGCCGTGGCCTTACGGAAGGTACCACCCCGGCAATTGCCCGAAGACGAAGTGGTAAACCACGGAAAACCACTTCGAGGATGATTGAGGTGGGAGTCGAACTCCCTCTACTTATTTGGACCACCCGAGGCTGAGTAGACCCCAATCCAGTCCTCATACCACTTTTCAAATTTCGTGGCAGAACCGCAGACCTCCTGGGCGGCAGCTAATCATGCTGACCACTGCACCACGGATGACCTTAGATTGGGACGGAATATCTTTCATTTTAAAATCCTGATGAATTTACTAACGCATGTTTCTCGAACTCACATATCCCTGAAGAGCATCAATCTAGTCATATGGCGAATTCAGAATCTTGTTATTGAAATACAGGTTTATAGTCCTAATGTAGATTTTTTGGTTCTACCCATAATTATTCCGGTTTCTATGAGGTAGGGGATGTGGTGAGACAGTTTCCTTGTGGGAATGAAATACGGATAGATGCCTTCATGACGCCAATCTCATGAGAGGAGTTAATGACGAATGAAATTAATGAGGTAATGTATGGAGTGGCTGAGTGTAGTTGGGTAGATTATAGGATGAGGAATAACCCACCCACCAAGGGAAGATGATTAAGAGAAGGAAGTAGATTTGGGATTGGAAAAGAAGGATAGAAAAATAGGAGGAGAGTCCCACAAAATTAATAAGTTGAGATTTAAATACCCTTAGAAGCAGTTGCCAATGGAAATTAACTCTCGGATACCTAAAGTAGGTACGAGCTTGGTCGAGGCTAACGGGAACCGCAGCTAGGACTTGGGCGGTTTGCAAGAGAGAGGCTTTAGTACATTTCCTCCCAAGCATGTATAAAAGTACTATGGGGAAGGGTGATGGTCTGGCAAGACTGAGAGGAACAAATTTACTGTATGTCTTCTCAAAGAAATTAGGTTTTACAAAGTAATTCAAAGAATGCCAATGATTTAACTCAGGTTTGGTATTTTCAATTTCCAAAATTATGGAGTTCCCGTAAGGGCGACCAAGTGTCTCTAAGAAGGAATATGATAAAAGATTATGCCTTATTGGGTAATCTTGGTAAATGAACCAATGGTTGCATTGGACAATGGCTAAGCTTTTACTCAGCGAGGAGCCGGCTAAAAGTTTAGACAAAAGGAAACACTTATCTTTTAGAAAACTGACCATAAGTTTTCGGAGAGGGTCTCCACAAGCAGGTAGTTGGCTTAGCGAACTTTACTTGCCTTACTGGCCAATTAGAATTAGCTTTTAAAGCTAAAAAGAACTTTAGTAAGGTGAAAATTAAGAGTTCTTGCTCAAATGCAACAAATGGTGAAAGCTCTATTAATGATTTTAATATCATTGAGTGAGGAGAGCCAAGGAAGACAGGATTTTGCCTAAACTTTATATTCGAAAATGAAAAAGCGAAGGGAAAAGATTTGTTTATTTTACAATTAGAAAAAGTTTGAGGAAATTAACAATTATGCAATATAATTTTAATAAACATAGTTCATTTGAACTTTTTAACAAATAGGGTCGCAGACCTCTCAACATTAAACGGTTGCTCCAGGCAATTGACAATTTACAAGGTTTCAAACCTTACATGTTTCTAAAATCTTTATAAGATTTAAACAAATGAGCAATGAAATAATTAAAGCTTGAACGTGAATTGGAGTACAAAAAGTGCACCCTAAGAAATTCAAGAGAGAATGTTCTAGAGAAAGTGACAACTTTGAAAATAACAATAATAACAACATGAAAAATAAGATAGAAGTTCCTACAACTTCTTATATTTATACAGAATTAATATATGAGAATTATACAAAGAGGGCAGGTCACTTACTGTGAAACCTGAAGAAAGTGAAAGGGAAAGTTCTAGACTTCCCAAGTTTGAGCAGGAATCACTCGCCAAATGGGACAGTTTCCATTTCGTGAAACCTGAACATGACTCGCTCAAGAGTTTAGAGAATTGTTTTTCCTGATTATAGGAAAGGAACAATGTGATTTAAAACTTGTATCACACAAGCAATTATGCAGAATTTAATTAATGTTAAACTAGCAAAGTTGGAAGGGCACCTCGTGAGTGACACCTTATAGAAAAGTTTCAATTTTATTAATAATGGTTGTTAGTAGAAGGTTGAGGAAAGATCATTGGGATATAGGATCAATGAACATGGCCGTATTTAAATATAACCGGACGATCGCGACGCGGTAGAAACGTGGAGCAAGCACTGTTTATCACTGTAGTCTATGAAGATGGATGCAAAGTTCACTATAGAAACACTGAAGTTCATAAAAAAGAAAGTTATTGCAATTATGGAAATAACTGATTGCACTATATAGGTGAGAGTCTATTTCTTGAAAAAGTTGTGATTTACAATTAAATGCGCCATAGAATGTTCTAGAGGTTCCAGCGGTGGAGGAAAGTTAGCTATTGCAAAAATTTATAAGGAAGATTCCTCATTTTAACTAGCATTTTCACAAGTGCGTGAACAATACTTGACGGCAAGACTCGCAGATAGAGAACAAGATCTCGAAGGTTCCAGAACGACCTTAGCAGAAAATGGGGTTGGGAAAATCCAACGGCGGAACTAGCTTTATAATTATAGACAGCGGGTATTAGATAATATCCCACGTAGCGAGAGGATTTCTCGTTTGAATAGCTTAAGAAAAGCTCTTTTTTAGTAAGGTTGGCTTATACAAGCAAAAGCTCAACATGGCAAATCCCACGAAGAATGATTATTGCCCCAAAGTAAATAATTTCACACTGCCTATAAATTATAATTAAAAGCACTTGGAAGTTAAAACCATGAAGATGAGGTTAAAACTTTTAAAAAGGTACTTATCTTGATTTCATGTTGAAGTCGAAGTTCCGTACTACTTTGCCAACATGGCGTAGAAGAGGGTGTGCCTCTTGGTTTGAGGAGGCTAGCTCTAGCGGAGCTTTGACTGATCGAGTCAACTGCAGACTGAGAAGTGAGAGCTGCTCAACGGAGCACGGAGGGACCAAGAAAGAGGGGAAAGAGTGGGGTGTAGGAGACAAAAGGAGAACATATAAACATAACCAACTTTAAAGAAAAAAAATAATCTTCTTTTGCTGAGCTGGTCTTCAAAGAGTTGACAACAGTATCTGGTAGCCAAATGGATATGGAATTCCTCTTGCGCGAGGAAGAGTTGAAGAGCTTCAGAGATTCGTTGTTATATGACGCTAGGTGGATCACAGAATATATATCTGGAACAGACTCATACAAAATATAAGAGATTTGCACATAAAAGAGAAAACAAATGATCACTGTTGGTGTTTGACAAAAAAAAGGAAAGAACGTGCAAAAGCATTCAAAATTATAATCTCAGGTACCGTGTATTCCAAGAATACACCAGTAGTCTTTCGAGTTTGGTGTAGTCTGACCATGCATGTTAACGTGTTTAGCTACCTCGGTTGGTTTGTGACATTATATCAAAAAATTGAAAATGAAAATCCACAGCCTGCTTCCAGTCAACCGACCGGATCAGGAATGGAATGAATGAAGCCCCCGTCTAGCGGCGAGGATATGAACTGTGCCGGCTGCCAAAGCCTGTCGCACTCTCCTGGGACAATGATTAAATGAATTTCAGATGCAATGAAATGATAGTGGAGAGTGTTGCTGGAATGAAATTGTGACAGGGAAAGCCGGAGTACCCGGAGAATAACCTGTCTGCCTCCGTTTTGTCGAGAACAGATCTCACATGGAGTGACCGGGATTTGAACCACGGACCCAGCGGTGAGAGGCCGGCGTGCTGCCGCCTAGGCCACGGAGGCTCAATATTAACAAATAAAAAAAATGTCAACAAATTAAAAAATGTATTTTAACTCTCCTGATTCCATACCGGCCTCTGTTACTGTCACATGCATGATTACCAATATGCTTGATTCTATTTTCGGACTATTATATCTCGCTGCACCTGCTACATCACCCAAAAAGTGTGCAAATTCCTGTATCCTCGCTGCAGAACTGGTTCATGTGCGTCCAAATATCATGTTTTATACGTCTTCGGTTTGTTTCACTAATGTGTGACTCTCCCACTATGCTAATTTCGTCCTGCCCCTGCACAAAATACGCTATGAGCACGGCAGACCACACGCATGTGACAAAATGTTGGCTCTAGTGCGCCTAGTGTCCCGGCTCTGCGCTCAGTACTGGACGTACTGCAGTACCCGGTCAAATGGACAGTGCTTGTGCGACTAAGCGCTGCAGTGCTAGTGTGCTGTCGTGCTGCACTACTCAGAAATGGACAGAGTAGGGCTGCGCTCCGCCAGCACGAGTAAATTTCTCACTAGCACTGCTTCACCTTGCCCATTGCACGGCCCTGGAACAGGGGTCGTGTAGGCCTGCGGTACCATACTAAGTGATTGCAATCGCAGAGAGATGGCGTGCACATTGGCCCACCAGTGCCCCTGTCGTGGGACCGGACAGGTCAGTGTTCCGCACAGCTCTGTCGGCGTGGGGCTGTCATACCAAGTGGAAACGTGTAAGCAAGTGCAACGATGCCTCGCCGACATCACAGGGTGGACTATCAGCATGTGAGTGCGGTTGAACGGGACAGAATGCTTGGGCTCCGGGAGGCGGGTCTGTCGTCCGGGACATTGCGGCTCGTACATGGCATGCTGCGTCAACGGTAAGGCGTATGGGGATCCAGTGGAGAGAGGAGGGCCGTACACAGCGACAACAGAGTACAGGACGACGCAATATGACCACAGTGCGAGATGATCACCATCTTCTCCGCATGGCCGTATCGGACAGAACAGCGTCGGCCTCGGTCTTGGCTCGACGTTGGAGCACTGCAACGGGGGTGGACATGTCTGCGTCAACGGTGCGGCGCCGTCTTTTGAGGGCTGGACTGGTAGCATGCATGCCACTGCGTCAGCTTCCATTGACTGGGAACCACCGACGCTTCCGACTACAATGGGCACATGCATGCCGACACTGGTAGGCTGAGTGGCGAAATGTAGTGTTTTCGGACGTGTCCCGCTTCAACCTGTCCTACAGTGATGGCCGCATACGCGTTCGACGCCGCCGTGGTGAACGCAATCAGGCAGACTGTATTGTTGAGCGGCATAGCGGACAAACACCAGGTGTAATGGTTTGGGGCGCAATTGCCTATAACAGGCGATCGCGCCTCGTACGTCTTGCGGGCAATCTGAACAGTGACCGCTACATCAGGGAAGTTTTACAGCCCGCGGCACTGCCCCTCTTGCAGGCCGTTCCACAGGCCATCATATTTGAGCAAGACAATGCCCGACCGCATGTGGCAAGGAATGTGCAAGCGTTCTTCGCAGGACGACGGATACCTCTGCTTCCCTGGCCTGCCCGTTCGCCTGACATGTCGCCCATCGAACATGTCCGGGATATGGTCGGTCGGCAAATTGTTCGTTCAGGTCCACCTGCTGCCACTGTTGATGCCTTGTGGACGCGCCTACAAACCGCAGGGGACGGTATTCCCCAGCAGCGTATTCAAGCGCTGTGTGATTCCATGCCACGACGTCTAGCGGTTGTGAGTGCAGCACGTGGTGGCGCGATGCCGTAATGAAGATCGACCATCCACGTGCATGTACCGGACTGCCCTTCTAATCTGTAATGTATTGTCATGTCCCTAATCTCTGGTATAAAGTGCAATGTGGTCACATCTCTTGTTCTTGGTGTTTCACTTTCTACAAACAGTAGTGTATAAAACATGATGAAGTGCGAGGCTTAGCAGGCGAAGGTACTACTTGTAGGCTACAAACCGGCGGCTAGCTCTACACTTGACCTCAGAGCTCAGTGATAGGAGAAGGGCGTGGGTCGGTGCGGATATCTTGCCGAATAGGCCTACTTCCCTTTCTGAGAACATTGACATGCGACAGTACTGTACTGTAGGTTCTCGAACACAGGCGAGATTGTTCAGTTTCGCCATTCAGTGTTTTAATAAAACTGGTACAGATTAATGATGGAAATCGAAAATGCCGTATCCTGTGCTGACGACCTTAAGTAGTTGGTAAAATTTGTTTGGTAAATTTCCGGGTAGAAAAAATCAAACAAATAATAATAATAATAATAATAATAATTCAGATGATTGTCTACCTTTCCCCCAAGACAAACTTTTCCAGGTCAATAAAACAAGAAATTCTCGCTTACTGATATTCTTAATACCCCATTTTTCTGGTTCAAATATACTTGATCTTATCTTTGAGAGACAGTCAAAATTCTTGAATAAAAGGGGCTAAAATTCTTGGTTAATGAGGATAAAAATTCTTGAGTGAATTTGAAAAATTCTTGAGTGAAACTGAACTTTTCACACTGCTTTATTAAGTTATTATGTCAGTAATAATTAATTATATACGAACCATTTCAACTCTACTATCTAGTGGCAACATTCCAAACCTTGTGGATTTTTTCAGATATGACAAGGCAGAAAACAGATCTGTTCTCGGACTTGGTCAATAAAATAGACTAATATAAAAAATTTAAATAAATCTATAATTTTCAAATTTGGTTAATTTATCTCTTAATTGCCCGAAAATTCCGATTTTTCGCTAATAACGACAAAAGAGATGCTACATTCACGAGGAATAGATTTTTTTGCGATCCTTCGCGCGTGTTCCGCGAGTTGAAACGTGTAATTATATATTTTTAATGTAAAATATGTTCTAATCTAAACAATGTTTTTTTTGCGAGTCGCGAATTTTTACTGTCTCTACTTTTATAGTTTAACAATGATTTCCAAAAAAAATAATTATAACATTACAATCAATACTTTCCTACCGACGGCAGTGGCTACGCTTGCTAAAGCGCAGCGTTTGGGCGTGGGGCCTAGCTCTCCGCTTATTCGATAGACGCTTGGGTTCGAGCCCCACCGTTGGCCGTCCTTGAAATGGTTTTCCGTGGTTTCCCCATTTTCAACACCAGGCAAATGCTGGGACGGTACCTTCTGACAGGCCACGGCCGCTTCCTTCCACATCCTTGTCCAGTTTCATACATCTTCATCATTCCATCTCTCACCCCGGCGCGCAGGTCGCCCAGGGGCGTCGACTAGCAAGACCTGCACTCGGCCTCTCAGGAGGCCACACGACAAAAACAAAAAAGATACGAGCCTTACAGTAGTCGCATATGATGTGGAACATCTGACATGTTATCCTACTGTGAAATTGAGATGAAATGTATGTGAAGTCATCTGACATGTTATCCTACTCGTATATTACACAGCTTGGACATTCTCCGTTTTCATACTGATACTATGATGAATGTATAGATTGAATTAAGGTTTTGAATATTCCCAAAGGGAATATGATGTAGTTTCCATTTGAGCGGATGAATTATCAATAAATGATAAAAATGGTCCGGTTAGCTCAAACAATGCCAGCGTTTCGTCAATACTGTTTGTATTTTATGTCTTGCATGGCCTTCTCAGTATGTGCTAGCCACGCGTATTGGTAGGTGTGTCTGTACCAACTGACGAGCCCAACGGCACACTGGGGCGAAACGCTGGCATTGTTTGAGCTAACCGGACCATTTTTATCATTTATTGATAATAGATTGAATTCGAGATATGCTACTGTCACACTTGCTTGAACAAACATCACATATTATATTGTAAATCAAGAGGAGGAATGAAACCATAGTCTCTAGCCTATCTATAGACTACTAGAGATAATGTACAATACAATCAAATTTGCCAACTCCTGCTTGGTGCAAACTATTGTAATTAAAATTAGATAAATCGTAATTTCATGTAGATTCTGTTAATATGACGCATAATGTTATGATATCGTTTAAATCGATAATCCGGTAGCAAAAAAATAAAATAAAATGCGAGGACTGGAGTTCGAACCTGCGACCTCATGATTCGCAGACCAAGACGCTATCTACGCAGCCATTACAACCACAGAAATTTGGAGTACAAGACAGGTACTCATTTTCACGTGCCGGTAATAATATGGAAGTATTTTTTAATGCTCCATTAACATTTTGCTTTTTTTTCGATAATGTTCGCGTGTGAATTGAGTTTTAAATTAGTTATGAATACGCCTACTTGACAGTAAAGGGAATTCCTATAGTGGTCTATGAAAGGCTAGCTCAGTTACCGCATAAGACTTCGATATACAGGCTGTATAAAAGTCCTGCACCAAACTTAAATCCCGCATGCAGGTGGGGGCAGGGAGTAATTTGAGATGGGGAACCCATGTGCGGAACTCAACCGTTACGCCCCTATGAGCGATTTTAATTATGAATACATTTGGCAACATCGCGTGCTACCCACGGCAGAGGACCGATTACCGCTCACAAGTCAATCTAGCCTTAGGCCCACCTCGTGGCTCAGTGGCAAGGCGTTAGACTCGCACTCTGAGGTGACCGGATTCGAATCTCCCTTCCGGCAGTGTTGATTTTTTTTTCTTCGAGTCGTTTGGATTAGCATCAATTAATTACTACATAGGGCTGGATTAGATCCTTTTCGATCCTAATTTCGTTTTAAAAGGAGCTAAGTTATACGCCACAATTTTGCGTTTTAAAAGAAAAACAAATTGGTTCTGTTCGTTGCCGATTTATTTCTTCGCGGTAGGATTTTGTTTGGACACAAATGATCTCCTTGTTTTTGTGTTAATTGCTGTATGATTGTTTCGCAATGATATCTTTAAGATCGCAATTTGAGGTAAAGGTCATAGGTGGTTACTTTACAAGCAAAAGATTGCGAGTTCAAGAAAGTTACAGTAAAGATACAGATACAGGTTCAGCGATCGTTGGAACTGAGGAACTTAAATGCTTATCAATTATTTTATTGAATTTTGCGTAAGATCACTTCTCTGTGTCGCTTTTCTTAGATTTCCTAATTATTGTATGTTAATGAAACTCCGAATTTTCTAACCATCGTTTTGTTGCTCCCAAGCCTTATTGTTACATGTTATTTCAATCAAAGTGAGGTAGCCTTTGGTCTGCGTGCTGGCCTGCGAATCGGGCGTTCCCGGTTCGAATCCGAGCAACTACACGTATTTTTATTCCTGCTACATAATTTGTTCGAGAACTTTGTGGAACAAATATCGAACTTCAGGAAATTTCGGTGTTTCCGGTTTCTGTCAAGTCTAGAAAATTCTGTCAGGGTATAAAAGCCCTTAAGAACAGCGATGCGTTATCACTTCTTCCGCGAGAGTCTTCTAAACCGTAGCTTTCCTGAAAAATCGCAATGGACGGATATCCCAACGAACACCTCGCAGACATCCACTACGTCTACGGATTGGCCGACGGGAATAGTCGCCAGGCCCAGCGCATCTAGCAAGAGAGCAGGGGCAGCTCCAGGATTATATTTTTGGGTAGGCACAGTTTGTGGTTACCGGGGGGCCTGGGCGGGGGTCCTCCCCCGGATTTTTTTTTTAATTGGATGCAAATTGGTGATTTTTAAGGCTTTTTGATGGTACATTTTACTCTTGCTTTTATTGGGCTATACATGTGGTATAGCCAAATAAAAGTAGTTTCGGTGTCTCAAATAAGGTTTTAGAGCATGCAGAGCCTAGATGTTTTTAGTCATGGAATTAAGCCTAAAATATTTCGTCACTTGCTTAGAATTTAGACCTTTAATTGTTTTCCAGATTGTGATAAAATAATATATTAACTGACGTTTTTGAAATTGACTGTACACACTCTCTAATTGTCAGGAAAGAAAATTTTGACAAGACTTAGAATCACTAATCACAATTCCAGTAAGTTGCTCCGATTACAGTAAGTTGTAATCACAATTACAGTAAGTTGTTGCATAAGATATGGTCTACTTGTAATAATAGTTTATTTTCAAGAGCCTACTATGCCTATTAGCTTTTATTGATTCAAAACACAAAATGACTTATTCTAACTATCTAAGGGGGATATTATTCGAAATAATGGATTAATCTTCAAAATAAAAACTCATAACACTTTTTGAATTTCAACAAAATACACTTTATTACCTATAAATTTCACAAAGCTAATTTTAACTTTAAGTAGAAAACTCAAAATACAACTCAAACCAATCCAATAATATGCACACAAACACATCTCAAATGCACAGTTCATTTAATGGAAAACTGCAATCGTCTACCCTTCTGAGAAGCAAATTCATCAACGACGGGATGAGGATGGTTTAGAAGTTCGCAGCTTGCTTCTCTTTCGATGGATATTATTCCCAAACTGTTGAGTCTCTTCCCAGTCATTGTGGCCCACAAATTTGATTTGATTCTTCTCATTGTAGAAAAAGTCCATTCAGCAGACGCTGTGGAGACGGGCATCGTCAATATAATGGTCATAATGTGTTTTAATTCTTCAAACGATGGGAAATCGGTTAAGTCCTTCAACACATCAATGCTACTATTGGAGTTGCCAAACAGTAATTTACCTAAACCACACTGCACTTTTAGGGTAGAGGTAAAGTCACTATCCTTGCCGTGAAGTTCTGCAAAATTACACAAAACTTCAGGATTCAAAACCTCTTCTGATTTTGGATCACATGCCAAGATACAAGCCATTTGAACATCATTGTCAATAAACCTTTTTTTCATTTCACATAGTTTATTGTCAAATACATCAAAATACACCCCTCTTAGTTTTGCCTTATGCTCACTTTCATCACTCTCTACACACTTTGACCTTCCCTTTCCAGAGGTTTCTAGAACAAAATAGTCATCAAGACTTGTTGTTGTCTTTTGTTTACGGCGGCCTCGCCCAGTGTCGGTTGAACAATAAATGTCATTGTTTTCGCAAATCTGTTTTGTTTCTTCAAAAAATTCTTCAAACTTTTCCTCTGATCGAAACTGGCCTAAGCTATCCATTGTTGCTTTTACGAGCTTAAGACACTTTCCTCTATCCAGGGTTGGAGACTGTAGTTGCTTTGATAGGATATTTACAACTTGTAAAATACCCTCAAGACTAACTAGAATGAAGACATTCTCAAAAGATCTAAATTGCATCAGAAGACCTTTTGCCTCAGCTGCTTCTCTTGGTTTTGAACTTTCAGTGCACTTCTGCAAAGCATTTATTACAGTGCCAAACTGGTTCTTAAAGAAATTTACCCCCTTATACTTTGCCACCCATCTAGTGTCACTATGTTGAGGCACTGTGATGACTTTCCTCCCCCTTTTAGTATCTTGAGTAAATATGAACATTTCATGGCGAAGCGTAGAACACGATTGAAAAGCATATATTGCTTCCAAAAGGCCCATAGTTTCCCTAACTATTTGCACATTTTTAGCGACGTCAACCAAGACTAAATTTAACCGATGTGCATGGCAATGTACGTAAGGGCAAGGATTTTCAGTCATCTGTCTAATAAGGGACTGCAGCCCGTTAAACCTTCCCGACATAACGGAAGCACCGTCATATGACTAACTTACACAGTTCCTTATTTCAAGTCCAATTGATTCCAAAATCTGTTTTATTTTGCTAGCTAAAGATTCAGCGGTTAGCTCTTTCAATTGAACAAAACCCAAAAATCTTTCTTTTATCTTACATTGATGAACGTAACGACAGCAGATACTCATTTGTTCTGTGTGTCCTTCATCTCGAGCTTCATCCACTATAATGCTGTATACGTTACTAGATTTTATTTCCTCAACTATACTGTGAGTAATCAAATTCGCAGGGGTGTCTAAAATGTCATTTTGTACATCTTTAGATGTATACTTTGCGTTTCCAGGCATGGTTTTTAGATTCAAATTAAACCGGTCATTTTCTAAACACAATGAAAAAAATGAAAATCCACAGCCTGCTTCCAGTCTCCGACTGGGTCAGGAATGGAATGAATGAAGCCCCTATCGAGCGGCGAGGATATGAACTGTGCCGGCTGCCGAGGCCTGACGCACTCCTCTGGGGCAATGATTAAATGAATGACAGATGAAATGAAATGATAGTGGAGAGTGTTGCTGGAATGAAATTTTGACAGGGAAAGCCTGAGTACCCGGAGAAAAACCTGTCTGCCTCCGTTCTGTCCAGCACAGATCTCACATGGAGTGACCGGGATTTGAACCACGGACTCAGCGGTGAGAGGCCGGCGTGCTGCCGCCTAAGCCACGGAGGCTCTTCTAAACACAATAAGTTTATTAATTCTTGAAAGTTCCCATGATTTACATCCGAAAACTTCTCAGCCGCCTCCTTTGCTTCATCTGGTTCATTACTGTCACTGCAATTTCCGTTTTCACCCTCCCTGTGTCCTCTCTTGGCGTGCACAAAATATCACACTTCTCACGAGGGTCTTTAAATGTATCTCTATTCTTTTCTATTGTTTGCGCCATATGCTCGTTAATTTTGATAGTAACGGCACCAGTTTTTTGTGTATCCAGCCATCCTTTGTACTTTGTTAGGCAAAGTTTGTGACAGCTAGATTTCTCGTGTTTGTCTGACATTTTACTGAAATTTTTCCAGTCATTATATCCCGAAATAGTAAGTACTTCTCTGCCTGTGACAGAGAAGTGTCGGCAAAAGAAACAAAATACAGCGTCATTTCCTACCGAGTATTCTAACCAAGAATACTTACTATACCAGTTGGTATGGAAGGACCGCTGTTTTCCTCCTATATTCCGTCTAGGAAAATTTAGCTGCGGTTGCTTCGGCCCATCACTGGCACTTGCGCTAAGATCAAGTGGTCGTTTCGGCTAAACATTCGTAGAAGGATCGTCAGTTTTTAGTTTTTTAACTGCTTGAACTTCTTCTTCATCGGAACTTCTACTAGAAGACTCACCGTCAACACATTCTTTTGAAGGTTCATTAGGTTTCTTCAAAGTCTGCTTCAACTTCACCAAAAACTTTTCCATAGCAACACTAAAAACCACCAAACAAACAGAAGTAAACCAAGTGGCGTAATGGCGTTAGCGTAACACTGGAAAGAGGTCTATCGTCTGCCACTGCCAGTTCGATCCGCATAAACGTAAACAAAGGAAAACTCCCGCCAAGCCTCCAGCGCTAGCGTACAGCTGACTGTCCGTACAACAGGCAGTGTCGCCACTCTACTCCGCGCACAATCACTTGCAACTACAAACTATGTAACGTGTTTTTCGAGGGGTTTTTATGCAACTGGCATAAGTCAGTAGGAAGCCATTCTATATTTATTTACGCGGCAAATTGTTCAGCCAAGAGAATTTTTCATGTTAATTTATTATTATTATTAATTTATTATAATTATTATTAAGGTATTTTCGGAGCATTTTATAAACATTATTAGCATTCAGATAGGTTTTCTATGTCTTAGAAAACGCTATCAAGCAAATTATTACGAACGACAATATCATAGAAAATTATATGATTACGGAATTTTACGGAGTTTTCGTCAGTTAGGGTATAACGAGAGACGTGACTCACTGGGATTTCTAGTACAAGCTGATTCCTGTCGAGAAGTTTTACGCAAGGCTGGGTCGCAAGGTCTAGAAAAGGCGAATTGTTGGAACGGAAAACGACTTCTCCCTCTCGCGCGCCGAGTGTAATGAGGCAGAGGAGGGGAACTAGCGGCGTGCTCAGCCAATCAGGGGAGACGACGTAAGCTGGAAGACGGTACCATGGTGGGGGAGCCAACGTGTGGATATATCGTTCGACGCGCCGTGAAACGAGGACTATCTGTGTAGAACTTGCGGAGTACGGTTGCAAGTGCGTGTCGCTCCGATGTTCAGTGGAGTTGAAGACTAACTTTTGCAAAACTTAACCAGTGCGGTTGTACGAGTGTTTGGGTCCGAGGTACGGATCATAGAATTATCTAATCTACTAGAATCTCATCAAACATCGACGAAGATGACGACCTCCAGGAGACTGTGGGAAGCTCACAGCATCATCAAGTACGAGGGAAATGCTTTGGCAATTTCCAGTGGTAAGCGCAAATGACGCAGAAATACGCAATCTCTCATTTTTCTTTGTTTTATATTTCATATTTCAGTAACTTCATAGCTTGGAAATAAGAGTAAAATCAATTTATCAGACTCCGTTTTCACGTAATTTTCTATCGGTAATATTCAAATCACAACGCTCCAATTTAAATTTTGTACTTATTATTATTATTAATTTTGCTTTACTTGTTTTATATAATAAATTCATTTCTTTTACAATGCAATCTTTGCTTTCAGTAGGTAGCAATAGATATAGACCAATTCCTTCTCCTGATACAATTGTTTGTTGGGTTAATGATCAAATCATACCACGATCTGAGTGAATAGATTCTTGACGGTGTTCTACCAGAGCTAGACGTTGTTAAATACAAATTTAGATTTCAGCATTGCATTGAGGTCTTGGCGCCCATTAAAACAACATAGCTTAGGCAAAGGTAAACATTTACATTTATCTCCCAACAGTGTGGGCTAGCCAAACTGCCACATTGTACGCTCAACGTGTGGGCTGTCAAAAGGCAACAACTATAACAAATATTCCTAAGTAAATACACTATATTCTTTAAGGATAGGTACAATTTATTGATTTATATTAAATTTGAAATAAACCAAAGTAATTATTATGTAGTAGGCTATTTATAAATTTTTTACAATTAATACCCAGATTTGTTTGTTTGTTTGTTTGTTTGTTTGGAAAATGTGGGTAGGCCCGGGCCTACCCGGCCTACCCGCTGGAGCCGCTACTGCAAGAGAGGTTCCCCATGCGCCGTATCCCACACTACCAATTTTTTAACGCGAATTCACAATCGTTTGAGTAGGGGGATGGTGGGTGTTCCAAATAGTGTCATGGCCGCCGCGTTAGTCCAAGCCAATATCTCGCGAACCCATGGTCGGATGTTGACATATGAGGTGTCGTTGAACTCGAGCTGACGTCCTCTTTCCTATTGACCATGTATTATATTTTTCAAAAATTCTTTGTTTTTTTTGTTTTCGAAAATAGGCGATAGTTTGAAAACCAAACAGGATAGAACGTTGTGCCATGGCTCAAACGAATGGTCTTTATGACCTTTATTTTCTATAATAAAACTTTTTTATTTTTTATGTTTTTTTGAAAAAACTCGAATTTTGAAAATCCTATATTTTGGAAACTAGGAACTCTACAAAAAACATTGTTTGACGTAAATCAATGGTCCATACCCCCTCTACCCCCAAAATAAATTTCAAGTCTCTAGGATGAAAACCTGTTAGTAGTGGGATGATGACAGAGCTGCTTCCAAACGCAAGTGGTGAGCCCCTGCGACCTTGGAATGGAAGGAGCCATGCTAGGAGGGCGTGCTTGGATTCGTTTTTTTCGTCTCGTCGTGCTCTTTACGGGAATGTCGGTGTCGAAAATGTGAAAATCTGGAAACACAGTCTTTTTGGGGTAAAAACGTGATTTTAGACGTTTTGCTATATCTCACGAACCAATAACGCTAGAGGCGTGTTCGACAGGTCCAAGGACTCGGGGTAACGTCCTCTCTGCTATGGACTACTCGTTATAATTTTTAATAAAATTGGAAACTCGGTTTTGGGGTAAACACGTGTTTTTTGTGATTTTGTCGATATCTCACGAAGCAATAACGCTAGAGGCATGTACGATGGGTCCAAGGATTCAGACAGACGTCCTCTTTGCTATGAACTACTCGTTGTAATTTTAAAAAATTTTGGAAACGCGATTTTGGGGTAAACACGTGTTTTTTGTGATTTTTGCCGATATCTCACGAACCAATAACGCTAGAGACATGTACGAGGTGTCCTAGGACTCGGGCTAACACCCCCTTTCAAATGTGGTAGATATTTTTTTTCAAAAAATAATTCACATGGGTCTAACGCCATACATGTTGAAAAAACGTTTTCTTTTTCTTTACCTGTTTATAATGTTTATAAAGCGTGGTGGTTGAGAGAGAGAGAGGATACGGCTGGGTGTGTGTGTTTCAACGAACCTGTCGCTAACCACAAGGACCATGCTTAATAGAACAATCGCTATTTCGACGGGTCGGTGTATGACAGAGCGAGGGTGCGTTTTTCTGATATTTTACCTTTAACGTGTAAACGGTGATGAGAACTTGATTCTATGTTGGTCGAAGCGAGTAGAGAAAACAAACTTGTCGAGGAGGTGAAGGTCATTTGAGCTTATTGGAAGGCGTTGATCTGATTTGACAACAAGTGCAATGGAAAAAATGACCAAGACGCTTGAAGGTGAAATAATCTGACCATCGTGGTGGCAGGGGAGTGTGAAAGACATGCACACACATGTGTGAAACCAGATGTAGGCTAAACCAGTGACATCCTGTTTTGCTTCATACGTGACAAAATGCAAGTTCATGTGAAATTTGATCTACCGCAGGTGTTCGCCTGGGACGTTATCTGTCCACGTGCGCGATAACTGTTAACAAGTCACATCCTGTTTTGCTTCGTACGTGACAAAATGCAAGTTGACGTGAAATTTGATCTGTCACAGGTGTTCAGGTTGGACGTTAGCTGTCCACGTGCCTGATAACAGAATGTTCAAAGCGTGGAAAAAAAAAAGATTATACATGCAACGTAGCATATATAAAGACATGTCGTTATCATTTCCACGCTCACTTAGGTGACTACCTTTGAACACATTGCGTTGCAAGAAACCTCTGGTCTTGTTTAACAGTTTTGGTGTTGGTGGAAAATACTTGACCTTGTTGTGGGGTAGGTATTTATTTATTTATTTATATATTTATTGATTTTTATATAAATACATGCAATTATTTATTGATTAGGTAATTAATGATTTTATTTATTTATTTGTTTGCAGATAACGTGTATAGCCTACCTGTCATGTGTCTGTGGGAAAGAGATTGGAAAAGAGAGAAAAACGGACAACTAGAAAAGGAAACCATTTCCACACTAGCCCACGAGACGGGAATATAGCAAAGCATTACACGTCAAGGTGAGATTTGTTTTATTAATATATAACCTGTTTGATTTTGTTTTGTTTATGAAAGGCATAAACTATATGGAATGGATATACTTATGGTGGTTTATTTTATTTCTTTTTAGATATTTGAAAAAAAGGGTTCACTGCTACAGCAAATACAGTTGAAAACCAAGTGGCTTTAGAGTGGAACCATTGTCAAGCAGTCTACAGTTGAAAACTCAGGTGAGAGTGTTCTTTCAAAATAATGTCTTTTACTGCTGCGGATACGTTAACTTGGGTGCCCCTTGAGTCTTGTTTCAAATCACGTGTGTGCTCTGGCCGCGTGGTTAATGTTAGCAAAAGTTTGATTCCCAAAGAATTTTTAGAATCTTGTTTTGAAATTTTTAAAATTGAAATTTGTACAGCGCAAAGGTTGCATACGGCTTTAAAGGTGAATACAGAACTGGTGTGCGATTTCATATATAAAAAGAAGGACGTAGAGCATAAAGAGACATTTTATATTTGCAGTAAAATGCAAGAGCTATTCATAGCCCATAATTTGGAACAGTGGTATGAAACCCACGTGGTGAATGCCTTGCTATCAAAATTTGATAAACTGCAACAAGGACCGAGTGGTCTAGCCTTAGACAAAATTCATTATTTGCAAATCAACATTTGTCAATTCAACCCGTTGAATGCTGGGTCTAGCTATATTAAAACACCACCAGCTATAGCTTCGAAAAATGCTGTGGTCAATATAAAGAATCGTGACAATGATTGCTTTCTGTGGTCTGTGGCTGCCTTTTTGCAGCCGGTGCAACATAATGGTTGTTGGCCGGGAAAGTACAAGGCCAAGTTTAATGAATTAAAACAAACTTTAAATTTAACTCGAGTATCGTTCCCTATGGACTTAACCGAGATCCATAGGTTTGAACAAGATAACCAGGACTTTTCGTTCATGGTCTATGGCCTTAATGGTAATGTGATTGTGGGTCCTCTTTATGCCACAAAAGAACCGAAACGACATCACATTCATCTTTTATATTTATCTGAGGGGGAGGTGAATCACTATTGCCTGATTAAAAGCTTAAGTAGATTGCTAAGCAGTCAAATGTCTAAACATAAACCTAAGAAACATATTTGTGACCGTTGTCTGCAATATTTTACCACTCCTACGCTTTTGGAACGTCATAGGGTGGATTGTGTTTCTCAGGAAGCGGTGAGACTGATATTGCCACAAGGGGACAAGGCTGTGTTAAAGTTTAAGGACATTCACAAGCGTGACACTGTCCCCTATGTGGTATATGCAGATTTTGAAGCTCTCACTACACCCATGGCAGGATGTGAACCAGATCCCTCCATGAGCTCAACCACAGCCATTCAAAAACATGAACCCTTTGCCATAGGATTTAATGTGGTGTGTGCCTATGACCCAACACAATCCGTTTACAAATACCGCGAGGGGCCAGATTGTGCCAGATGGTTCTTGGATGAACTTGTCAAGTTGGTCGATCATGTACAGGAATTACTAAACCACTCAGTACCCATGAGCCTATCTCCAGAACAGCAGCAGCAGTATGAGCATGCCACGACATGCCATATTTGCGAAAAGCCTATTTTAAGTGGAGAGAAAAAAGTCAGAGACCACTCGCACTTTACAGGGGAGTTTCGTGGAGCTGCACATAGTAAATGTAACTTGAACTTTCCAGCTCCTCGCTTCATCAGTGTCTTTTTCCACAATCTGGCAAATTATGACATTCAGTTTTTGATTCGTGAATTGGGTCATGTCAACAAGGGCTCGTTTACCATTATTCCCCAAAACCATGAGCGTTTTACAGCCCTGACATGGAGGTTGAGCGACTTTAGCATTCGATTTTTGGATTCCTTTAAGTTTATGGCATCCTCGCTAGACAGCCTTGTGAATGGCTTGAATGAGGAGGAATTAAAAAATACTAGAATGCATTTTAATGATCCTGAGCAATTTCAATTGTGCATTCGGAAAGGTATATTCCCGTATGATTTCTGCAATAGCTGGGACGTGTTAAAGCAAAGAAAACTCCCTCCACAAGAGAAATTTTACTCGAAACTAACACGCAGTACCGTTTCCGATGAAGACTATGCACATGCATGTCAAGTTTGGCGAGTGTTTGGCATGAACACGCTAAGTGAATATGCTTTGCATTACCTAAAACTGGATGTATTGCTGCTCACTGATGTGTTTGAAAAATTCCGTAACTTGTGTCAACACATTTACGGTCTTGACCCGGCTCACTATTATACGAGTCCTGGGCTCTCGTTCGATGCCGCTTTGAAATACACTCAAGTGGAATTGGATTTACTCACTGATGTAGACA
Source organism: Meconema thalassinum (assembly GCA_946902985.2). Taxonomy (NCBI): domain Eukaryota; kingdom Metazoa; phylum Arthropoda; class Insecta; order Orthoptera; family Tettigoniidae; genus Meconema; species Meconema thalassinum. The sequence goes on along the minus strand of OX336389.2, from coordinate 65,217,317 downwards.
TGGTTCTATTTTTTGAAAAGGGCATTCGTGGCGGCTTTGTGTCACTTAACCAGCGCCATGCCGAAGCGAACAATGTCTACATGCCTGATTATTCACCGGAAAAACAAGAATCGTACTTAATGTACTATGACGTGAATAATTTGTACGGTTACGCCATGAGTCAGCCTTTGCCCTATGGGAAGTTTGCTTGGCTGACAGACAAACAAGTGTCAGAATTTGATGTGATCAAGGCTAGCCAAGAAACAGGCCGTGGATATGTGCTAGAAGTGGATATTGAATATCCCTCATCCTTGTATGATGAACATGCCGATTTCCCATTCTGTCTTGAGCAAATGGTTCCCCCTGACAGTAAAGTGAAAATTGAAAAACTCATGGGCACACTTTACAACAAAAATCGGTATGTGCTACATATCCAAATGTTGGTGCAATGCCTTGCCCAAGGCTTGGTGTTAAAGAAAATCCACAGGGGTATTTCTTTTGCTCAAAAAGCATGGCTTGAGCCATACATGCGACTCAACACAGAGCACCGACAAATGGCAACACAGCAGTTTGAAATTAATTTTTTTAAATTAATGAACAACTGCATCTATGGCAAGTCTATGGAGAATGTCCGCAAATACCGTGACATTAAATTGGTCAATGTCTGGGAGGGGCAGTGGGGTGCCCGGCGGTACATTGCCAAGCCAAATTTCAAATCGATCAAAATTATCGATGAGGATTTGGCTACTATTGAAATGAGTAAGACCAGCGTGACCATGGATAAACCCATTTACTTGGGTCAAGTCATTTTAGACTTTTCTAAATCGGTCATGTATCGATTCCACTATGAGTTTGCGAAACGCCATTTTGAGGACGTCTCTCTTTTGTATATGGACACGGACTCATTCATTTACCACATTCGCCACTGCAACCCCTATGACGTCATGAGGCAACATAGTGACTGGTTCGACACTTCTTGCTATAGCGCTGACAACATGTTTCAGCTGCCCATAAAAAACAAGAAGGAAATGGGCGTTTTAAAAGATGAATGCGGTGATTCCATTATGACGGAATTCGTAGGTTTGGCTTCGAAAATGTATGCTTACCGCACACTCGATTGTAAGGAAGCCAAAAGAGCAAAAGGTGTAGGTAGGGCAGTGGTAAAATCGCTACGTGTAGACGATTACCTAGCGGTTTTACGCACTGGCAAAGCTATGTCTCATACACAATGCAGGATACAATCCAGCAACCATCATTTGTATCTTGTGGAACAGAGAAAACGCACCCTCGCCTCCATGGATAACAAGCGTGTGTGGGCTGATGACCTGCTCACTAGCCTGCCCTGGGGTTATGATCGCAACGAGGAGGAGGTGTGATTTCACTGTTTAATCGTTTATGGGACATAGCTTTATGTAACTTGTAGATTTAGTATTTTGTAAATATTGGTTTCTGCCATTGTAAATAGTAGATTTTGTAAATAGTGGCAATCCACTTGGATCTTTTGCTCTTAAAACGTTCTATGCAACCTTATTTTTTTAAATTTTTTTGATTGGTAAATAGTGTGATTCTTTTAACGCTGTACAAAGTTGAGTTTTTTTGTAAATATGAAATAAGTAAGATTTTTAGTAACTTTAATAACTAGTATTTAATTATTTTTCGTAATGTAAATGATAAACTAAAAAGTTCTTTTGGAATGAGTGTGCATGTCGAGAATGTGCTTTTGGGAATAAATAAAGTGGTTGTGTTTGTTCCCAAAGACAGGTGTGAATGTATGAGTGGAGAGAGAAAACTGGTGTGTATGATTGACCAGAGCAAACACGATGAGGTAGAGTGGGTGGGTGGGGAGGGGGTAAATGGTCACTTATATATTCATTTTGTTTTAAATAGTTTCGTTTTTTCATTGAAATGTGGCAGTCAAAAGACATTATTTTTGTAAAAACAGTCTTACCTGCAGTAGTCGTAGACCTCGACGTTTCTCCAAACACACATCAGCACATTGCAGTATTATCAAGGTCAAGCACTCGCATCAACATCATTGTCAAATCTCAACTTTCGACATACACCAAATGGAAAAAATATGAAAACAGCAAAATGGAAATTCCATGTTTCCATATCACCAAAACAGCAAAACTTAAAACGGACATTTTTAAAAACTGGAAATGGCCATGTGTGAAATTTGAAAATTCAAAAACTTCAAACGGACATTGTTTAAAATGTGTCATCAGCAAAATGGAAAAATCCATATCATCAAAAACGTTAAACTTGAAACGAACGTTTTCAAAAAACTGTAAATTGCAAAATGATAAATGACAGTGTGTGGAATTCATCATGTGTGAAATGTGTAAAATGAAAAAATCAGCCACATCAACATCACAATTTCTTAAAATTAAAAATAACAAAACATCGTGCTCTGGAAAACTTTTGTTTTTATTTCATAGTCATAGTGAATTGACAAAAGAAAAATAGAAAGAAACAAATCCCAATTCCTCACTCCTCAATGTTTATGTCCATGCATCATCAACTTTCCTTTCATAGCACTCATGACAATCAGGGCTGCCATTCTTTCACCCACTGAGGCATCATTGGATGTGAAACGTTGTTTAGCTTTCTTCAATAACAATTTATCTGCCACATGTCTTAAACCAGGATGACTATGGCGATAAGAAAGGTCATGTTCCTTGCATGCTTGATCCAAAAGATTAATGGGTACATCACCACGTTGTAAACGTTTTTCGAGACGAGTTCCAGGGCCACAAAAACGATAACCTGGAAGATGGATTTCGAAAGGTAAGTATTGAATCACTTTGTCAATGACGCCATTGCCAGTACAGGTCTGGCATATCCTTTTCCATCGATGGTAAAAAGGTTTGGTCTTCCTCCTCCTCTGTGGACGATGTTTGTGTTTGTTGTTGTTGTTGTTGCTTTTTCTCGCCATGACACCCGTGGAATGATTCAACAAAGTCTTTACATGGACTTTTATGACCGTGATACAGTTTCACTAGCTGGCAAGTCGCACACTGACGCATAGACGGTATTTTTGCCATGGCCATGGCCACTTGCTTATGGTGATCGTAATCCGTACAGGGTTGCAATTCACTCAACACAGGATCTTGAGTCCGCGTTGGCGGCCAAAGAAATCTGGCAACATGTACCAAAATCATGGACTCAAGATCCTGTGTTGAGTGAATTGCAACCCTGTACGGATTACGATCACCATAAGCAAGTGGCCATGGCAAAAATACCGTCTATGCGTCAGTGTGCGACTTGCCAGCTAGTGAAACTGTATCACGGTCATAAAAGTCCATGTAAAGACTTTGTTGAATCATTCCACGGGTGTCATGGCGAGAAAAAGCAACAACAACAACAACAAACACAAACATCGTCCACAGAGGAGGAGGAAGACCAAACCTTTTTACCATCGATGGAAAAGGATATGCCAGACCTGTACTGGCAATGGCGTCATTGACAAAGTGATTCAATACTTACCTTTCGAAATCCATCTTCCAGGTTATCGTTTTTGTGGCCCTGGAACTCGTCTCGAAAAACGTTTACAACGTGGTGATGTACCCATTAATCTTTTGGATCAAGCATGCAAGGAACATGACCTTTCTTATCGCCATAGTCATCCTGGTTTAAGACATGTGGCAGATAAATTGTTATTGAAGAAAGCTAAACAACGTTTCACATCCAATGATGCCTCAGTGGGTGAAAGAATGGCAGCCCTGATTGTCATGAGTGCTATGAAAGGAAAGTTGATGATGCATGGACATAAACATTGAGGAGTGAGGAATTGGGATTTGTTTCTTTCTATTTTTCTTTTGTCAATTCACTATGACTATGAAATAAAAACAAAAGTTTTCCAGAGCACGATGTTTTGTTATTTTTAATTTTAAGAAATTGTGATGTTGATGTGGCTGATTTTTTCATTTTACACATTTCACACATGATGAATTCCACACACTGTCATTTATCATTTTGCAATTTACAGTTTTTTGAAAACGTTCGTTTCAAGTTTAACGTTTTTGATGATATGGATTTTTCCATTTTGCTGATGACACATTTTAAACAATGTCCGTTTGAAGTTTTTGAATTTTCAAATTTCACACATGGCCATTTCCAGTTTTTAAAAATGTCCGTTTTAAGTTTTGCTGTTTTGGTGATATGGAAACATGGAATTTCCATTTTGCTGTTTTCATATTTTTTCCATTTGGTGTATGTCGAAAGTTGAGATTTGACAATGATGTTGATGCGAGTGCTTGACCTTGATAATACTGCAATGTGCTGATGTGTGTTTGGAGAAACGTCGAGGTCTACGACTACTGCAGGTAAGACTGTTTTTACAAAAATAATGTCTTTTGACTGCCACATTTCAATGAAAAAACGAAACTATTTAAAACAAAATGAATATATAAGTGACCATTTACCCCCTCCCCACCCACCCACTCTACCTCATCGTGTTTGCTCTGGTCAATCATACACACCAGTTTTCTCTCTCCACTCATACATTCACACCTGTCTTTGGGAACAAACACAACCACTTTATTTATTCCCAAAAGCACATTCTCGACATGCACACTCATTCCAAAAGAACTTTTTAGTTTATCATTTACATTACGAAAAATAATTAAATACTAGTTATTAAAGTTACTAAAAATCTTACTTATTTCATATTTACAAAAAAACTCAACTTTGTACAGCGTTAAAAGAATCACACTATTTACCAATCAAAAAAATTTAAAAAAATAAGGTTGCATAGAACGTTTTAAGAGCAAAAGATCCAAGTGGATTGCCACTATTTACAAAATCTACTATTTACAATGGCAGAAACCAATATTTACAAAATACTAAATCTACAAGTTACATAAAGCTATGTCCCATAAACGATTAAACAGTGAAATCACACCTCCTCCTCGTTGCGATCATAACCCCAGGGCAGGCTAGTGAGCAGGTCATCAGCCCACACACGCTTGTTATCCATGGAGGCGAGGGTGCGTTTTCTCTGTTCCACAAGATACAAATGATGGTTGCTGGATTGTATCCTGCATTGTGTATGAGACATAGCTTTGCCAGTGCGTAAAACCGCTAGGTAATCGTCTACACGTAGCGATTTTACCACTGCCCTACCTACACCTTTTGCTCTTTTGGCTTCCTTACAATCGAGTGTGCGGTAAGCATACATTTTCGAAGCCAAACCTACGAATTCCGTCATAATGGAATCACCGCATTCATCTTTTAAAACGCCCATTTCCTTCTTGTTTTTTATGGGCAGCTGAAACATGTTGTCAGCGCTATAGCAAGAAGTGTCGAACCAGTCACTATGTTGCCTCATGACGTCATAGGGGTTGCAGTGGCGAATGTGGTAAATGAATGAGTCCGTGTCCATATACAAAAGAGAGACGTCCTCAAAATGGCGTTTCGCAAACTCATAGTGGAATCGATACATGACCGATTTAGAAAAGTCTAAAATGACTTGACCCAAGTAAATGGGTTTATCCATGGTCACGCTGGTCTTACTCATTTCAATAGTAGCCAAATCCTCATCGATAATTTTGATCGATTTGAAATTTGGCTTGGCAATGTACCGCCGGGCACCCCACTGCCCCTCCCAGACATTGACCAATTTAATGTCACGGTATTTGCGGACATTCTCCATAGACTTGCCATAGATGCAGTTGTTCATTAATTTAAAAAAATTAATTTCAAACTGCTGTGTTGCCATTTGTCGGTGCTCTGTGTTGAGTCGCATGTATGGCTCAAGCCATGCTTTTTGAGCAAAAGAAATACCCCTGTGGATTTTCTTTAACACCAAGCCTTGGGCAAGGCATTGCACCAACATTTGGATATGTAGCACATACCGATTTTTGTTGTAAAGTGTGCCCATGAGTTTTTCAATTTTCACTTTACTGTCAGGGGGAACCATTTGCTCAAGACAGAATGGGAAATCGGCATGTTCATCATACAAGGATGAGGGATATTCAATATCCACTTCTAGCACATATCCACGGCCTGTTTCTTGGCTAGCCTTGATCACATCAAATTCTGACACTTGTTTGTCTGTCAGCCAAGCAAACTTCCCATAGGGCAAAGGCTGACTCATGGCGTAACCGTACAAATTATTCACGTCATAGTACATTAAGTACGATTCTTGTTTTTCCGGTGAATAATCAGGCATGTAGACATTGTTCGCTTCGGCATGGCGCTGGTTAAGTGACACAAAGCCGCCACGAATGCCCTTTTCAAAAAATAGAACCATGTCTACATCAGTGAGTAAATCCAATTCCACTTGAGTGTATTTCAAAGCGGCATCGAACGAGAGCCCAGGACTCGTATAATAGTGAGCCGGGTCAAGACCGTAAATGTGTTGACACAAGTTACGGAATTTTTCAAACACATCAGTGAGCAGCAATACAACCAGTTTTAGGTAATGCAAAGCATATTCACTTAGCGTGTTCATGCCAAACACTCGCCAAACTTGACATGCATGTGCATAGTCTTCATCGGAAACGGTACTGCGTGTTAGTTTCGAGTAAAATTTCTCTTGTGGAGGGAGTTTTCTTTGCTTTAACACGTCCCAGCTATTGCAGAAATCATACGGGAATATACCTTTCCGAATGCACAATTGAAATTGCTCAGGATCATTAAAATGCATTCTAGTATTTTTTAATTCCTCCTCATTCAAGCCATTCACAAGGCTGTCTAGCGAGGATGCCATAAACTTAAAGGAATCCAAAAATCGAATGCTAAAGTCGCTCAACCTCCATGTCAGGGCTGTAAAACGCTCATGGTTTTGGGGAATAATGGTAAACGAGCCCTTGTTGACATGACCCAATTCACGAATCAAAAACTGAATGTCATAATTTGCCAGATTGTGGAAAAAGACACTGATGAAGCGAGGAGCTGGAAAGTTCAAGTTACATTTACTATGTGCAGCTCCACGAAACTCCCCTGTAAAGTGCGAGTGGTCTCTGACTTTTTTCTCTCCACTTAAAATAGGCTTTTCGCAAATATGGCATGTCGTGGCATGCTCATACTGCTGCTGCTGTTCTGGAGATAGGCTCATGGGTACTGAGTGGTTTAGTAATTCCTGTACATGATCGACCAACTTGACAAGTTCATCCAAGAACCATCTGGCACAATCTGGCCCCTCGCGGTATTTGTAAACGGATTGTGTTGGGTCATAGGCACACACCACATTAAATCCTATGGCAAAGGGTTCATGTTTTTGAATGGCTGTGGTTGAGCTCATGGAGGGATCTGGTTCACATCCTGCCATGGGTGTAGTGAGAGCTTCAAAATCTGCATATACCACATAGGGGACAGTGTCACGCTTGTGAATGTCCTTAAACTTTAACACAGCCTTGTCCCCTTGTGGCAATATCAGTCTCACCGCTTCCTGAGAAACACAATCCACCCTATGACGTTCCAAAAGCGTAGGAGTGGTAAAATATTGCAGACAACGGTCACAAATATGTTTCTTAGGTTTATGTTTAGACATTTGACTGCTTAGCAATCTACTTAAGCTTTTAATCAGGCAATAGTGATTCACCTCCCCCTCAGATAAATATAAAAGATGAATGTGATGTCGTTTCGGTTCTTTTGTGGCATAAAGAGGACCCACAATCACATTACCATTAAGGCCATAGACCATGAACGAAAAGTCCTGGTTATCTTGTTCAAACCTATGGATCTCGGTTAAGTCCATAGGGAACGATACTCGAGTTAAATTTAAAGTTTGTTTTAATTCATTAAACTTGGCCTTGTACTTTCCCGGCCAACAACCATTATGTTGCACCGGCTGCAAAAAGGCAGCCACAGACCACAGAAAGCAATCATTGTCACGATTCTTTATATTGACCACAGCATTTTTCGAAGCTATAGCTGGTGGTGTTTTAATATAGCTAGACCCAGCATTCAACGGGTTGAATTGACAAATGTTGATTTGCAAATAATGAATTTTGTCTAAGGCTAGACCACTCGGTCCTTGTTGCAGTTTATCAAATTTTGATAGCAAGGCATTCACCACGTGGGTTTCATACCACTGTTCCAAATTATGGGCTATGAATAGCTCTTGCATTTTACTGCAAATATAAAATGTCTCTTTATGCTCTACGTCCTTCTTTTTATATATGAAATCGCACACCAGTTCTGTATTCACCTTTAAAGCCGTATGCAACCTTTGCGCTGTACAAATTTCAATTTTAAAAATTTCAAAACAAGATTCTAAAAATTCTTTGGGAATCAAACTTTTGCTAACATTAACCACGCGGCCAGAGCACACACGTGATTTGAAACAAGACTCAAGGGGCACCCAAGTTAACGTATCCGCAGCAGTAAAAGACATTATTTTGAAAGAACACTCTCACCTGAGTTTTCAACTGTAGACTGCTTGACAATGGTTCCACTCTAAAGCCACTTGGTTTTCAACTGTATTTGCTGTAGCAGTGAACCCTCTTTTTTTCAAATATCTAAAAAGAAATAAAATAAACCACCATAAGTATATCCATTCCATATAGTTTATGCCTTTCATAAACAAAACAAAATCAAACAGGTTATATATTAATAAAAAAAATCTCACCTTGACGTGTAATGCTTTTCTATATTCCCGTCTCGTGGGCTAGTGTGGAAATGGTTTCCTTTTCTAGTTGTCCGTTTTTCTCTCTTTTCCAATCTCTTTCCCACAGACACATGACAGGTAGGCTATACACGTTATCTGCAAACAAATAAATAAATAAAATCATTAATTACCTAATCAATAAATAATTGCATGTATTTATATAAAAATCAATAAATATATAAATAAATAAATAAATACCTACCCCACAACAAGGTCAAGTATTTTCCACCAACACCAAAACTGTTAAACAAGACCAGAGGTTTCTTGCAACGCAATGTGTTCAAAGGTAGTCAGCTAAGTGAGCGTGGAAATGATAACGACATGTCTTTATATATGCTACGTTGCATGTATAATCTTTTTTTTTTTCCACGCTTTGAACATTCTGTTATCAGGCACGTGGACAGCTAACGTCCAACCTGAACACCTGTGACAGATCAAATTTCACGTCAACTTGCATTTTGTCACGTACGAAGCAAAACAGGATGTGACTTGTTAACAGTTATCGCGCACGTGGACAGATAACGTCCCAGGCGAACACCTGCGGTAGATCAAATTTCACATGAACTTGCATTTTGTCACGTATGAAGCAAAACAGGATGTCACTGGTTTAGCCTACATCTGGTTTCACACATGTGTGTGCATGTCTTTCACACTCCCCTGCCACCACGATGGTCAGATTATTTCACCTTCAAGCGTCTTGGTCATTTTTTCCATTGCACTTGTTGTCAAATCAGATCAACGCCTTCCAATAAGCTCAAATGACCTTCACCTCCTCGACAAGTTTGTTTTCTCTACTCGCTTCGACCAACATAGAATCAAGTTCTCATCACCGTTTACACGTTAAAGGTAAAATATCAGAAAAACGCACCCTCGCTCTGTCATACACCGACCCGTCGAAATAGCGATTGTTCTATTAAGCATGGTCCTTGTGGTTAGCGACAGGTTCGTTGAAACACACACACCCAGCCGTATCCTCTCTCTCTCTCAACCACCACGCTTTATAAACATTATAAACAGGTAAAGAAAAAGAAAACGTTTTTTCAACATGTATGGCGTTAGACCCATGTGAATTATTTTTTGAAAAAAAAAATATCTACCACATTTGAAAGGGGGTGTTAGCCCGAGTCCTAGGACACCTCGTACATGTCTCTAGCGTTATTGGTTCGTGAGATATCGGCAAAAATCACAAAAAACACGTGTTTACCCCAAAATCGCGTTTCCAAAATTTTTTAAAATTACAACGAGTAGTTCATAGCAAAGAGGACGTCTGTCTGAATCCTTGGACCCATCGTACATGCCTCTAGCGTTATTGCTTCGTGAGATATCGACAAAATCACAAAAAACACGTGTTTACCCCAAAACCGAGTTTCCAATTTTATTAAAAATTATAACGAGTAGTCCATAGCAGAGAGGACGTTACCCCGAGTCCTTGGACCTGTCGAACACGCCTCTAGCGTTATTGGTTCGTGAGATATAGCAAAAAGTCTAAAATCACGTTTTTACCCCAAAAAGACTGTGTTTCCAGATTTTCACATTTTCGACACCGACATTCCCGTAAAGAGCACGACGAGACGAAAAAAACGAATCCAAGCACGCCCTCCTAGCATGGCTCCTTCCATTCCAAGGTCGCAGGGGCTCACCACTTGCTTTTGGATGCAGCTGTCATCATCCCACTACTAACAGGTTTTCATCCTAGAGACTTGAAATTTATTTTGGGGGTAGAGGGGGTATGGACCATTGATTTACGTCAAACAATTTTTTTTGTAGATTTCCTAGTTTCCAAAATATAGAATTTTCAAAATTCGAGTTTTTTCAAAAAACATAAAAAATAAAAAAGTTTTATTATAGAAAATAAAGGTCATAAAGACCATTCGTTTGAGCCATGGCACAACGTTCTATCCTGTTTGGTTTTCAAACTATCGCCTATTTTCGAAAACAAAAAAAAACAAAGAATTTTTGAAAAATATAATACATGGTCAATAGGAAAGAGGACGTCAGCTCGAGTTCAACGACACCTCATATGTCAACATCCGACCATGGGTTCGCGAGATATTGGCTTGGACTAACGCGGCGGCCATGACACTATTTGGAACACCCACCATCCCCCTACTCGTTTGCGAGCAACAGGATCGATTCAGGTAAGTACCATATCTGTCAATGTGCATCTCATATTCGTCTTCTGTTTCCCTGTAAATGTGATAAAATAATAGTCTTAGTGTTTTAAACAATTTAAAAATGGAACGGTGTAGGTTCTAGAAGCCGAAAAGAGAATGTCAACAACATTGTCCCATCGCATCTCGCTTTTGGCTCCTAAAACCCAAATTGTTCCAAATAGGACAAATATATCAGAAATGAAAGTTACTTTAAAAAAATACAACGCACCTTATTCAACTCGAATATTTGTAGAAAAACAGTGCCCAGTCTGAATGGCTGGTACAGATACCCAACGTTTGAAAGCGCCTGGACGGCAAACGGTGGGTTTCAGACCTTATGTTCTTCGTTTGTGAAGCCTTACAATTTCAAGGCGGATTCAGGATTTTTGGATGCAAAAATAAACTTTACACTCCCTAAAATTAATTTAATTTTAGTGATTCATAGTGTTCATTTTGTTATGATTAGGGGTATCCGTCGGTGATTTTTCTGAGTACGGTTCGTATCCTGGCGCAGTCAGCTGGCATTTGAGGGTGCGCAAATGCGAGGGAGCCGTGTCCGTAGATTTACTGGCACGTTAAAGATCCCCTTCGGGGCAAAATTCCGGCACCCCGGCGTCTCTAAAAGCCAGTGTAGTTAAAAGGGACGTAAAACCAATAACATTAAATTAAATTATTATTATTATTATTTTCTGAGTACCTTTCCTATTAGAGGTATCAGTTTTGAAATAAAAAATTCCTTTACGAATGGTGCTTTCTTTTTTGCTTTGTTTTTTAATCTGAATGTTAGGTTGGATTTTTCAAGCTATCGTCTAGTGGGAACAAAGAAGAACGGTTTAATTCACATTTTTTCATTAAGTTATTTTTCTTTACACTGGCTCACTACCCCCGACCGGGAAGACCGCGGGGGAGGAGAACTCCAGAACTGGAAGAAAGGGTTTTGGAGCGTGTACGCAACAATCCTTCCACAAGCCCGCGTGCGATCGGACGTGCGGAAGGGTTAACGCATACCACTGTCCACAGCGTGATACAAGATGATGATGGCCTGTATCCGTATCATTTTCAAAAAGTTCAAAAAGTAAAGCCTGAGGATCTTCCAGTCAGGATGGATTTCGCCAATCAAATGATCGATCGCTTGGGGGAGGACCCTGATTTCTTGTCGAAAATTTTATTCACAGACGAAGCGACGTTCACCAGGGATGGTTGCTTCAACATCCACAACAAGCACACGTGCAGTCACGAAAACCCCCACCAGACAGTCGTGCAGGGAAATCAAGAAAAAATTCTCTTTGAACGTTTGGGCGGGTATTATTGGGGACCATCTAATCGGGCCATACATTTTACCAGCCAGACTCAACGGGCGCGTTTATCTGCAGTTTATTCAAGGAGTTCTCCCAGAACTTCTGAAGGATGTCCCGCTTGAGACAAGGGCTGAAATGGTCTTCCAGCATGACGGCACCCCAGCTCACTGGCTCCGAGCAGTTCGGGACTTTTTGGACGAAACGTTCCCCGAAAGATGGATCGGCAGAGGAGGTCCAGTTCAGTGGCCGCCACGCTCTCCTGATTTAACGCCACTTGATTTTTTCTTTTGGGGATACATGAAGGACCTGATATACGATGGGACAGAAATCGACAGCTGTAGCGGCCGGCGTCGTTCGGGACAGAGCAGAAGAAATTTTTGGACGAGTCCGCGAATCACTTGTAAACCGTCTTCATTTTTGCCTTCGTGGCGATGTGCAAGGAGGAAATTTTGAGCAACTGCTATAACGATTTTTTTTTGTGTAAAACTCTCCCAAGTAAAGATAATTTACTTTGCTATTGTTCATTTCTTCCAAGTCTACTTGTCTGGAAAGTTATGTTATGTATTGAAAATGAAGAACAATTTTTATTAAAACTGATAAATTGTCTGATTTTCAAAACGAGACATTTTTGTTTTTTTAATTACAGACCTCCCTCCGCGTCGCCTCCGTAGCGTAGCGGTCAGCATGGTTAGTTGCCGTCCCGGAGGTCCTGGGTTCGATTCCCGGCTCTGCCACGAAATTTGAAAAGTGGTACGAGGACTGGAACGGGGTCTACTCAGCCTCGGGTGGCCCAAATGATTAGAGGGGGTTCGATTCCCCCTCAGCCATCCTCGAAGTGGTTTTCCGTGGTTTCCCACTTCGTCTTCGGGCAAATGCTGGAATGGTACCTTCTTCAAGGCCACGGCCGCCTCCTTCCCTCTTCCTTGCCTATCCATCCTGACCATCCCTTACCTTCCCTCATGAGGCCCCTGTTCGCTTTGCAGGTGAGGCCGCCTGGGCGAGGTGCCAATCCCACCTCACCAGTTGTATCCCTTCCGATTAGATGTTCCCCGCTCTCGGACACTGCCCGTAGAGGCGGTAGTGGTGAGTTCCCTCGCTGAGTCCGTGGGTTCCACCAACCTGGAGGGTAAACGACTAAAAAAAAAAAACTCCCTCCGCAACATCAATAAAAAGATAAATAAATTAAATGGAAAAGAGAACTGCCAGAGCATCTTAAGACAAGACAGAGTCGCAACATTGCTGAAGTCTGAACCGTTACCGAACACGTGGCTATAGGGTAAGCGTAAACATTTAATGAAGAGTCTTAAAACGTTCTTGAAAAATCTACCTGAAAACATCATGCTTACGGTAATTGAGTTGATCCATCATCAAATTACTCGGAGGAAAAAAAATCAAGTTCGGCTGGAAGAAGGATTCGAACCTCAGCGTGTAGTCACCTACACCTGAATGTCGAGCGCTTTACCACTGAGCCACGAAGAGGGACTGGATCTAGGTAGACTTGTGAGCGATAATCGGTCCTCTGCCGTGGATAGCACATGACGTTGCCAGATGTAATCATATTTAAAATCGCTCATAGGGGCGTTACGGTTGCGTTCCGGACATGGGTTCCCTATCTCAAATTACTCCCTGCCCCCACCCCCACGCGGAGTTTAAGTTTGGTGCAGGACTTTTTTTTACAGCCTGTATATTACATTGATCACTGCATTACCGCAATGTGGGTTAATCTCTGAATAGCCATTGTGCAGAAATATAATACCGGCTTTGCCGACTAGTTACAATGCTTCAAATTAAAGCATATCATCATTTAAATACTGATATGTAGACTTTTAACATGTGGTTTGTGTTTCAATAAGTTGACACCCGAGTTCGCTTGAGCGTTTACCGTTCAGTATGAAAGTGTTGAGCAAAGTTACTTGGGGAGTGGATGCCCATCACTTTTATCCAGAGATTGAAAAACAGTCTCTTAATAAATTATAATTGTGCAAATATGATATAATTAATATTTTTACACCAAAGAATGACAACTTGAAGATGATTTATTGCAGAAATATCTTTAATGGCGCCTCCAAACCTTGAAGTAATCCGTATGTTATACACATTCCACATGGAACCACTGCCAGCTGGATCGCATCCCTCCAGCAACCGAGTGGAAAGATGTTACACATCAAAAACAAAAACAACACTTTCCTGAAGCTAGTTTTTCTTAGCTATGTAATAATGTTGCTGGTAATAAATATCGGGAGCTGTCTCGCGCTCTGACTAGCGTGTTCACCCGGACATTACTACGCCAGTGCCGATCAGCGTGGCAAATGTTTAACGCTGGAGCAGTGTGCAGGAGGAGTGGGATGGGCAAGTGCAGCTAGCCGCTGGTTTTGTAGGTGACGCTGAAGGGAGAAGCCGATCTAACACGAAGGTTGTCGAAAGCAGGCGAAGGGCAAACTCCGCTGCACTCATTTCTTTTTCTTTGATGCCAGGGTCTGGCTAAGTTGCTGTTCGGCCTGCGCTTGGAAGAACAATTCTACATCAAACCAGGGGCGTAGCTACAATGGGGCAAGCGGGGCACCGCCCTGGGGCCCCCAAACCCTAAAAGAAAAATTATAAATAAATAATAATAATAAATAAATAAAAGTAGTACTAGAAACCATATTTGAGAACTCAATTTAGTTCAGGGGCCCGAATTGTACGGAACTACACGTCTAAACTTGTGTTTAGAAACTAGTCACGTTCAGTGCAATCTGTATGTAAGATATATCCATCCATTTGTGTGGTATTCTATGAGTATTTTTTGATAGCCGGGTGCCCGACCCAGGCGACGGACAGACAATGCATTGTTCCCCAATCAGCGCATGACCATGACTCATCGATCCACCCCTTCCCCCTCCACTGCGACATCACACCACAGCAATGCACAGTAGCAGAGTAGTAGCAGTAGTGTAGTTGGTACGTCGCCACAGAGGTTCCCGGTTAAGTGGCTGAAATTAAGTTGTGACTTGCATTGTGCTGATTTTTCCACGATGCTATGAAACGTACTTATGAAAGTGGAGCTAAAATAAGGGATAAAAGAAAAAAAGAGGAGACGGTTCGTGCTTGTACTAAATCGTTAACTGCATGGTTGCACCCTCAAACTCAATCAGGTTTAGAGTACGTTTCGGTGCAGAAACAAGATCAAAACGAAGAAAATGAAAATAATGAAGGTAAGAAGTTAACTATATTGTAAATGTGTTATAAGTTGTTAAGCAAAGTAAAATTATTGTTATTAAGCCGAGTTCCATTAACAATTTGGTCAGGACGTAATATTTTATAACAAACTAATATCATATTGTATGGATCCTGATTGGGCATCCAATACAGGGTTGGATAGGGGAGCGTGTAGTGTTGGATAATGTGAGAGGGTGTGAGAGTGAATGTTCAGTGTTTGGAGTGAGTAGGTGTAATTCGAGGGAGAGCTCCAGTGGTTCTGACCAGCTGGATAGCTCGGGGGTGTGTTGGCGGTGGTGAGGGTTGCTTTACAAATAACCGTTTAGAGCACTATGATGTTGCTTAGCTTGCTGGTAGCACGTATGGGCTGGCGAAGGCTGAAGTGAGTAAGCTGGCGCTAGCGCAATGGCGATGCGCCAAGTGATGGCTCAGCTGACTCCTTGAAACAATTTATACTAGGATGTAGAGTGTCCTGCTCAGGTGAGGTCAAGGGAATAGGACCTTATCAACTAGAGAAATGAGTCGAAAGACCAGTGAGGTGTAGACTATAAATTTAATAAAGACAACTGTCAAGACGTGTAACCGATTCTCAGAGCAGTTCTTAGTGCTTTGAATTGAGAGGCGCTATGGTACAAGTAACAATTAATAAGGGGTGAGGTGAAGGGTACAGGGATGTTGCGGATAAGATACTCGCAAATACACTCGCCCAAATGGCAGCCAGTCGTGGAGTCACCTTTCAGAAGTTCCACACTACATAGGCCCCGAGCCCCGGGTGCTGCTGGTCTTTTATAGTTTATAGTCCGCTGTGTGTGCGGAATTGCACATTCTTGCCAGGCTAATACCCTTGCCGGGGTCATGGTGGTTTATCCGGAAGCTCACCGGGGTTAAGACAGTTCATGGGCGGTGTGAGATGTATTGGAAAATGTGTAAGTGTTTGGGGACGGAAGGTGCGATGTGTGGGATAGTGGTTGTTTCTACCCCTGGGGGTGTGAATGGTAGGGTAAGGGCGCGTATCCCCTAGGGATACGACAATATTACTTTAATATTATAAAAATCAAACAATGAAGCGGTTTGTGAATTGCGACAGTTGATTCACTTCACTTGGACTGAACATATTAGTCTGTTTTTCACTTCACATTAAAAATCACACTGTATCGGGTAAACAGTATGCATCGTTTCAACGGACGACTATCATTGGTAACACAGTCTTTCTGTCCCGTTAACCAACCAATAATCAGTTAGTTGGCTTAGTTCAACAGTTAGTTGAATCTGTTTCTACAGATAAAATACTGCAATCAACTATAAACCACTACACTACATTGTATTGCTCAATATTATTCACTATGTATTTCTTTCAGATGTTGACACTCATCAACAATCTGAAGTACATAAAATCGATGCTCCGACCACTCATAGTGGCCTTTCATGACTTGATCAGCCAGTCGATATTAACAAGGACGCAGTAAGCTTGACTGAAACTGGACACGTTGAAAATTATGTTTTACAAGACAAAATTGAATTTCCCAGTCCCTTCAATAATCCAGAAATGAAAAGGTTAACCATAGCATCAGTACCTTGTCAACCTCGTGGTCCCTTTCCAAATCAGCCTGATGGACGAGGAAGTAAAGGATCATTTTCAACTAATTACCGGTACTACAGTTTTATATCAGGAGTGATGCTTTAGAAACACAGTTAAAAGAAGAGAAAAATTACTGGAGGAACGTTCTAGAAAGAATAGTTAATGTTTCATTAACTTTGGCTACCTGTAACCTTGCTTTCCTCGGAAGAAGTAGTAAAATGGAAGATCCAAATCAAGGAAATGTTTTGTCTATAATAGAACTTCTGTCTGACTATGACCCTGTACTAAAAGCCCTCTTGAAAAAGCCAGCAGGAAGTGTAAACTATTTAAGCCCTAGCATCCAAAATGAAGTTATTTCTTTGATGGCAAATGAAGTACTGAAAGAAATCAAATATGAAATACAGAGCTCTCCTTTTTTTTTCTCTGTTATTATGGATACAACTCAGGATATAAGTAATGTTGATCAGTTAAGTAAAGTTTTCAGGTAAGTCAAAGTGGTAAATGATGAAAAAAATAAACCCAAAGAAATAAAGATTTGCGAGACGTTTACTTCTTTTACAAAAGTTGAAGATCAAAGTGCATTTAGTTTGGCAAGTAAAATAGTGGAATCTATTAAAGATAAAGGTCTTGAATTGAAAAAAAATGTTGTGGCCAAGTTTATGACGGCGCAAGCGCAATGAGTGGAGTATACAATGGATTGCAGAAGATTCAAGAAGTTGTGCCACATGCATATTTTTTACATTGTGCAAGTCACAATTTAAATCTGGTGTTGAAAGACGCTGTAGAAGCCAATCGTGAAATATCACAGCCTTTTGAGGATGTACAAAATGTCTACAACTTTTATGGACACAGTATGAAACACTGGCCGGGGCTGCAAAATGCATCTGAAAATGCAAACATGACGTTAAAAACACTCAACCCAACAAGATGGTCGGGAAGGTACGAAGCAGTTTTCCCCTTAAAGAAGAGGTCTGGCGATGTACTAAGAGAGCTATTCAAACGTATTTTGACAAGTAATACGGCAAAAGAAAGCAATGATGCAATAGGATTGAAAAATAAAATTCAAAGTTTTGAATTTGTGCTTCCGTTAGTTGTACAAACAACGATTTTGTAGCAACTGAACATCGTATCTAAATGTCTCCAAACTGAAAATATGGATATTGTTTCAGCTTTTGATATATTAGGTGGTGCTCTCTTAGGTGTTACAGAACTAAGACATTCATTTGAGGACCTTGTAAAAGAAGCTTCAACAATGGGCTCCAAGTGTGGAATACCTTGTGAGTTTTCTGAGAAAAGACTAAAGCAAGTTAAAAAAGCATTTTGATGAACTGAGTGTAGACCAACGATTTCTCAATCCTGAAACTGGATTTCGGGTATCTGTGTTTTACCCCGTGATTGATACAATTATGGATCAGTTAAACAGCAGATTTGAAGGCATGGAGTCAGTTATTAATGCCTTCAAAGTTGTTCAGCCTTATTTCTTGAACAATGCTTCAGATGACGAACTGATTAAAGAAGCAAAAGGTTTCGCCGATACTTTCTCTGTTGATGTGTCGCCAACATTTCCTGCACAAATATCCAGCGTGCGTGCATCTTCTTCCTCTAAATTTAAGAAAATGTCGACTGTTAAGCAACTGATAGACCTCCTCTACATTGAAAATCACATTCTGGTTGCAAGCTATCCTGACGTGTGTAATGCTTTTTTATGTTTTTGACTGTACCTATCACAGTGGCTATAGCAGAAAGATCCTTTTCCAAGCTGAAAGTTATCAAGTCCTACCTAAGAAGCACAATGAGCCAAGAACGGTTAAGTGGGTTGGCCCTTTTATCGATTGAAAAGGAAAGAGCTTGAAAACTTAACTTCTCACATGTAATTAACATGTTTGCAGATGCAAAGAGTAGGATTTCTTGTGTGTATATTAGGTTAGTTGATAAGTTTATTTGTTTTAAATATTTTGTTTAATAATAATAACTCAACAAAAAACGTAAACATTGAGTAAAAATGTATAGATTTATTTTATTTCAAGTTATTTGTATGATACATGTATAATTTTGAGCTTTCGACCTGGCGTGTATTTTATTTTTAAAACCTAGTACTTCATAGACGATCCTATCTGTTCCCTCTTGTTTTCTACTCGAGCTTCATTGTCAGTGATAAACGAACAACTATGTGTACTTATAATATCTATTTACATGCAGTTTTCTTCTCTTTCTAATTGATATTTGTGTAGACGTAGTTTTCTTATTACGATATCACAATTCCACAAATTGAAAAGCTATAGCTATTATTTATCATAATTATTTAGGACATTTTATGGAGCCAACAGAAAAAGTATAAATTAAATATTTCTAGAAAAAGGGATGTGGCAAGTGGGGAGGGGGAATTCAAAAAGTGTATTATGTCATTTTGATAAGTTCTTATCTTCAAACATTATTAATATTAAAGGTCTGCAGTTAGGTCAGGTTTTCAAAAGATAGTGAGGGGGGGGGGGCCCATTTCAACTCCTTGCCCAGGAGCCCCTTCAGTTCTAGCTACGCCACTGCGTTCAAACGTATGGCTCATCATAACTGTTGCCTAGGCAACCGATGTGAAATACGTCACAGCTACTGCAGCAAATGTACCAGGACCATGCGAACATATCATACTAGACAAAATGAAGGAAAGGAAAGAAGACAGACCTGACAGAAAAAAGAAGTGTAGCACTCTGCTGTGCTCGACTGAGCAGATTCTAATAAGGTTTGGTAGTAGGTTAGATTAATTTCTATATACTTCAACCATACTTGCTAACCTTGATGGGCTTTCCGTAAAATGTATGGAATTGAAGCGTGTTTTACGGATGAACTATGATATTTTACGTACCGAGCTCTTCGCTTTCAAATTCGCGCCACGACGAGCCTCTGCTTGTCGCCGATAGATGATGATGTGCGACCGGCAAATATTCGATACATCACTCTGATTTATATTTTAAAGAACTCTCTTCGATCGTGAATAAGTTACGGCGCTCCCTGATAATTGTTTCTGAATCTTAGTCGCTTTATATAGATTTTTATAGTTTTTTCATGATTGATTCATTCGATATTTCTTTTCTTTCGTTTGATCTTCATGAATTGATACAGTTGCGAAGCCGAGCTCGTGTTTATCTACGAATTACGTTGTATAGCCTAAATGAATGTCATTTTAAATTTATATTTGGTAGTTTAATTCGGCTGAAATGTTTTGTCCTTTAGAATGTCATCAGTTACATGTAGCATTTTATATTAATGTTGAAGTATGGTAATCTGCTTACCTAAAATCATGAAAATAACAGCCATTTTGTCGTGTTTTACTGCATTTTGATGTATGCCGTTTGCCGCGTATTATTTTGTTTGGGTTAGTTAGTTATTGTTGTTTTAAGAGGCGGAACTACGAGGTCATCTGCCCCTATTTTGTTTGAGTGTTTTACTGATAGGTCAAATGGAAAGTTTGCAGGTATGCTAAACCGCGCCTTTCATATTTCCGTAATCTTTACCAATCCAACTTGGCGGCCAAACAAAATATTTTACCTGTGCGAAATATCTCGGAACCTACCACAGCTATCAGCCTGAAATTTTGTACACTGACAGATGGCCACTTCTAGGATGGATGAGGTGGAAAACGAATCCACTTCTCAGTTTTGCCTCATGATGCTCAGTGTACCTATTCCAACCCTTATATCAGGATCAAATTTATTGTCCCGGCCGGGAGTCAAACCTAGACCGCAGTGGTGACAGCGAAGAATGCAAGCTACTACACCCCCATGTGGTCAGGCAACAAGACAGCATAATGATTAATGAAGTGTGATCAGAAGCAATCAGGCCAGTCACCTGGAGTAAACAGAGACAACGCCGCCTGCAGAAATATGCAAACAACACTGTTACATGATGCATAGTGAAAGTTTTCTTACCTGACAGTGTCAAACATGGTTACCAGTGAGAGCAGTGTGGTAACCAACAATACCATACGACCTGGAACCATGTCTGGAATGACTACGAAGCTTCCCCACGACATGATGACAAATAAGGAGCTTGGCAGATAACTCTCCAGCAAATAGCTCCGTAACTCTCGGCTCATGGTGATGAACATTCGCGCAGTTGAATGGTTGCCTGAAATTGAGATAATACCGTAGTTTTACATCGTTTCCATAATGATGTACTCGTGATTTCGCAATATTGTTTTTCAATGCAGGATATGGTGATTATTAGAAGTTCTTGGGTTTAGGAACTCAACCTGCAATAGTGTGAAGATTAGGTAGTTTTCAGAAAAATAACCTCTACGTCACCTGTCCATTGTGGATTAATCAGGCACTCTCCAGCTAGACGGAAAATAATACTGAGAGAATGCAACTGGTTTTGCTAGGACAGGGCTGGGAAAAGTGACATAGGGCCCTTGAATATGAAATGTTGTCCCTCTACTCCTGTTTCTCCTGTGAAATACTCGAGTTTAATGCTCTATTTTTGAACTTCTAAAAAATAGGGGCCTGCACGGTACTAATGTTTGTATACAGTGAGCCAAAAAAGAGTGACATGTTTTAAAATAGCTGACATGACAAATCTCAGGAAGCAGCACATACAAATTGAAGATCAAACTTAGAAATTAGTGTAAGGTTCGTTTATTTTGACGCCTTGCCAAAGATCCATCACCAAACTATCAAGTACCGGAGGAGTTAATGTGCAAACATGTCTGTTTTCATTTCACATTGAACAGGAACATGTGCTGTGGGTATATGTGTTGTAAAGAGACTTCGTTTAAAGATTTATGTAGATTTCTTGTGTAAGCCAAATTAAGGTGATTTCAGAAACATCCTTTATTGCAACATTTTCAAATAAACCAAATAGTAGACGAGATTCCCGTCAAAGTGGAAAAGCACAGTTCTTTGAATCAGGTCCGGGAGTTATCTCCCATTAGGAACTGATTCTCAACACTGATGAAGAACTTAGATTTGCATGAAGCACTGTCACTGATCGACGTCCGGCGCATTACGCGCAAGGTTAACGTTCAGGATGTTGACACGGGTGTTTTCATCATGTTTGGGGTTTCAGTGCTCCCGGAGAAGGTAAATGTAACAAGTTACAGATGCGAATTCACGCCGTATATTCTTTCACCTATGTGGTGGTGTGACTGCCAGAAGTTCGGGCACATGCTATCTCATTACTAGATCTCTACAATCTGTGGAACATGTGATAAGGAACTTCATGATGCGGAGCAGTACAAGAAGCCTTATCAGAGCACCAAATGCCCGGGATTTCATTCTCCTCAATGACAGGGACTGTCCTGTCTATCAGAGTTTGAAGAAGGTCCAGGAGATCAAAACCCTTGATAGTCTCACCTACCAGGAGGCCCGCAAGAAGTTCCAAACCATGAATGCTCTTGTAACACAGATTGATTATAGACGTATAATTATAGCCAGGTTCCCTCAAGCTTATTCTCCAGTCCAGTATCTAAATCACCTGTTGTGTCACCACAAACTTCTAAGTCACCAGCACCCAAAATTAAGAACAAAAACCCGGAGGTGGTCCCTGCCCCACCTTTGGCCACCGAAAAGCTTGCGTAGGTGAAGGTTGCTCCGCCTGCACAGCACAGTGCCTGGAGAACTGATCCCCCATATGACAAACTGGCGAGGACATGGACTGCGAATCGCGCGTGCATGACACACCTCCCAACTAACACAACCTACTGATTCCCCACATATTTCCTTGCATGTGGCTATCACCCATTCGCCAGGTTTTTACTCGCAGACACTCTTTCTTTCTGTCTGCGGGTTTTTTATCCTGGCCCTTCAACCGCAACCTAACCGCACCTTATATCCTATGTTCCACAAGATGACGCCTGGGAGAGTACCTAGTACTGGGACAGGCACAAGGCCTCGCATGGCTCATCCTCCACCCCCTAGAATCATTCTGTTTCTCTTACTATGTAGTACTAACAGCATGTCGGAGGCAGCAGTAGTCGAGGACGGCTGTCACGGGGGGGGTTTACTTCCCCCCCCCGAAAAAAAAGGGGGGCAGCATTAGGCCTATCGACCATGGCCAGTCAACACTTGTTGCTGAGGTGGGAAAGAAGGGAACAGTCCCTTACTCTCCTGCAAAGGATGGATCTGCTCCTGGGGACGTCCCAGTACCCAAGTCCGCGTGATACCCTCAAAAGTCCCCCCTCCACCGAAATATGTATTGGAGATTTTCCACGTCATCGACCCTATCCACGGCCCTGAATGAGGGTAAGAGGTTGTGGTCGAGTAGTGGATGATGGACATGTGTAGGTTAAGGTAGCACTTGCTGCTAAACCGTTCGCACTCGATTAAAAGTCCACACAATGGCATTGTTACAGTTATGGCAGGCATTTGACCGTGGCCTACGTTATATCCAAGGCCTGGAAATGAGGCGCCAGACAACATTGTGAGCGATGGTTCGAACTTGTTCCGCATTTTGCCACTAGGTTCGCTGTCTGGCGCCCTAAATCGTACCGTTTGCATTACGTACAATGTGATTAGTGTGTCTGTATTTGGCGGTAAATAAGGTGTCCTAATGAGTGAGAAAGC
The DNA here is from genome assembly GCA_946902985.2 of Meconema thalassinum. Lineage (NCBI taxonomy): Eukaryota > Metazoa > Arthropoda > Insecta > Orthoptera > Tettigoniidae > Meconema > Meconema thalassinum. The sequence goes on along the minus strand of OX336389.2, from coordinate 65,193,942 downwards.
TAAGGTGAGTTTAAAACTGACTGGCGAAGCATGTCGCATTATAGTTGTGCTTTCGTTAAGAGCAGTAGACTGCTGTTTGACTGATATTGAGATGGGTGCCAAGTGGTCTTTATGAACAAGACGTAGTGAAAAGCAAGTTTTAATCCAGTGTACTAACGTAAATATGACATGTATGTGTGATAAATACTTGAGATATAAATCACTGAATGATTTTAATAGAGTAAATTATGTGTAAATATTAGTGTTATTATTGTGTTCGTCCAAAATGGTGTACTGTAGCGTGCCGTATTGTAAATCTCGTCAAGTTAAAGGCAATGGACTTTCGTTTCATAAATTTCCATTGAACAATGACATACTGAAACAATGGGTTTTAGCTGTATCACGTGAGTGGGTAAAGCCAGGGTCTTTGTGGACACCAAAACGGACTTCTACAATTTGTAGCAAGCATTTCAAGGATTCTGATTTTAGTATAAGTACTACAAAGTGAACGCTTTTACCGAACGCATTTCCGACGGTTTTTGAGGACTACCCCGAACATAAACAAGCACAAATATATAGAAATACACGCAAAAGAGCACGTGTCGATAGAGACATACATATCAACAATAAAAGGAAATGTTCCGGTAATTTAAATTTTACGGAAGACTATTGTGATGAACGAATTGAAGAAAACCATGATCAACGACGTGTTAGTGTAGGAACGCAATGTTCTACAATCAAGCAAACTCATTGCAAGTCAACAAAATTAAAATTAAGGAGGGCACTAAGAAAAAATACAGTATACAGAACTACAATTAAGTCATTGAATCAGAAGATAATTCCATTGAAACAAAAATTACACTCAGTGCAACGTCAGGACAAACTCGATGTTCAAATATTGAAGCTCAACAGTGAAGCGGATCGTGGAGACTTGAAGGCTAATTTCTTACTTGAACAAATTCGAGCTTTCACGAAACGAAAGTTTAAATACAATGAAACAACAATACAAATATGTGTATTGCTCTCTAATAAATCACCGTCGGCTTACCGCTTACTGAGAGATATAAATATTTTACAACTTCATCATCCACGAACATTGAAAACGTACATTGGGTATACGAACGGAGAGACAGGTGTCACGTCACTTGCAAAAGCTAGGTTGACAGCTGAAGAAAAGTCACTGACTCACGATAATGAGAAGGTTGGTTCAGTAATCATTGATGAAATGGCCATAAAGTCTAGACTATTGTATGACAAGAATTTAGACATGTTTCTTGGAATTAGTGATATTGAGAAAGATGCAATTGGAATCGAACATAAATTAGCTAATAAATTATTATGCATACTGTTCAAGAGCCTGTCATCCTTCTACAGGATACCTGTTTCGTTCTACTTTACATGTGGACTCACAGGACAACAGTTATCTAGGATAACACTGAACGCACTGACTGCGGTTGAGGAATGCGACTTCAAGGTCATCAGAATAGTGACGGAAAACTGTCAGGTGAATGTGTCAATGTTTGAGGCGCTGTGTGGCGGATGAAATTCGGCACCCGAAAGACAAGCAGAGGCCACTTTTTCTTAGCTTCGATCCGAGTCACATCATTAAGAATGTACGATCACAATATCTGAGTAGAAACTTCTATGTAGATGACAATTTAATAACTAGTGATCATCTCAAGAATCTGTACCCCTTACAGAAAAAGCTAGTAGTAAAGCCAGTTAAAAAATTAAGCAGGAAGGTTGTATATCCAAGCAATTTAGAAAAAAAGAATGTGGCAAGAGCCAAATTGGTGTTTACTCCAGAGACAATAGCTGGGCTTAAGAGCATGGAAGTCGTGTGTCCAAAGAAATTTGAAGATTAGGACAGCCTACACGAAACTAGGAAATTTTTAGAAAATGGTTTGATATACATGATATCTGCCTTGGAGGCTGGATTTAGACAGCTCCTTAACCCGGTCCATGAGTCAATCCTAATTGGCTACATGGATAATTCTTGCCAGGCGCGTCCACGTCGCGGGGGTGGGCAACGGTACTGTAATATACCATGTAACTACAGTACCGGCTAAGTTCTGGTGAGGACCCAGTCCTATGGGGTATAACATAGGCCCCGTGCACAGGGTTACGTGCGAAGACCTCAACGGAATCTACAGCGGAGAAGATGGACTTCAGAACGGTGGAGATTGCGGAAGAGGCAACCCAGTACTCAGGGAATAGTATGAGTACAGCATCAATCGGCAGCGTCTGTTTCCCATGTTAGGGGCGGCTGCAAGGGCGTCTGTTCTCCATGTTAGGGGCGGCCTGAATAATAGCTGGCAGTAGCTTCATAAAATGCCTTTGGGAGTGGCGACCCCATCGTAATAATAGCCTAAAATGGAAATGGCACTTCCAATGATTCGGAAAAGGTTAGGGCGTACCCTGCAGGCGACGCGCAGTTCCTTTGGTACTGGGGGAACTGTGAGAAATGGGCGACCAGTAACCGAAATGAAAGTGGGAATCATGAATGTCATGACCCTGACAGGCAAGGTGGAGGAGGTGGTAGACTTCATGGAGAGGGAGAAGGTTGGAATGATGGGGCTGAGTGAAGTGAAATGGAAAGGTAAAGGAAGGAAGAAATTGAGGAAAGGATATACTTTATACTGGAGTGGTGGCCAAGAGGCAAAAAATGGCGTGGGACTGATAACCTCGAAACAACTGGAGGAGTATGTTGAAGTGGTAGAGTGTGTGAGTGACAGAATAATGAAAATTAGAATGAAGATGAAGAATGACGTGATGGACTTCTCATACAAGTGTATGCACCACAGACTGGAAACAGAGAAGAAGATATTGAAGTATTCCTGGAGGATGTAGAAAGAGTAATCTCAGATGTAGAAGTGGTGATCATGGGAAATATGAATGCACAAGTCGGAATTGAGAGACAAGGAAAGGAAGAAGTCGTTGGACCATATGGATATGGGAAAAAGAACCGGGAAGGAGAGGAACTTGTAAACTTTTGTGAAAGGAATGGACTGATAGTGGGTAATTCATGGTTTCGGAAGAAAAACAGCAGGAAAATTACGAGATATGGGTGGGGTGATAGAAGAATAAAATCAGTAATTGACTACTTCCTGGTAGAAAGGACAAATCGCAGAAAGCTGATGGATGTGACAGCTTTACCAGGAGAAGCATTTGATGGGGACCATAGAGCTGTGGTGGCAAAATTTAGATGGGGAAAATTGGAAAACCTAAAGGAGATCAGAGAAAGTAAAATAAAAGTATGGAAATTGAAAGGCAAAGCTGTACAGGAAGATTTTCAGGAGAGATTGAAGCAACAAATCCCAGTTACTGAAGTGGGAAATGTAGAAGAGGAATGGTCCCACTTTAAAAAGGCATTTGCTGGTGCAGCAGAGAGTGCTTGTGGTAGGACGTCAACAAGAGTTAAAGAGAAGGAGACACCGTGGTGGAATGAGGAAGTGAGGAAAGCAGTGAAAGAAAAGAAGTCTGCATGGAAAGAATGGAACCGAGATCAAACAGAAGAAAGCAAAAGGAAGTATCACGACAGCAAACGGAGGTGTAAGAAAGTGGTAGGAGAAGAAAAGAAGAAAAGTTGGGAAGAATTTACACGAAGAATGGAAACAGATGTAAGTGGCAGTAAAAGGATGCTGTATGGGCTTCTAAGAAGTAAGAGGAAAGAAAGAGTTACTACAAAGCTGGTGAAAAAGGAAGATGGAGAGTTGTTAACACACCCAGAAGAGATAAAGGGACGATGGAAGGAGTATTTCGATAAGCTATTGAATGTGAGCAATTGTACTGGTGAGATCGAAGTGACACAGCCTGATGACTCTATAACAGAAGATGATATAACAATGCTGGAGGTGGAATTAGCAGTACAGAAAATGAAGATGGGAAAAGCAACAGGGGTGGATGAAATCAGTGTAGAAATGATAAAGGCTGCTGGACCTGTTGGTATGCAATGGCTGTATCGACTGCTAAAGTGTGTGTGGAAACGGAAATGTGTACCAGAAGACTGGGAGAAAGGGCTAATAATACCAGTGTTTAAGAAGGGGGACAAGAAGGTGTGTGATAACTATAGAGGGATCACCCTCTTATCACAGATAGTGAAAATACTGGAAAGGATATTAGAAAGAAGAATGAGAAGAAAGGTGGAAGGAGAGTTGCAAGAGGAACAGTATGGCTTCAGGAGTGGAAGATCCACAGTGGACCCCATCTTTAGCTTGAGGCAGGTGATGGAAAAGAACTGGGAATATGGAGAGGATTTGATCATGACTTTCATAGATCTAGAAAAGGCATATGATAGTGTCCCCAGAGAGAAGGTATGGGAAACCATGGTTAAGAAGAGACTGGGAAGAGAAATGTTGGAAATGGTGCAAGCAATGTACAACAACTGTGTTAGCAGGGTACTGACCCCAGTTGGAAAGACAGATTGGTTTAGGAACAAGACTGGACTAAGACAGGGGAGTGTGCTGTCACCTGTTTTATTCATAATGGTAATGGATGAAATTGTAAAGGAAACAAAGGAAGCATATGGACATAAAGAAATGAAGTTACTATTATTTGCAGACGATATTGTGGTCTGGGGAAGGAACACCGAAGAAGTGCAAAAACAACTAGATGCACTGAACGAAAATATTCAGAAGTATGGCCTGAAAATCAGTATAGAGAAAAGCAAGACCATGGTGATGACAAGAGGGGAAAGACAAGGAAAGGGCACTGTGAAAATTGGAAGTCAGAGTTTGGAAATTGTGGACACGTTCAAATACCTAGGAAGTGAATTGATACAAACTGGTAGGTTGGACATGGAGATTGGCAGGAGGGTACAGCAGAGCAATGCATTCTATCAAAGTGTAAAAAAACTTGTTTGGGATAAGGAAGTACTGTCCCCGATAACCCGGATAGTAGGCTGTCAGATATCCGCCCCCTCAATCGGATTGCCAATAATCAAACGCGCCGGCATAGCTACATCAATGAAAATGGCACTGACAGATACTATCGAGATTTGAGTACAGCAGTTAACAAGAAATTATTGTGGAACACACCAAAATATACGGGGGTTCATACTTACCTTTACTTACCTTTTAAATTTATCTCGGGGACTGGGTTGTCAACTGGATCACTTAAAAGTATGCCCTCACAATAACCTCCACCATGATATTTAAAATGAACCATAACGAAGACGAGAAACTTTAAACTGCACAATAATTTATTTCACAAAAAGAATGAATTTAACAAAATAAAACAACAAAATCCACGTGGCAATCAGAAGCCATCGTCTAAATAACCATGTCTTCCTGTAGGACCTGTATACTCTACATACAATGTTTCAGCTTTCTCAAGCTCAAAATAACGTAAAAATCATAATGCACTTGGAATGGAAACGGGAATTGGGACGAGACACATATAGCAATTGTTTTGCGTGTTTATACACATCACATTTTATTTATAGCCACAAGGCTATTATGGAAACGTCCTTAGCCTCTGTCATACAGTTGTCCGGGCCAGCTGCAATGCACCTGCATCGTCAAAGTGGACTCACCTGTCTGGTCCGCGTTAGCATATGCTTGTTACATCAGAGCTTAGCTCTCCCTTTCAAAACACGTAAATGCCCACATCTCAACTGAAATATTATCACGCAAATCTTTTAAATGCTCCATTCAAACACCAGTGGAATACTCTAACAATCCCAAATCATGTTTAATTGTTCAAGCCACTTGCTTAATTAGCGTTGTTTAGAGTATAAAAACAAAACTCCAAATGTTTATAACAAAAGTTCATTAATTATTTATAACAATTATAAGTTGTTTATAACAATGTCAAATGACAATTGAAAAATATATATTCGCCACTCTCAATCCCTTTCATTTCAAATTATTATCAAAGATATTTACAAAATTATTTACAATATTAAATATTGTTTATATTATTTATACAAGAAATACATTAAACCACACGTTTATCCGGTTGATAATTACTTAAATCGTGGTAATATAATCGACCAATGAAGGTTAGTTACATTTTAAAGTTCATATTCAGGTTTAATAAGGTTTTAATAATTATTATTATTAGTGATGGTAACCTCCATTCAAAATCGTTATCTCAAATTATTTAACACTCTCTTAGTTTTAACAGTATCTTCATATGAATAACTTTCAAAGAACCAGGACAATACATTCAGCGGAAAAATACTTCGCTTCAAAATGCACAAAATTGCATAAAATAGGCCCAGAATTCCTCATATATTTCAACATATATGGCATAAAAATCTTCCACAGTACATACAAAAATCCTCCACTTACAACTTCTTCAACATCAATAATTACTGTGGGAATCTGCTTCACTTATTCAAAGGCATTATTCATCAGCGACTTTCACATGTCCACTGAACTAACGATTATACATCCATTGTTCCTCTTTAAAAATTCTTATATTCATCAATTGTAATAATGACTGTTATTATTTAACCTTCGTGGGTTTCATTCATGAATCGATATGAAGTAAAAATTTGCCAATCACAAATAAATTTAATAGCAAATACGATTATACACGCCTCTCTGGTCTATCAGAATTGAGATTAATATCTTCAAAGTAACGCAGTATAAAAATACTATCTTCAATCAAAGTTCATCTAAACTGCATAAATAGTCGAATAGAATACAATTAGACTGTGGAATGCAAACATTATTGTTCCAATCTATAATTGAGAAAAACTCCTATCAAATGTTCATTACTATAGTGTATTCAATAATTCGTAGTCAAAGTTCCTATTTCATAAAATTGTCTGTAATGCAACGGTAATTAGAACTGACGATAAATGTCTATGTTGCAATCATGTTCATAAAACGACTAGTATTTCCAAGATCGTCGACAATGATAAAGATTTTAACGCTCTAAAATCTTTTAATTATTCTTCTTTCTTGAGGATGACAGAAAATTGGTCAAAGTAATTTACTGAATAGAATTACTTTAATAAAATGACACGCTGTCTGAATTCAAATCTTCCATAGAAAATCATTAATTTACAGTCAAATCGTGACTACAAAAATATGCAAATAACTGAAAGAATCTAATATATCAGTCTCAACTGATCCAAAATTATTTAAGTATGCCAATGACATAACCATGTCTTAATAAATCGTCGAAAAAGGCATCAATCATCGAAGTGTACTGAGTACAGAAATATCAATCAAGAAAATGGGGCAAAAGATAGGACACAAAAATATGGGAAAAATGGTTGCTCAGATATCGCTACAAGACTCAAATAATACAAGAAACGTTCACGACTACCTTATCTGTTGATTGAAGTTCTAGAGGAAAGTTTTCAAAGAAAACTGCTGTTGGTTCCATTTCACCAGCGTAAAGATGTGCTCCGACCTCGAACCTGGAATCAGCGTCCTCGGAGAATCGAACTGCTTCCTTCTCCGGAAATTGCACTGCTCCATGTATACGAAAGACATCCTTCTGGCAAAATTCTTCTTTGTGAGCCGGGTCCACCCTGGCCTCTCTTGAAAATTCCCTGAAGTTCTGGTCGTAATTCGCCATGAAGTTTATTGCAGTTATTTCCGCAGAAATATTCATAATCGTGGAGTATGAAAATATTTCCACTGTCATTTGATATAATTCAGCGATGGATTCACGATGCATGAGTGTAGTTGGATGTTCACTACATGCTCGCTTTTGTAGAAAGACGATTAACGAAGTTCCATGCTGTTATTTCACTCCATCGATATATGTCCCAATTGCATTAAAGCCTTAGCCTTCCATCTCAACTTCTGTTATAATCATTGAAAGCACTACCAGATTATAATGTTCCATAGTGGAATGTATCGTTGTATTACCAAACGTATTCTCCAATATCACTGTTGTAATCCACGTGTCAGCCGTAGTGTATAATGTGGAAATTTTAAAAGTGTTTCTCATGTGGCGAGAAAATCACTTTTGTTGGCAGCCCTAAAGTGCCAATATCTTTCGAAGTATAACTGTGAAATTGTTCAAATCTTCTACACACCTCAATGTTGTACTGCCCAATTGAATTATAATAAAGGCTGAAGTTAACTCTTTATATCTTATCAGGTGGAAACGTTAATGTGAGCGTTTCAACTTCACCTAGTTTCGAACAGCGTAAAATGGAACTGCTCCGTGTTCGTTCGATGCGCCGGGCTTTTACCATGCACGCTAAAGACGACTTACTTCACTGAATCACTTGAAAACGACTATAAATCACCAGAAATATATATGCGATCTGACATATGAGATCTGAGCGTATGAGATCTATGCGTATGAGAGATATGAGAGCTCCTCTATCCTGTGCACGACCTTTTATTAACTTCTTAAGGGGCGTATCCATCCCTTCCATAACTCGTTCCTCATTCATCGCTGAAAGTTCTAACTTTGGCTATACTTGACGGATTTTCAAATTTCAAAAACTCAAAATTAATTTCTTCAAAATTCCAAATCAATGCCATAACTGAAAATAGTTTTCCACAATTCTGCATTCCAAAAGTAATTAAATACGGTAGTTTCAGCAATCTCCGTCTTCTTTCCAAACTATCGTTCATTGGTTCGAGCCTTTCCTCCAATAGCGTAACTTCTTCCTTAGCACAATACCTTGTTTCCTGCGACTGCGTCGTAAATCTCAGATCTTTCTCGAACAAAATCATGACGTCACCAAGAATCTCAGCTCAACCAGCCAGCTTGCCTCAAGTCTGCGTCATCCGTGCCTACGTCATGAGTATCCACGTCACAACTATGACATCCATAACTTTCTTCATATTTTCCAATACAGCCACCGTGGTCTCAATATAATTCAATTTACGGGGGCAGTACCAAGGAAAAGCAAGGAGGTAATGTATAAAATGTACTATGTACCCATATTAACTTATGCAGCTGAGACTTGGACCCTGACGAGCAGGCAAGAGAGTAGAATCCAATCCAGTGAAATGAAATTCCTAAGAAGTATGATAGGTAAGACAAGGAAAGACAGAGTGAGGAATGAAGATGTTAGGAAGGAAGTTGGGATGGGAAAACTAAATGAGAGAATTGAGAAAAATAAACTAAGGTGGTTTGGACATGTAAAGAGGATGGAGGAAAATAGAATACCAAGACAGATGCTGGAGGCCAAGTGCAAGGGTAAGAGAGCAAGGGGAAGACCTAGAACAAGGTGGATCGATTCAGTGAAGAACAGCGTGAGAAAAAGGAATCTGGACTGGGACAAGATCGTGGAAGAAGAATTGTGGAAGGAAAGAGGAAAGTGGAGAAGTGCCATAAATACCCCGACCCGGCATGAGCTGGATAAGGGGAAATGATGATGATACATGATAGCCTATCTGCAATACCACACATGGACTTCATTCCAGAAACATGGACAAGCTTATTTCCGGTGAAGTTAATGATGAGAGACTTTCATGGCTGACCAATGAATTTCTGCCCTACCTGTCACAGATTCAAAGTTATCCCGATAAAAAGATGAGACTTACAAAGGAAACTTGTCAAGCTTTGGTGCTAACAACTTCATCGACCGTGTCCTGCATACGATTTCTAATCAGTATCGGCTTCCATTATGTGCTTACGCGGAATCTCTCAAGTGACTATGTAGAACTGCTCTTCAGTCACCTGAGAAATAAGGGAGGTAACAATGACATGATGGACATGAGATCATGCCTGCATGCCATCGAGTCAACAATTAGCACAGGAATTATCGCATTTTCTAGAAGTGGGAATGTGGAGCTGAGGGAAGATGCAGTCGTAACAGACGCCTTGACCAAGTTTCTGAAGCCTAAAAAATCGCAGAAGGTGCAAAACCCAGCCAATGCTAAAGAAACACCCCAGCTTCCGGCACATATCTTGGAGATTCTTGAAAGCCCTGTTCAAGAAGTATAACACAATTTTCACTCGCCCAATCAATACTTTACTTTACTTTACTAAAAATACTATAGGTACGAGTGCGGTTTATAAGCCCTGTTCAAGGTAAGAATATGGGGCATATAGCCTATATTAAGTTCATTGAAATAAAACATTATGGTTGAGATTTTAGTGTTAAAATCTCTATTTTTGTTTTCAGAAAAGCCAGCGTCTCTATCTTCCATTTCAATTGCAATGGTAGCGGGATTTCTTGTAAGAGTGGCAGAAGAGAGAGACTGTGAAGGTTGCTTAGAGAAAATATCAGCTCCAACAAATTCAAAAAGGAAGGAAGGAAGCTTGTAGTTTAACGTGACCATTAATCTCGCGATCATAAGCCACGGGACCTCCTTTTTACGTGGAATCCGAACCACAGGACATGGCATTTCACTTCGAAAATCTCACATGCATTGACCGGGAATCGAACCCAGTCCGCCTTGGTGAGAGGCATACAGCTTGACCGCTTCGCCACCACGCCCCACCCAACAAATTCAAGCCTGCCATTTAGTTTAATATATTTTCAAGACAGGGGGGGATTAAGATATCCCAAATCTTCTTTTATTTGTCTGTTGGAAACAATTTCTCACTTTGTCACAACAGCCGTAAATTTCATGTCTCGAAAATATTTAGTGTCAATTTTCACAAATATTTTAACTGACACGTTTTCCGAGCACACAAAATGCGAAGTGTGTATTGACAATTCTCTCTCCATAGTTCTTCTTCAAAAGTTCTTAAGGCCGCTTTTAAAGAATATTGGTGTGAACCACAAGGGCAGTAGTGCAATGTTTCTGAATTTAAGAAGTAAACCACTTGACAGAAAAATTCTTAAAGTGAAGTGAAATACAGTCAAGCGTTAGCTGTATTCATCATTTGGGGGAAACTGGAGGAAAACTGGTAAGAAGTGCTAAGAAACATGTATTAAATGTACTTGAGTTGCATGTAACGCATAGTCAAAAGCAGACAAGTAGGGCGCCGAGCCGCGATCCTAGTGGCGTAAAGTGTAACTACCAGTTTGGCGTACCAAGTCTCCGCTCTATTTCCAGGCCTTGAGTATAACGTAGGCCACGCATTTGACTAAGCTACGTCAGCTCATTTCACAATACGCGGCGAGTAAGTTATAGCTTGTCTACAGGAAACAAATCTCAGTGGAGAAATTCCATTAACAACCAATCTGGAAACTATTGCAGTCCGCGTGTTATTGCCAGTTATGACGACTGTTTGTAACGTGTACATTCCACCGTACCAACCAATTGCCAATAATGACGTCTTTGATCTTGTAGATTAACTTCCAGCCTCTTTCCTGCTAGTGGGTGATTTCAACGCCCATCACCTGCAACGGGAATCACCATCTTCGTGCTTCAGAGAAAGGAAAGTGGAAAGAAGGGATCACGTTTTGGCTTAGCGTACGGTATATAGTGTACCTGTACACATCGATATGAGTGTATGTAGTCGTGCGCTTGTTCCTCTGTTTGGTTCATATGTACACGATGACCTCAGTGACCATTTCCCGATCGTTCTTTCTCTGCTCCACCAGAAGTCCGAGGAGTTCCCAAGTCGTTGGGTTCTTAAACGGGCAAATAGGCCCTCATTTACCGAACGAGCTACTGTACATTACTTTCGTTGATAGGTCTAATGGGTGCAGAAGCGTTGACGAGGAGGTACATCTCATTACAGACGTGCTTCCTGCTGCTGCCAAATAGTCAATTCCATCTTTTTCTGGGAATACTCGTTGAAAACTCGTCCTCTAGTGGACTGAGGATATTGCAGCTGCTATAGTTCATCTACTGTAAGTTTGCACTTTTTTGACAGTTCTCGCGGGAACAAACACTCCTACAGAACATATCAATCCGCCTTTACCACGTGCATTCCAGCCAATGAGCTATCACCCACATGGTAGCCAGCAATGGCCCCTGTATTCCGTCAAGGTGTCAACAGCTGTTATGATTTGCTTAAACCTACATTCATCTCGCAATATCAATTCATTGCCCTTTTTAAAGGAAACTTGTATTTCTTTGTGACTTTTATCAAATAATCGTTCTAACAGCACACCTAAATCCCACTGACGACGCTGATAGAATGTAACATCATTGGACGCGCTATGACACAGCAGCTGATAACTTAAATGTGAGAGTGGAATTATTTTTGGCCCATCATTTGACAGCTCGAGGAAATTGCTTACTAAGGTATGGTGTAAGATGTCCTTAAGACGATACGATCATTGCTTGACCTGTTGGATTGATATTAACATAAAACGTACGAAACATTTTACCATGTAAGTTAACTTTTAGGCCTAGGCCTACACAACAACTCACCAGACCAATGTCCTTGGGAAAATCAATAGTTCTGCTGCCTTTTCTTTTACCTTCAAAAAGAGAGAAAAAAATATCTTGAACAAGATATTCTGTATCTGCTTCCGACTCGATATTCGAAACAAAGATGTCCGACCTGGAGACATCTCAGGCTACATATTTACTCAGCATTTGAGATAACCACTATGGTATATATTTATCTGTATAGTGAACATGCGTTCATATGGAAATAATACTTTCAGACGACTTTGCGCAATATTATCAATTATAATTCTTCTTCTTCTTCTTTTCCCGGTTCCAGTGATCTGGGTCGGGGCGTGAATCAAGGACCTCCATCCGAGGCCTCGACTCGCACACTAACATATTTAGGCTATTTGTACGATGGGTTCGCCACACCCAAAGGTCAATTATAATTATTATTACTTAATATAATTAACACGTTATTTTCTCAGGCGGATGAACACAGTAAAGCGTCCATTACCAAACGCACGCCCATCCCACGAGCACGTGGTAGTTCAGTTGGATAATGCAACTTTTCAGTCTGGCCGACAGAATATGTTGCCAATATATTCACAATTACTGGAACAAGCGAAAAAATACCCTGATAAAAAATTAGATGTGAATAAAGTATGTGTATATTTGTTATGGACTACAGGTTATAAATTGAGTCTTTCCTTATGAAGGTTGGCAACCCTAGCTGTCAAAAAAGTGCAAACTTACAGTAGATGAACTATATACGAGACCGTCTCACAGTGGTTCAAAATCAAAATCTAGGGGGACAAAATTATTTTTACGTTTTAATCATGAATTTAGAGTGAAAGTAACGTATACAATTTGTTTACTTCATAATAAACATCAGTTAAGACTTTTTTAAGTTTCGTCTACACATGCAAGAACTTGTCTATGACTAGGAGTTGGATAGAGCATTCATTTATCGCTTCAGAACAATTTTCTACCCCTAATTTACTTTTAACAAAGTCACAAAGTTCCACTTTTGACATAATCGTCGAACCCAGTGCTTCAAACAGTTGTAAACGTGTGAGAACTGGTCGTGCGGCATCTTCTAAAATGTAAAATAACTAAGTAAGTTGCAAAAAAGTGCAAAAAATCTTATAACAGGCGTAAACTACAAGACTTTATCTACATTTTAACATTAAGTAGGAAGTGACGCGGAGTGACGCGACATACTAAAAATCTATGCGAAAATATAATTTAAAAAATAATAGTTAAATATCATATAATGCAAATATAGCTAAAATTACGTAACAATTACGCCCATTAATAACTGAAACACGTTACAAAGATCATACCTTCCGCTGCATGTTCCATCTTAAAGCATCACACTAACCACAAAGACAACCAAACTACAGCCACTTACATTCACCCTCCAATTCAGACTGCTCGGACAGTGGTGACAGATTTACACTAAGATGTGTTTATATCCCAGAATAGTGAGCGGCAATTATATGAGAATGCTGTAGAAGTAATAAATTTTGATTTTTTAATTATGAAAATAACTAATTTTGTCCTCGTAGATTTTGATTTTGACCCACTGTGTGCGCTCATAATCGTTACTGTCGGTACCCAACAATGACCAACGTGTCTGTTCAGCTTCAATTAGTGGGACCGTGATGCTGTTTCAGCACCTCCACATTAGGCATAAGCCACAGTTTCACAACCAAATGGTTTTAGTCCTATTTTGGTTGCAGTTTTCTCCGGTGTATACGATCTTTGGAATCCATTGTCCATCAGAGATCTTATAATGCGTTGCCGTTTATTTTCTATTACTTTCACGATTAGGGTCGGTAGTAGGAGAACTTCTTGACCGCAGTGCTGGCTACTCAGAGTACTACTGTGGACGTTCTCTTTTGATACTTCCTTTTTCTGATATTCAATGGGAGCCTTCGATGGTAAGTCTGGACACATCACAGAGTGGTGCTTCATACTGACTTTACAGGTCTTCGACACGTGCCCATGCCTCAGGCTTTCATCAAAACATCCGTTCGTTCAGTCAAATCCATCTTATGAGCCTTGAAATATTTCCTGCTGTCATTAGCGTTCTTGTGGAACACACATACATTTCCAACACCATGTAACTCTCCAGACAATAAATTACTAAATTATTGACCATGAGGACACTGCACATCACTCAACTTATTTCTCGGTTTAACTGACTTCTGTTTTGATGCTTGAAATCCACCTCGAGCGAGAGTTGTTCTCTATTCTCCTTCCATTTCACTCTTGAGTAAATGTAATAATTGTGACAGATTACCAAGTATACAGTCTCTGCCTTATCATTCATAGAAATATAAACGCATCATCTCATCATTTATTTAGGAAGAGGTGACTCAACTTAATGGGAATAAGAACGCCGTGTATTTATCACCAGTCATGCCCCGAGACTCGAATGACGTAAGGTACGATTCTAAACTGTACAGTTTTAATGCGTCGAGTCTTTGTACAGACGGCCGCAGAGCACTGGCTGGCATCAGAACTCCCCGTCTTCATGCGAAGTGCACATACGGACAAATTTAATATTTGTGGGTATTCTCTCCTTTTTAAGTCGTAATTGTCATTTGATAGAAATATTGCGAACACTTTTAAACAATTAATTTCTAAATCGGTTCCGTTAAGAAGTACACGCCTATCGCTCTTTATGTTAGGTCTACCGTAATCAAATTCAGTTTGATCTCCATACGGTACACGAACTTGAGGAGCTGCTCCATTGAAACAAAACTAATTCTGAAAACACTATATACCGTATATTATGGCTTCCTTGTCAAAGGAGTACCCAGAAAATAATTTCGGGGGGATATAATTACAGATGGCCTTAATGTAGTGACTGGTTACAGGGTCGCCCATATGATGAGGGTGACAAATCAGACTTTTAAGAGGGGATATATCGCCTACCCTTCCCCCCGGGCACGCGCCTGTTCCTGTATATTTGTACCTTCATTAGCAAATTATAAAAACATCCTTAGTTGGGTAACGACTTAAGAGAAAT
Organism: Meconema thalassinum; assembly: GCA_946902985.2. Lineage (NCBI taxonomy): Eukaryota > Metazoa > Arthropoda > Insecta > Orthoptera > Tettigoniidae > Meconema > Meconema thalassinum. The sequence goes on along the minus strand of OX336389.2, from coordinate 65,178,759 downwards.
TCAACCACAAAATAAATGAAAAGTTCCATCCATACATCTTCAGTTTGAACTGTTATAACTTCCAAAGCTCAGTTTACAAGCCTTCATTTACGAACTAAGCTCACTCTAAGAGGCACATTTAAGCTTCGGAGTTTAGTCCCCTCTTCCCTTTGCCAAGACATCTAGATGCTTAAGTGATGCATAGCTATAAAGAAAATAGAGACGATAGTAAATAATCATTCAGCCCATAACATAACATGTTCTCGTTATGCCATTATAAATTCATGATCACTCATTTACTTATTTATTGTTGCTTCATCTAATTCTTTGCCTTTTACCTTGGCATCATTAAATGCTCAGTCTAACCATCACGGAGTCTTGCACTTTCCTGCCTTAATTGACCCTTGTCTCATCTTTACTGATACCCTCATTCTTCGAGGGGTCATCCTTCTTTTTCTTTTCAAGTTATCTCCTGCCTTCTGCACAAGGCCCTCAAGGAGGCAGGGTATATGTAGCCCCACCACTTCTGGTGCACCCTGGATAGTGCTACATCCTCAAGGGCTCTCGGCTGGTGAGTTTGGGAGTTGGCGATCCCGAGGGATTCCTGAGCTGGGTCCATCTTGTCCCCTTTCTCCTCTGACTTTTGGGCGGGCCAACTCCTCTTTCCCTTTCCTATCTGCCTTTCATGGCTCTCCCTTCTTTCCAAGTCCCTCAATCCTCATTCTTCGAGGGTTGAGGGCATTTATTTTCTTCCTGTCCTTTATTTGTTTACCATTTCTCCTTCTAGTTTGTAAGTCTGTAGTAAGTATTAGTTATAGTTTTCATTCTCATCTCATCTGTCACACTGTCACCCAAACCATTAGGGGCCGATAACCTAGATGTTAGGCCCCTTAAAACAACAATTATCATCATCAAAATTCCCTGTTTGGCATTATATCATCCATTTGTCATTCAATATAGTGTTGGTCTTGTGGTGATTGACGTACATGTATGAATTGGACACTAGCCCCTCAATAAATTATTATTGTTTTGGTTTATGGAATCCTGATGCAATTCTCGTGATGGAATTTTCATCGTATTAGCTATTATCTGTTTGAAGTAGCCATGACTTTCATCATCAAGCTCCGTTCAAAATTGGCTGGCCATTGCGGTAATTTCTTTTCGATCAGTTCCTCTAAATAAGGACAGGGAAGTCCGCATTGAGTGGTTGAATCCTGTGCCATGGCGACGTTTGACATCTAACCTACGTTTGTTTAGACACCAATTCCAGGAAACTAGTAGGATAGCACCTCATTGTGGGGCTTCGGATCACCTGGTCATAAATAAATACAGTTATGGAATTGCTACAGACACCACCATCAGATCACACACACACGGGGCTGATGACCAAGATGTTCGTAAATAAAGAAACAACTTAAGTTAATAACTGTAGAGCAACCCTCTGGCTAATATGAGTGAGTATCTACAAGCTTTTTGAAAAGTAAACAGGTGGCGGATAAGCACTGCCAGTTTCCTAGGGCAGAGTTTGAACTACGCACTCCTGCAAGATGAGCTATGGATTGTATGTCAGGGTACTCACCTTCACCGTAGTAAATGGTCTGCATATCCTTCTCGGTGGTGAAGGACACCACATACTTGGGCAGGCGATATCCGTCACCAAAATCACTCGGGAAGCTGAGAGGTGGATCTCCTCTCCACGTGAAGGTCATATCAGCCATAGTGTACTTGTCTGAAATCAGAATATTAAACTTAGAGGCTCCATAAACTGTTTGCATTCAGCAGCCGATGACATTCATTTCATCTTTTTTTTTTCTAAACCAATGTACAATGGCTGAGTGGTCTAGTAAGTGGTCCTGTGAGTGGGGATTACAGTTGCCATGTTCTATGCCCAAGATCGCGAGTTCAAACCCGGTCGAAGTCGTCGGATTTTTTAAGAGCGTTAAAAATCCCTCAGTATGCCTTCCATCGGAGGGGAAGTAAAGCCGGCGGCCCCATGTCATAGATTTATGGCATGACCAAGAACCTTCCACTAACTACACGTGTGGAAGCTAAACTTTTTAGGTTAGTTTGATAACACTATATTAGTTCCAACGTTCGCCGCCAGGTGCTGACTGCGATGGCATTTAGTAGCCACGTCTGCAGCGATGTATCGTGGACGGTAGCATTTGGTAGCAAAAGTAGGAACTACTTGAAAAAATTAATCGTCTGCAGTCCTTCTACCTGAATGACAGATAACACACACTCATACAGCCATCACAATTAACACCGGTTATCAGACAAATACTATACACACCCAAAGTACATGGGGCTACATGACCGCATTGTCGCAGCCCCTAAACTAAGGAACCAACCAACCAACCAACAGTTGCCATGGATTCGGAGCAGGCATCTTGCGCCCTTCATGTGCACAGATGGCTAGGACTACCCAATTCATCGGTTTGTTTCCTGTGTAATTAAGCTAGCAACCTGCTTCATTTGTACTTTCTGGATATCGACTAACAATGTTTTGTGCAAGCCTCGGCCCTATGGGAGTCATGGAGTTCCACTTCTACCTGACAGATCAGAAACACCGTGGAAATGAATAGGCAATCGAGATGGTTCTCGATGGGGTGCTATTAATATCGAAGGGGTTGTAGAAGGAAGTAAGTAGAACTGGCTGAGACTTCACAGCTTGTTGCTATTATTTGTCTCATATAATACTCTAATGTGAAAGCCTCCGTGGCTTAGGCGGCAGCACGCCGGCCTCTCACCACTGGGTCCGTGGTTCAAATCCCAGTCATTCCATGTAAGATTTGTGCTGGACAAAGCGGAGGCAGACAGGTTTTTCTCCGGGTACTCCGGTTTTCCCTGTCACAAATTTCATTCCAGCAACACTCTCCACTGTCATTGAGGAGAACGACTTTTTCCTCAAATAATGTCTAAGTATGTCGCTTTAGTAATTTATGTTTTAACTAATTAAAAGTATTATTGTGATGCCAGTAGATTCGGATAACAAACGTGGGAATGTGGAAAAAAGTCGTTGGGATGCGGAGTGGTTGCGGATAACAGTTGTGCGGATGCGGGGCGGATGCGGATAACAGTCGTGTGGATGTGGGCGGATGCGGATAACAGTCGTGCGGATGCGGATAACAGTCGTGCTGATGCGGATAACAGTCGTGTGGATGTGGGGCGGATGCGGATAACAGTAGTGCGGATGCGGATAACAGTTGTGCGGATGCGGGGCGGATGCGGATAACAGTCATGCGGATGCGGGGCGGATGCGGATAACGTTTTGTTTATCCGCGCAGGGCTCTAGAGGAGTATACAGCTGCGGGAAGAACAACTACGACAAACAATCGGTCTCACTCTTACGTGAGCCACTAAGCGCTTACACACACGGTACAGCAACACAAGTGATGAGAAACGTAAATGTGTGAGCGCTTATATTTCTCGAACTAACAGAATATTTCAGCGCTGCAAACTACGTCATTAGTCTTATCGTATAAAACATTAAGATTTTCTCTGGACAAATGTTGCGATGGACTTCATGCTTTCATATTTATAGTCGCATATTTTCCCACCGGGCATCCGGTGAAATGACGCTTCTACAAGAAGAAACACCTTGTACGATATAGATTATAGCTGAAAAAGAAAACTTAATTTATTCCATTCTTCTCTTATATTTCAGAATTGACTATTAAGCTGAGTATTGAAAAATGTTAAACATAGACTATAGTTGCCTGAGGCCTTCCAAATATTACGTGTGTGTGGGAAAAAAAAGCTGAGTTATTTTCAGATAAGTCTCGCGTGTTAAGTCTTCACCACGATTACAAAGGCAAGCTGGAAGTCCGGAGACGGAAGAGGTTCGATTCTCGCGACTGACAACGTCATCCTGAGTGTAGTTCTGCCACAGTCCCTCTAGGCAAATTACTAACTTGAAGTCCCGAGGCACCTACCCCAACCCTCATATTGTCGGAGAAGTTAATTTGTTGTTGATTCCATTTAGGGGCTTTGCGACATCGTGGTCATGTAGCCCCGTGTATGAGGAATTTGTCTGATAACCTGTGCTATTGTGATGGCTGTATTATTGTGTGTACTTGTAATTCAGATGCGGGTTGGGAAGGAGGTGGCTGTGGCCCTAATTTAGGAACCATCCAGGATGGCTGCGATGGGAATTGAACCCGCCTCTTCTCAGTTTTGCCTCACGAGGCTGAGTGTACCCCGTTCCAGCCCTCAGAACAGAATTAAATTTCTTGGCAGAGCCGGAAATCGTGGTGACAGCCAAGAGAGCTAGCCACTATGCACTGGGCGGACGGGACAAGTTCAACACACGGTGATGATAACCAAGATGCCCTAATCCTTTGAACAAGAGTTTACTTACAACTGCTGAAGTCCACGGCACACTTCTGCACATCCAGTGGGTACAGCACGAAATCCATGTCACATTTGATGATGACCGTGGCTCTGAAAAGAAAAGAGTATACTTGAGAGAGACAATATACGAGGGATGTTTTTTTTTCAAGTTCCGATGGACTGTAAGAAAATACCAGATTAACCCTCAGGGGCTCACGACTGGTGAGTTCTGGAGTTGGCGACCCCGAGGAATTCCTGAGCTGGGTCAGGTTTTCCCTTTTTTTCCTTTACATCTGGGGCGAGCCCCACGTCCCACTACATGTGAGCCTCGGGGGGGGGGGGGGGGGGGAGGGGGGGGGGGCATACTATAATTGTGTCTTCACTGTGAATAAAAACAAACTGTTAATCGTGTGGTTCATTTGATTATCATGATCACTATTTCTATCTCAGCTCAAATTTCATGTGTTTGTGAGGAGTTGAATTCTGTAACATCTGTAGACGATCCTCCTCTAATGTGGATGACCTGTCACTGATATAGGAGAGCGAGTGTAACACTTACTTACCTCGTATTGCGGACACAAGCTATTTTATTATTTCAATTTCAAGTATGGATTAAACAAATATGCGTATAATATACCTAGGTATGAACACACCCCCACTCCAAGTGCGTATGGAAAGAAACCAGCATTTTGTCAAGCTTTCCAAAAATTAAAGCTCATTTACAACCAAAAGGAAAACCATGCACCAGTTGTGTTTTCTGTGCTGTTAGTGGTCTTAGCAAATTTAGGTTTGCAACTATTTTACTATAATTCTATTATTAATTAATTCACAGAATAATTTCACAGAGTATATTCAATATAACAACAAGAAAAGATAAAATATAATATTATTGAAACGGTGTCATACATTATAGCAGTTATTTATAATTATACACTATATTATTTTATTAGCGTTAACATATGAAATATGAGGTGTATGCCTTAGATGGTTAACAACTTCATTTCTTCTCTCATTGAACAACATTTTCCTATGCCCATGTCGTAGAATGAAACATTGAGTCTTAGCTCTTGAAGCATGTCCATTTAAATTGCGACTGACAGCGTGGCTCAGCAGCGACGTTCTCGCTCGCTGTTCCCAAGGTTGCAGGATCGAATCCTGGCGCAGGCAGTTGGCATAAGAGGGTGCGCAAATGCGAAGGAGCCGTGTCAGTAGATTTAATGCCACGTTAAACAGTACGTAAAATCAATAACATTATTATTATTATTATTATTATTATTATTATTATTATTATTATTATTATACAGGGGTGACTCATAAGTAATGTCGTTTTTTAAAGAAAATTTTATTTGGAAAGTTTTCTGACAAGAAATTAAACTATTGTTCAAAGTAGAGACCATCAGAGTCTATGGTCTTGAGCCATCTTCCAGCGAGGTTTCTCATCCCGCGACGGTACCTGCCTCTGGGTTTTGATGCGAAGAATTCGGCGAGACCCACTTCCATAGCTTCAATGTTTTTGAAATTTCTTCCACGCAAGAAATGGGCCATGGATCGAAAAAAATGGTAATCTGAAGGCGCAAGATCAGGGCTGTATGCTGGATGTGATAGCAGTTTGACTCCTTCCAATTCCTAAATTTTTGCCATAGTTGTTCGTGCAGGATGGGATCTCGCATTGTCTTGCTGCAAGAGAACTCTATTTAGGTTAACTAATGCTGGGTATCTCCATATCAAAAATTCATGAACTCGTTCCAGTAGATAAGCAAAAAGATCCGCATTGACTGCACGCCCGTTTGGAACAAACTCCCAGTGATTCACGCTTTCAAAATTCCACCAGACACACAGCATCTCTTTGGAACCGAACCGATCCTTTTTAACCATGATTTTGGGAGGTTGACGGGGATTTAGCCACTCTTTCGAGGCGTCAGCATTGCGGTAATAGATCCATTTTTCATCACATGTGACAATTCTCATTATACATCTATTATCCTTGGGGCTACCAATAAGCTGACGACAGATATTCACTCTACGTTGAGCCTGTTCAGGCGTCAATTCATGAGGGACAGATATACAACTCCTGTTTGATTTTCCAAGTTTCTTAATCTGGCGATGTATGGTATCTTCTGATGCACCAAGTTCCTGTGACAGCCTACGGGTACTTCTTTGCGGATTTTCTTCCAAACCTCTGCGTGTATTCTCAATATCCCATAGTTTAGGTCTTCCAGAACGCGGTCAATCTGTAGTGTTTTCTTCTCCACTGTAGAAACGTTGGAATCATCGTTGTGCCACACGCTCATTAACAACAGCTACTCCTTCCACTTCACAGATTCTCCGAGCCGCAGCAGCAGCTTTGTAATCTTGTTTCCAGTAGTGCTTTAGAAGGACCCGAACCTCCAACTTTGTAAGTTCCATTTGTGACTGTGTATCAACAACTGACGACTGATACATTCTCGCAATATTTGCATTTCTAGTCGTGGCCTCCTGTAAATAGCATTGGCGAACCAAAGGAAACCAATTCTATCTTATAAAACATCAAACATAAAAAATGGCATTAGTTATGAGGCATCCTAATATTTTTCAATTGCTATGGCACTCAAAACTACTAAATCTATTCTGACCGTGCATGCTCCGTCGATATGCATGTATTCATTCCAGAGCTGTAAACGAGTGCTCAACAGAACTAGTTGTACTCGGTATGGTGAGAATGAGCTGTGTGGTGCATCATACGCAATGTTCATATAAACATCGAAGTTAGCTCTAGGGTGCATCATACACAATGTTCATACCAACAGCCAGGTTAGCTCTAGAGTGCATCATACACAATGTTAATACCAACAGCCAGGTTAGTTCTGTGGTGCATCACACACAATGTTCTACCAACAGCGAGGTTAGCTCTAGAGTGCATCATACACAATGTTCATACCAACAGCCAGGTTAGCTCTAGAGTGCATCATACACAATGTTCATACCAACAGCCAGGTCAGCTCTAGAGTGCATCATACACAATGTTCATACCAACAGCCAGGTTAGCTCTAGAGTGCATCTTACACAATGTTCATACCAACAGCCAGGTTAGCTCTAGAGTGCATCATACACAATGTTCATACCAACAGCGAGGTTAGCTCTAGAGTGCATCATACACAATGTTCATACCAACAGCCAGGTTAGCTCTAGAGTGCATCATACACAATGTTCATACCAACAGCCAGGTTAGCTCTAGAGTGCATCATACACAATGTTCATGTAAACAGCGAGGTTAGCTTTAGAGTGCATCATACACAATGTTCATACCAACAGCGAGGTTAGCTCTAGAGTGCATCATACACAATGTTCATACCAACAGCGAGGTTAGCTCTAGAGTGCATCATACACAATGTTCATACCAACAGCCAGGTCAGCTCTAGAGTGCATCATACACAATGTTCATACCAACAGCCAGGTCAGCTCTAGAGTGCATCATACACAATGTTCATACCAACAGCGAGGTTAGCTCTAGAGTGCATCATACACAATGTTCATACCAACAGCCAGGTCAGCTCTAGAGTGCATCATACACAATGTTCATACCAACAGCGAGGTCAGCTCTAGAGTGCATCATACACAATGTTCATACCAACAGCCAGGTCAGCTCTAGAGTGCATCATACACAATGTTCATACCAACAGCCAGGTTAGCTCTAGAGTGCATCATACACAATGTTCATACCAACAGCCAGGTCAGCTCTAGAGTGCATCATACACAATGTTCATACCAACAGCCAGGTCAGCTCTAGAGTGCATCATACACAATGTTCATACCAACAGCGAGGTTATCCTTGTTGATCATCTACCTCTACATTCTTTATAGACCTGATCATTGAAGGCCATTAAAGGAAACCAAGTTTCATTTAAAAATCCCTGCTATTCACTGGTGTGAGTTTGAGCAAACACTATTGAAATGTAGAGCCTAGTGATGGGAAGCGTGATGCAAAGCTCTCGATACAGTCTGAGCAACCGATGCAGTCCGTGCCTTGTAATGCTGCCTCGATGCTGTATGTGACGTCAGGCGCATGTGGTTGATGTCTCGAGGTAGTGCTGGCAAGCGTGAATCAGAGCTCTCGATTATCTCGATGCTTTAGTATCGAGACGTCAGGCTGTTGCTCGCCTGTAGTCTGTATGCTTGCTGATCACTGTGCTTGCCACGATGGGTGAATGGTTATCGTGTCGGTCTACCAACTCGAAGCTTACAGGTTCGCTCCTGTCCATGGTAAGGCCGGTATTACACTAATCAAAGGAATTTTATAAAACTGACAAAGCAATCATCACAATATTACACTACATCAAATATTTTATCATAGTTCAGCAGAATGTATGAAGGACAGTTCCTTTTTCACTGAACTACTGTCTATTATTTTATTTTTATTTTATTATTTTATTTAGTCAATTTACCCTCTAGGTTGGTGGTTCCCACGGACTCAGCGAGGGAACTCACCACTACCGCCTCTATGGGCAGTGTCCTGGAGCTTGGAATAACTGGTCGGGATGGATACAACTGGGGAGGTGTGATCAGCACTTCGCCCAGGCGGCCTCACCTGCAAAGGGAACAGGGGCCTCATGAGGGATGGGAAGGGATGGAAGATTGGGATGGATAGGCTAGGAAGAGGGAAGGAGGCGGCCGTGGCCTGACAGTAGGTACTGTACCCGTAATCCCCGTGGTCTTACCTGTTGAAATCCGATGGAAAAGCTGGATCGTAGATTCTAGAAGTTCCCGGCTGAAATAACCCCTAAAAGCCTACCAACTAGGATCAACCAGGGATCAGGATACGTCGATATTAAAGAATGCGGTACGAAGATATCAGTGGTGTATATATATATATTACAATGAAACGAAGCTCTTGAAAGAACTCGAACAAGAGACTCTAAAATAAAAGGAAAGTATCTCGGGCGTTAAGTTTAAGCAAACTCAAGGAAAAACCACCCACTGGTCCTCCTAACGCACTCCCTTTTCTAATAGAAAACACCAGTCGTTCAAAGATTTTTTAAAAATTAAATTCAGTTTATTAACTGGCAAATGGTGTATGTCTGTCAACTAGACAAAAATAAAGAAAAGCTTCTTTAGATCAAATGACGAAAGTAGTTTTAATAAACGCCTATAATAAGGCCCCATCTTACTGCTCTAAATCGCAGTGTTTAAATATCTCATCCATTGAACAAATTACAAGAAAAATACAATATTAAATCATGCACTGATGCTATACCCTTATTAAAAGTTTATACATATCTTACATTTTATATACAGATTATATCCTTAGTTAGGATTTTGTTATTATCGCTGCCCATTTCCATTTAATTTTACAAGTATATCTCAAGGTTATAATTCTCTTAATTTGTTGCATTCAACAATCAATTAAGATAATCGAATAGTGTTACAAGTTATAAAAATAGTTTATTAACTATCTAGATGCTTCAATGAATGCAGTAAATTTTTGCTAAAATCACTGAAATATCAAATGTATTATATTGCATGAATTAATTAAAGTTATTCGAGAAGTGGCTGTGTCACTTAAATATGTGTGTCATGATATAAGCAATTCATCTCCGGCAAATCTTAATAGGCAAGAATAAAAACGTAGGGTTACTTGAATTAATACTATCATTTAAGAGAAACATTCGTGATTCCAATTCACGTTTACTACAACTTCCTATCCAAATTGGTGATAGCTCAAAAGCTAATTTCACTCTTACAAAACGAAATGACTACGTTAATGTCTTCACATAAGACTTCGAGTACATTATACAATATTAATGTTGACCATCCAATGATGTCAAATATTCGCTTCCTTAACACAATAAATTTGTATTCATTAAATTGCAATACAACAATTCAGCTTTCCAAAGCTGTCAAGCATATTTCCCATACGTAATTAAACTTAAAACCTTTCAAAAATTACTCTGAAAATATCATGCCTATCGTAGACGAATATAGAAGTGTCACAGAGTACCTCTTTCCCAACTTCACTCAACAAGTTGCGACAATTTATTAGATAAATTGTATTATCTACTTCCATAAATTATCGTCATTTAAGTCTATGACAAATTCTGTTATACTTGTTTGAACTGTTAATTTAGTTCACTATTCCAATATATATATATATATAATTATTTCCATAATAATTTATATATAAAAAAATCGTAGATAGACACTAGTAAAATAGTCGGTTCAGTTTCGCCTATCCAAACTCGAAAAAATGGCTCAACTACTCAGAAGAAAACACGTGAGACTTACACCATGGAAAGGAGTCTATTATCATATCAATAGATACACGCAAACCATTAAATCAAACGATGATCTAGCCAAGAGCCTACCAAAAACGAGTCAAAATAACACAAGCTGAAGACTGAACGAACTAAAGTTTCAGTAAAAAAAAAAAAAATCTCTAATCAAAAGAAATATGAAAGTAGGCTACAAATGCCTTGATAATCAATTCACAATTGTTCTCGTTGGACGATTTCTATAATTCCATACCCATGGAAAATAATGATGAAAATGAACTATCATTTCTAAAAGAAAGAATTTCTACTAGAATGTCATAAGTCCAAACAAAGAATATCACTGAAATATTTTTGGAATAGTTCAAGTGCACGTGTGTGTGGCCATCTTCTTCCTAATTGCTATTCTTATACAAAGATATCGTCGTCTTGGTCCTAATTATGCTGCAGATATCTTCCCAACAAAATTCAATGCTTGGTTTTATTTCCAAAATTTTCAAAAAAAAACCAACAAGTAATGCTCTAAATAGCATTACGTTTACTGTTAACCACACAATAAATTACACTCGCCGACAGAAATGATAAAAGGAACCAAATCTAGTCTTCGAATGAATTTCATACTATTTAATAAAATATTGGTGAAAAGTATCGAACTAAAAGTGACAAAGTCTACTGTCCACAAGAAAGAAAAGTTTTCCAGCTACCTTGGACGATGTTCTGGTTGAGATTGAAGAAAGTAAAGGAATATACATTCCTTTCTGGAACTGAACCCTCATCCCTGAGTAGTCCATGGCTGGAGCTGTAAGTCGTCGAACCAACTTCCTTCTAACTCGAAAACCACTGTCTACGAAACGGAGTTCCTACATATTACTTGTACAAGGCTCCCTCGACGTTATCAGTAAAGTAGTTTCGTTCATTTGGAGTTGTTTCTTCATTCTCCGGTACTTCAAAACCACTGGATTAGAACGAACGCTCCCCATCGTTTCTTTTTTTCATTGTAGTATTTATAAGGTTGTCACTCCAAATTATCAATCCTGCCTCTGCATTACATTCCTGTACGATCTGCTTAGCCCAACATTGCTGCAGCAGCTATATTCTCACAATAAAGTCCAGTCGTATTGTTCTTGATAATACTAATGCTTTCCTGCATTTCAACCATATATGTAGTAGATTTCCTCATCGTGAAGTTTGTACTGACAAGTCCATGCAATAACTAAGCTCACTCGCGTATATCTACTCTCTGGGTTATGCCAAACACGCCAGAAGTACGAACAACCGCATATTGCTATGTAGCAATCCGCCCGTTCGCTCCGCGCCGCGAGTAGAGTACACTCGTATGACTGCGTGATTAACGAAACTTTCTTACTGAGGCGATAGCATGTTCACTGCGTGTGTCACAAAACTCAAGTGTGTGTCATATCAGAACTGCTCGTAGACGCTCCAGCTGGCAGTCTACCCATGATGCATCTCTCCTGAATCGAGGTTGACAATCGAACTCTGTCGATTATCATTTTATATATGCATCAGACAGTTGCAGGAATAAGTTAGTGAGCATGTCCTGTCCACGTGATCAAGAGCCTGGTGGGATTGCCTATCTATCTCCTAAGTGAAAGATGAGAGTATAGCTCCTCCTGCCTGCAGCCAAATTAATGCCAAACAATAATTTCAAAATACGTCTCGCTGTCGTATCAGGGTTCAAGTATTCAGCTAAATACTGGCTCAGTACCATCACGGCATTTGCCCGAAGACGAAGTGGGAAACCACGGAAAACCACTTCGAGGATGGCTGAGGTGGGAATCGAACCCCCTCTACTCATTTGGACCACCCGAGGCTGAGTAGACCCCGTTCCAGTCCTCATACCACTTTGCAAATTTCGTGGCAGAGCCGGGAATCGAACCCAGGACCTCCGGGGCGGCAGCTAACCATGCTGACCGCTACGCTACGGAGGCGACTACTGTCTATTATGGTAGTTGAAATTCGGTGGTGGCAATACCGGTATATACAAGAAACGGAAAGATAAAGTGAACGTCTATAGTTTAAACCATGGGACGCACGAGTAAAATCTTGGTGAATGAGCTGCAGTACGAGGACTTGAAAAATGACGATAATATTTAATTATTAATAATTATGAAGAAATGAATGATTATGACGTTCCAAACAACAACTGCCCGTGCAAATAAAGTTGAAACATACGAAATAAAAAGTAAGCAATAAGTGGAAATCGATCCTTGGTCATATCGCACGAGAGTCGAGCGCTCTAGCCCTTCCGCCAACGACCATTTGCTCTTAGCGGTTTGTTACATATTATATTATCTACCGGTAAAGATAAAATTCCTATTAACACTCGCTTGTAATACCATAAGTGAAATTGACGAATTACCTACAATACAAATATTACAATATAAAATGCACTGCTATTCATGGCTTATTTCAGCCTATTTAACTATTTAAGTCTTCTTTATATCCTGAAATGTGCGTCCTTTGTGGGCAGCGCTTATAGCCACGGCTATTTTACCTATTATCTGTTATTTATGTTTTACATTGTATAAAATTCATTATGTAACATATTATGTAACATTTCATGCAATTCACACTCTGATATGAGCATCTTTGTTGTGGTAATATCCCAGCTGTTATGATCCGCCATTTTGGATTGAATCTTTCATCAAAGATAGCATGGTGATCATACATTTTATAAAATGAATTTTATAAAACCACCTTTTATAAATTATTTCCCCATTAAACTGTCATATCTTTTATAAAAGGTCTTTTATCAAAGATCTGTGACAAATTTCTTTCATAGTGTAATACCGGCCTTCCACCGCTGAGGTCCGAATCGAGCATGACTCGAGACTGACTCGAGATGCATCGAGAGTACTGACGTGAGTCTCGAGTATCTCGAACGGGAATTACGTCATCAGTACGGTACGCCTCGAGATGCATCGAGAGCACTGACGTCAGTCTCGAGTATCTCGAACGAGACTTTTGCCCACCACTAGTAGAGCCACTTTAAACTTGAAGGCGAAGAAGCAATTTCTAGTCACGCTCCATTGATCTTTGTCCTTTCCATCTGTTGCGCTGTCACCAAGTGAGTCCGCCCTATTTTCAACTTGCTCAAAACAAAACATGGAGAACAACAGGTCAAGGCTGTCTCAGCAAGAGCGCGGGGCGTGTTTAACTCTCACAAGGGAACAACATGAACGTGAATCTCCCCAATCTCGCGGAGACTTTTCGTACTTTATGGTCGCAACTGTGATAGTACAGGGTGCGCACAAATGATTGGAGCGGTTTTGCCAATCATTTCTAGCCATATTATTAGAGCTATAGTGGTGTTTGATGTTGTAATGTGCCCAACTCTAGGAATGGGTATTCCAAGATTCAGACACCTAGATATCAAGGGAAAGGCTACATCCGCTTTTGAAAGTTGAGATATTTGAATATCGCGCTACATTGCTTCCAGAAGCAATTGGAAAGAATATACCGCTAAGAGCATGTCAAGTGACGTAGCGAGTAATAGCAGAGGTCGAGGCAATTTATTGATTAAATAGTTAACCATGGAGTAGAGACTTGAGACTTGGATCAGATTACTGGCACGGCCAAATGAAAGAGAATGCACTTAGTATCAAGTAAATCGGACCAGGGATACCAGAGATATGAGGATTTCCAGATTTCAGCTGATGCGGCGTGACCCTGACAGTTTTGAATAAAAGCCGGCCGGCACAGGCATCAGTAGCTCACTTCGACACAAGCACTTGCCTAGCAAGGTGCCGCTACGCTGAGCCAAGGCACATGGTTGCCGGATCTACGCAGAAGTTCTTTTCAAAGTTGTGATAGTCACAAAAGTGTTGCGCTACGAGTGGAACTTAGTAAGTTTCCGGCAGGGAGGATCACTAAGGTGATTGATATTTTTCGACGGACACTGGTGAAATATTTTTATATTTCTACATGGACATATGCTAGACTTTGTCTAGAATTAGTACTTTGTCACAGTCCAGTAATAACCTAATACTTGGATATTTTAGTCCAATTCAGTCAGTTTCATATTTGTAACTTGATAACCACTCCGATCTATCAGTACATTGAAGACCAGTCTATCACGGTGGTGTTCATTAGCCAACGCAGGGAAACTACATGTTGCTTCGCGCATGGTAGATGGTGTGAAGCCATGCCCAGGGAACGATCTTCAGAACAGCCGTTGATTGGTTTAGACTGTCAGTGTTTTCTTGTACTGAAAAGATTACCGTGAGTTATGTTACAACTGACATATCTGAGAATAGATCACTTAGATCTGACCCCATTTAAGCAAACTGTTATGGCTTTAACAGAAGCCAATATTGAAATGGATCAACAGTTACTTCAAACGTCAAGAGATATTACCACTATGTCTTGTTAGACGGATTGTGGGTATATAATGGCGGCCGATACAAGGATTATACGTGCTTGTCCGATAGGGCATGTCTATGGATAAATCTGGTACAGACCAGGTTCGCTACGCTTCAAGACCATCAAGAAATGTAAGCCACATTTTGACTTTATATTATGCCTAGCTAATTGGAACAAACTATTTTTCGGCAGATGACCAACACATTTTTTTTTCTTCGTATTTAAATCTTGCAATGATTTACGCAAGACATATTAGAGTTATTCTGAGTATTTTCAGCACTCAGAACAGTTTAGGATCGATGACCGAGCATATCGAACATTTATTTGAATATTTCATATTTTTGGGAAGTCACGGAAAACCGTCGATGTAACTGTAAAAGTTAAATTATTTTTTGTTGAGGAATGGATATTTTTTCCATATTCGAAGGTTCGAACATGTGGATTCTCACATAATGAGGTGATAATTAAATATATTTAAAATAATATAACAAATAATAATAATAATAATAATACACTAATAATAATAATAATAATTTTTATAACTTTTCTAAATAATTCTTGGATATTATATTTTCTAATAATCATATGTATTGAGAGAGAGCTTATGAAGTAGTTTAATCATTTCTACACACATCAAAAAAAGTTTTGCATCACCTCGGTTCCAAGAGTTCCGGAACCGTTAAATACAAAGGGAATAGAGATCAACACAAACAACATTTCAGCTCGTTTTATTGCTCATGAGACCCACACATTGCATGTTGTACCATCATACAGCTAGACTTTCAGCATTTGTGGTCCAGATTGCAGTACACACCACTACCTCTAATACCCAGTAGCACGTCCTCTTGCATTGATGCATGCCTGTATTCGCCGTGGCATACTATCCACAAGTTCATCAAGACACTGTTGGTCCAAATTGTCCCACTCCTCAACGACAATTCGGCGTAAATCTCTCAGAGTGGTTGGTGGGTCAAGACGTCCATAAACAGCCCTTTTCAACATATCCCAGGCATGTTCGATAGGGTTCATGTCTGGCGAACATGCTGGCCACTGTAGTCGAGCGATGTCGTTATCTTGAAGGAACGCATTCACAAGATGTGCACGATGAGGTCGAGAATTGTCGTCCATGAAGACAAATGCCTCTCCAATATTCTGCCGATATGGTTGCACTATGGGTCGGAGGATGTCATTCAGGTATCGTAAAGCCGTTTCGGAGCCTTCCATGACCACCAGTGGCGTACGTCGGCCCCACATAATGCTACCCCCAAAACATCAGGGAACCACCACCTTGCTGCACTCGCTGGACAGTGTGTCTAAGACGTTCAGCCTGACCAGGGTGCCTCCAAACACGTCTCCGACGATTGTCTGGTTGAAGGCATATGCGACACTCGTCGGTGAAGAGAACGTGATGCCAATTCCGTGGGGTCCATTCAGCATGTTGTTGGGCCCATCTGTACCGCGCTGCATGGTGTCGGGGTTGCAAAGCTGGACCTCGCCATGGACGTCGGGAGTGAAGTTGCGCATCATGCAGCCTATTGCGCACAGTTTGAGCTGAAACACGACGTCCTGTGGCTGAACGAAACGCATTATTCAACATGGTGGCATTGCTGTCAGGGTTCCTCCGAGCGGCAATCCGTAAGTAGCGGTCATCCACTACAGTAGTAGCCCTTGGGTGGCCTGAGCGAGGCCTGTCATCGACAGTTCCTGTATCTCTGTATCTCCTCCATGTCCGAACAACATCGCTTTGGTTCACTCTGAGACGCCTGGAAACTTCCCTTGTTGAGAGCCCTTCTTGACACAAAGTAACAATGCGGACGCGATCGAACTGCGGTATTGACCTTCTAGGCATGGTAGAACTACAGACAACATGAGCAGCGTACCTTCGTCCTGGTGGAATGACTGGAACTGATCGGCTGTCGTACCCCCTCCGTCTAATAGGCCCTGCTCATGCATGGTTGTTTACATCTTTGAGCAGTTTTAGTGACATCTATGAACAGTCAAAGGGACTGTATCTTGGATACAATATACACAGTCAACGTCTATATGCCGGAGATCTGGGAACCGAGGTGATGCAAAACTTTTTTTGATGTGTGTAGTTTGGAACAGGTGATTTTCCGAAGGAGAGTGGTTAGCGCAAGCCCGCATTCAACCAACATTTCAGTTCTGGTTGAACAGTTAATATTTGCAATGAGCAAAGTATATTTTTCAGATAACACGGAGAGGCATGAAACGGGAAGCAAATGATAATTGTATCAAATAGGATATTTTTGTATTTATATAAAATCATGACGTAAATATACACTCGAAAGTGAAATAAAGATTATCATAAGTATGGTAAATTCACGGGTTGAACTGAATGGTAAAATAAAATAAACTTGTAAGTTTATTAATCTTCCAGTGTTGATAACAAGCAGAGGCTTGATTTATTGTATAAATTTTGGGAAGAAAATTTATGTGTGTGGAGTAGTTGAAATGCCATTCCCAGGTGCGCATGTTTAAGTCGCAGGAATGAAGAGGTTTTTTCGAGCATCAATCAAATAGCAGGTTCGATGGCTCAGGTTTATAGAAGGAGTATTGGAACTACACATTTCGTCGTATGAATGACCCGAAGGTTATTTCTTAAAAACCATCAGTTCTTATTTCAACCTTGTTTACGGATTCCATTTAGACTTTGACTTTGCTAGAACCCGGATTTGTCATGATAGTAGTTTATTCTTCTTCAGAGGAAGACCTTTGCCGTTGTTGTTGTAATATTGTGTTCTTACACAAATAATAGAATGGGCCACTGCCAATTAAAAATAATTCTTTAACCACGAATAATTTGAAGGATATTTTCAATCCTAGTGCCATGAACTAAATGAATTTATTATGAAGCTAAAATTCTTATTTCCGCATTCTGTCGAAGAATTGCAAGTTGTGAAAATTACTAAAATGGCCATGAATATAAATATTTTTCATAATAATGATTCCAAGTGGAAAATTGAATAGTTGAATGGTTCAACAATTTATTGATCAAGTTGATGATTCAGGAATCATATATTTTGTCAGGAACTTGAAGTTCATAATCGAGTCACTTCTCGAATGTTTGATGTCAGAAGAACAATTAATTTTTGTTGTGCTTCGCACAGTTCTTAGATGCTATGCTCAAGGTCAAATACTTTTCAGATGATGTTATTAATATGTGTAAATAATTTGTGTTGATTCAGAAATAATAATATTTTTTGACAATATTTTTTGAAACTGGAAAAATAAGTGAAAGTTAAAAATTCTATGAACATTTATTCTACGAGTGTTAATATTATGTAAAAATCCAAACAGTGAACTACGATATTTCCAGTAGAGACAATTAAATTTGAACTGGATTTAATCATGAATGAATATAATTTTGGAACACAGTCTACAGGACTAATAATCAGACTTGTGTTTCCAAAGATAATTGTCAAATGTGTTTGGAAAAATTCTGTACATTGTGTAAATAGGAGTGTGGGTCGCCACACGTGAGTGATGTTACTTTGAGCATTTTTAGCAGTCAATTTTAAATTCAAAATAAAATGAGATAATTTTACATGATGTGTTATGCCCAGTTGAATCTCCTTCTATCCTTATTGTTGCATTGAGCCAAAAATCAGTAAAGCTTTTTTTCATTTGATGTCGTTTTTGCGATTTGCTTTAACCCATCTGGCGCCCCGGGATATTTTGACTCTCGTGCTGACTGATTATTGGTAAAATGCATATGTGGTCGTGCGGACTCCGGTCTAAACGGGCACATAAAATAAGATAGAGAGAGAAATGGCTTCGAACGTGGGTCTCGAGTTAGACACGGTCAATCGCATGCCGATTTGAATTATGATGATTTTATATAAATATTTTGGGAGTTGAGAGATGTCTGGTTTGGATGAATAAATTAGTAGGAAACCCAATTAGTGGGGAAAATTAAAAATTTAATTGGATTAATAATTAGAATGGGTCTGAGTATTTTTGATAATGGCTTAACCATTATGGCGTCAAGTAAAATCAGTAGTAAACGTTCGATGACTGGACATACGCATTATTAGAATCCAGGTGGAGGATATTTGAGAACTTGCATAATTTTCTTGTGATATTGTGGTAAATGTAATTCGTAAAATTGTTTTTCCATCACGTCGACATTAGGACAAATCTCATTTTATTAGAGTGTTCCAATTAGCTATTCATATTTCTTGTTCTAGTTATAAGCTTGTGTCTGCCAATATTGTATACCCCTAAGTTTTGAATAATAATTGAAAATTATGGAAGAGATGATGGGGATGATGAGGAGTTTGTAGGAGAGTTCAAAAGAGGCTGGACGGCGTGTAGCAGCCATTATGAAAGAAAATACAGAGGCTTTAGGAAAGAAACTTAAAGAAAATTCTGATTCTTTAGAAAATAAACTTAAGGAAAATTCCGATTTGTTAGAAAGCAGGTTAAAAGATAACTTGAAAGAAAGTTTAGATGAAAAACTTAAGGAAAATTCTGATTCTTTAGAAAATAAACTTAAAGAAAATTCTGATTCTTTAGAAAATAAACTTAAAGAAAATTCTGATTCTTTAGAAAATAAACTTAAAGAAAGTTTAAATGATAAACTTAAAGAAAGTTCTGATTCTTTAAAAGATAACTTGAAAGAAAATTTAAATAGTAAATTTAATTCTATGGAAAATAAATTTAAAGAGAATTCTGAAATTTTGTAAATGTCACTTGAGAGTAAAATGACTAAATTATGTGAAAAAACACATGAGCTCGAAACTTCATTAGCCACTAACGCAAGTTTAATGGACGATAAATTTCGCGATGCCGATCTTAGATCCCAAAGCTTAGCCGATAGGATAGAACATGGTCTTAGGAAAGTTGGTGAAGACATGGTCAACCTAGAAGTCAGAGTGAAGAAAGAGAGTAATGAGATGGGAATTCTAGTTGTTCAACGGTTGACAGAACAATTCAAAGAACTTGTAATGGGAGAAATAAGAGAAGGTGTGATTAATGAATTACAAACTGAAATTAAAACCACAGTTGTCAATGAAATTAAAGACACACTCAAGCTGGAGAACCAAGAGGGAATCAAGGAAATTAGGGAATCTTTGTCATCCCATATTCAAGTAATTTCCAAAGATATCCAAGCAACTCAGAAGGACATATCAGATATGACAGGGTCGTTGAAAAGTCACGAGGCTGTTATGAACCAGATATCCACTGATGTCAAGGAGAATTGTAGGGAAACCGAAGCAATTAAAAAAATGGCAGAAGAAAACCATAAGGAACTTGAGGCTATGAAAACCCAAATCAAGGACGAGAAACAGTCTGACCATCTGTTAAAAATGCCAAGTGTAAGGGGAAAAGAACAGATACAGATAAATCTAGGAGCAGCTAGAAAAACTGATAGTCAAAGACAGGATGAGGTCAGGACAGTATTTCAATCCAACCCCATAACTGTATTTAAGAATGTAGAGGATAAGCCTTCTAAATTTTCAGGGCGAGATTCTGTGACACCCGTGGAATTTTTGAGAGAAGCAGGAAAGATTCCAAGATCCCTAAGGAAAGACAGATCCGAGTGATAGGGAAATTTTTGGAAGGTCCTGCACTTCTTTGGTTTAGAGCTTTTAGATCCACTCTAACCACTTTTGAGGAGTTTTCTCGTGGGTTATTGAAAAAGTTTTGGTCCCCGGAAACCCAACAGCAAGTCAGAGCAGAATTATATTCGAAGAGATTCTCGACGTCACAACCTACTCGATACTCTACGTACTTTTCTGGACAGCTTTTTAACTGCAACATTTAGATCCGCCGATGCCAGATAACGAATTAATTACTGCATTAATACGTCAGTTTCCAGCAGACGTCCAAAGGACTTTGATCGCTGCTGACATCTATAATATGGAGCAATTTGACGAGGTATTGCAGAAGCTGGATCATACGAACGCTCAATTCTTCCATCAGAAGGGAGGAGAGAATAACAACACTGTGTACGCTGTTATGGCCGATAGTTATTCCCAAACACCTCGAGAGATTCGAGAGGGGCGAGAAGAGAAAACGCCGAGGGAAGAGCCCAATAAAAGAGGATGGAATCAGTACAGTAACAGATACAGTTACAAGCCTTATGCAGACCGGATGGTGGAAATCGATATAATACTCGATGGAGAAGACCTAGGGATAATCAAGGAAGGTACCAGGAAAGAAGGTACTATGGTAGAAACAACTACAATAACAGAGGGAATTTGAATACTCGTCAGTCCAATGAAGAGTTCAATAAGGAGACGAGGAAGAACTTAGAAGCAAGACACCAAGATAACTTGCAGTTTTTGGAGCAGAAGCACAATGAACCAGGTCCATCGGGAA
Organism: Meconema thalassinum; assembly: GCA_946902985.2. Taxonomy (NCBI): domain Eukaryota; kingdom Metazoa; phylum Arthropoda; class Insecta; order Orthoptera; family Tettigoniidae; genus Meconema; species Meconema thalassinum. The sequence continues at coordinate 65,157,478 of OX336389.2, read as the reverse complement.
TACAACAGTCCCGGGGGAATGGAAACGAAAAAAAAACAAACTTCGAATTCACAGTAGAAGATAGGATTTTGAACACTTTCACTTCCAGAATTATTAAATGGCAAGCAGAGGATGATGACTTAATTCAACAGAATGACGAACGGAAAGAAATGGGTACAAGAATTAGAATGCCAATCATATCATGCGAAGTATTCGGTATGCCTGTCGATACTTTAATTGATACTGGGGCTATGCTTTGTCTTGTGAGTGAGAAGCTTTATATTCTGTGGAAGCTCAAAGAGAATTTAGAGGAGATTCCAGTATCAGGAATTAAAATCCAAGGAATAATACCCAACAAAATATCTCTGGGTAAAACACAATTATACTTATGTATTACGATTGGAGGACATGATTTCCGACATGTGTTTGTAGTAATGAAGGACATGGCTTTTGACATGATATTGGGAGCGGATTTCATTCAGAAATATCAAGCAGTGATAGACATGAAGACAGAGACGATCAGATTCAAGAATACCGACGAGATTAACTTCGAGGGAAAAGAAGAGGAAGACATCGAGGGAGATGCTCAATGGTCTCTGATTTTTCATGAAGCTGAAGAAAGAGAAGTCTACACTGAGGAGGAGTCCCCAGAGCTAGGGAAGATTTTGGAAGAGTATCACGATATTTTTGATATTAAACCTGGTGAAATTAAAGATTTTGAATATCGTATTCGTGTAAATGATGATGCACCTTTTCATGCTAAATTGTATCCGGTAGCGGAAAAGCATCGAGAGAGGGTGAAAGTGCTTATCAAGGAGATGGAAAGCAACAATGTGATTGAAAAGTACACTACATCTTATGTCAATCCATTAGCAGTAGTGTCTAAGCAAGATGGAAGTCTGAGACTATGTTTAGACGCGCGAAATTTGAATTCAAGATTACTGCCAGAGTATGACAGACCACCAATCATTAGGGAACTGTTAAGGAAATTCCAAGGCAAGGTCTGGTTCTCTAATATTGATCTCACTTCGTCCTACCATCACATTAGGCTTAGTGAAGATTCCAAGAAGTTTACAGGATTTATGTTTGACCAGCAGACATATGTATTCCGCCGTCTACCATTTGGAGTCAAAACATCTGGATCTGTTTTGATCAGAGCACTGGAACAAAATTTGAGTCCTGAAGTAAAAGAGATAGCAATTCGTTACATTGATGATATCCTAATTGCATCTGAGACTAAGGAGGAACATTTGTTACATCTTCAGATGTTATTCGCAGATTTGAGAAAAGCGAACTTTAAAGTAAACCTTCGAAAATGTCAGTTCATTCGAAAGGAAATAAAAATTTTGGGTCACATTTTGGATGGAGAAGGATACCGTCCCAATGAGACGAAGATACAAGCAATTGCAAATTTCCCTAGACCTACTAGAGTGAAGAATGTCCGCAGTTTTCTCGGGACATGCCAATTCTTTGCAGGGCATTGTCCAAACTTCACCAAGACGGTAGCGCCATTGTAGGAATTATTAAAGAAAGGAAACAAATGGAAATGGGATGAAGATTGTGAACAATCATTTCAAGATGCCAAGAGGTTATTGGTAAACAGCGTGAAATTGGAGTATCCTGATTTTACCAAGAATTTCATCATAGAATCTGATGCATCCACCGTAGGGATTGGAGCTATTCTTCTTCAAGAAGATGAAGACCACAAGAGACGTTACCTGGCGTTCATTAGCAGGAAACTTCGTCCATCAGAAAGGAATTATTACACCACAGAGTTAGAAGCACTTGCTGTAATCTTCGCGTTGGAGTTTGGAAGAAAATGTTAATTGGACATTCCGTAATTGTGAGGACTGATCACCATGCATTGGAGTTCATCTTGAGAACAAACTTTGCCAGTGATAGGATAACTAGATGGTCACTTTTTATTCAACAATTCAACCTAGTTATTGAACACACTCCTGGAAAGTTGAACGTTGGAGCTGATTTATTGAGTAGAGCAGTGGAGTCTACATCTAAGGTTTTTCAAGTTAACCTGACGCAGGAGGATGAAGATACCTTGAGAAGGTTAAGAGTGTTGCATTTATCCCAGAGGAGACCGACGTCTTAGAAACATTTTTCGTTTTCTACAGGGAGACATGGATCCAAATGATGATGATTTTGTGGAAACTGAAAGAATTTCAAGAGATTTTATGATGTTAGATGGTTTAATCTACAAGTTTGCAGATCCCGACCATACGAAGCTGAGAGTAGTGATACCTCCACGAATGCAAAAACCCATTATCTGGATGGCACATCGAATCGCAGGTCATGCTGGAGTAGATAAGACGGTCAACATGATTCAAGAGAAATTTTCGTGGGAGCGAATGCGACAAACTGTCAGAAACACTATTCGAGAGTGCGACTTATGCCAAAGGAGTAAACATAATTCTAGATTACTGAGAGAATTACCAAGGCCTATTATTCCTTCTAAGCCTTGTGAAATCTTCGCGACTGATTTATATGGTCCTCTCCCAAAGTCTAAAATAGGTAACCGATATATTCTGGTGACCATGGATGTTTTCAGCAAATACACTATGTTACATCCAATTCAGAAGGCAAACGCAAAATATTGTGCGAAGAGAATTAGAGACAACGTAATTCCGGAAGCAGGCAAACCGGAATTCCTTTTATCAGATCGTGGACCTCAATTTACATCTTTAGAATTTCGAACCGTCATGAATAATCTTGGGATTAGACAATTGTTTTGTTCTATCAGACATCCTGAAAGCAATCCAGCAGAACGCGTGATGGCTGAAATAGCAAAATTTTGCCGCCTCTATTGTCCAAATGAGCATTGGAAATGGATGGATGTTCTTTCTTTAGCATCCGAATCCATCAACTCTACAATTCATGAGAGTACTGGACAGATTCCCATGTTGCTTCATCATGGAATTAAACCAACAAGATTATGGGATCGAATCATCTCTATTCCACCTGAGATTGAACCAAGTCGTCAGATGAGGGAAACTCTAGCTTTAGACAAGTTGAGGAGCCAAGCTGAGAAAAGAGAGCGCAGAGTGAGAGGAAAGCGTTTTCGCAGACCCTTGCGCGTAGGAACTCTTGTTTTAGTGAAAAGACCTACACCATCTGACGTGCAAAATCGAGTGTACTCGAAGTTTGCAAGCCTTTACGCTGGACCCTATCGTATTGTGGAAGTAAACAACAATGGAAGCTATGAAGTCGCTAATACACGAACTGGTAACATCGTGGGAACTTATAATGCAGCGAATTTAAAGATTTATTATTCAAGAACCAGATGATTTAATGTGTAGATAGGAGAAATAAAAATTTTTCAATTTTTATTTTTTGCTAGGTGTGGGGTGGATGTGCCCAACTCTAGGAATGGGTATTCCAAGATTCAGACACCTAGATATCAAGGGAAGGGCTACAGCCGCTTTTGAAAGTTGAGATATTTGAATATCGCGCTACATTGCTTCCAGAAGCAATTGGAAAGAATATACCGCTAAGAGCATGTCAAGTGACGTAGCGAGTAATAGCAGAGGTCGAGGCTATTTATTGATTAAATAGTTAACCATGGAGTAGAGACTTGAGACTTGGATCAGATTACTGGCACGGCCAAATGAAAGAGAATGCACTTAGTATCAAGTAAATCGGACCAGGGATACCAGAGATATGAGGATTTCCAGATTTCAGCTGATGCGGCGTGACCCTGACAGTTTTGAATAAAAGCCGGCCGGCACAGGCATCAGTAGCTCACTTCGACACAAGCACTTGCCTAGCAAGGTGCCGCTACGCTGAGCCAAGGCACATGGTTGCCGGATCTACGCAGAAGTTCTTTTCAAAGTTGTGATAGTCACAAAAGTGCTGCGCTACGAGTGGAACTTAGTAAGTTTCCGGCAGGGAGGATCACTAAGGTGATTGATATTTTTCGACGGACACTGGTGAAATATTTTTATATTTCTACATGGACATATGCTAGACTTTGTCTAGAATTAGTACTTTGTCACAGTCCAGTAATAACCTAATACTTGGATATTTTAGTCCAATTCAGTCAGTTTCATATTTGTAACTTGATAACCACTCCGATCTAACAGTACATTGAAGACCAGTCTATCACGGTGGTGTTCATTAGCCAACGCAGGGAAACTACATGTTGCTTCGCGCATGGTAGATGGGTGTGAAGCCATGCCCAGAGAACGATCTTCAGAACAGCCGTTGATTGGTTTAGACTGTCAGTGTTTTCTTGTACTGAAAAGATAACCGTGAGTTATGTTACAACTGACATATCTGAGAATAGATCACTTAGATCTGACCCCATTTAAGCAAACTGTTATGGCTTTAACAGAAGCCAATATTGAAATGGATCAACAGTTACTTCAAACGTCAAGAGATATTACCACTATGTCTTGTTAGACGGATTGTGGGTATATAATGGCGGCCGATACAAGGATTATACGTGCTTGTCCGATAGGGCATGTCTATGGATAAATCTGGTACAGACCAGGTTCGCTACGCTTCAAGACCATCAAGAAATGTAAGCCACATTTTGACTTTATATTATGCCTAGCTAATTGGAACAAACTATTTTTCGGCAGATGACCAACACATTTTTTTTCTTCGTATTTAAATCTTGCAATGATTTACGCAAGACATATTAGAGTTATTCTGAGTATTTTCAGCACTCAGAACAGTTTAGGATCGATGACCGAGCATATCGAACATTTATTTGAATATTTCATATTTTTGGGAAGTCACGGAAAACCGTCGATGTAACTGTAAAAGTTAAATTATTTTTTGTTGAGGAATGGATATTTTTTCCATATTCGAAGGTTCGAACATGTGGATTCTCACATAATGAGGTGATAATTAAATATATTTAAAATAATATAACAAATAATAATAATAATAATACACTAATAATAATAATAATAATTTTTATAACTTTTCTAAATAATTCTTGGATATTATATTTTCTAATAATCATATGTATTGAGAGAGAGCTTATGAAGTAGTTTAATCATTTCTACACACATCAAAAAAAGTTTTGCATCACCTCGGTTCCAAGAGTTCCGGAACCGTTAAATACAAAGGGAATAGAGATCAACACAAACAACATTTCAGCTCGTTTTATTGCTCATGAGACCCACACATTGCATGTTGTACCATCATACAGCTAGACTTTCAGCATTTGTGGTCCAGATTGCAGTACACACCACTACCTCTAATACCCAGTAGCACGTCCTCTTGCATTGATGCATGCCTGTATTCGCCGTGGCATACTATCCACAAGTTCATCAAGACACTGTTGGTCCAAATTGTCCCACTCCTCAACGACAATTCGGCGTAAATCTCTCAGAGTGGTTGGTGGGTCAAGACGTCCATAAACAGCCCTTTTCAACATATCCCAGGCATGTTCGATAGGGTTCATGTCTGGCGAACATGCTGGCCACTGTAGTCGAGCGATGTCGTTATCTTGAAGGAACGCATTCACAAGATGTGCACGATGAGGTCGAGAATTGTCGTCCATGAAGACAAATGCCTCTCCAATATTCTGCCGATATGGTTGCACTATGGGTCGGAGGATGTCATTCAGGTATCGTAAAGCCGTTTCGGAGCCTTCCATGACCACCAGTGGCGTACGTCGGCCCCACATAATGCTACCCCCAAAACATCAGGGAACCACCACCTTGCTGCACTCGCTGGACAGTGTGTCTAAGACGTTCAGCCTGACCAGGGTGCCTCCAAACACGTCTCCGACGATTGTCTGGTTGAAGGCATATGCGACACTCGTCGGTGAAGAGAACGTGATGCCAATTCCGTGGGGTCCATTCAGCATGTTGTTGGGCCCATCTGTACCGCGCTGCATGGTGTCGGGGTTGCAAAGCTGGACCTCGCCATGGACGTCGGGAGTGAAGTTGCGCATCATGCAGCCTATTGCGCACAGTTTGAGCTGAAACACGACGTCCTGTGGCTGAACGAAACGCATTATTCAACATGGTGGCATTGCTGTCAGGGTTCCTCCGAGCGGCAATCCGTAAGTAGCGGTCATCCACTACAGTAGTAGCCCTTGGGTGGCCTGAGCGAGGCCTGTCATCGACAGTTCCTGTATCTCTGTATCTCCTCCATGTCCGAACAACATCGCTTTGGTTCACTCTGAGACGCCTGGAAACTTCCCTTGTTGAGAGCCCTTCTTGACACAAAGTAACAATGCGGACGCGATCGAACTGCGGTATTGACCTTCTAGGCATGGTAGAACTACAGACAACATGAGCAGCGTACCTTCGTCCTGGTGGAATGACTGGAACTGATCGGCTGTCGTACCCCCTCCGTCTAATAGGCCCTGCTCATGCATGGTTGTTTACATCTTTGAGCAGTTTTAGTGACATCTATGAACAGTCAAAGGGACTGTATCTTGGATACAATATACACAGTCAACGTCTATATGCCGGAGATCTGGGAACCGAGGTGATGCAAAACTTTTTTTGATGTGTGTAGTTTGGAACAGGTGATTTTCCGAAGGAGAGTGGTTAGCGCAAGCCCGCATTCAACCAACATTTCAGTTCTGGTTGAACAGTTAATATTTGCAATGAGCAAAGTATATTTTTCAGATAACACGGAGAGGCATGAAACGGGAAGCAAATGATAATTGTATCAAATAGGATATTTTTGTATTTATATAAAATCATGACGTAAATATACACTCGAAAGTGAAATAAAGATTATCATAAGTATGGTAAATTCACGGGTTGAACTGAATGGTAAAATAAAATAAACTTGTAAGTTTATTAATCTTCCAGTGTTGATAACAAGCAGAGGCTTGATTTATTGTATAAATTTTGGGAAGAAAATTTATGTGTGTGGAGTAGTTGAAATGCCATTCCCAGGTGCGCATGTTTAAGTCGCAGGAATGAGGAGGTTTTTTCGAGCATCAATCAAATAGCAGGTTCGATGGCTCAGGTTTATAGAAGGAGTATTGGAACTACACATTTCGTCGTATGAATGACCCGAAGGTTATTTCTTAAAAACCATCAGTTCTTATTTCAACCTTGTTTACGGATTCCATTTAGACTTTGATTTTGCTAGAACCCGGATTTGTCATGATAGTAGTTTATTCTTCTTCAGAGGAAGACCTTTGCCGTTGTTGTTGTAATATTGTGTTCTTACACAAATAATAGAATGGGCCACTGCCAATTAAAAATAATTCTTTAACCACGAATAATTTGAAGGATATTTTCAATCCTAGTGCCATGAACTAAGTGAATTTATTATGAAGCTAAAATTCTTATTTCCGCATTCTGTCGAAGAATTGCAAGTTGTGAAAATTACTAAAATGGCCATGAATATAAATATTTTTCATAATAATGATTCCAAGTGGAAAATTGAATAGTTGAATGGTTCAACAATTTATTGATCAAGTTGATGATTCAGGAATCATATATTTTGTCAGGAACTTGAAGTTCATAATCGAGTCACTTCTCGAATGTTTGATGTCAGAAGAACAATTAATTTTTGTTGTGCTTCGCACAATTCTTAGATGCTATGCTCAAGGTCAAATACTTTTCAGATGATGTTATTAATATGTGTAAATAATTTGTGTTGATTCAGAAATAATAATATTTTTTGACAATATTTTTTGAAACTGGAAAAATAAGTGAAAGTTAAAAATTCTATGAACATTTATTCTACGAGTGTTAATATTATGTAAAAATCCAAACAGTGAACTACGATATTTCCAGTAGAGACAATTAAATTTGAACTGGATTTAATCATGAATGAATATAATTTTGGAACACAGTCTACAGGACTAATAATCAGACTTGTGTTTCCAAAGATAATTGTCAAATATGTTTGGAAAAATTCTGTACATTGTGTAAATAGGAGTGTGGGTCGCCACACGTGACTGATGCTACTTTGAGCATTTTTTGCAGTCAATTTTAAATTCAAAATAAAATGAGATAATTTTACATGATGTGTTATGCCCAGTTGAATCTCCTTCTATCCTTATTGTTGCATTGAGCCAAAAATCAGTAAAGCTTTTTTTCATTTGATGTCGTTTTTGCGATTTGCTTTAACCCATCTGGCGCCCCGGGATATTTTGACTCTCGTGCTGACTGTTTATTGGTAAAATGCATATGTGGTCGTGCGGACTCCGGTCTAAACGGGCACAATAAGGCAAGTATCCCTCAAAGTTTTGTTTTGTTTTGTTTGAATAGCCTCCATACATTGTGCTTCCCTAAACACCCGCGAGAGCGCAACAGTTGCAACATCCGGCAGACATGATGCGTCCTCTACTTCAACAGTTGCAACGATGGCGACCAACAGTGAAAAACCGTATGCTGTTCTGGAATTTCATTCCAGTCAATCTGTGACAACAGTACGACGAAACTTAAGAGCAATGTATCGGAAAAATCATGCCCTCATGTCATGGCCTCCACGCTCTCTGGACCTCACCCCTTGCGACTTCTTCGTGTGGGGTTATGTGAAAGACGCAGTTTTTACGCCACCATTACCGGCTGATCTAACAGAACTGCGGGCCCGCATCATCAACACCTTTGGTCAAATTGACAGCGACATGCTACGTCGGGTGTGGGACGAACTTGACTATAGAGTTGATGTGTATAGAATCACTCATGGGGCACATTTGGAGCACTTGTAGGTGCATATTTTTTTTGTGAGTTTATCTGTCTGCCTATAAAATTTTGTAATGTTACAACAAATAATAAACAAACAGGATTTTTTGAAACCGCTTTAATCATTTGTGCGCAGCCTGTATATCATTTTCAAATTTAATTAGACCTTTCCTAGAGATGATACTCTTTTAATGGCGTCTGATCTCCGGGGAGGAGTGGTGCAGGTCTTTCCAGTTGTCACCCGTGGACGACCTGCACATCGTGATGAAGACATCACATACACTGAGTCAACGATCCAGGGGAGTTAAGCCCCAGAGATAAAAATCCACAAGCTCTAAGTGCTTAGTCACGGCCCCGGACCCTAACTTAACTTATTTCCTGTTTCCCCTGGCAGGGGCGTATATGAGAGGGGAGCTGTGGGGGCTCCAGCCCCCCCCTCCCCCGAATAAAGCCAATACAAATTGAGAAATTGGTGCTTTGATAAAAGCATAACATAATTTTAAATTTGGTTGTACCCTAATCTTAACTTATTGGCTAAGTTATAAACAATATTAAGATCATTTGACTACCTCGTGGTTTAGTGGCTAGCATTCTTGGCTGTCGCCCCGGAGGTCCGAATTCGATTCCAGGCTCTGCAAAGAAATTTTAATCCTGGTCTGAGGGCTGGAACGGGGTTCACTCAGCATTGTGAGGCAAAACTGAGAATTCCACAGTACGGTACTTTTTAGGAAAACACTATTTGTAAAAAGAATATCTGTCTACCTTTCTGCTTAATAAATTGACAAGTATTTGGATATTCGCCATTCATACTCCATAGGCCATAATAGAAAATTCATTAAGTATAACATTTTATTTTGTGTGTTGTGTTGTATTTTGCAACTTTTTTTGGTATTGCCACTAGGCCTAATTGTAGGCTATATAAACTGAGAATTTTACAATTAACTCTTATCTAAAATATTTACACAAAGTTATATGCTCTAAGATATTGGTTGATATTTCTGGGTATTTTGCGCTGACAATCCCCTGAGAATACTCACAATTTTCCAGCCAGTCAGCCCCCCCCCCGAAACAAATTGTATATACGGCCCTGACTCCTGGTGGAGCATAGGGCAGCATCTGGTTCTGTTCGCAGCCAGTCGTTTCACCTCACTCCAGGTTTTACCAGCCCCCAGAGCGTCTTCTTCCACTGTTCTTTTCCATGTTATCCTCGGGCGACCACGCCTCCGTACTCCTTGTGGACTCCAGTCCAGTGCTGTTATTCGATCTGTTGTTCAGTTTTGCCTCCCACAAGTCATTATTTGAGATTATAGCCGGCGACCTCGCATTTAATATTTGCCGTTTGGTACCGGTTAACAAATACTTGCAGCTGTTAATTGTTTCCAATGTTTTTAGTTGCCTTCCATATTTCGCAGCTGTATAGGAGGACTGACTTCACATTACTGTTGGATAATCGAAGCTTAGTTTTCCTTGCACCAGACAGGATACAACTGGACAAAGGCTCCATTTGCCTTCCGAATCCGACACTTTACGTCCTCCTCCACTCCTCCATCTTTCCGGACTATGCTTACTCGGTACACAAAGGAATCAACTTGCTCCAGTTCCTACCCATACACTGTTAGCCGTGTTTTTTTCAGATCGAATTCTCATCTCCTTTGCTTTCTGAGTGTTGATCTTTACCCCTATATTCTCAGCTTCCTTTTACAGCCTAAACAGCTTGTTGTCCATATCCTGAAATCTTTGTGAGAGCAGGCATATATCATCTGCAGAGTCCAGGTCTTCGAGCCTATCATTCATTCGCCATTGGATACCTCTTTTCCTGGCATCAACAACACTCTTCATCACTCTATCCAAAACTAATAAGAACAAGGTAGGTGACAGAATACACCCCTGTCTCAATCCAGCATTCGTCTGGATAGCCTCTGTGAGTTTTTCCATTCTGCAACACTCTGCATTCATATCCTTTTATACATCTCTCTTTTGATTTTAACAATCTTCGTAGGTATTCCATATTCGTCCCCGGACCCAAGAGATGGTAAATCAGTGCGAGTTGGAATACGGACGAATGACTTGTAGCGCCCCTGGAGGATGCACACGCCGAGTTCTCATATCCTCTCCGTTGAATCGCGCTACTACAACCACTACCCCGAGCATGTACCCTTGGTCCACCGGCGTACAAAGACATCTGAGGGTGTGGTTGTAGAAACGCGATTGGTCGGAGATCATATGAAAAATCAGTGTGCGCATCCCAGTCATGCGTCGATATTCAAATGCGTACAATCGCGCCTTTTCTAGCAATTGCTGAAATGCATTTGAGATTGTAATACCACCGCAGGTGCTTTTCTTGAGGTGTGCTTATATGTATGCAAAATTTCAGTGATATTGGGAAGTTCACGTTAACGATATTTAAGGAGAAAACAAATTACGAGCCTTACAGTAGTCGCATATGATGTGTAACATCTGACATAGAAGAAACCTCACGTGAAATTGTTGATACACCGGTATTTTATACTATTATTGGCACAAATATTAATCTATTGTAAAAGAGAGTGTTTTACAGATATTGTAGTTTATAATACGGAACTCATTTTATTAGATGATTTGTAGCTTCCACCAGCACTAGCCTAAATAAAGAATACGATATGGATCAACTAGATTAATAGACGCGACACCGCTCATAACCTTAAATTCCTTATAAACAGGTCCTCTTGATTCACAGACCGACACGTAATTTCATATGGATTCTGTTAAAATGAGTCATATTGATATGATAAATATCGTTTAAAATGATAATTTGGTAGCAAAAATATCTACCCCGCCCAGGATTCGAACCCAAGATCTCTAGATTCACAGTCATACGCAATAACACTACACAATTTCGACTACGCAAATATTGTGCACAAGATGGTGACTTATTTCCACGTTCCAATAATACTGCATTACGGAATTAAGTTTCATTTATATTTTGCTTGTTTCGATAATGTTCCCGAGTGACATTGAGTTTAAAATGCCTTATGCCAATGCAATGCCGACTACTTACAATGTTTGATATTAAGGCATTTTACCATTCAAATACTGATACAAAGACTTCGAACATGTACCATGTCATTTGCTTAAATCACTTGACACCAGAGTTCGCATGAGCGTTTTCCGTTCAGTATGTCATATACATTCCACATGGCCGAGAGTGCGTCATGGTATCAATTTTCGACACCGCGTGCTGATTGTTTCTTTTACCAGTGCCAGCTGGATCGATCGATCGAGTTGGCAGTGCGTCTTATACTTCCGTTTGATCCACCACTGCCAGCTAGGGCACACTTCCATTCGATCGATCGAGCGGGCAGTGCATACTTCCGTTGTCCACCACTGCCAGCTAGTACACTTCCGTTTGATCGATCGAGCGGGCAGTGCATACTTCCGTTGTCCACCACTTCCAGCTAGTACACTTCCGCTTGATCGATCGAGTGGGCAGTGCATACTTCCGTTTGATTCACCACTGCCAACTCGATCGTTCCGATCCACTTCCATCCCCAATTTTCAAAATCACTCCCACAAAACTATCCAGCAACCGAGCGGAAAGATGTTACACATCAAAAAACTTAATTGACTAAATATTAACGAGTGCCCAAGAATTAATTACTAAATAAATGCTACTATTTCAATTGGTTCCAATACAATACATAGTATAATAGTGATAATAACACTAGCTTGCCGTATGCGTGGAAGCCATTGGCAGAGACAGTTGAAATTCGTGGATTGAATGGTGTGTAGGCTGGACTCAACAGTCCTAAGCGCACTTAAGCTTGACATCCTGTGTTCATTCGCTACTGCTTCAGTGGGAAACCATTTTACTGGTGACTGGCTTGCATACGATATGCTCAGTATGTTTATAACGGGCTCAGAGCCCTCCAGGGTGACCCCATCAGAAGAGCACCACATAAGTATAGCTCAAGCCAGTTGAAAATCGCCGTTACATTTGATGAAAAGCTGGCTTTTAAACAGTTTCGTTAATCGCTATTGGTAACTGCTCCATATCCCTTATGTCTTGTGTCATAGTGCGCTGATATAGCAGCAAAACATTAGCAATGAAGAGGGTTAATATTATCATTCAAAATTCCCTATGAAAATGCATGGCGTATGCTGAAATGATTAAAGCCTTTACTACTGAACGTAGTACAGATATAAGCACGTGATTGAGGACCACACTGTTCACATGGTGTGCCTCAACTCATATAAGGGAGGGGAGAGACAGGTGGAGCATCGGAAGGAGAAATTCAAAGCAGTATTTCCTGTATGTGTTCTTTGCTTTAAAGCATAAGACGATGCCGGCCTGCGATACGCCTGCATTACAAGCAAGGTAGTGTGTAAGCGAGTGACACATCAGCGTCCTCTGTTAGCTCCATGCATGGCCAGCCACGGGTTATAGGTCTACAATTGATGCAGGAATTTCTCATGATTGAGATTTAATTTATTTGTCACTTTCCTGGCAAGCGTTTGCTCGGAGTACATTAAAAAGTTGCAGATCAATTCTTGGTTCAAAGCAGTGTGTCCTGGTGTTTCCATTCATGCTGACTATGCACTGGCCATTTTTATCTTCCAAGATGACACCTCCCTATTGAATACGTGTGGGACTATCTGGAGCAGTGGGTAAAACGCAGACATCGACATTCTTGTGCGCTGCTAGAATTGCGGGATCTGCTGTGGCATACCTACAACACCTCATGGAGTCACTTTCTCATCGTATGTGGTGGTTATCCGAGCAAGAGGAGGAGTTTCCCGGTATTTGGTTCGTTCTCGAATGAGTGGCTAATTATTTTATCTGGGAAGCTTATATTATGTAGAGAACTTCATTCCTGCTCATTCTACACTAGACCATTCGGATACGGAATATCATAAGATTTTAGAGAATTGTATGGTTATAAAAATCTGAATAATTTACAAAAATCACTACCAGTTAACATAAATCAAAACTAACATACAGTATATGTTCATGGATAATTCTTACATAGTGTTTGGTTATTTCTAAAATGATGGGTTCTAATAATTTAATAGAGATATCTAATTACTTCATGTGCTCTAGGTGTGCTCCATCAAACAAATAGAAAATAACATATTATGCAACGAGTGGTGTAGCCATACGTGTTAAGTCACGTTCCATGTCTGCATTGGGTAGCTAGATGTTCAGAGATCTAAGATTCGTTCCCAGCGCTGTCACTCCCAATCTTTAACAGTAGTTTTACCCCCAGGGTTTACCACACTCCCATCCGGCTCCATAGCTAAATGGTTAGTGCACTAGGCTTTGGCCCCAAGGGCCCCTGGTTCTGTTGCTTGCCGAGCCATCAGGGATTTTAATCTCCTGGGGTTAATTCCCGTGGCTCGGGGACTGGGTGTATGTGACGTCTTCATCATCACTTCATCCTCTTTGCGACGCGCAGGTCGCCCACGGGCGTCAACTAGAAAGACCTGCACTCGGCCTCTCCGGAGGCCACACGATTATTATTATTATTATTATTATTATTATTATTATTATACCACACTACCTCCAGGAAAACGCCGGGATGGCACCTTATTTCAAGTCCTGGGGTACCTACCTTAATGCTACACCCTACAAACTACAGTTGCACACACTGCAACCATAGCAACACACACCCAAGTACACGTGGCTGAAACACTGTTCACCTGTTCGATGCGTTCCTTCACAACCATTCCACGCCTCGAAGGTGATGAATTTACACCCTCTTCTAAATCTGCCACCACCACCAGCTTCTTCAGTGAGACAGTGTTGGGGTGTCAACTTCCACATCATGCGATTGTAGAGAAAGTGCTATTCCCATCCAAGGGAGTCACATTATTGTTGTTGTTTCATTTGAGGGACTTGGACATCATTGTCATTCAGCCCCGTGTACTTGGGTGCAAGTGCAAATTTTTCAGATAACCTGCGTTTTTGTGATGGCTGTATTAGTATGTATATTTGTAATTATTATGTTATAAGACTAATTCTACACACACCCAAGTACACGGGGTTACATGACCAGGATGTCGCTAAGCCCCTTAAAGAATTAAAAAAACTCTATCACAATATCTTCCCTCTCTGAAAGTTTTAGTTCACATAGACATCCATGGATGTGCAGCAAGCGCCTCACATTCTGACCAGACTGTACAGTCCAGTACAAGTCCTGGGGTTACGTAGCACTAGATTATAGCGTCACGACTCACAAAAGGGACCAATGTGATCTGTGGTGACGATTCTCCAGCCTCACCTCAGCTCCAAAAGTGTCATTGTGTTATGACGGCTGAAGAAGCGCAATCTCTTGCGTCCGACTGTGGAATGTTGTGATGACTCAGTGAACTTAAACTTTCAGAGGAAAAATTTGTCAGGTTAGGTTAATGGCATCTAAAATACCCTTATTTAAACTATTGGTAGATTACTGTTGTTAACATTCTTCCAAAACTGAAGGAATCAGTGATTTCTTATCTGGCGCGTGGTGGGATGTAATCTGTGTGCAGGGCAGGAAACATGCTGGGTACAGGTAGGCCCGACGAGAGGGAGGGGTAAACGGGGCTGTAGCCCTGGGGTCCGGTCTTGCTGAGGGGCCAGAGAAAGTCCAGAGTAGACAAATTTATCCAATTTTACGTATTTGCTAACAAATTTGACATTTTATTATATTCAATGTATCTGAATCAATTGAGTATGCTACAAAATACTATAATGAGAACATGTAAATAACCATTATCTTCATATCTTCGCGGCCAGAGAAATAGTAATGTTTCCACTGTTTATAGGGAGGGAAGTTTCTAAACATTTCATCTCGATCTAATAGCCGCTAAGCTACATTTATGAACCTTCGAAAGTTCGAATTTTAGAACATAAGATTGTGAAAGGCGTTGAACTTGTTCTTGTAATGAGAGAGAGTAAAATTTTCTGTCACATACAACAGAAACGACATTGCAAATTTACAATGAACAAAATTAGTAAGTTCCAAAAAAAAGTAAATTAAAAAAATCAAAGTTTTTTAGTGGGCCTAAAAAAAAAAGATATTTATACGATGTCACGGGAACGAAACAATATAGAGGGGACCCGTAACTCCCAGCCCTGGGTACAGGACTATGTCAATAGGAACGCGCAAAATATCTGCAATATCACGGGGAGAATACTACTCAAGGACGATGAGTGTTTTAGAAATATCTCGATTGTCCTGACAATGAATTTCGTGGTATCCTATTTTCACCACCAGCCAAATGCCGGAACGGTTCCTTTCAAGAGGACCACGGTCAACTTTCGTGACCTTTTCTTCATTAGACCCAAGTGTTGGCCACCTGGGGCCTGTCACTATCCCCAGTTGTATCTGCTGACAAAGTGTGTTCAGCTCCAAGACACCGTCCTCGCGACGGTAGAGGAATGATCCCTGGTAGAATCCGTGTGTGAAGCCGAGCTGGGAGGATAATAATAATAATAGTATTATAATATCGTATGGCCTCGAGTGCCGGGTGCAAGCTTTGTTAATTGACGCTCAGAGGGCAACTTGCATGTCGAATTATATCGCTCCTTGAACCGCTATGAAAATCAAGGAGGTTGGATATCTAAGCACATTGACACTATAGCGCTTTCTAGTACAGAAATGAGGAACTTTGTGTTGTCGGAAAATCCCGAGATTAATTTTGCCATTATAAACAAGGCCTACTGAATTCAAATTGGTTCTTTAACATGCCAACATCGAATGACATGCGTATCGTGATTTTTGTCGCCTTTCAAAAATCACTGACCATGGCCAGGAACAAACCTGCAAGCTTGGGGTTGGCAGTCCGACACGATAACCACTCACCCACCGTGGCAAGCAGCTGGGAGGATAAGCGATAAAAGGAAAAAAATACCGTACACTAAAACCATTCAAATATTTTTGTAGGCTACATTGTTAAATACCATTCTACACAAGCAATTACATTTTGGGTATTTTAAAACATTACACCTGGCGTTTTTACCAATTTATTCAATCCTTGTTGAAAGGATGCCATGTTGTTGCTTGTACCCTATATAGTGGGAACTTCCTCCATGTTGCAAGTAGTTCTCAAATAACCAGAGTTCAGAGTTATACTTTTGTAATTCCAGTAAAATCGTGATTCAAGATGGAATGCTTCCTGAAATTCACTCACCCAAAGCTGATGCGCATGGTTTGGTTGCGGTAGAGGCGCAGAGAGGTCATCTCCTGGAAGAGTGACAGGACCTTCATCTCGCGCAACTGGCGAATGTAGAGATCAGGGATCCATAGCTCCTGCCGCTGCTCCCACGTCAGTTCAACGTGGCCCAGCACATTCTCCGTCATGATGATTCGGTGATCCCTCCAGTACACGTAGAGAAACACGTCCAGCGAGATTTCCTGTGTGAATACAGAGAAACAATCTCTATTACTCCAGGTCAAACAGGTAAATGTTCTTCATCTAGGATTACAGGATAGAGCTGCGTCGTATATCGGTGATTATTTCCCAATGTTTCGGCTGTCATTGCAGCAGCCCTAATCATGGGTCGGTACGAGTTGGTGTCCGCACTCAAAAGACGGTTATTGCGAGCCAGAGGTGCTTGCTTGCCCTGCATTGACGTCACGCTGCACCTCTGGCTGGCAATAACCGTCAGTTTGAGTACGGACACCAACTCGTACCTATGATTAAGGCTCTGCAATGAGAGCCGAAGCGTCGGGAAACCATCACCGATATACGACGCGGCTCCATCCTGGAGGCCTAGATAATAAACTAGACACCGGCCGCGAAAGCCTACGATCTAAATAGGAACATGTTCACTTTGTGCGGGTTGTCTTAGCGTTACATGAGGATCACCAAGTGCTTTGCAGTTACCGAGCAATGGAGCATATCATTCCATCCACTTCCCTGAAATACTAATTATATTTCACCACGTGGTGTATCGGCTAGCATTCTTGGTTATCGCCTTGGAGTCCCGGGTTCACATTCCAGCTCTGCTAAGAAATTTAATTCTGCTCTGAGGGCTGGAACGGGGCACACTGAGTCTCCTCCATGCGAATGCTGTGAAAGTACCCACGGTCACGTCTCTCTCATTTTAAATCAAGGCCCAAATACAAGGGACCCCCCCCCCCCCAACACACAGAGTTCCCGAGGATGATGACCATGATGAAGATATGCTTGACAAAACGATCTAACCCACATCTTATGGCGCAGTGGCTAGCAATCTTAGCTGTCACCGTGGAGGTCCGGGTTCAATTCCCGGCCTGTCTGAGGGCTGGAACGGGGTATACTGAGACTTGAGAGGCAGAACTGGGGAGAGGTGGGTTCGATTGCCACCTCAGCTATCCTAGAAGTGACTTTCCTTGGTTTCATACTTCTACTCCAAGAAAATGCTGGTGTGGTTTCTAACTTAACCCTTTATAGGTTAGTGGCCTGTATATTAAACACCTATCATAAGAAGAGTTTAGGTGCTAGTGGTTGAAACTTTCAGCCTAATTACAACAATTTTTCTTGTAGATGTAATATATTGAACCCTTATTGATTTTCCGATCAATAAGTTTTCATGATTATTATTATTATTATTCATATCCAGGCAGTACATGTTGAAGTGGGATACGGAAGGCAAGTTGAGTGTTGCAACGCTTGCGACAATCGTGGCGTTGGTAGCTATTCCTGTGGACGACCTGGTAAGTCGGGTTCAAGGCCAAAGTCAGGGTGAGCGCGCATATAATTTGGCGTCATTATGGGCGTGCCAGAGGTGAATTTCCAACCGATACTCGATTGAATCATCAAATCAGAAGAGAGGAAGCCTGACCCACGCGGAAATGAGCGTGCCATAAAAAAATGCGGGAAACCACGTGTATGAAGAACCGCTGATCCGATATGATTCCGCATGAGTGCATTGAGACGTTCAGATAAAAAGAAGAAGTTTGATACTAGTCCCAAGTCTGTGAGATAAAAACTGCAGATTATTTTTCTCAATTGCCCCTACCCTACTCCATTCTGCCAGTTTCAAATAAATTGATCGTTGGAGAGTAGCTCGACACACATTTTTTGATCAGGCTCGGAAGAGCACAGTTCACGCCAGTTTGAGTACACAATTTGATCAGGCGCTGAGGGCTCAGTTCACGCCAGTTTGAGCACACATTTTGATCAGGCTCGGAAGAGCATAGTTCACGTCAGTTTGAATAAACATTTTAATTAAGCTCTAGGGAGCCGAGTTCACGCCAAGTGGAGTCGAGATCTCGAGTTGAGATAAGCGCTACTCGGCATAAATAATTTGAGAGACCTTTAAATGCCAGTTGCGTGGCAGACTAAACTGTAATATTATTTTGTGTAATTTTTGTGATTTATATGTGCGTGTGAACCAAGCGAAAGCTTATATAGGGCCAGTTCTTCGTGGAGTAATCGCCCAGGACTCTTGAATGAAAGCCAGTAGTTCATAGCGATTCTAGCAGGATAGCATATTAATTTGAACATTTCTTTTTAGAAGCCATACCAAGATGTCTACTACAAGGTCGATTGGTGGGATGATGTGCAACGCCTCTACCAGAATAGCGATGATGATGGAGTACTTTTCCTGTGGGAAATGCTCTGGGATGGAGGTTGATTTTCTGCAAGCTGTTCGGTGATGTACAAACCATTGATTTATTCAATATGTAGCTAGATTAGACGCGGGAACGTTGTAAATAATTTTTGTTCATAGTTTTCTTGTGTATTTAGATTTTGTGTACCGGCACTCTTATCTATTTAAATGTACGTTGGCACATGACCAAATTTGTTTGATTGTGTATTTTTTCTTATGAGTCATTATTAATATGCATGGTGCGTGCATTGGATTGTTTTATTCATGCGAATGCGAAGTTCGTCTTGGATGATAAATGGTGCTTTAATTCAAATTCATTTAAATTTGGAGAAGGGGGTAAATTTGATTAGACGTTTTACGAAAAGGTTTTTATTCATACTAGGGTTGCCGAGAGCAACAGGTTAAGATGTCACTGTAGAACACCTTAGTTCTATATTTTGAGTTTTTTATATCCCTTTTCAGGAGCTTCCGTCACGGACTAGATTGGGAGCGCAAGTCGGTGGAAATATTTATGTCTTTTATTTCAGGTTTCTGTCAAACCCATACGTGTGATTCTGGTGTGTGTATCGTGTCAATGTGTGTGTATTGGTTCTTCGTGATGAGGGGTAGAATGTGTCTACTGCCCTCAATATTGATTGTATTTTGATGGAAAGGGGGAGCGCTCTTGGAGGCTACCTTACCTGGTCCTGTGCTGATTCTTGGATTTCCGTGGGAAATGCTAAGATTTTTTTTTTTACACACACACACGTAATATGTGCTATTGGGAGCACGCTTCTTCGAGACCCAAGACATTGCTACGGCAGGCCGAGGTATTTGACACGTGGGTTGACAGATGTTGCAGATTCCACTTTGCGCCCGTCTATGTCTGGTGATTCATCATGTAGGCAGTCCAGCTACGACCGACTGACCCCTTTAAGCTATCTGTAGCAAACCTGTTCCTTTAATGATCGTTGGATCATACTAATTTGGGAGTTCGCCATGTCCATCACGAATACCGCATATCGTATGAAAAGAAATATTTGTTGTTATGATGTAAATGTTGGCTTGAGCCTAGTGATTTCTGTGACTCATTTTATTTGCTTATATTTCATATTTTTGTTTGTCTTGACCCCGTCGGGTGTATTTGTATTTAATATAAAAATGGCAAGCGGCCATGTGTGTATTTTTCTTGTTGTTGCTCACGTGTTGATTTACTTGTGTTGGTATAAAAATTCCTAATTTATAGGCGTTAATGTGTCTGCTACGGCAATTCTTTTATTTCAATTTAATGCGGAAATTATTTGTCTTATTCAGTGTAGGGAGTGTCGGATAGTTAATTAGTATTTAGATTGTGTTCCTAGTGTCTGTCTAGCTCTAAGACAATGCAGATTCGTCCCCTGAAGGTTTACTGGATGGTAACGGATCTCGCACTAATTGTACACATCGTATCGCATGTAGAAGAGCCGCACACGCGCATGTCATTGCAGTAATTAGGGACATTTGGTCCAGAGGTTTACGATCTCTCCTGAGATCTGGCCTGGTTTGGCACTTTTATTAATTCAAGTGGGTGTCTTTTGGGAAGTCTTTTTTGTTTTTGTTGCAAATATTGTAAATTTTGTTGATCTGTTAATTAAATTCGTATGTTTTAATCCTGGTATTCACTTTCTCCTGCATGATATTTTGTTATATGTTACCCTGCATTTTAAGAAGAGCTCAATACAACAACTTTACGAAATGGACCGTTACACTCCCCGAAATCGAGTCTCATATGCTTCTTCGCAAGGGTTCAATATGTACCTCTTTGAACTAGGCTACATAGTATGTATTACAAAAATATTAAAAATACACCAGAAAATAAAACAGAAATATACAAATTAAAATGAAATAAATATTAATTAAAATTAAATTAAACTGAAATATTTAAAGTAAGATTATAAAATTAAAAATCATGAACATATGTGCAAATATTTTGTATAATTATAAATAATATTAATAATATTAGAGCCTCCGTGGCTTAGGCGGCAGCTCGCCGGCCTCTCACCGCTGAGTCCGTGGTTCAAATCCCGGTCACTCCATGTGAGATCTGTGCTGGACAGAACGGAGGCAGACAGGTTTTTCTCCGGGTATTCCGGTTTTCCCTGTCAAAATTTCATTCCAGCAACACTCTCCACTATCATTTCATTTCATCTGTCATTCATTTAATCATTGCTCCAGAGGAGTGCGTCAGGCCTCGGCAGCAGGCACAGTTCATATCCTCGCCGCTAGATAGGGGCTTCATTCATTCCATTCCTGACCCGGTCGGAGACCGGAAACAGGCTGTGGATTTTCATTTCATTTTCATTAATAATATTGAAGAATAATTAATATTAAACTAATTTAAATCAAAATTCATAGAGTTAAAACGAAAATTAAAATACAGTAAATACGAAGAAAAGATACAGTCGGTCTGAGAGACTAGACTTTATATCATTTCAAATGACGCATGCTACAAACGCTACACATGTTAGAAAGGTTCAGGAGGGCTCTTTCAACATTCTCCATTACCCATTAACTTAGGCTTCCCGCGTGGGGAACGGAGAGCGGGAGGTGCACTCTGCTGCATGACGTCACGCACTCGCCGTCTCCGAATCGCATAACGCCAGACCCCAGGAGTAAACTCAGACTCAACAGACTCCATTACCCTTTAACTTAGGCTTCCCGCGCGGGGGCTGCATGACGTCACGCACTCGCCGTCTCCGAATCGCATAACGCCAGACCCCAGGAGTAAACTCAGACTCAACAGGCTCCATTACCCTTTAACTTAGGCTTCCCGCGAGGGGGCTGCATGACGTCACGCACTCGCCGTCTCCGTATCGCATAACGCCAGACCCCAGGAGTAAACTCAGACTCGGTGCATATGCACTGAACAACATGATGACGTCATACACGCCGTAACCCTAACGCATAACGGTAGACCAAAGCATAACGATGAAGTCGACAAGATCATTTGAAATTATAAAATACAATTTGAAAAATGTGGTCTGCCCTATGCTTTCTTCCCTTACACACAACTATCACAATAACACAGGTTATCAAACAAATCCACGGGGCTACATGACTGTGATGTCGTAAATTGGAAAGTACTGCAAACAGGGAATCACACTAGCCTCGTGAGGTAACACTGTCGTGCAAGGCGGGACAGGCTACCCTAAGCTTGTGGATATTACCCGTCCACACATCACCAGTTAGTGTAAGAGCTCAGTAGTGACTCTACAATAAACACAGTAGTACTCAGGAACTGAGTGTCTCCTACATGGTTTGCAGGCCTGCATGAAGTAGACCTACGGTTTGTTATTATTTCATTATAGGGCTATGGGAATCTTGTTTAACAACCCCGTGTACTTAGGTGTCTGTTATTTTTAGCCTATTTTCAATTTTGAAAAAATAGGCTTATGAGATCACCTTTTGTCCGTGTGTGTGTGCGTGTGTGTGTGTGTGTGCGTGTGTGTGATTCGTGTGTGTGTCCCCCCCTAATAAAATCGAAACGGCTGGAGCGATTTCAATGAAACTCGGAAAGTTCATAGCACTATTCCCGGCGACCTCGACCGTGCCCTTCAAATTTTGTTACTTCTCTCCAATCCAACATGGCGGCTGTGCGAAATATTTCACTAGCTTCAATATCTCCGAAACTATTACCGATATCGCCCTGAAATTGTGTACGGTGATAAAGGGCACTACTAGAAGTTCACCTATGAGACTTTCAAAAACCTGGTGACTACAAAACCAACATGGCGGCCAAGCGAAGTTGAGACATTTAAATAGACTTTTCTCGCGATTTAACTATCTAAATGTAATGAAACTTGGTACAGCAAATGTTTATACACATTGTAATGCACTGGAGTCTAATTTAGTTCAATTGTTTACATAACCTCAAAATGGCGGCTGTGCGAAATATTTCACTGACATTCTATATCTCCGAAACTATTACAGATATCACCCTGCAATTTTGTACGGTGATAAAGGGTACTGATACAGGTATACCTATGAATATTTCATAAACCTGTAAAGTACGAAACGAACATGGCGACCAAGCGAATTTAAAATATTTTAATAGACTTTTCTCGTGATTTAACTCTCTGAGCGCAGTGAAATGTGGTACAGTAATTGATTTTGCAGATTGTAATGCACTGCCATCTAATTTAATTCAATTGCTTACATAACCTCAAGATGGCGGCTGTGCGAAATTTTAAAATTAAGTTTAATTTCTTGTGTCGTAATCATGCGATCGAAGTGAAAGTTTGAATAATGAACCTAGGCAATAATTGTCCATGAATGGTACATAACTCTATGGCCTATACACATAACACTCCTAAATGGTGAGCTCCCGAAATATTTAGACGGTTCTCAATATCTATGAATCTTTTACAGCAACCAAACTGATTTTTTTATGTTCATAGAGACTATGAACATATGTTCACCTATAGGACTTTCAGGAACCTGGTGAGCACAAATCCAACATGGCGGCGACGCGAAGTATAAATATTTAAATGGACGTTTCTCGCGAATTAACTATCCGGGTGCCGTGAAACGTTGCACGTTAAATGCTTATACAAATGTTGATCCACTGGCATCTAATTTATTTCAATGATTTGCATTATCACAAGATGGCTGCTGTGCGTAATTTTAAAATCTCGTTTTTACTTCTTGTTGTCTAATCATGCGATTGAAGTTTGAATACCACACGTACACAATAATCTTAATGTAATAGTACAAAAATAAAAATCCAACCTGGCGACCATCTGAAATATTTAGACGGTTCTCAATATCTACGAATCTGTTACAGCAATTAAACTGAAATTTTGTATGTCGATTGTGGCAGTTAACATAAGTAGGATATATGAAAATAGGCTGTATAGTTCTTCACGGAACTACTTGTTTTTTCTGGTAACCTGTGTTTCTGTGATAACTGAAGTAGGTGTGTGTTACTATACTTAAAGAGCTTATTTCCAGAGTGACGTAAATCCATGAAATGCAAAGCTTCAGAAATCCCGTTTTTGTTTCTTCGTATAATGAAATTCAGATATGATTATGAATATAATGTAATTTCAGTCATTACTTTTATACACATCCTGACATTGTGCTCTATAAATCTCCTATCAATGGAAATGGTGGTAATCGTCTCCTGTAAGTTGGAGTTAGGACGTTTTGGAAATAAATCATATATTGACACACGCTATGAGTGGCATCTATGAACATTTAAATGGTTTAAACACAACAAACACAAACTGATGCTCTACATATTCCTCAAAGTTAGCCATGGCCTTGATTTAACACGCGATGTCCAGAGAGCCATCGGATTGGTCAACATGGATATAAGACACATTGGAAATAAATACACGTTGGAGTTACGTCACTTTGCAAATAAACTTACTTTTTAGATCTCTGTTAATATGGGATATAGGCCTACGACGTATTGCGACTTAAAACCTTTGCTATAGCCTACTTTGAGAGAATCTATAAACTTGCTTACGCAGGAAAAAACTAAAAAACCATCAATTTTGGATTTACGTCACTTTGGAAATAATCTCTTCAATTGCCCGGGATTTGGAATAGGGTACCATATCGACACACGAAGGATGGCAGCTGTTCGTGCCGGAATTCAAGCTGTGGATCTTGGCAGAACTGGGAATCGAACCCAGGCCTCCGCACTGATAGCCAAGAATACTAGCCACTATGCAATGAGGCGTAAATATATTTTTATTAGCAACTCGCCCGGGAACAGTTATGAATTCATTACGTGCTAGCTCGTAAACTGTCGCTACAGTAATTGAATGGAGATTGTTGGAAGAAATGAAAACGTAAAATCACTTATAGTGGGCGATGTATTGAAGATAGAGATATGCTCTCGCGGACTTTTTTGTAGGACTTTTCATTCTGAACAATTCTTACACTCATAGTATATTGATATTTTCAACGTAAGCTTAAAAAGCGCACGGACGCCATGTTTTGTTCGACTTTTTCAGTGAAATCGTTACTGATCGGCTTCCTTTGATCATAAATAAACTATTTTATACAGAAACCTTCCTCGAGGTATCATTTACAGAATGGTGAAAACCGCATCAAAATCCATCCAGTGGTTCCCGAGATTACACGTCATCCAAGAATCGGGGACTTTGTTTTGTACAAGTAGAGATACTGTATATCATGGTCAGTATCCGAGTCTTCGGATCTTGTTTCAACTTTTTCTTCAGTATCAGAGTCACCAATTTCCTTGAAATGATCATCAACTAGCGATTCATTATCTTTCAGCAGAGGCGACACACCTGATCTACATCCTTAGGTTTTCGTAAGGCATATTCTCTTTACTGATATTCACTAAGGCACCGTACCAAACCAAATAATCGCTATAACAACGCAGCTGCAACTCAGGGACAGAATTTTACATCATTGGGTGAGTCCCACACGACACAGCAGATGGCAAAAGTTACACGTGTGGAGTTATTTTTAGGCTCGTGGCTCGTCATTTCACAGCTTCAGGGAAACGCTTACTAAGGTATGGTGTTAGATGTCCCTACACCAGTGGTTCCCAACCTTTTCCAGCTGACGCCCCCTTTTCAGATACGGGAGGCCATCGCCCTCCCCCCGCCTCTCCACTCGTCGCTTCTATAACCTCTTCGATAAACTGACGCGGAGGATATTGACCTAACCTAATAACACTACTTAATGGAGTAATTATTTCTGAAAAAAGAATATGAAGTATGCGCTTTATATCTATTACATACTAACTTCATTTTAGCACAATACAAAGAACACACTTTTACAATAAATCCTTAAATTAGTCAACACATGCCAGTGAGAGGGTTGACACTGTTTTCTGTTCGTAAGATTCGGTATGTTTGGTTTGATATTTGACAGAGCACAGCGGAGATCACTTGCGCTGATTTGTTTTCATGACACTCAGCGTTGAAAATCCTGACTCACATAAATACCTGTATGTCGTTTAAAATGGGACAATGACACGCAATGCAAATTTGGCTATTACAGGATACACTGCAAGACAGTTTACTCAAAAGTCACCCAGTCCTAATATTTTGGAATCATCTTTTAGCTTTGAATCACACTTCAAATCTATGGCTTCTTCTTGAAGTTGTGCTGGCAGTGCTTCAATGTCAATGGCAAACGGATTTCTTGTTAACATCCATGACCATTCATCCGACGAGATATCAGGCAAGTAGAAGTTGAATTCTTGTGTCAGAGAATCAAAATGTGACTGAATGTGCACCTTAAGTTTATTACTATCACGTTCATTTTCCGGAAAAATTTCATTAAGGCGAAGAAAGGATGAAAAGTTGTTCAACCGGAGCCGGCGATTCCATAAATGCATTTTTTTTTTCAGGAAAGCTCTGATGGTAGACTATCATAAGCAAGCATAATACTAGAGTTTTTGCCTTGGAGCTTTTAAGTTCGAACTGTTCAAAGCTTCAAGGAAATCACAAAGATATGGCAATGAGACGATAAAATTGGCGTTGATTTTGCTCTTTAAAACACAGCAAATTCCTTATTTCACCTCCAACCTCGCGGCTCCGCAGAGGTTTGTGTCGATAGTTGGCAATTACCAGGGCTTTTGAACGATTGACTTGGCAAGACAATCACTTGGAGAGATTCGAAAATGTTTATTACACATAATTGTGATATTCGAATTAAAAATACTTAATTCGGAAATCACTTCACGCCCCCCTTGATGAAACCCCACGCCCCGCTAGTGGGGGGGTTAGCGTCCCCTTAAATCTTAATTGAAGCCTGGAGGCGAGTTACTACAATACCTGTGTTGTTGTCACCTGCCCGATGCGGTCCGATGATTGACAAAGCTATCTCACACCACTGCTGAAGTACAGTCATTGGCAAATATAATGGCGTTCTGTTCGTAACTATGTGACGTGTACTTCCACGTCACACAATACATCAACGTGGACTGTACTGTCTGCACGGTGGTGTCGTTACGTGCTCAAGTCTGGAATTCCATTACAACAGACCGGTGGTGAAAACTGTGAAGCGAGAGGGCTAGAGAGTGACTGTGTACAGGCTCACCCGCAAGCTTCAAGGTCAAGGGCAATCGTCTAAAACAAACGTCCGGCTTGTAAAACTAAAACGAACCATGGAGCTGTCATACCCATGCGCGACTAACGAAGAGTTTTAAAACGGGGGATTGAGAATATTAATAATAACTTTTTACAGTATTATTCATAAGTCTAAAACAAAAATATGTTGTAATCAGCGTAACCGCAACCTTCGGCCGCAGCGTATGCCATTTTTGAACAGCTGACTGTGTAGAGTTGGTGTTCTGTGCCACTAGCGCCGGCCTAATAGTGGAGCGCGCTTGAACTCGGTCAGTGATAACACTATCTCTACTTAGTATAAAACCAAGTCCCCGATTCTTGGATGTCACGGGTAATCTCGAGAACCACTGGATGGATTTTGATGCGGGTTTCGCCATTCTGTAAATGATATCTCGAGGAAGGTTTCTGAAGAGAATAATTTATTTATGATCAAAGCAAGACAAGCAGTAACGATTTTAGTGAAGAAGTCGAAAAAGAAAACCTGGAGTCCGTGCGATTTTTAAGCTTACGCTGGGCAAACCGTTAAAATATCAATATGCTGTAAGAGTAAGAATTGTTCAGCATGTAAAGTCATACAAAATGTCCGCGAGAGCATATGTCTATCTTCAATACATCGCCCACTATAAGTGTTTTTACGTTTTCATTTCTTCCAACAATCTTCATTCAATTACTGAGGCGACAGTTTACGAATGTTTCACAAAACGCAAGCTCCTAAACCAGAGGGAGTTAGAAGATGTGGTTTCTACCAAAATCTCCAAATCGTCTCAATAGTACAGACAAATCTTGCATTTCTTGAAAAGTCAACGGAAATATATTTATTTGTTTACAAAGTACTTTTAAACAAATAAACAAGACGATAGCCCCTGGCAGAACTGTATCGCGTACAGCCCGCATAGCTCTCGAGTTGGGCGGATAGTCTGTACACATGGGGCACACACAACCCATTATGCGAGAGTTCTCACACGGGTCCCCTAGTGCATTCTACTCGTCATGGTATTTGTTTAACATACACGGAGATCTTCGTTTTAGTTGTGTTACTTAACCATTTTGTTGGTCGCGTGGAATACTATTGTAATCCAGGTTCATTTGTTTTATATATAGGAACATAATACACTAGATTTTGGTACATAATATTCAGTACCTGTCCTAGAAGGCCTCTCCACTACAATCACCGTGCACTATTACATCAATGTCCACTAGCGTGTCAGTGGCATACCAGAGAGTTAACTGGGATTACAACTGCACTCCACGCGACTATTTACGTAACTTCGTTTGAACTGAGTTGCTTTCCTTGTTTTTATTTGCAAACTATTAACACTCCGTCTTGAGGAAAGAATTCATGATGAAAATGAATAAATGTAAAACAAAAATATTGGAATGCAGCCCAAATAAATCAGAAATCCCTATGGACATAAATTGGCAGGTGCAAAACTAAAGGAAGTACGAGACTTCTGTTACTTAGGAAGCAAAATAACCAGTGATGGACGAAGCAAACAGGATATAAAACGTAGATTGGCTCAGGCAAGGAAATCACTTCTACAAAAAAAAAAAAAAAAAAAAAAAATCTGATTGACATCGAATATAGATGTAGGTAATAGGAAGTAATTTTTGAAAGTCTTTGTCTGGATCGTGGCGCTCTATGGAAGTGAAACTTGGTCTATTGGTGCAGCAGAAGAGAGGAGAATTGAAGCGTTTGAAATGTGGTGTTACAGGAGAATGATGAAGATCAGATGGGTAGATAGGGTTACAAACGAAGAGGTATAAGGACGAGTGGGAGTGACTGCTGGTGACTGCTATTGAAGAGAAGATATGACACCCAGGAATAGCAAGCTTAGTTATGGAAGGAAGGGTCGAGGACAAGAACTGTACGGGTAGACTAAGGTTAGAATATATTAAACAGATTGCCTGGGATGTAGGGTGTGGTAGCTATGTAGAGATGAAACGATTAGCTCAGGACAGGGAGACATGGACATCTGCATCAAACCAGTCAAAATACTGAAGACTCAAACAACAACATAGCACGAAATGGCTATGTTAACTGTTCTTTTCAAGTTTTTGCTAAATACGGGAAATATTACCAAATTTCCTTAAAACATTCAAATCATATAAGATTTTCATGCTGTGTCAAAAAATGTGGTATTTCATGTATTTGTCTATGATTAGTATATTTATCACACTCCATCCTTCTTATAAACTCGAAAATCAAAATTTTATAGCAAAAGAAAAGGTAATGAAATACCCATTAAAATAGGCCTATGATTGTAATCCACGCAACTACTGGCGTTACATTTTCGAGCGCGACCACGGGGGGTTAAGGACACTGAGTTGTGTCAATGGATTATTCTACACCAGGGGTGCCCAACCTTTTTTAAATAAGGGCCACATTGTAAATAAGAGGGCTGTTTTTTAAGTAAGGGCCGTTTTTTTTAAATTAACTGAACATTTTATTTTGAAACCACATTTTTAGGTTTGACATACCTTCCTCTATTTTTCTACATAGTTGCCTTGTTTATTTAGGCACTTTTCATACCTTAAAACTAAGTTCTGAAATCCCTCTGAATAAATGTTTGCCGCCTGCTCTGACAACCAAGAATTCACACTTGAGGAAAATCCATTGATAGAGTGGTTATCATGAATCTTCGGTCCTCGTGAATTTTCGTGTCAATTGCAGTCACCAAGTCATCTGTGATCACAGACCTGAGCGTTCATCGTCATGAACATTTTCACGGCCACTTTTGAACTCGCGTACCCATTTTCGCACTTCACCTTCCGTCGTTGCATTATCACCAGTCACCTCACAAACCTGACGATGAATGTCTGCAGCCGACATGTTTCTTGCACTCAAAAAACGTATCACAGATCGTACCTCACACGCGTCGGGCGAATCAATAATCTTGAGGATTGTAAAAACGTACAGTTCAGCGTACAGGTTAGCTACACAGCTCCAACTGACGCCTGCTTGTTCGCAAAGGATGCCGGGAGGTAGCGCGCACGCTTGTTGCGGCGTGCGCATTAATTACGGGCTTAAAAAATCGACCCTTACTTAAAAAAAAGCCCTCGTAGTTGGGGGACATTGCGGACCAATAACACTCCGAGGGGTTTGGGGGTTATGGAATGTTTTTAAAAATATAGGTGCATTATGGCGAGATTTGTGGCTGTCTGACGTTAGTTTTCTTAGTAATGTAGCAGTTTTCTATATTTATATGTAGTGGATAAAAAATTAAACACTAAGAATAAATTTACATAATTTTAATAAATCCCATTAAAATAGAAGTACGATGATATTCAATACACATACAGCATGAATGACAAAGAGTATTTATGCTCATTTGACACAATTATTAATCAAATTATGAGTTCAAGTTCATGATGATTAAGTTCAGTGCGACGACTGGAACTGCTTTGGGTAGCGGTGCGCGCCTACTTGTTTGTCCAGTTGGCTTTAGTTGTTTCAAAGTTTTGGCAACATGGCGCGGGCGCGGGCGCGGGCGCGGGCGCGGGCGCGGGCGCCGAGAATAGTCTCGTAGGTTGGACAGTCCTGTTCTACACCATTTAATAGAGCCTACACATTTTGAAATCATTATTCTTGCACTTCTATTTGGAGGATGGTTATTAATTTATCATTAGGCAAAGCCATCTGCTGAATGTAACCCACAAGGACTTTTGTAGAATGCGATGTTCGATACGTAATGTTGTTGGATTGTGCAGTGGCTAGCATTCTTACCTGTCCCCGCGGAGGTTCTGGTTCGATTCCCGGCTCTGCCAAGAAATCAATTCTGGTCTTAGGGTGGGACGGGGTACACTCTGTCTCGTGACGTAAAACTGAGAAGAAGCGGGTTCGACGTCTACCTCAGCCATCCTGGAAGTGATTTTCCGTGGTTTCCCACTTTCACTCCAGGCGAATGCCGGGATGGTTCCTAACTTAAGGCCACTGCCGCCTTCTTCCTAATCCTATCCCCAATTTACAAATACACACACACACATTAGTACAGCCATCATAATTACACTGGTTATCAGACAATTTCCACACACACACCCAAATATACGGGGCTACATGACCACGATGTCGCAAAGTCTCTAAATGAATAATAATAATAATAATAATAATAATAATATCGTATGGCCTCGGGTGCCGGGTGCAAGCTTTGTTAATTGACACCCAAAGGGTAGCTTGCATGTCGAATTTTGTTGTTCCTTGAAGCACTATGAAAGTCAAGGAGGTTAGATATCTAAGCTCCTTGAACACTATAGTGCTTTCTAGTAGAGAAATGAGGAACTTTGTGTTGGCGGAAACTCCCGAGATTAATGTTGCCATTATGAACACGGCCTACTGAATTCAAATGGGTTCTTTGACATGCCAACATCGTGTGACATGGTGTCGTAATTTTTGCCGTCTTTCAAAAAAAAAATCGCTTACCACGGCCAGGAGCGAACCTGCAAGCTGAACGACACGTTGACCACTCACCCACCGTGGCAACACATTAACAACAACATATTTTACATTCATCAATCGTTTCAACCCTCTGAGTACTGACATTTTCTTTTACCTTACTCTGTTAAGTATTTCTTCTTCTTCTTCTTCTTCTTCTTACAAGGGAAATATCAGGTAAGACAGGTCGAAATCTATCTTGAAACTTTGTGGACGCAATCGTTGTACTGTAAGAGGACAACGTGCGGAAAATCAGCCGCCAGATTGAACTGCAAGGCTCCGAAATCATGTGGAGAATCTCTCATATAAGACAATGGGAGGTAGCGAGTACCGTACATGTGTGAATGAACAGCCCTGACCGCCCAAGCACTCAAAACCGGTAGGAAGGAGCTACTCGCTCCAGTCAGCATATACGCCCCGCCTCACTACTACTCCGAGTGCTACAGGGATGTCCAGCTTCTCCAGCCGTCATGCCTGCGTACCGGGATGTCAGGTATGATTTCGGAGCCTTGCAGTTCAATCTGGCGGATAATTTTCCGCACGTTGTCCTATTACAGTACAACGATTGCGTTCACAAAGTTTCAAGATAGGTTTCGACCTGTCTTAACTGATACTTCCCTTGTTAGTCATTAGTCACTTTGCAGTGCCCTTTCCATAACAGACACTGTTCTAAAGGCACAATACAAGTCCGCCAGAAAAATGTATACACTCTTTACGGAACAAATACTATTTATTTTGTGCTTCTTTTACATTTAAAATTTGATTACACATGTAGTACTGTCTTCAGTTAAACATATGGTTACATGAGATGTTCGAAATGTTCACCGTTGGCTGCCAGACACATAGCAGAACGACGAGCGGTCGCTGCAACGACGCCCGTCAATGTTTGAATGGGGACCGCTGCACATGCCGCTGTAATCTCCTGGCGAAGGGTCTCCAGCGTGCGCGGCTTACGTCGATAGACTTGATTTTTCACAGTTCCCCACAAGTAAAAGTCCATAGGGGTAATATCTGGCGACCGTGGGGGGAACTCAATGGGCCCTCTTCGTCCAATCCAATGTCCCGGCAGATTGTCATCCAGGAAAGCTCTTACTGCTACATGGTAGTGTGGTGGCGCCCCGTCCTGTTGGTAGAAGACTTCATCATCGGCTCCATAAAGCGCACGTAAAGCTGGTAAAATTAATGTGCATAACATTCCCAAGTACACTGCTACAGTGACAGTACCATCAAAGAAAAAGGGTCCTAGTAAGCTCCTCAATGACAGTCCACACCAAACATTAACCTCTGGTAGATTGACCGCCTTGTCCACATCAACATGCGGATATTTCGGAGCCCAGTAGACACAGTTATGTCGATTCACTGTTTCATTAAGTTTAAACTGGGCTTCATCAGTCCACACTAACTTCGTCAGAAATTGTTCATCTTGGGTGACCATTTGCTGATAGCATGCGCAAAATTGCATTCGACGATCGGGATCATCCTCATTAAGCGCATGCAGTAATCGTGGGATGTAAATTTTCCACTTAGCTGTTTTCAAAATCCGTCGTACACTTGTACTGCTATTCCCCACTTCCCGCGCACATTGCGTAGGAGACTTCTGTGGAGAATTAGCAAACCTTTCCAACACGTGAGCCGACAAAGCAGGACTAGTAGCTGTACGCGTTCTTCCCGATCTTCCCTTGTGAATATCACAAATCGTTCCATGCGTCTCAAACTTCCCAGTAATGCGTTTAATTGTTAGGCGTGTTGGGAGTACTTTTTCAAACTCCCTCCTCCACTGACGTTGCACTTCAACGGTATTACCAAACCTGATAAACCACTTCAGAATGTACATTCGCTGCTCGAACGTCAAGCGTGCTCCAGCCATTTCGTTTTCCCACTATCGTGATGTAAGTACCGACATCTGTTGAGCGAAAGACCATACTACAACATTTAAAAACAATGATAACAGTTGACAATGTCCATATCCCGATATCGTCTGACAAAGAGTGTATAAATTTTTCTGGCGGACTCTGTACATTCAGATTGAATATTGTACACAACCGCCATCTTGACTTTAGAATATTAAAACAACAACATAGGATGGAATAGAGTGACAATGAAGATAATTGACCAGAACATATATTTTATAAAAGTCTTACGGCTGGAAAGGCGAAATTTATATCTTCAAGATGCATTAATCCCCTTAATTAAGTGATTTAAGCCATCCGTGGATATTATAAAGTAAATACTGTGCCAGTTTGAGGAGATCATCTGGTCACCACCAACCGTGTATGGCCTACCAGATAACCTCTTCCTCCGAACACATACCGACGAAGAGGATTGGAGTGCAAACCAAAAGGGCTCGCCGGCTGTGAAAGTCCCCTGTCCCAAGGATCAGGTTCCCATCATGATTTGCAAAGTCATAGACACACTTGTAATTCACTCCCCTCCCCACAAAAAAACAAGCTACGAAAGAAAGTAGTCCAGTCGTAAGTAAAGATCGTTGGAATTGTTTATTTATAAAATCCAACCCCTAGCCTAGGATCCGAGGGCATAATATTGGCTAATCCGCTATCTAATCAAAAAACATACACATAAAAAAAACTAACCCCTAAACTATAAAATTAAACCCTCGCGATCAGCTCTAATTACAAACAAAGGTTAGGCAAAACTGGGGAAAATGGTAAAAACCCAATAGAAATTACAATAGAAAAGGTAACGATATCATAGAAAGAATCATCGTGCCATAAATAACTAGTCACATATGACTGCAAAAATCTAAATGATGCTAAAGACCATCCCGCATTTACATTTAATGTTTATCTGTCTGAGCTAAACCTTGAATTACAGCAACATCTGATCCAACTGTCCGTGTATAAATTAAATAAAACTAGTATAACAGTCATTTCATTACAATCATACACATAACAAAATAGTGATACAACAACACTACAAAAAATAACAGTAGGGTTCACATAGGGAAAATACACTGAAACAAATTCAGAACACTCAATAATTCTTCTTATTACCCTGCCTACTTCGAAATGGAGACTGTTTGTTCCATCCGTCATCTAAAGGGTATGCGAATTCAGACAAGGCATGCTTTTGAAGAATGTCAAAACAAACATGTGGTACACGATCCACTAGTTGGCTACCCTTAGGTCAGCAACTGATTCCTGTCAAGTTTAACCATGTATTTCTCTAGAATTCCCCTCCTAGAGATATTTTATCTCAAGCACGTTGCATTGGTCCAAAATGTAAACAATCATGATCAAAGTTAAACAGTTGGTTAAGATTTAAATGAAGTTATAACCCTCGTCGATTTAATAGAAAAATTATATTTCATGATTTAGTTTTCTGATTATTACTATCATTGTTTAAGGGTATTATTGAATGACCAACAATGCAAGGCTAATGGACTGAAAACTAAACACAACAGAATGCACGTGGCACCTGTTTGTCAACAATAACACAAGTTATAATTCCTAATCGTAAGTATTTACAGTTCCTTACGAGATGTATGATTCAAATAATCATGGCAACATTGAGCACTAAGCGGCTCCAATATCATAAAGATGTGATTTAGATCACAATAACACTTCTCCAGATGGACAAGCAAAGTTCCATCTAAATACCATTCCCAAATATCTGCTCCACGGGATCACGCAAGAATTCACCTTAGCAGTCATCTCCATGAGTCTGCTGGCATAAAATCTGAACGGGAAACCACCCCCAATAAATCAACGTGTCAAAACACGGAAACAATCAATCACTTTAAGTGAGAAAATAAGCCTTCCAACAAAGCAAAAGTGTGGCTCTATTCATTAAGGAATACTCTGATAGTATACAAATACCTTGTCTATTCGCTTACAACATTTGCGAATTTAATTAAATAGTGGGAATGCAACTTCATAAACACCCTATACTCAATAATAACAATGATACAATTCTACATTTATGACTGAGCTCTATGAACGGCTCGATAAAAAAATCTGTCTAGCAGAAACAGGGTATGTGGTAATGCGTCAACTGTCCCGCTTGAGAAATCTAGTGTGCTGCTCTGCAGGTGAAATCAGATAACCTTGAGCGTCGAAAGCTGTCATCCTTACGGAGCTCAAGTGTTAACTTGCAAGCTTCACTGCGTGCAAAGTCTATCAACATGTAGAATAAACTGGTGTAATGTACTCAAAAATGTCTATTATATCACTTTGTGCACACACTAAAACAATGTCATTATCATTGGGATAACAATTCTTCGAAACTTGCCTTGAAAAATGAGGTCTAAACATAAGCTGCATCGCAGCTTGGCAAAGCATACTAAACGAAAGATATGTCACTTTTCAAAGCGATTGATAAGATACTCCACTGTCACAAAGAAAAGAATTCTCCACAAAAGAACGTGCGCAATGCACTCATCGTAATTAAATGTTCTTACAAACGCCATTCTCCTGGCTTATTATTGCAAATGATACAATTTAATGTTGAAAGGTCGGTTACAGGTGCTTTAACTATAGTCGCTCCCATTCTCTAAATTGATTCACCTTGAATCAAGGTTCTGAGACCTTAAAAATGTATTTTACAAAATTGGTAGATGCGTAACCTTTACGACATCGAAATGATACGACCGACAGTGGCGTATTTATTCCTTCAATAAAAGGGCCTCAAAGTTATCAAAAGAAAATAATCTTACTTTGAGCAGGTTAAATCAAACAAAACATTGCTCCTTCCCAGCTGATGTCCATTCTAAGGACTATACAAAATTATGACACATATTTGCACCCCTCTGAGGTGTCTAACTCAAAGGCATAAGCTGTCTGCCAAAAATGCGGAAGCTTATGGAAATGAAAGTATGCCGTCAGCGGCATCTACATAAATACAAGACCTACCTAAATGACTGTTATATAACGGTTGACTACAACTAATCCACCCCCGAGACCAGAACCAAATACAAGTAGAAATTGACGTAAACTCACGGCAGCATGTTTCTCACAGAGAAACATCCCAGGCTTCGAATTCATGGATCAATCCTTGTGTTCCCAGGTGGTAATAATATTTCCTCGGCCATGGTTTGCGCAATTCTAGTGTCAGCTTCCATATTGCTGATGTTCGATGGTCAATGGCTCCTCCATTGGGATATTTACGGCGTCATCTCGTTCCTCGTGGTACAGTCGTAAATCAGAATGTCGTCACCGTCAAACATTTTGACGTTCTCGTTGATGTAATGAAATAGGTTGAAGAACACCGTTTTATCACTGCTGATGATTGATTTAGCAACACTGGCTTTAAACGGTGCAGGCTTTATAGAATAGAAATGGCCATGTGCCTGCTTCACTGAAGCTATCTTTCACAGATTCTAATAGCACGTTATTAGCACAATCACTTTGAATATTTAAATGAGATTCGCCTTGACACGGCGTATTTCTCTAGCATTAACTTAATTTCCACAGCACTCAACGCTGTTAAATAGCACTATAATTTTCACTTTGCTGGAAATTTTTGCGACCCACATTCCACCATGTGGTGTCGCGTTGCACATGTACGAGACGTACAGGAAAAATCACTAAATCACTCGTACTTTGAAAATATCACTTTATCGTGATTATAATTCTGTAGAAACAACTTCACAAGCACTGCGGTGCTGATACAACGTAGGATGCTTGGTCAATCCTTAGATACGACTTCCTTAGTCTTTTCACCAACAAAATGTTCATCGGTCACTCGACCGGACTTAGTAACGTACACATCCATGCGGCTCAAACGCATATAGGATTGTCCTTCCACTCTGCATGGCGTGTTCCGGCTTCGAATACTGCCGAAGTCATTCAGCCTTTACTTCCTTCTTCCTCGCGTTTCTGCGATGCAAATACCTTAAATTACCCATAATAGTATCATATTGACGAGGCTAATAATGCAGAATTACCAATTATAATATTTCTCAAAGATGCACATCGTAGATAGAAATCTGCGATCGTGATTAATTCTTTTTACTCTTGCAAACGAAGTCAAAAGTTCTCCTGAAGATGATACAAGCTTCCGGAGTGCGTTCAGTGTTTCTCAGTTGGAGTATTCTTATGTTACCAATTGAAATCATCAGCAGCATGAGATCAAGCGGTCTCATTTGCCGCTCCGTGGTTTTAAATAAAAATGCAGGACAGGCATTTTTATTTACCAAGGCAATCTGATTATTCCTGGTGATATTTTTTACAACTGGTTGCATTAACATCAATATCCAAACATACCCAGACATCCCTCTTCTTCATCTGAATCAATTGCATTCTGGTAAAGTTCAGCTCCATCAGAGTCTGAATCATCCTCATAATCAGAATCTTCTGAATCAAATTCATCCTTCTCTGGAATCAAAGGTTCAAACATATGGTAGTCCCCTCTCTTTTCTCTCAGCAAACGTCGATCTCTGGCAGCATTCTGTCTCTGTAACATCATCCTGAAGTCCTCAAGAGACGTCGGATTGATCTCCTCGAACTCGTTCACTTCTGCCATAACAATCTTGCTTTCTTCTTTCGTCTCAGGTTTCTTCCTCGACGTTGAAGCCGAATCTGCTTTTTGGGGTCTATTTCTTCCTCGAAAATGTTACTCAAATGGAAGTCTTCTAGCTCTGGGTCTGAGTAATCATCTGAATCAAGTCCTTCTCCTTCTCCTTCCTCCAAATTCCATATTTCTTCCAGATGATCTTCATTCCTCCTCTTCAGGCGTTCATTCCTCTCCAAATCCATTCTAGATGTGATTTCTTCGAACTTATCCTCAGATATGCAGGGTTCAGTCTCCAGTTGATGAACTTCTGCAGTGACTGTAAAACAGTTCCCACTTGGAGATTCATCCCTCGAAGTCAGATCTTCCTTGGACGTTTTCTGTCTTCTTTGGAGTTCTCGGAGATATGCCTTAATCTCGAGCGCTCGTCCTCGCCAATCACGGTCTGGTTCAGCATCTCGATAACTGATAGCGTGATTATGGCGATCTGGATCGGCTCTGCATTCTTCCTGGATGCTTTCTATATTTTCTTCATCCTCGGTTTCCAGGATCTTGA
This sequence comes from Meconema thalassinum, assembly GCA_946902985.2. Taxonomy (NCBI): domain Eukaryota; kingdom Metazoa; phylum Arthropoda; class Insecta; order Orthoptera; family Tettigoniidae; genus Meconema; species Meconema thalassinum. The sequence goes on along the minus strand of OX336389.2, from coordinate 65,118,786 downwards.
TCTCATCGTAGATGTCCTCTCTCTTCTCCTCGCTGAGGTTCATAGGAATGGCATCATAGGGCTTGAATCTGATGGTGTCTTCTCCCATGTGAATCAGGCCTTAATATAAGCACATGAAATCTGCACCTAAAATCCCTTCATGTTTCAAATTCTTCAGGACAAGAAACTCGTGTCTATAAATGTGACCTCCAATTTCCAAGCTACAGAAAATTTGTACCGTGCATCTGCTCGTTCGATCTGGTATTATACCTCTTACTTTTATTGTTGATGCTGGTATCTCATACAACTTCTCGTCCTTCATTTTCAAAATAGCGTGAAAATCAGATGATAGGACGCTCAACATCGCTCCCGTGTCAACCAATAAAGAGATAGGTTGGTTGTTTATCTTCGCTGCTATCAGTGGTAGTTGGGTTAGTCGTACGTCAGTCGTCGTTCGTCTCTCATACAAGAGGTCTTCTTGGAGTGGTTCCCAGAGTAAGATGACAGCCGTTACTCTGGTACCTGTCTCCTCATTCCTCACTGCGAATTCGGCGTTTTTTCCTTTGCCCGTTGAAGTACTCGGCTGTTCATGGTCCGAGAATACCTCATTCGGATTTTCTCGTCTTTCCCTCGGTGATCGAGCTCTTTCTCTCTCTTCAGTATCCTGAAGTTTACGAATATATTCCTTGCTTTCCTGGGCACGTCCCCGCCAATCGCGGCCAGACTCGTATCCTGGATCACGATCTCTCCTATAACCACAGGAGTAGCGATAGTCTCTCCTCAGGCGATTTCCATAATTTTGACGTTCATCTCTGTTCTGATTTTGTTGACGTCTTTCATTCCGATTGCGCTGATCGTTCAGCTCCCTTCCTGACTGACGTCTCCAATATGGCTGTCTATTTACCTGACGATTCTGTTCGTATGTTGGCCTGTTCCATGATCTTCTGTCTGGTCCGCCTTCACGACGTTCATACTGGTTATTAATCACTGGTTTCGGTATATAAGTTTGGCTCACTTTATCCAGCATGGTCAGATTAAGATTCTTCACCTCATTCCTCTGTTCTCCCCTGAATCTGGGTGATGTGAACTGCTCGTTACTGTTGTCTAACCTTCCTAAAATTTGGTCACATTGTGTGAAAGTTGTGGCGTTAGCCGCAATTAACACGCGCTGGACGTCACATGGGTATTGGCGTATAATGGTTTGTATCAGGTCTGCTTCAGCCAATGGGGATTGCAGACAACGAAGTTTTGCCAATTGTGAAACGAAGTAGTTCGCATAACGCGTAGGCTGTGCAGAGCTGTGTCTCTTAGTATACATTTCAGCTCTGATGCCTAGCTGTATCTCGCTGTATCTCGCTGGACCAATATGTTCGTAGTAGGGCTTCTCTGAAGTCTCTAAATCCCGTAAACGAATAACGAAACGCCCTAAACCAGGTACTGGCTTGACCTTCAAGCAAGCGTTCCACGACCCTCAATTCACGCTCAGGTGTTACAAATGTGTCTCTTAGATAATTTCCCACATTGTTCAGAAATTCGACCGGAGTAATTCCACTTCCTGTGCCGGAAAAACGGGCTGGTTGTTCCTCCCTCGATCTGCTAATCATGACATTCGGATTGTGACTCTGTCTCATTGGTGGAAACTCGGGAGCGTCAAATAACTAGGTTCCTCGAATGGTGTGGTGTAACATGGACCTAGTGTTGACGTGACATTCGTCGCTGTGGCTGGTACCGGAATGTTGCTCATAGTTCCTGGTACTCTAAATGGATTAGTTCCCTCGGTGGAAGTTGGTACAGTTGTACGTGATCATGGGTATGACCTGCTCGGTTGCTCGTAAGTGGTTACTGAAAAAACCGGAGCAGTCATCATCCTCGGTGTGTTCATGGAAGTAGTAGGAACATTTTCCTTAGGAGTAGAAAATGAAATAGTCCTAACTTGTGTCTCTAGTTTTTCTAGCAATCTGCGTTCTACCTGTTCGAGATCTTCGCTATTAGCGGTGTTGCTCGTGGCTGACAAATGAGTTGCCTGTAACTCCAGACGTTCAAGTTTCTCTCGAAGACATTCGTCCACCTCCTGGACAGTCTTGTACTCCCTCGAAACCTCTACTAATCGTCCCTCTATTAGTGTTTGATGTTGTGTGAATTGGTCCTTAACTCCTGTGAATTCTTCCCTGACTTCTGAAAAATCATATCTAACTTCCTTGACAGTAGTTTCAATGGTCGCCTGGTGCTCTGTCAGACGGCTCTCAACTGTAGTTTTTTGTTTACTCATGTCTTCCTTGACGTTAATCATTTCCCTTGTCAATTCGGCCTGATTAGCGTACAGTTGATGAGTAAGATCCTCTACGTTACAGTAGTGTCAGAGTAGCTACTAGCTGAGTACTACTGGTCAGCTCATCCCGAAAACGTACCATGTCCTTCGCGATGATTTTCACGTTCCCATGAACGGCTATAGCCACGCCTCTCATTATGCGCATGCTTGTGCTAACCAATCCTGTTTCTCTTCTGATCCAATCATGAAAAGTTTGATTTTCATCCAGCCTTCCCTCGATGGCAGCTACTCTAAGGCTTAGTTGGTCTCTAGTCGTAGCAATCTGCAATTGCAACTCACTCTTGCCTTCTAATATCTTCAGACTATTTTCCTCAAGGCTCCCTTCTATCGCCTCTAACCGTGTTTCCGTTTCTTTTCTACCCTTGGCTAGGTCAACGCGAAGATCAGCTAACCCCTTAAGTAGATTAGTATTAGATTCCGCACGACTGGTTTCTAGATCTCGCCTAAGGTTAGCTAAAGATTGGGTGTTAACAACCAAAGTGGCGTTAGCACCATCAATCTCACCTCTTACATTACTAAGAGAAGTATTTAAATTTGCTATGTCAGCTGTGAGGTCACCCCTAACAGTATCTATGGAGGCATTAATAGTGGCTACATTTTCAGTCATATCACCTCTTAAGGTGGCAACATTAGTAGTCATGTCACCTGTTAAGGTGGCAACATTTTCATTCTTGTCACCCCTTAAGGTGGCTTCATTTTCATTTATGGAGGCATTAAGGGTGGCTACATTATCATTTATGGAGGCATTAATAGTAGCTACATTCTCATTAATGGAGGCATTAAGGGTGGCTACATTGATAGTCATGTCACCTCTTAAGGTGGCTACATTTTCATTAATGGATGCATTAAGGGTGGCTACATTAGTAGTCATATCACATCTTATTAATCTAGTATTTTCAGTAAAGTCACTCTTAACAGTGTCTAGGAAGGCATTAATAGTGGCTAAGTTAGCATCCATATTACTACACAACCCCTCAATCAGGGTCGTCAATCTCTCCTCATCCGTAACGATAATACAAATTTGAGATGTAAGAGGAGTCATCTTACATCTAACTAACTACAAAAATGGAAATGGTCCGGGGTGGAAAGTTGGTTTTTATCAAATAAACACCCACGACTACCGCTGGACTTTCTAAGAAAACTGATTCTACATTTACTTTAACAACAACAGGCAAGCAAGCAAAAGACAAGTTACATTTACGCACGACGAAGTACTGGCAAAATATATGTCCTATCCTGAATTTTAAATATAATTGTACTTCGCCCATGGTCTGACATCTCAAAAGAAAGCCATGTGACCTATTGCACTGCTGGACGACGTTCCGAGTTCGTCCCAGTCCAGACAAATTGTCAATAACAAATAAAATATTATCCTCTTCAAAACGGCATGAAGCTGATGGCCTTCATGTCCCTAAAAATCGGCCACTTGGTTGGGCGCCAAAGGAATAGAATATAGTGTTATGTGCCCGTTTGAGGAGATCATCTGGTCACCACCAACCGTGTGTGGCCTCCCTGATGACCTCTTCCTCCGAACACATACCGACGAAGAGGATTGGAGTGCAAACCACAAGGGCTCGCCGGCTGTGAAACTCCCCTGTCCCAAGGATCAGGTTCCCATCATGATTAGCAAAGTCATAGACACCATGGTAATACACTCCCCCCCTAAAGAAACAAGCTACGAAAGAAAGTAGTCCAGTCTTAAGTAAAGTTCGTTAGAATTGTTTATTTAAAAAAATCCAACCCCTAGCCTAGGATCCGAGGGCATAAAATCGGCTAATCCGCTATCATATCAAAAACACACAAAGAAAAAAAACGAACCCCTAAACTATAGAATTAAACTGAGTTTCAACCAAGCAAGCAAGGTGAATAGACGTGCTGTGAAGTGTAAGGAAGAATGGGAATCGCTATTCAGCAGTACCGGGTGGTCATCGGCCGTTGGCAGGCTAGAGTGAAGTGCGATTTCGGTATCGGGAAGGTGATAGTGGGCAACGTCACTGAACAGATGGGGGTTTTGGCGATGGGGATGGTAGCGCTGGTTGTGGCGACGCTACTATTAATTGGAGGAGTTGAGTCAAACCCAGGGCCTGGTCAGCTGGGATGGCAAGAAATAGAAAAAATAAGGGAAATTGTAAAGGAAGTGTCACAAAATGACCAGATCCGGGACATTCTTCGTGAGCAATGTAAGGAATTCAAGGAGATGAAGACATGTATAAGAGAAGAGATGTGAATAGTGACAGAAAGGCTGACCGAGAATAGTAGAGAGATAAAAGACCTAAGAGAAAAGGTGAAGATATTAGAGGTGGAGGTAAATGAATTAAGGAAGACCAAGCTGGATGAGGGAAAGAAAAACGTCTTCATTTACGGAATAAAGGAAGATGCCAAAGAAAGCACCGAGGATCTAACATCCAAGGTGTTCCGAGTGATTAGTGAAGGCATGCGGATAAACATTGGAGTTTCAGAGATTGACAATGTGACCAGGATAGGGCGGGGAAAGGGCATGAGGCCCGTGAAAGTGTTATTAGTTTCTTCGCTGATGGCTCACAGAATTCTGGCGAACACAAAGAACCTGAAAGGGGAGAGGATATGGGTAAGGAGAGAAATGAGTAAAGAAGAGGCAAGCGAGCAACGGACATTGCAGTTTCATTTAAGGAAGGCAAGAAACTCGGGTCTCAAGGCTTCTGTAAAGGGCAATAGACTGGCGGTTAGCGGCAACAACTGGGATCGGGTTTGGACAGTGGCACAACTCCAGGATATGGAGAAGCAACAGCAACAGGAGACAGTTAGACCTAGCAACCAGGTGGAAGCAGCTGTCTGTTCAGAGGGAAGTGCGGTGATGTTTCAACAGAGAGCATCGACCTCCAAGTCCAACATGGAAGTGGCGCGAGCAGGAACGACTAACGTCAGCGCCAGGAACACCGGACAAGTGCGTGGTTTGCAGAAAGGTGAGACTGGCAAACAACGAGTTACTAGTCTAAAATAACTTTGGGGCAAGAAAACCTTGACAGAGCAGTTTAATGTGGAGAAGGAGGTAATTTCTTCTCCAGGTGGCAGTATACTAGAGCTAGAGAAAGCTAGAGTTACTAGAAGTAAAGCCACCGCTAGCGAAGAGGGTAGGGGTAAAAAATATCTAAACTGGAATATTGCTAGCGTAAATATAGAGGGTTTTTTAAATAAGAGAGGGAACGATGTAGTTTTGACCCTAATAGAAGATATGCAGATTGTAGGATTTGTTGAGAGTTGGCTCCCTGTAGGTTGCGAGGTTAAAATAGATGGCTTTAATATATATACAAAACCTAAGATTAGGAAAGCTCGTACCGGTAGGTTCCCGGGGGGAATTGTTGTTTTAATTAAAGAAGAGATGAGGGAATTATCAGAATTTATTAGTTCAGAACTGGAAGAAGTAGTGTGGGTAAAAGCAGATATTAGGGGAAGGGGAAAGGAACGGTATGTTTCAGCTTTGTCTACAACCCTCCGGATAATTCCCCGTATGCAAGAGAAAGCTTTTTCGATGAGTTAGCTATTGAAATAAACAGAATTCAATATATATATGAAGAGGCAGAGATTGTGCTTTTAGGGGACTTCAATGCGAGGGTTGAAGACAGAAAGCCCCTTTACAGCAAGGGGGTTGCCGAGGCTGTATGTGGGGATAGGCACAGCAAAGACAAGGAATGTAACAAGAACGGAGAAAAGATTTTGTAACTATGTGGTGCAGAAGAGCTATATATATTAAATGGTGTCTGTGTGGGGGATGAAGGAGGTAACCTGACGTATATAACAGAGAGTGGAGGAAGTGTAATAGATTTAGCAATATGTTCCAGAGGAGCACTAGCCCTAATTAAGAGGTTCACTGTTGAAGAATGGGGGGGGGGGGGGGAATCACACCACCTACCAATTGTCGTCAACATGCAGGGAGCGGTGACAAAATCAAAATCAAAAGGGAACCCACAAGTTAAAGCTATAGAGAGAAAAGTAAATAGATTCAGATGGAGGGAGGAAAACTGCAGAGAGTTCCAGAACTACTTCCAGGGAGAAAATTTTGAGCTGGTAAAGGTAGGGATAATTTTAATGATCAGTAATGATGAAATTGAAGGGGTAATACGTAGAGGAAAGTGCCCATAACCGGACCCCTCCCCCAAAAGCGGACCCCCGGTCTCCTGGCTCTGCATTCTCCTGAACTCTAACGGGACCGAGTGGAAATAGCAGTTTAGGCATCTACCACTCTGTAGTGGAGCAAAAACGCTGCCTGCTTCACGTGTTGCTTATCAGTTCGCCATTACGTGTTTTGACAGTGGTAACAGTTTTTACATTGATCTATATGATCCGTTATTTCTCCCAGATATAGGCAGGTAAGCCTTTCAAAATCCATATATATTTAAATGGTAAGGGTTAAGGTTAATGTTCATCACGAAACCATTTCATATAGATTTGTGGTTAAAAATGAATTGGGTTAACAAAATGTTGGCTATAGTCGCGCAAACTGGACCTCCCACAGTTGCCTAACCCGGACCCCTTATATTTTCATGCATAAAGTCCGCCTGTAATTGCACGCACTCTTAATCTCTTGGAATTCTACTGCAGGTTCCAAGAGGATAATGGGGAGAGTTAATCAAAGAAATTGGAGCCCGTCTAAAATGACTAAAGCTATTGATGCTGTTCGGAAAAAGAAGATGGGTTAGAAGGAGGTCAGTAAACAATTTAATGTTCCGAAAACAACACTCATTAGGTTGTCCAATACGAAGTACGGTACACCTGAGGAAGCAGCAAAAGCAAAAAGAGTTTTGGGTGAAGATCTTGAAGAAGAGTTGGTTCACTATTATCTTGCTCTGGAAGCTTTTTTGGGCTTACTCGTAATGACCTGGGAAGAATGGCCGTACAATTGACTGAGAGAAATAGCATTCAACATAATTTCAAGACGGAATTGCTGGGAAGAAGCGAGTTAGACTTTTTCTTCAACGCCACAAAACAAAACTGTCAGAAAGAAAGCTTACTGGAACATTCTATAGCAGGGCTCTCGGGGTTGGAATATATTGTGCATATATTTTAAACTGTAACCTGTAATAGTTATATTCTACTTTGAAAACTGATTAGGCTATGTTCTCTCTGATTTAATACATTTTTATAATTTTGTTTAGTGTTATTCTGATTTTCTTACAAGGGGTCCGATTTTGGCAACTTTTTTTTGAATTGTCAAAGTGTAAGGTTTTAGGAAATATTTTTTTAAAATACTGATTTTTAATTATATTTTCTAAAAGCAAAATGTAAACGGTGCATAACCTTATGAAGTAAATATTACATGCTCTTAAACATATTTTTATATATTTTCCACTATTTATTAACCGAAAACAAAATGGGGGTCCTGTTTTGGGTACTTTCCTCTATGATTGAGAATGCAATTATGATGGCCGGGCGGAAAATGCGCGTGAAGGCTAGGGGAAAAGTAGGGAGAATTAAAGGATGGTACGATGAATCTTGTAGAAGGAAGAAAACCGAAGTTATTAGGGCACTGAAATTATACAAGAGAGGAGGGGATGATACGATGAGAGTAGAATTTTGTCGTCTAAGGAAAGAATATAGGGAACTGCTCAGCAAAATGAAAGATGAATGGCAGGGTAAGGAAGCAACAGCACTAAATAAGGATTCTAAAGCTAACGACTGTAGCAAAGTGTGGAGCAGGATAAATTCTTACTGTAGGGGGCGCAGAAGTGGTGGGGGGAGCTCTATTAGTGATGAAGTATGGATTACATATTATGAGAATCTGTTAAATGCTGAAGATAATTGGGGGAAGAGAGATGAGTTTGGCGTCCCGAGGGGGCTGGAGGTCGCTCTGCCTATGCTCGACCAAGTCATATCGATAGAGGAAATTAAGGAAGTAACAGCAAAAAGTAAAGGAGAGAAGTCAGGTGCTATTTCGGGGATAACAAATGAATTTTGGCAAGAGTTGAGTAACAATAGGTTCATGATGGACAGCTTGGTAAAAATCTTTAACAAAATCTTTGAAGGAGGTAGATTTCCGAGGGCGTGGCAGAGGGGATAATTTGTCCAATATATAAGAAGCGTGGGGACAAACTAGACCCAGGCAACTATAGAGGCATAACCTTGCTTGATAATTTGAGCAAAATATACACCGGGGTCTTATCCAAGCGTTTAATAGCATGGGCAGAGGGCTGTTCGGTGTTATTGAGACTCCACACAGGGTTCAGAAAAGGGATGAGGACCAGTGACAATATTATGGCGGTGAAAACGGTGATGGACAAGTACATAAGAAGGAAAAGAGGTAAGCTGTATATCACAGCTATTGATTTGGAGAAGGCGTTTGATTCAGTGAGCAGGGGAGCTGTCATGGCTAAACTGGGAAAAATCGGGGTGTCACATAAAATGATAAGAGCAATTGCGAATGTGTATTCCGAAGTGAAATGTGCAATTAAAACTAAAGATGATGTAATTGTAGGAGAGATAACATCTAATATAGGATTAAAACAGGGATGCAAATTATCCCCGGTGCTTTTTTTTGTGCTATTTGTTAACGATATTTTCGATTCAAAGGGCTTTGAGCAACGGTCCAATCCTTGCTTGGACAATTATGATATCCCGGGCCTAGCTTTTGCTGATGACATCCTTCCGCTTGCTCTAACACCCTATAATATGCAATATAGTATTGACGAGATTGTGAAATACTGTGAGGACTGGAACTTAAAAATTTACCCGAGTAAGACCAAAGTTATGGTCTGCAAAAAGGGAGTTAAACTGGCTAAGAATGAAAAGTGGGTCATGTATGGGTCACAGATAGAGACGGTGAAAAAACTTGAGTATCTAGGGACGATAATGGCGAGTAATGGTAAATGGACCGAACAAATTAAAAGGGCGAAATCGAAAGGGCTAGCGGCATTGGCGAATGTTAAAGTGTTAGAGCGTAAGTTACCGAATCTTGACTACAAAGTGTATAAGAATGTGTTTAACGTACTCATCGTTTCAAGAGCACTTTATGGAGTCTAAGTATGGGGTTTAGAGGAAGGAACGAAACGCTGGACAGTATTGTAAGTAGGTTTGCCAATATAATTTTGGGGCTACCTAGTTGCACGGCGAATTGTGGAGCGAGAATGTTGTGTGAGGATGTAAGCATTAGACAACTTATCATAAAAAAGGTCATAAAGTCTTGGATTCGTTTAAAAGCAGGTGGAGGGGGGAAATGCTTAAGGTAGCCTACCTGCACCAAATGAAGCATCAGCAAGAGGGCTACTGGGTGGACGGGGTAAGAAGTGTACTGGAAAGATTACGAATGGGTTATCTATGGGATAGGGACGTACAAAGAGAGGAAGGTAGGGTGTGTAAAAAGTGTGTAGAAGGGTTAATGACGTAGAGTTGCAGGTGCTAAGAAAAGAGTGCACCAGTAGGAGAACCTTAACGGAGTTCTGCGAAATAAGGAACTTTATGAGCATAAAGCCTCAATGTCTAATGAAAAGTGAAATGAGAGGGGTAATTTGGTGGTTAATGGGGGTGTATAAGAACAAAGCGTTGAGAGAAGTAGGAAAAGAGGACATTTGCCTGTTTTGTGGGAAGGTTATGGGTGCAGCGCACCTGATCAGGGAATGCAAGGAAATTAAAATGATAAGAGCAAAGTTTGTAGACAAAGCAGATCTAAACAGAATAGAAAATGAAAATGAGTATCACACTTTAACTAAATTACTAAAGAGGGAATGGGGGAAAGCAGGTCAATTAGCAAAATATTTTAATACCATCAGGGCAATGTGGAATAAGAAAGCGTCGGATGAGATTCAGAACAAAGATGCATGTAAATTAAGCATTCAAATACAGGAGATGGCTTCCTAAGCTATAAATCTTGTTAAAGCCTAGGAGAGCCTATCTGTATTAACTAGGTATACGATTACTACAGTACAGCCACATATTGCTGTCCGTAGATTTTTCCTGTGAGTTTGATGATTTTTTCCTTAGCACAAAACTTATCAGACTCTTACAGTCAGTAAGGGCTCGATAAGGAAATAAAAGTAATTCTTTCTGTGATGTGTCTCCCATGGAGAACTGTCAAAAAATGAAGAACACTGTGTCCACCTTTATGATTAAGAAAGAACTTTGTGCAGTCTCCATCAGAAAAGTTGCCCAGTGATATTGTGAATGAAGATTACTACTGCAAAGCATTATTAAGTTTTGAAATAACTAGGAAGCTATGAAATGCCGAATGAACATTTGGTTGAATTATCTAATGCCATACTGTAAATATGTTATCTATGTGTTTATTGTCTGTATGTCATGATATGACTCTCTGAGTTAAAGTGACAATTAACAAGTAGATTTGGTTTAAATAAATCGCTTTACGTATAGAATTAAACCCTCGCGATCAGCTCTAATTACAAACAAAGGTTGGGCAAAACTAGGGAAAATGGTACAAAACCCTAATTGAAATTACAATAGAAAAGGTAACGATGTCCTAGAAAGAATCATCGTGCCATAAATAACTAGTCACATATGACTGCAAAAATCTAAATGATGCTAAAGACCATCCTGCATTTACATTTAATGTTTATCTGTCTGAGCTAAACCTTGAATTACAGCAGCATCTGATCCAACTGTCCGTGTATAAATTAAATAAAACTAGTATAACAGTCATTTCATTACAATCATACACATAACAAAATAGTGATACAACAACACTACAAAAAAATAACAGTAGGGTTCACATACGGAAAATACACTGAAATAAATTCAGAACACACAATAATTCTGCCTACTTCGAAATGGAGACTGTTTGTTCCATCCGTCATCTAAAGTGTATGCGAATTCAGACAAGGCATGCTTTTGAAGCATGTCAAAACAAACATGTGGTACACGATCCACTAGTTGACTACCCTTAGGTCAGCAAATGATTCCTGTCAAGTTTAACCATGTATTTCTCAAGAATTCCCCTCCTAGGGATATTTTATCTCAAGCACGTTGCATTGGTCCAAAATGTAAACAATCATGATCATAGTTAAACAGTTGATTAAGATTTAAGTGAAGTTTTAACCCACATCGATTTAATAGAAAAATTATATTTCATGATTTAGGTTTCTGATTATTACTATCATTGTTTAAGAGTATTATTGAATGACCAACAATGCAAGGCTATTGGACTGAAAACTAAACACAACAGAATGCACGTGGCACCTGTTTGTCAACAATAACACAAGTTATAATTCCTAATCGTAAGTCTTTTACAGTTCCTTACGAGATGCATGATTCAAATAAGCGGCTCCAATATCATAAAGATATGATTTAGTCCACAATAACACTTCTCCAGATGGACAAGCAAAGTTCCATCTAAATACCATTCCCAAATATCTAAACGAGTCCTCCACGGGATCACGCAAGAAGTCACCTTAGCAGTCATCTCCATGAGTCTGCTGGCATAAAATCTGAACAGGAAACCACCCCAATAAATCAACGTGTCAAAACACGGAAACAATCAATCACTTTAAGTGAGAAAATAAGTCTTCCGAAATAGCAAAAGAAATACTCTGATAGTATACAAATACCATGTCTATTCGCTTACAACATTTGCGAATTTAATTAAATAGTGGGAATGCAACTTCTTAAACACCTTATACTCAATAATAACAATGATGAAATGGTAGATGCGTAACCTTTACGACATCAAAATGATACGACCGACAGTGGCGTATTTCTTCCTTCAATAAAAGGACCTCAATGTTATCAAAAGAAAATAATCCTACTTTGAGCTGGTTAAATCAAACAAAACATTGCTCCCTCTCAGCTGATGTCCATTCTAAGGACTATACAAAATTATGACACATATTTGCACCCCTCTGAGGTGTCTTACTCCAAGGCATAACTGTCTGCCAAAAATGCGGAAGCTTATGGAAATGAAAGTATGCCGTCAGCGTCATCTACAAAAATACAAGACCTACCTAAATGACTGTTATATAACGGTTGACTACAACTAATCCACCCCCGAGACCAGAACCAAATACAAGTAGAAATTAACGTAAACTCACGGCAGCATGTTTCTCCCAGAGAAACATCCCAGGCTTCGAATTCATGGATCAATCCTTGTGTTCCCGGGTGGTAATAATATTTCCTCGGCCATGGTTTGCGCAATTCTAGTGTCGGCTTCCATAATGCTGATGTTAGATTGTCAATGGCTCCTCCATTGGGATATTTACGGCATCATCTCGTTCCTCGTGGTACAGGCGTAAATCAGAATGTCGTCACCGTCAAACATTTTGACGTTCTCGTTGACGTACTGAAATAGGTTGAAAAACACCGTTTTATCACTGCTGATGATTGATTTAGCAACACTGGCTTTAAACGGTGCAGGCTTTATAGAATAGAAATGGCCATGTGCCTGCTTCACTGAAGCTACCTTTCATAGATTCTAATAGCACGTTATTAGCACAATCACTTTGAATATTTAAATGAGATTCGCCTTGACACGGCGTATTTCTCTAGCATTAACATAGTATCCACAGCACTCAACGCTGTTAAATAGCACTATAATTTTCACTTTGCTGGAAATTTTTGCGACCCACATTCCACCATGTAGTGTCGCGTTGCACATGTACGAGACGTACAGGAAAAATCACTAAATCACTCGTACTTTGAAAATATCACTTTATCGTGATTATAATTCTGTAGAAACAATTTCACAAGCACTGCGGTGCTGATACAACGTAGGATGCTTGGTCAATCCTTAGATACGACTTCCTTAGTCTTTTCACCAACAAAATGTTCATCGGTCACTCGACCGGACTTAGTAACGTACACATCCATGCAGCTCAAACGCATATAGGATTGTCCTTCCTCTCTTCATGGCGTGTTCCGGCTTCGAATACTGCCGAAGTCATTTAGCCTTTACTTCCTTCTTCCTCGCGTTTCTGCGATGCAAATACCTTAAATTACCCATAATAGTATCATATTGACGTGGCTAATAATGCAGAATTACCAGTTATAATATTTCTCAAAGATGCACATCGTAGATAGAAATCTGCGATCATGATTAATTCTTTTTACTCTTGCAAACGAAGTCAAAAGTTCTCCTGAAGATGATACAAGCTTCCGGAGTGCGTTCAGTGTTTCTCAGTTGGAGTATTCTTATGTTACCAATTGAAATCATCACCAGCATGAGATCAATCGGTCTCAATACACAATTGACGATTTACTTTAACATTCTCAAGAAATTCTAATTTATGATAGTTCACAAGAGATTTCAATTGTCAAAGTATCAAGGAAATGAGTTTGTGAAACTTCTTATGGTTACAGTCCATATGAAGTAACCCACTGTTGGATATCACAGGACAGGCGTGGGTTATGTGGCATAGTAGGGCTCCATTGTTTCTTCTTAACCAATATGGAATGAAGATACGTAGGGGAAGAGGTGGGGCAGTACCAGGTAGGGGGACGAGACTAGGTTGCCCCAGTTCTATGTCATTGCCATTTCTCTGTGGTCGGCCATTTGCCCCAATGTGGAGATAGAAAAGAGGATTTATTTTACAATGCTGTGAAGTATTTTCATCTGAACTGCACCGGATTAGTTAGCCGTGATCGTTACGGCGTGGCTACAGGCAGTCGCTCACATCCGGGAGACGAGGAGGTTCGAATCCTCACGCCGGCAACCTTGAAGATGGTCTTCTGTGGTTTCTCATCTTCCTTCCAGGCAAATGCCGGGGTTGGACCCTAACTATAGGCCACAGCCGCTACCTTCCAATTCCTCGTTCTTACAATCACACTTTCCTCCCCAGACAACACTCCACACGCGACGGTACTTGTAGCTCACCCATTGGGTGTCCGTCTAGAAGCAGCTACAAACTCTGGCGAGCCGAAGATGTCCTCAGACACTCACGGTACTAAAAGCCATACGCTAAAAAACAAAACAAAAGAAAACCCATCTGGACAGCGTTCCCTTCTAGTTAAGGAGTGTTGGTGATACCTCAACTTAGTCTAAGGCGTTTAAAGCTACGTTATGTTAGCTTGTTTTTCTTCTTGATGTGTAACACCTTTCCGCTCGGTTGCTGGATAGTTTTGTGGGAGTGATTTTGAAAATTGGGGACGGAAGTGGATCGGAACGATCGAGCTGGCAGTGGTGGATCGAACGGAAGTATGCACTTCCCGCTCGATCGATCGAACGGAAGTGTACTAGCTGGCAGTGGTGGAAAACGGAAGTGTGCACTGTCCGCTCGATCAATCGAACGGAAGTGTACTAGCTGGCAGTGGTGGAAAATGGAAGTATGCACTGCCCGCTCGATCGATCGAACGGAAGTGTACTATCTGGCAGTTGTGGAACGAACGGAAGTATAAGATGCACTGCCAACTCGATCGATCGATCCAGTGGGCAGTGGTAAGACCCAGCTGGCAGTGGTACGAGAAACAAAGAGAGCGCGGTGTCGGAAATTGATACCATGACGTACTCTCGGCCATGTGGAATGTATAGACATACTGAACGGAAAACGCTCATGCGAACTCTGGTGTCAAGTGATTGAAACAAATGACATGTTCGAAGTCTTCGTATCAGTATTTAAATGGTAAAATGCCTTAATATCAAACATTGTAAGTAGTCGGCATTGCCAGTATTATGTCTCTGCACTATGGCTATTCAAATATTAACCCACATAACGGTAATGCAGTCATCAATATAATATAATCGTTGTGATTATACGAGAATTGAGCAAGCCTTCATGAACTATTACTGAATACATTCTCTTTACTCACAAGAGGGCCTATTCATAAGGCATTTTAAACTCAATTTCACGCAGGAACATTATCGAAACAAGCAAAAAATAAATGAAACTTAATTCCTTATTGCAGTATTATTGGAACGTGGAAATAAGTCACCATCTTGTGCACAATATTTGCGTAGTCGAAATAGCCATGGGGTTAGTGCTTATGACTGTGAAACTAGAGATCTTGGGTTCGAATGCCTGACGGGGTAGATATTTTTGCTACCAGATTATCATTTTAAACGATATTTACCATATCAATATGACTCATTTTAACAGAATCCATATGAAATTGTGTGTTGGTCTGTGAATGAAGAGGACCTGTTTATAAGGAATTTAAGGTTATGAGCGGTGTCGCGTCTATTAATCTAGTTGATCCATATCGTATTCTTTATTTAGGCTAGTGCTGGTGGAAGCTACAAATCATCTAATAAAATGAGTTCCGTATTATAAACTACAATATCTGTAAAACACTCCATTTTACAATAGATTAACATCTGTGCTAATAATAGTAAAAAAAAAACCGGTGTATCAACAATTTCACGTGAGGTTTCTTCTTTGTCAGATGTTGCACATCATATGCGACTACCGTAAGGCTCGTATTTTTTGTTTGTTCTCTTGTGACTTTGTTGATTTTCTATCCCGTAGAGACAGAACCAATTAGCGAGAGCCAATGAAGCCCATATTAAAATTTTGCTGTAATCAACTTACGTTCTACTTCATCACGTTCCATTTCAGAGTGACTCTTAACCCAGAATAAAAAATTGAGATCAATTTCCAATTTAAGACGGACATTGCTAACTGAATACTTGTGAATTATAAAGTTATTGGTCATGCCTCTTCATATAGGATGTTGAGCACAGTGGCAATTATTTGCTCACAAATCATGCCGACGCTATCCAGTATCGTTTGTGCCAGTTGATCATAACGAATTTTTTTCAAGTCCTCTTAATGGCATTATAATAGAGATATATCGTCAATTACATAGTGGGGTACTGCACGCGTTTCGCGGATGAATATGCAATGACCGGCTAAAACATCGCATATTATAAGAAGTAGGCCTATGAGGAGTATACGAAAATCTAAATAAATTAAATAATTGTGTGTACATCTTAGTTTGGATTGAGAATAAAACAATTTGTCCGGGTGGCATGAGACAAAGTATTTCTAGGGTCGGGTAAGGGATCGGATGCGTCGGTGGGTGGCCTCCTACTAAAATTCTAAATGACACACTCCTGGACAAAGTAGGCCTATCACTAATCAACTACAACAAAAATTAGAATCCAAGAATGTAAAATAAAAACCTCCAGCATTTATTCCGCTTGAAAAAAAACTCCTATCCACAAATATGCAGGGTATTAGAAATTATTGTGGGATCATTTGATCCTATTTGATTGTCTTTGATTTCTGGAAACCCCACAGATTCGCCTGGCCAAAATTTACAGGAGATGAACAATTTTATAATTTCTAATTCTAACTAAACGTTCTGTCCCCTTTACATTGTAACACTTCATGCAGAAAAATCACTGTTCACTTGGGTTGATATCCCTATATCTATCACACAAATCATTAAAATGAATTTAACTTGTACATGATGTCCTGTTTCAAATTTATGCTAGCTAATTATGTCATCAAACTTTATAGAGAAACTTTCACACAATTTATACCCATTATTTACATAATTTACACATTAATTCACATGGTAAAACTTTCTTCAATATCTCTATTACAGATAATCTCTTTCAATAAGTAGTCTAAATTAAATAAATGACCTCCATCAAATAACAGTAATAGCGGCTTCGGTGGCGTAGTTAGTACCTAGCATGCTGACCTGCTGTGCCCCAGATAGCGGGTTCAAACCCGGCCGAAGTCGTCGGATATTTAAGAGCGTTAAAATCCTTCAGTATGCCTTCCTTCGGAGGGGACGTAAAGCCGGCGGTCCCATGTCATAAATTTATGGAATGTAAAAGATCCTTCCACTAACTAAACTTGTGTGAGGCTAAATTTCAAGGTTAGATTTCATTGAAACGCTCTATAATAGTGTTCCAGCCCCAGCCCTTATACAAGGACTGTGCCTATACCTACATAAAAGCTAATTAAAAGTAACTACGTAAAAGACGGGAATAACGACATAGCAACACGACTGCGAAGTAAGCGGCAGGTCATAGCCCTAAGGTCTAACAGCAAGCAGGTTAGACAGGACACAGCGGACATTACCCTCCAAAGATGCTGCTGAGTAAACTGACAATGCACATTTTGCCTATAAGTAGAAGGTACGGACACGCGCCGCGCTCTCTTTGAACCTGGCGGCTCTCTTATTTGGCCGCTCTCTTACTTGGACGCCATTACAGTCTTACATTCCATCGGAGTTGTGCTACGACGGACCGGTATGGGCGCCGCCCCGTATCGAGTCCCAACGCCACCAACATCATAGCAGACCGGGATCCACGGTGGGGTGAGTGAACACGTGTCTGCTAGACTCCTTTTTCCCCCTAGTTTATTATTTCACTCCTCCCCTCTCTTCATCGCCACTAGTACTCAATAAACCCCCTTTTTGAACAGTCCAATGATTATCTCTTTATTTCGCTTAGATTAAGAAGCCCGTCCCTTTAGATTAGAACCTAGTATAAGATCTCCACCGAACGCTACCCAGCAGGAGGCGGTGCACAGCAAGCATGCGGCCTACTAAGCCACCTTAAGGTAAGCAAGGTGAGTATTCCTCCCCCCGGTTCCCCTGTACGTCAATTGCTCTCTAGACGTGTCCGCAGTACTTCATCAAACACCAAACACTTTAAACACGAGTTCTACACAAAAGTAGAACAAATGGGGGACAGGTGCCAGGTTAAACTCAGTAGATACCGGTAATGCCGTCCAGCCCATTCACAACAACAGTTCCACACAAAAGTAGAACAAATGCAAGAGGCTCGGAGGGGGTAGTTTTACACAAAAGTAGAACCAATGGTAGGACGCGGGATAAGCTCTACAAACAGATCCACTCAGCCCTCCTGCCAAACACTTTAAAATAGTTCCACACATAAAAGTAGAACAAATGGTGGGAGGAGCGGAATGAGTTCTAATCAAAAGTAGAGCAATAGTTCCAACTTTCGCCACCAGATATCACTGACACCTAGTGGTGAACTTGAAATTTAACGGAACTTGTAGCTCACCCCATGGGTGTCCGCTTGAAACAGCTACAGCCTCTGGCGAGTCGAACATGTCCTCGGACACTCCTGGCACTAAAAGCCATACGATAAATAAATAAATAAATAAATAAATGAAATCAGTAATAGCAATTGGATATAACGATTCTCCTCTAACAATTCATTAGACTATGTCATGTTTCTTTCTTCCAAAATTATCACAAACTTCCTTTTAATAGCTTTCCAATCCTTAGTAAAAATTACGAAACATCACTATTGGAATAAGTTAATTATCCTTCCTCCTATTCAAAGAGTTAATTTGGTTATTTTACGTCTGGAACATTGACGTATTAACTAACTCAAGAAAACGAATCATGAGGTATCATAAATCTTTATATAATTTGTATGAGGATTAGTTTCTCATAGGTTGGTTGGTTTCTTAGTTTAGGGGCTGCGACAATGCGGCCATGTAGCCCCGTGTACTTTGGGTGTGTGTATAATCTGTCTGATAACCGGTGTTAATTGTGATGTCTGTATTAGTGTGGGTAATCTGTTTTTAATTCAAGTAAGGACTGCAGACATTGAATTTCAAGTAGTTCCTACTTTTGCCTCCAAACGCCACCGTCAACGACTACTAGTTCAGAACTTGAATACCAGACGCCACCGCAGTCGGCTCCTGGCGAAGAACGTAGGAACCATAAGAGCGTTGTTTAACCAATAAGTTAATTTAGCTTCACACAGGTGTTAATGGAAGGTTCTTTAACATGCCATAAATCTATAACATGGGACCGCCAGCTTTACTTCCCCTCCGAAGGAAGGCATACTTAGGGATTTTTAACGCTCTTAAAAATCCGACGACTTCGGCCGTGTTTGTACCCGCGAGCTTGGGCATAGAAGCTCAGAATGCTAGCAACTACGCCACCGAAGCCGCGTAGTTTCTCATTAAATGATTAGTTAATTGGTGAATATCAGGTACAGCCATGGCATCTACTTAACACACCTATATGGCGCAATGCCGGCTTACTTTTCTAAATATCACTTGTAAACAACATCTCCATTTATTACACCAACACCTGGAACGCGTAACCCCATCTAAGCATTCGCTTTTCATATAATAATCCCTAGCAACCCGACCCGGCTTCGCCCGGGAACAGTTATGAATGAATTACGTGATGAGCGCTTTTTTCCCCCAATATCAATGAACAACGAACAATATCCGTTTTACGTCTCGGCATGATGGGTTAAAATCACTGACTGGACTAATATTCTCATGGAGATGCATGTGCAACAAATTCTTGTCAGACGTAATTTAAGAATGGCGAGGTGCATGAAACACAAATCCCCCTTCCGACCAATCTTAACTTGACTGTGAATTTTGCGGAATGAAAAGTTCACAGGCGAAATGAAGAAAACCCGAGTTGCACTTCCAGGGAAACTCCAAACACAGCCACTCTTCTCAAAAGTTTTTATCTCAACACGACTCGACAGTTTGCTGCTGGCTGTATCTGGGGCAATACGCTCGTCCGCTAGCTAAGCTGTAACTAGGGTGATAGACTCACCCCTAGCTAGCTCGTAAACTGTCACCTCAGCAACTGAATGGAGATTGTTGGAAGAAATGAAAACGTAAAAACACTAATAGTAGGCGATGTATTGAAGATAGAGATATGCTCTCCCGGGTTTATTTTGTACAACTATTCATGCTGAACAATTCGTACACTCATATTATATAGATATTTTTAACGGTTTGCCCAGCGTAAGCTTAAAAAGCGCACGGACGCCAGTTTTTTTTCGACCTTTTCACTGAAATCGTTAGTGCTTGGCTTCCTTTGGTCATAAAAAAATATTTTCTACAGAAACCTTCCTCGACATATCCTTTACAGAATGGTGAAACCCGCATCAAAATCCATCCAGTGGTTCTCGAGATTACCCGTGACATCCAAGAATCGGGGACTTTGTTTTATGATGTACCCGATACCTATTTTAGGCTATCGGCTACGCCAGCTGACATTAAGCTGTAGTTGAGGTTTTGACAAGCAATAAGAAGAGATAGCGCATCGATCGCGTCAAGAAGAAAGCCAAGATGACGTAGCAGGTCAAGAATCAAGGAGGCATTGAAATCTGTAAGAAGATAGAATTATGAATGGAGAAGTGAAGCTTTATTGAAACATATATGGGATTATAATAATTTAAACAACTTAGAAGAGGATATATAACATGCATTATATGTGGAAATAATTTTATGGAAGTAAGTTATTTTATAACAGAACAGCCGAGAGGATTCGGGTTCGAGACTATGTTGATGACGTGGGAGCGCAGTGGTGGGGAGAATGAGCCACGTGCCGCGCGGAGCTCATAAGCCGAGACACAGCGCTAGCAAGTCAGTTGAGCCCAGGAAGACGGGCAGTTCAGAGCAGCTCTATAGCACAGCGAGACGGGCATTGAAGGTCACGCAGCATACGTAAACCGTCACGGCAGAAGTCTAGGTGACATTTCTCGTATCGCCGAGCAACTAAGGCCGAGGGGGTCGTTGATCCAGGCGAGCTGGCCGAGGAGACAATTGTAGGCAGCCGGGGTATTTCAAAACCACACTGCTCGTATTTGAAGACTTTATTTCAAGCTTCATTTCGACGCTGTTCAAACACAGGCTTTTACGAATAACCTTATAACCATGCTGTTATATAACACATTCAAAGCGACTTTTACTATTCCAAGTAAACTGAATGTTTATCATAGGTTCTGATGAACATTATATCGTGCATTTATAAGATTTATATCTTATACAATTTTCATGAGTTACATATTACGAACAGATACAGGGTGTATCGCAATCTTGAACACTATCAAGTAAAATTTTATTTTACTCAAGTGGGACTTTGCAGTAAGTTGAGATTGGACTTGCAATTCTCAAACTGAACATTTATCGGAACAGTGGCGTATATTAGAAGAGGAGTAAGGGGGTCCACTGTTTTCATGAACTTTTCGAGAAGGAGTTGGACGATATCCGCTATGGGTAATCCGAGGTTCAACATGACCGAGTAAACGTGAATAGAGACAAGATGGCACCACAGAGCGATGGATTCGATTCCTGACGAGAGGAGTCCAACAGCTGATTCGCTTGGGATTTCGAAGGAAATCGTCATTTCATGGATGAAATGATATTCACGCCGATCTTACGAGAAATTCTTATGTAGGGAAAATCGACGATCTTGGAAATTATATTACAACTGATAATGAAAGGTATTGTAAGAGTTCTAACTACCTGATACGATTATTTTCATGAATACTGGGCACACATGTATATTTTTTCTAATAGGAGTGATTTGATTATTAAGACATGGTTTGAATTTATATACTTCAAATTTGCTAGAATATGGAGTGACCATATGATATGGCAGGCATCATTATACGAAATTCTCACCATTGATTGACTTTATTAAGAAGATGTTTGGTCTTTTAGACATTTTTCCAGCTAGGATATTTTTCATGAATAGTTTTTTTTGTGTAACGAGTATTTCGAACTCGTGATCTGCAATTGATTATCAGAAACTACTTCGTCAGTTCATTGCATACTAGCGAGTGTGTATTATTCATCAGTAGGGATTTTTTTCCATTGGATTGTTTGGAGATATTAAGAAGTTATTCACTTTAGTGAATGAACATCGCTTTTATATGACAACTAGAGACTTGTTGATTCCTTTCTGGTACATTCATTCATACAGCCTACGAGATGGGGTCCTTCGTATTTATACGATTGTATGGTGGTTACTCACCTTACCCATCGTTTAGGGAACTATCATCCAAGTCGACGGGGCGAGGTCCTTCGTATTTATACGATTGTACGGTGGTTACACATCTTACTCGCCATTGAGGGACTCATTTTATCATCCGAATGTACACGAGATGTAAGTGAATTAAACAAGGAACTACTAGTCACATATCAGTCGAAATTTTGTTAAATAAAGTAACGATAAATGTCAACAGGATTGCATTTAGTAATTCTTGTTTGCCAATCCAATATTTTGTTGCTATACTCTTTTGAGAGTAATTTCAGTTTAACAGCTATTACAGCTGATGCTTTGATGATTTTTATAATTGTGTTTGATACCTTTGAGAAGGATTTAAAGTAATAGAATCTTGTAAGATTAATCATTAATGGTCATAATTATTTTAAGGCAGATCAGTATTGCAGATTTTGATGTGAGAGATTATAGCACATTGGTGTTTTTCTGCGGTGTGAATTATTGAAACTTGTGAAAGAGAATTTATGCTATTTGAAAGCAGATATTAAATTACTGAAGTAATATTTTTCTAATTGTTTAAGAAGTTGTCTAGATGTGATCAGAGTAATTACAGTCATTGGAGATTATGTGCGTTGATAATTTGAAGCCATTTATATATTTTTTGTAGATCATGCAACGTGGTTAAGTGGAGTTTGTGATAGGCATTTTGTGGAATTTGCCATGTGATAGTTGCAACGTTAATAATGTATTTTGAAGCAGACATGAGGTCGTCGTACCCAGTCTAGCGTATTTGTTGAGATTCATGCTGTATGTGCTGAATATTTATGGAGTTTTTGGAGTAATTCTTATATTCAAATGTGATATTTGGAATATTGAAGAAATGTAATGTCGTTGTGGATAGTTAGATCCAACGTGATGTCGTGGAGACAATAATATTTTTTGGCATGATAAATTAAATACGAGATATAACTTGGAAGTAATAAAACTGTAAGACAACGTTCTATAAACCATATTAAACAATTTGTTAGGAAATTAAACAAATAAATGAAGTTGATAATACAAGATTTTCTGAAAATAATAATTAATG
The DNA here is from genome assembly GCA_946902985.2 of Meconema thalassinum. Lineage (NCBI taxonomy): Eukaryota > Metazoa > Arthropoda > Insecta > Orthoptera > Tettigoniidae > Meconema > Meconema thalassinum. The sequence continues at coordinate 65,095,786 of OX336389.2, read as the reverse complement.
AAATAATAATCTGAGATTTAAGCATATTAACGATCTGACCTAATGAAATAAAAATCAGAATGACTAGATGAAATAATGAAACTAAATAACCAGATGATTGAAATTTAAATAAGTTGATAAATTAAATTTTGAAATAAATCGATGAATTAAATAAAGTGGATGAATTAAAGATTGATAAAATAAACTGATTGAAATAAATTAATAGACGATTGTAATGATGATGAATAACTGAATTAGAAGGTGATAATTAATTAAAGAAGCTTATGATTAATGAATTTACATGGAATTAAATAAATTTAATTGAGAGATAATGTGAAGGAATTGCAACTTGAAATGTGAATTTAAATGATGTAATGGTGATGAATTAACGATTCTGACAGGAATATTTAGAATTCTGAAGTGAGAATTAATGTGAGAAATATTTAATTTTGATAATAACGATGATGATGACCAAACGAGAATTTGAATTTTCTGTAATTCACAGATGAGTGATTGAATGACGTTGTAAATAGTGTAAATTAATTATTCAATGTTTAGGAACATTTGATTAACATGTTCTAAGTGTAAATTATACCATGCAAACCATAATTTATGTGATATTTAATATGAGTGATTATTATATGTGTATGTTTAGACAGCTTAATTACTTAATTAAATCCACATTGATGTTAAATTAAAGAGAATTAGGTCTCAGGTTTCACAAATGTCAGTGACGAAAGACATAGTGCTACAGTGATCCTGAGAAACCAAGAGAACTTTATACATTTTTCTTGTTATGTGGATTAAGATAATTTTGCATTAGAAAGGAGATGGTTCGATTTTTGGACAATGACAATTTAACTTGGCATTCGACCATACTCTTAGGTAGGAATTATATTTAAAATGTCTGTCTGACTTTCAAAGTAAAATAAATTTGTTTTTATCTTAGTTGTGATCTGATGATGGTGTGATGTTCCTTTTTCTTTCCTTGTCTTGAGTAAGGCTTATCCGGAAAGGAAGTGGTTTTGCTAGGAATTCAGTTGATGGCGCCCATTTATATTTGAATTATTTTTATTAACTTAAGCCCGTAACCACCCTAGAGATACTTTGTCTCGTGAAACCCACTGCTTTTTCGAGAACTCAGCTGAATTTCCGACACATTCCTTATTTGACTAGAGGTTCATTTAACTCCGCTCTGTCCTGGAACTCCAGGGATGTGATGTTATAGCAGATGGGTCATCGCATCCCCAGGACGAACGGGTACAGAGAGAGAGGGAGAATTGGCGTTATCCAACTAGTGGGGCTTTTCGATTTTGTTAATTCTATGGAATCACATCAGATTTAGATTACTGAGAGATTGATCTCAAGTTCATTTAAGTGTGTTACAAAATTTATTAAACTTAGTCAGACAATGTACTTGTGTGCCCAATCCAGTGTTCATGTTAATCGTATTAGTAATATCATGTTAGTTATAAGATATTTTTCCCTATACCCAAGTGAATGCAGGAATTGAGACATTGTGATGTGTTGTTGTCTAACGTCTCTATATATTCTATATTGAAAATATAATTATGTTGCCAGAGGATTTAGCGAAGGTGTTAGGAGAGTTACAGACGGGTATGTCTGGAATTGCAGAAACCATTTCTAAGATGGAAACGGAAGTTAAAGAACAAATTAATAATTCAGAAGCTAGATTAGAAGCTAAATGTAAAGAGAATGTAAAATCATTACAGGCTAGTAATGAAGAGAATTTAAAATTATTGCAAACTAGTAACGAAGACAATCTAAACGACAATTTAAAGTCATTAGAGACTAGGTTACAGTCAAATAGCAAAGATGAGTTGATGTTATTAGAGACTAGGCTACAGTCAAATAGTGAAGACAATTTTAAGTCATTAGAAAAGAAATTACAGTCAAATAGTGAGGACAACTTTAAATCACTGGAAGAGAAATTACAGTCTCGTAGTGAAGAAACTAACACTGAATTAGAAAATAAGTTAACCAGATTAGAGAATAGTTTAACTTTAAAGAATAATGAGATGCTGAAAACTTTACAATTAGACATAATTGCAGTAAACATGAAAGGAGAGGAAAATGTTCAAATATTAAGGAAAAATATTATTGAATTGGAAAGTAGAGGAGAAGAAAATATTTTGACTTTAAGAACAGACGTTATGACCATGCAGAAAGACATTAAGTCAGATGTATCGAAGTTGAGATTCGACATCGATGGTTTAGTGGCAGATGTAGGAAAAATTCAAGATTGGTCTACCGAAGTATCTTTCGAGACTAAGATTAAGGGTCTAGAAACGAATCTAGGTAACGAAATAAAAGATTTAAAGACAGTAATTGGGACCATTAAAAAGGAAGTCTTGGGAGAGGTCAATTCTAATTTAAAGTCATTGGAAAATCAATTGCAGAAGGATATTAGGAAGATAGACGACGATATAGAGCAAAAGGTTAACGAAAACTTAGCTTTATTTAAAAATAGAGTCGGAGCAATTGTGGAAGAACGGTATAGTGAGGTCGATGCCGAAGCAAAAGAGAAACGTGAAGGGTTAGATGAAAAATTAATCGCAGGTATGGCAAACTTAGAAGCTAGGTTTACGGAAAGCAAAGAAGCGATGAAGATAGATTCAACACTATTTAGAACAGATGTTGATATGTTGAAAGAACAAGTCGCGTTAGTAAAGAACACGTGCGAAGGAAAAATCGACAAGTTAAGAAACGATCTAGACGAAAGTAACAAGACGCAGGATGTTACATCATTAGATGAGTTGAAGACGCAGATGAAGAAATTAGCAGAAGACAGGATGACTAAACTAGAATCCATAGTTAACAGTTTCACCAGTCAGAATGTAACATCAGGGGAAACATTGATAAATCAAACAGCGATAGACCGCAGTATGACGAATCAAGAACCGAGCATGGTAGAAGACCGTCAAATGCAACCGAATGTGACATTCGAAAGGGTCAGTTCAACCCCTCAGGAGAATCCAAGTTCGAATAGGAGTACGTTGGGTCCAAGCGAACGATACTCAGGTCCAGTCACTATTATAAGGAACCTAGATGACAAACCGAGAAAGTTTTCGGGAAATACAGGAGTTACACCAGTAGAATTTCTGCGAGATATTCGAGACTACATGGCGGAACACAGGGTAGCCAAAGAAAGAGAGCTAAGGATAGTAGAACGCGCCTTAGATGGATCTGCACTTACGTGGTTTAGAGCGTTCAGAAGCAATTTTGCGAACATGGAGCAATTTGCCATGGCTTTCTTGAGGAGATTCTGGAGTGCCGAGGATCAACTCAACGTAAGAGCGGAGATGTACTCCAAACGCTATTCTACGTCACATCCGACGCATTACGCCAACTATTTCACGTCACAGCTGGCTAAATTACAGTTCCTTATTCCTCCATTGCCAGAAGAAGAGCTTTTGCAAGCTATAGCGCGACAGTTACCGATAGAGGTACAGCGTTCACTGATAGCATCGGGAGCCAATACGCTGGAACATTATGACGATATTTTGCGGCGATTGGATTATACAAGCGCACAGGTCACACCTAGAAGTAATAGAAACGACAACAGGAACACGCAAGAAGTAAATGCGGTAGTCGTGGACAATGCAGCTCAAACGGACAGAGGGGATTCCTGGGAAAACCGACGGAACGATGGGAATCGAGGAAACATCCGTAACGCAAGAGGAAATGATCGATATAGAGGACCATATGAAAGGCCATACGATCAAGAAGCGAGAGATAGCCGGTATAGGAATTATAACCAAAATTCCAGGTATCAGGACAGGAATCGGTATAATAACAGATATCGGGGAAGGAATAACTGGGGCCAAGGTCAACAGTATAATGGAAACGACCGACAGGATGGCCGAAGAAACGATCCTAACGACAGACGGGACAATCGTGGACATGAGAGGTCGAGACAAGAGGATAGACAGCCTAGTGCACCACTCGAGGAGACAGTGAGAGATGTCAATCGAGCCAGCACGAGTGGCGAAGGAAAAAAAAACGTCAAATTAACTCCAGAGAAAAATGAAAATCATTGGGAATCAATCGTCATCGTGGAAACATATCAGGTCAAGGACGAGGATTTAATCGAGGAAGAAGACATAGTACAACGGGAAAATAGACATGAATTGCCAGTTATTAGTGTGGAAGTCATGGGAAAAGAGATAAAGACACTTGTAGACACAGGGGCTATGGTGAGCTTGATATCCATAGGTTGCCTGGATGAATTGAAATCATTAGGAAGAATTACAATGTTGCCAACTGTTGTTAGCAAAATTCAAGGGGTGATCCCAGACAAGAGTATGAAATGTAAAAGTCAGGTACTTTTAGATGTTGGGATTGGAACCAGAAGTTTTGAACAGATGTTCCTAGTAGTGGGTCAACTACATTTTGACATGATCCTAGGAGTGGATTTCCTAAGTGAGAGTGGCCTGATCATAGATATGCAGAGTAGGCGCATGTACTTTCAAGAAGGGGTCATGGAAAATCAAGAATCGGAGATGACATTCTTTAGAGAGGATATATTGGATGAGATTGTATGCAGCGTTGAAAGGTCTATAGAAGATAAAATGGGTATGACAAGTAAAATAAATCCAGAAATTAAGGGGCAGTTTGATCAAGTAATTTCAGAATATGAGGACATATTCAATGACAAACCAGGTCTCATAGAAAATTTTACCTACAGCATCAAGTTGATGGATGACAAACCATACCATAAAAATTTATATCCCATTCCGGATAAACGGAAGGAGGAAGTCAGCATAATGATAAGCGACATGGAAACAGATGGAATAATTAAGAAAATGCCAACTGCTTATTTGAATCCTTTAGCTGTTGTCAAGAAACCTAACGGTAAGCTGAGGATATGTCTAGATGCCAGAGCCCTTAACGAAAGAGTTCTTCCTGAACACGATAGACCTCCTGTTATTCGTGAATTGTTACGCCGATTTAGAGGAAAGAGTTTCTTCTCGATAATCGATCTGACTAGTTCATATTATCATGTTGAGCTAGCAGAAGACTGCAAACAATACACAGGGTTCTTGTTTGACCATAAAACATATGTATTCAATAGGTTACCTTTTGGTGTGAAAAATAGTGGTCCGGTGATGATCCGAGCACTAGATGAAAATTTGTCAGATGCAGTTAAGGAGCATGTTGTAAGCTATATTGATGACCTGATTATAGCGTCTGAGACAGCGGAAGAACATCTCAGACACCTTCAAATGCTTTTCGAAGATCTTAGAAGAACGAACTTCAAGGTGAACTTCAATAAATGTCAGTTCTTTCATGAAGAAATTGAGTTTCTTGGACATAGAATCGATGGAGATGGTTATAGGCCCAATCCAAAGAAAATCATGGCAATTTCAGAGTTTCCAACACCACGAAAGATTAAAGAGGTACGGCAGTTTTTAGGCATGTGTCAGTTCTTTTCAACACATTGTCCTGAATATACTGAGACGATGGCACCTCTGCAGGATTTATTAAGGAAGGGAAATCGATGGAAATGGGACGATAGATGCAATCAAGCGTTTTTAGCGGCCAAGAAAATGCTGATCCAAAATATCAAGCTTGAGTATCCTGATTTTACAGGAAGATTTTTTGTAGAGACAGACGCATCCAAAGTAGGTATTAGTGGAATCCTATATCAGTTGGATGATGACAAGAAACATAGATATTTAGCTTTCACCAGTCGCAAGCTTAGGAATTGTGAGAAGAATTACTATGCAACTGAGTTAGAGGCATTAGCAGTGGTTCATGCTCTCAAAACGTGGAAGAAGGTGTTGTTTGGACATGACATAACAGTGATCACAGATCATAAAGCCCTCCAATTTATTATGAAGACAGACTTAGCGAGTGACCGCATCACCAGATGGGCTCTGTTCTTACAGCAATTTAACCCAACTATTGTACATAGACCGGGGAAGTTAAATCTGTTAGCTGATGTGCTGAGCAGAAACCCTTGTGAGGAAGTAATTGTCAACCATATAAATTTGATTCAAGAGGATAATGGTACTCTAGAAAAGCTGAAGTTGTTAGCGCAAACTCAGAAGAGATATGCACCTTTGCGAAGAATTTACCGTTTTCTGACACGCAGGATGGATAACACTGATCCGGATTTTCAGAGAACTGAGATAGAGGCTAGAAAACATCATATTATGGGAGGTGTTATATGCCAATATATTGACCAGGATCATACTAAACTTAGAGTAGTGATCCCACCCAAGCTTGTCAAACCAGTTATTTGGATGATACACCGAACTGCAGCTCATGTAGGTGTAGACAAGACTTTGGCTCTCGCTCAAGAAACTTTCGTTTGGAGACAAATGGGACAAACGATTCGCGACGTCATAAAGACCTGTGACAGTTGTCAGCGAAGTAAATACTCATCTAAGTTAATGAAAGAAGTTCCTAGATCAATATTACCCAGTAAGCCAAGAGAACTTTTCGCGACGGACATTTTTGGTCCGATTCCTCGTTCAACGAAAGGCAATCAGTTCGTTTTGGTCACAGTCGATGTATTTTCGAAGTACGTATCTCTATGCCCTATACAGAAAGCTACATCCAAGTACGTGATAAACAGACTTGAGAAAACAGTTATTCCAAGCATGGGGAAACCTGAAGTTTTGTTGAGTGACCATGGATCGCAGTTTACTAGCATGGAATTTTCTACTGCTATGGAACGGTTAGGAATCAGGCATGTGTTTAATTCTGTACGGTATCCAGAGGGAAATCCCGCGGAAAGAATTATGCCGGAGATAAGTAAGCTGTGTCGCTTATATGTGTCAAGGCAACACCATAGATGGATGGAAGTGATACCCATCATTAGCCAGTGCTTGAATTCCACAGTACATGAAAGCACAGGACAGATTCCGTCCATGCTTCATCATGGATTGAAACCGGATAGACCATGGGACAGAGTCGTGAGGGCACCAGTAGATCCTCAACCCACACAAGAAAGAAGAGTCGAGATGGCAGGAGAGAGGCTCAGAAGACAGGCGGAGAAGAGAGCCAGGAGACAGGCAGGAAGAAGGTTCCACGAGCCATTTCAAGAAAATGATGAGGTGCTGATTAGGAAGCCAGTCACTTCGAACCTACAGCTGAAGATCTACCATAAATTCGCTCCATTGTACGCTGGACCGTTCCGTATTGAACAGACATACCAGAATAATAGCTATAAGATTGTCAGAATGGATACTGATGAAGTTGTAGGAACTTTTAATGCAGCGAGCATCAGGAAATACCATCATGCTGAGTAAGGGAATTGTAGAGCTATCGTGTACATGTAATATATATTGAATGCCTGAGAGTGTAATTTTTTTTCTCAATCCTGATAAAAAAAGGAGATGTACGGGAGAGATGTACCCGATACCTATTTTAGGCTATCGGCTACGCCAGCTGACATTAAGCTGTAGTTGAGGTTTTGACAAGCAATAAGAAGAGATAGCGCATCGATCGCGTCAAGAAGAAAGCCAAGATGACGTAGCAGGTCAAGAATCAAGGAGGCATTGAAATCTGTAAGAAGATAGAATTATGAATGGAGAAGTGAAGCTTTATTGAAACATATATGGGATTATAATAATTTAAACAACTTAGAAGAGGATATATAACATGCATTATATGTGGAAATAATTTTATGGAAGTAAGTTATTTTATAACAGAACAGCCGAGAGGATTCGGGTTCGAGACTATGTTGATGACGTGGGAGCGCAGTGGTGGGGAGAATGAGCCACGTGCCGCGCGGAGCTCATAAGCCGAGACACAGCGCTAGCAAGTCAGTTGAGCCCAGGAAGACGGGCAGTTCAGAGCAGCTCTATAGCACAGCGAGACGGGCATTGAAGGTCACGCAGCATACGTAAACCGTCACGGCAGAAGTCTAGGTGACATTTCTCGTATCGCCGAGCAGCTAAGGCCGAGGGGGTCGTTGATCCAGGCGAGCTGGCCGAGGAGACAATTGTAGGCAGCCGGGGTATTTCAAAACCACACTGCTCGTATTTGAAGACTTTATTTCAAGCTTCATTTCGACGCTGTTCAAACACAGGCTTTTACGAATAACCTTATAACCATGCTGTTATATAACACATTCAAAGCGACTTTTACTATTCCAAGTAAACTGAATGTTTAGCATAGGCTCTGATGAACATTATATCGTGCATTTATAAGATTTATATCTTATACAATTTTCATGAGTTACATATTACGAACAGATACAGGGTGTATCGCAATCTTGAACACTATCAAGTAAAATTTTATTTTACTCAAGTGGGACTTTGCAGTAAGTTGAGATTGGACTTGCAATTCTCAAACTGAACATTTATCGGAACAGTGGCGTATATTAGAAGAGGAGTAAGGGGGTCCACTGTTTTCATGAACTTTTCGAGAAGGAGTTGGACGATATCCGCTATGGGTAATCCGAGGTTCAACATGACCGAGTAAACGTGAATAGAGACAAGATGGCACCACAGAGCGATGGATTCGATTCCTGACGAGAGGAGTCCAACAGCTGATTCGCTTGGGATTTCGAAGGAAATCGTCATTTCATGGATGAAATGATATTCACGCCGATCTTACGAGAAATTCTTATGTAGGGAAAATCGACGATCTTGGAAATTATATTACAACTGATAATGAAAGGTATTGTAAGAGTTCTAACTACCTGATACGATTATTTTCATGAATACTGGGCACACATGTATATTTTTTCTAATAGGAGTGATTTGATTATTAAGACATGGTTTGAATTTATATACTTCAAATTTGCTAGAATATGGAGTGACCATATGATATGGCAGGCATCATTATACGAAATTCTCACCATTGATTGACTTTATTAAGAAGATGTTTGGTCTTTTAGACATTTTTCCAGCTAGGATATTTTTCATGAATAGTTTTTTTTGTGTAACGAGTATTTCGAACTCGTGATCTGCAATTGATTATCAGAAACTACTTCGTCAGTTCATTGCATACTAGCGAGTGTGTATTATTCATCAGTAGGGATTTTTTTCCATTGGATTGTTTGGAGATATTAAGAAGTTATTCACTTTAGTGAATGAACATCGCTTTTATATGACAACTAGAGACTTGTTGATTCCTTTCTGGTACATTCATTCATACAGCCTACGAGATGGGGTCCTTCGTATTTATACGATTGTATGGTGGTTACTCACCTTACCCATCGTTTAGGGAACTATCATCCAAGTCGACGGGGCGAGGTCCTTCGTATTTATACGATTGTACGGTGGTTACACATCTTACTCGCCATTGAGGGACTCATTTTATCATCCGAATGTACACGAGATGTAAGTGAATTAAACAAGGAACTACTAGTCACATATCAGTCGAAATTTTGTTAAATAAAGTAACGATAAATGTCAACAGGATTGCATTTAGTAATTCTTGTTTGCCAATCCAATATTTTGTTGCTATACTCTTTTGAGAGTAATTTCAGTTTAACAGCTATTACAGCTGATGCTTTGATGATTTTTATAATTGTGTTTGATACCTTTGAGAAGGATTTAAAGTAATAGAATCTTGTAAGATTAATCATTAATGGTCATAATTATTTTAAGGCAGATCAGTATTGCAGATTTTGATGTGAGAGATTATAGCACATTGGTGTTTTTCTGCGGTGTGAATTATTGAAACTTGTGAAAGAGAATTTATGCTATTTGAAAGCAGATATTAAATTACTGAAGTAATATTTTTCTAATTGTTTAAGAAGTTGTCTAGATGTGATCAGAGTAATTACAGTCATTGGAGATTATGTGCGTTGATAATTTGAAGCCATTTATATATTTTTTGTAGATCATGCAACGTGGTTAAGTGGAGTTTGTGATAAGCATTTTGTCGAATTTGCCATGTGATAGTTGCAACGTTAATAATGTATTTTGAAGCAGACATGAGGTCGTCGTACCCAGTCTAGCGTATTTGTTGAGATTCATGCTGTATGTGCTGAATATTTATGGAGTTTTTGGAGTAATTCTTATATTCAAATGTGATATTTGGAATATTGAAGAAATGTAATGTCGTTGTGGATAGTTAGATCCAACGTGATGTCGTGGAGACAATAATATTTTTTGGCATGATAAATTAAATACGAGATATAACTTGGAAGTAATAAAACTGTAAGACAACGTTCTATAAACCATATTAAACAATTTGTTAGGAAATTAAACAAATAAATGAAGTTGATAATACAAGATTTTCTGAAAATAATAATTAATGAAATAATAATCTGAGATTTAAGCATATTAACGATCTGACCTAATGAAATAAAAATCAGAATGACTAGATGAAATAATGAAACTAAATAACCAGATGATTGAAATTTAAATAAGTTGATAAATTAAATTTTGAAATAAATCGATGAATTAAATAAAGTGGATGAATTAAAGATTGATAAAATAAACTGATTGAAATAAATTAATAGACGATTGTAATGATGATGAATAACTGAATTAGAAGGTGATAATTAATTAAAGAAGCTTATGATTAATGAATTTACATGGAATTAAATAAATTTAATTGAGAGATAATGTGAAGGAATTGCAACTTGAAATGTGAATTTAAATGATGTAATGGTGATGAATTAACGATTCTGACATGAATATTTAGAATTCTGAAGTGAGAATTAATGTGAGAAATATTTAATTTTGATAATAACGATGATGATGACCAAACGAGAATTTGAATTTTCTGTAATTCACAGATGAGTGATTGAATGACGTTGTAAATAGTGTAAATTAATTATTCAATGTTTAGGAACATTTGATTAACATGTTCTAAGTGTAAATTATACCATGCAAACCATAATTTATGTGATATTTAATATGAGTGATTATTATATGTGTATGTTTAGACAGCTTAATTACTTAATTAAATCCACATTGATGTTAAATTAAAGAGAATTAGGTCTCAGGTTTCACAAATGTCAGTGACGAAAGACATAGTGCTACAGTGATCCTGAGAAACCAAGAGAACTTTATACATTTTTCTTGTTATGTGGATTAAGATAATTTTGCATTAGAAAGGAGATGGTTCGATTTTTGGACAATGACAATTTAACTTGGCATTCGACCATACTCTTAGGTAGGAATTATATTTAAAATGTCTGTCTGACTTTCAAAGTAAAATAAATTTGTTTTTATCTTAGTTGTGATCTGATGATGGTGTGATGTTCCTTTTTCTTTCCTTGTCTTGAGTAAGGCTTATCCGGAAAGGAAGTGGTTTTGCTAGGAATTCAGTTGATGGCGCCCATTTATATTTGAATTATTTTTATTAACTTAAGCCCGTAACGACCCTAGAGATACTTTGTCTCGTGAAACCCACTGCTTTTTCGAGAACTCAGCTGAATTTCCGACACATTCCTTATTTGACTAGAGGTTCATTTAACTCCGCTCTGTCCTGGAACTCCAGGGATGTGATTTTATAGCAGATGGGTCATCGCATCCCCAGGACGAACGGGTACAATACTAAGTAGAGATTATACGCCAATCAGTATAATTTAATATAATATAATCCCCCTTCCGTCCAATGTTAAATTGACTGTGAATTTTGTGGAACAAAAAGTTCACAGGCGAAACGAGAGTTGCACTTCCAAGGAATGGCGAGGTGAATGAAACTCAAATCCCCCTTCCGTCCAATCTTAACTTGACTGTGTTTCACAGGCGAAATGAAGAAGACCCGAGTTGCATTTCCAGGGAAACTTCAAACACAACCACCCTTCTCAGAAGTCTTAACTCAACACGACTCAACGGTTTGCTGCTGGCTGTATCTGGGGGCAATAGGTTCGCCCGCTAGCTAGGCTGTAACAGGGACGATAGACTCGCCCTTAGCTAGCTCGTAAACTATCGCCTCAGTAGTTGAATGGATATTTTTGGAAGAAATTAAAACGTAAAAACACTTATAGTGGGCGATGTATTGAAGATAGACATATGCTCTCGCGGACTTTTTTTTTGTAGAACTTTACATGCTGAACAATTCTTACACTCATAGTATTTATATATTTTTAACGGTTTGACCAGCGTAAGCTTACAAAGCGCTCGGACGCCAGGTTTTTTCGACCTTTCCACTGAAATCGTTACTGCTCGGCTTCCTTTGATCATAAGAAATTATTTTGTACAGAAATCATCCTCGAGATATCCTTTACAGTGGTGAAAACCGAATCAAAATCCATCCAGTGGCTCTCGAGTTTACCCGTAACATCCAAGAATCGGGGACTTTGTTTTATACTAAGTAGAGATTTTCAAACACTCACGCTAAGATCAGCTGCGAACTTGACCTTGAGAGCTCAGCGGTAGGAGAGAGGCGTGGAGCGGTGCGGGGCGCGGGGTTCGTGCCGAATACTTCCCTGCCTGAGAACATTGACGCGCGTGACAGTAAAATTACTACTGTAGTCTCACCTTGTCTGCCAGTGCCGCTTACGTTAGCGTGGCCAATGTTTTACGCTGCAGTAGTATGCAGGAGGAGGGGGATGGGCAAGTGCAGAGCTAACTGCCGGTAACTGTACGTGTGATACTCTTATACCAATCGATTTGCATCTCAAAAATAAACAAGTAGTTCTGTGAAGAACTATACATCCTATTTTCACATATCCTACTTATGTTAATTGCCTCTATCAGCATACAAAATTTCTGTTTGATTGCTGTAATAGATTCGTAGATATTGAGAACCGTCTAAATATTTCGGATGGTCGCCATGTTGGATTTCTATACATGTAGGCTATGTCTTAGAATTATGTACTATTACATGAAAATTATTGCGTAGGTGTAGTATTCAAACTTCAATCGCATGATTAGGACACAAGAAATAAAAATGAGATTTAAAAATTTCGCACGGCTGCCATCATGTGATTATGAAACAATTGAAATAAATTAGATCCTACAGGATTAAAATGTGTATAAGCATTTGCCGTACCAAGTTTCACTGCACTCGGATGGGTAAATCGCGAGAAACGTAAATTTAAATATTTATATTTCGCACCGCCGCCATGTTGGATTTGTGCTCACCAGGTTATTGAAAGTCCTATAGGTGAACGTACATTCATAGCCTCTATGAACATTTTGGATTATTTTATGTATAGGCCATAGAATTATGTACCATTAAAAGAAAATTATTGCGTAGCTTCATTTTGCAAAGCTGGCACCGTGGTGTTGGGGTAGCGCGGCTTCCTCTCACCTGGAGGCCCCGGGTTCGATTCCCGGTTCTGCCAGGGATTTTAGAAACTGACGTGAGGGCTGGAACGGGGTGAACTCAGTCTCGTGAGGACAATTGAGTATCTCTCTGACAGTGAGGCAGCGCCCCGATCACGAAAACCAAGATTAAGGACCGAGTGGACCCGATGCGCGGATCACGCGTCACCCCAATATCTGCAGGCCAAATGGCTGGGCAGCGGTCGTTTGGTAGGCCTAGGCCCTTCATGGGCTGTAGTGCCAGGGGTTATGTTATTTATTCACTATGCAAACTTTCACTTCGATCGTATGATTACGACACAAGAAATAAAAACCTAATTTTAAAATTTCGCACAGCCGCCATCTTGAGTTTAAGTAAACAATTCAACTAAATTAAATGCCAGTCAATTACAATGTGTATAAACATTTGCTGTACCAAGTTTCATTGCGTTTGGTTGGTTCAATCGCGAGAAACGTCTATTTAAGGGTCGCAAATTCGCTTGGCCGCCATGCTGTTTAGTAGTTAGCAGGTTTTTGAATGTTCCATAGGTTAACTTCTAGTAGTGCTCTTGATCACCGTACAAAATTTCAAGGTGATATCGGTAATAGTTTCGGGGATATTGAATGCTGGTTAAATATTTCGCACAGCCGCCATGTTGGATTCGTGAGACGTAGTAAAATTTGAAGGGCACTGTCGGGGTCGGCCGAAATGGTGCTGTGACCTCACTGAGGTTCATTGAAATCGCTCCAGCCGATTATAAGTTATTAGGGGGGGGGGGTGTCACATGACACAGACACACATACGCACACACACGGACAAAATGTGATCTCATAAGCCTATTTTTTCTTAAAATGGAAATAGGCTAAAAATGATGCCTTTCAATCTTTGATCTTATTGCCAACTTATCCTAAATTTGACTTAATAATATTGTAAACAACAACACCTCATAACCACTTATCAAATAATACAATCATTCCATGTCTATCAACAGATACAGTGAGATTCTTTTGCTGGAGCGGGACCCGCGGCCGGCTGCCGGGCGTGCGCCTACTGCCAGCCAACCGAGCTTGGGCCGCGGGGTTGCACGAGGCGGAGGCGGAGGCGAGCTAACCCGGGTCATTAAAGTCCATAAAGTCACAATACTTTCATCAACGAGGGTGTGTAGTGTCAGCGCACAGATAAGAAGGTAGCATAAACAACAGCTGCAAGATTTAATTAAAGAAGCACAGATGTTTCTTTTTTTTCTTCTTGGGAATCTGGATGACCTTACGTCACCTGTTAAAGGTTAGAACTTATTTTTTCACAGAAGACACAAAAAATGTTCTCCTTCAGCTGACAGACAGACATCGTTACATTATGTCGCTACATCTGCCACCCCCGCCCTGCGTGTTTACTGTAATTAATGGAAGCACGGACCTAAGCCCGTTTGTTTTTCAATTGTGGGTTAATTTAACATTCAAAGTGTACAGATCAATTACTCGTACTCCAGTGGAGCTGGAGAACAATATACGGCAGCAGATATCCCTCACAACAGAAGGAAATTACAACGTGTAAACGCTAATTTATTTACACGGTACAAGACCTGTCTGTCAGTTGAAGGAGAACATTCTCAGCATCTTATGTGAAAAGGTAATTTCTGTAGTCATGATTTGCTGGTGAATTTAATATTAATTAATGTACTTTGTTACGGTTTCCACCTGCTCACAATCCGCGGTGAGAGTTCGGTTGGCTGGCGGAAGCCGGTTGCCCGTCCCGCTCTAGCAAAATAATCACCCTGTACAATCGAACTCTATGTTATCTTATCCTAGAATCTAAATGAATACATCTTGTTGTAATCTTTCTCATAAGTGCCGTCTATGGTTCAACCTTCATCATTTTTCAGTAGTTTGTTACTTTTACGTTTCGATAATTCAAGTTTTTCCAATTAATTACAAGATTCCTTCCATATACTTTCCTGTCCTCTATTAATTATGGTCCACCACTTATTATTGACTCAGTCATGTTAAGGGTAGACTTATTTATACGAGGGAGGATCGAAAAGTCTTTGCCCCTATCTTTTTTTAACAAAAAAGCAAAACCATAAAGCTAATTACAAATATACGCACTGTTCTACGTACCTTACACTATTTTTCCACATCGTCTCCACATTTGCCAGGGGCGTATATAGAGTTTTATTTTGGGGGGTGCCCAACTGGGATTAGGGGACATGGAATAGACCCGGGGGATCCGGGGTCCTCCCCCGGGAAACTTTTGTATAATTTGGTGAACAATGATGAGTTTTAATGCTATCTGGCATCACTTTTTCGACCAATGTGTTGTGATGTTTTATGTTTGGTTAATGCCAACACAACTAAGACCATTTTATGTTACATTTTATTAATACAATCATCTTGCTCACTTGACAGTATTTATATGGAAAGAATTAATGTTACTGTTTTGATTTACAACTCACACTATAAAATAAAGTATAAAGTCAAGGTTTCTTGAAGCATTGCCAAATCGGTTTATAACTTCATCATCAGTGATTTGTATGTCTCTGTGAATAGATAATAATACTAGACCGTTGAGTCTGTTTACAGAAGTAGAATTTCTAATGTATGTTTTCAACCAACTCATACTCCGTTCGGCAGTACCGGTAGCTACTGACAGAAAGAGGTAAATTTGCCAAAAATGTGATAAGGGTATAAAAGCTTCAAGGGCACTTGTTGCTGTTCTTGGTAGGTTCATAAGAGCGAAGACACTGGAGAGTAATAAGAGGTT
Organism: Meconema thalassinum; assembly: GCA_946902985.2. Classification (NCBI taxonomy): domain Eukaryota; kingdom Metazoa; phylum Arthropoda; class Insecta; order Orthoptera; family Tettigoniidae; genus Meconema; species Meconema thalassinum. The sequence continues at coordinate 65,079,856 of OX336389.2, read as the reverse complement.
ATGTTGTTACACATAAGATCAGAGCAAACTGATTGTCACACTGTTCACATCGCTCTACCGTCGCATTGCTTTGCAACGTTGCGTAGCAACAATAGTGCATGATAACTATATTGGTTTTTAATTTTTTAATTCATAAATAAAATATTATATGTGACAAAAATTTCGAGGGGAGGGGGACCGCCCCCCCCCCCCTCCCCGGGCAACCCCCTTATATACGCCCCTGACATTTGTTCACACATTTGTCCCATCGCAGCACTAAATATGAGATGCCCCTGTGGCAGAATTCAGCCAGCTGACTGTGGAACCCAGGATGGTCGAACTGCGCTAATTAGGTTAAACCCAAACAGTTGGTTGGTTATTGTTGTTTCAAGGGGTGGAACTACGAGGTGATCTGCCCCTAAAAACCCAAACAGTCCAGTCAGCTTACGCTAATGGGTTTGGGAAGAGAGTGGGGGTAGGCAACCTCTCCTGAAATGTTTGTTAAGCCATGAGTGACTAACAGCTACATACACCGGGACCCCCTGGAGTTTCCGTAGATACAGCTAACATGTTACCCATGTACAGTCAAGGAAGTGGAGGATTGCAAGTTATAGGAAACTATAAATGTTGTAAGTTTGAGTTGTCACAATGGGGCCAAAAGAGGAGGTGTTCCAACAGGGAATTCATTTACAAATGCACCTTATTTTGTAGCAGAATACCTATCAGCATTTTGGTTCCCACGATATCGCTTTAAAGCTCATAGTGCAGGCTATAACTAGCATGTTTACTAAGCTACAACATAAAACTTAAAATGTGCACATCTGAATAGTAACTGTGAAAAACAAAGGAAATGACCGAACCTATCTTTATCAAGTTCAAGGCAAAATAAATCCAGGAATCTTGAATACAGTAATACCAAAAGTTGCTAATAAGTAGTCAAGTATCGAATACGTCTTTGAGATAACAAGAGTAGATAGTGGCGAACACCATGAAGATCAGCGCAAGTTGACACATTCCGAAAATATTTACCTTTACGTCCAGTTTGGAGTGGGGGGAGTGAATCACACCTCAAGCAACTTCCCCTGTTCGGATTTTTCTAATTGACCCCCTGTGGAGAGAACTCATTAGCACAGCTCGGTATCACCCGTGGAACCATCGTTGGACTGCTGTCTTGGCGTCATCGTTGCACGTGAATCGCTGTCCTGCCAGTAACGTCATCAGTGGACCGTGACAATGCGAGACCACATGTGGAAACCAGACCCGCCAATAAGCTCCGGTCATTTCACTGGGAGAGTTTAAACCACCCACCAGACAGTCCCGATCTCTCCCCTAGTGATTTCCACGTCTTGGTTCAATATTATGGATTGCTCTTTTGAACAAGGGTGATCACAATGCCCTCCACCATACTTCATCCATCATATCGAGTGTCATTATATTAAAAACTATATGACTCTGTCGACCAAATTATTATGTGCACTCGAGTTTGAAGATTGTTTGTGGAGTAACCAATAGACCTACATGAAATCCAATAACTTCATCATTTTCGTCGTTCTCTTTTACGCTAGTTCATGTAGGTTTGGAATTTTTAATTTATATTTTAATATTTTTTATCGCAGTTAAAACACAAAAAGTGCCCGTTTTTAACCGTGTATCAACCATGCGTCACATTTAAGAATTATTATCTCACAAAACCGTCATCAGATCGAATCCAAATTTTAACACAATATACATTGGAATGTTGTATAACTGGTTTATTAATTTCAAAATGTTGTGTGTTCAAGAACGAAAGTTGTTATCATTTTTGTAAGGTAACTTTTTCTCGGCTCGGGGTCGTTGGAAAATGTAGTTCTTGGTTGCGTTGTAATCCTTATACATCAAAAAGTTATGCTGTATGACTGTGAAATACGTAAATTAATTCACTTATTTTAAATTGGTTTGTATTTGTACTGGGAATTAAGACATGGTTCATCAGCTAGCCGCTCCGGGAAATGCTGTACAGCGTTGCTGATATGGAGCCCATCACTTCCGAGCGAGGCGCGCCATGACGCGTGAAGGAGCCCATCTTGGCAACGCTGTACAGCTTTTCCCGGAGCGGCTAGCTGGTGAACCATGTGTTATTTCCCTCTACAAATACAAGTTAATAAATACACTAGTGTATTTATTAATTATTGAATTAAGTATTTATTAATTTCATGTATTTTTTCAGGATTAGGGTATTTCCCAACTCTCTTGGGTACATTCGTGTTGACCGACTGAAAAGCACCAAACTTTTGTTAATTTAATCTATTATCTGATCATTCTGATACCCCATTATTCTAATAATATTAATAATAATAGTCTAATATCGTATGGCCTCGGGTGCCGGGTGCAAGCTTTGTTATTTGCACCCAGAGGGCAGCTTGCATTTCGAATTTCTTCGTTCCTTGGAACGCTATGAAAGTCAAGGAGGTTAGATATCTAATCTCCTTGACACTATAGCGCTTTCTAGTAGAGAAAGGAGGAACTTTGTGTTGGCGGAAACCCCAAGATTAATTTTGCCATTATGAACACGGCCTACTGAATTCAAATGGGTTCTTTAACATGCCACCAACGTATGACATGCATGTCATGATTTTTGTCGCCATTCAAAAAAAATTAATCACATACCACGGCCAGGAGCGAACCTGCAAGCTTGGGGTTAGTAGACCGACACGTTAACCACTCACCCACCGTGGCAAGCTCCCATTATTCTGATTACGTTAGAAGAAGTTCGCACTAGAAATTTTCCCCGCCTTAAAGGAAGGCATAGCGAGTGAGTTTTGCTTAGGTTGATTGGTTTTTTAGTTTAGGGGCTGCGACAACGCGGTCATGTAGCCCCGTGTACTTTGTGAGTGTGTATAATCTGTCTGATGACCGGTGCTAATTATGATGGCTTTATTAGTGTGTGATATCTGTTCTAATTCAAGTGAGGACTGCAGACGATAATTTCAAGTAGTTCCTACTTTTGCTACCAAATGCTACCGTCCACGACACCTAGCTGCGGACTTGGCTACTAGGTGCTATAGTAGGCAGCACCTAGCAGTGAACGTTGGAACTAATATAGCGTTATAAAATAATCTAACCTACAAATTTTGTTTCACACAAGTGTAGTTAGTGGAAGGTTCTTTTTTCATGCCATAAATCTATGACATGGGGCCACCGGCCTTACTACCGGGTGAGTTAGCCGTGGTCGTTACGGCATGACTGCTGGCAGTCGCTCACATCCGGGAGGCGAGGAGGTTCGAATCCCCCCGCCTGCAACCTTGAAGATGGTCTTCAGTGGTTTCCCATCTTCCTTCCAGGCAAATGCCGGGGTTGGTCCCTTACTATAGGCCACAGCCGCAACCTTCCAACTCCTCGACCTTCCATTCCAACTTTCCTCCCCAACGGTACTTGTAGCTCACCCATTGGGTGTCCGTTTCGAAGCAGCTACAAAACTGGCGAGCCGAACATGTCCTCGGACTCTCCCGGCACTAAAAGCCATATGCAAAAAAAAACGGCTTTACTTCCCCTTCGAACGAAGGCATTCTGAGGGATTTTTAACGCTCTTAAAAAATCCGACGACTTCATCCGGGTTTGAACCCGGGACCTTGGGCATAAACGCTCAGCATGCTACGAACTGCGCCACCGAAGCCGCCGCGAGTCTTGCCTAGTGTAGATGTTAGGTAGTAAGTAGTTCGCACACTAGGCTACTCTGGATTCTCAGATGCCAGTGATGTGGGCCATTGGTTTTACATATTCTTACCGTTATTGTGAGGTCATGCAAGGCGCTGCGTGCTGTTGTGCAATCAATACTGTATGGCACTCCGACTCAGGCCTTTCATTCTTTCTTTCCGCTAATTCTTAGTTGGAGGGACTTCATTACGGTTATGAAGAAGCAAAGGAAGCTTGTAGTTTAACGTGACCGTAAATCGCGTGATCATGACCCACAGAACCTCCTTTTTACGTGGAATCCGAAACACAGGACTCGGCATTTCACTTCGATAATCTCACATGCATTAACCGGGAATCGAACCCAGTCCGCCTTGGTGAGAGGCAGACAGCTTGACCGCTGAGCCACCACGCCCCCTGGTTATGAAGATTCAGAAACAATAGCATATTCATTTCACTAGTGCAGGGGTTATGAAACTTTTTCTGTCGCCCCCCCCCCCTTCTGAAACATTAAATATCTAGCACCCCCCCCCCCCCTATTCTCATTTCCTTTCTTAGCACTTCTCATAGGCTACTTTCCTCCAAAAAGACAAGAAACAAAAAAAAGCACACAAGATCTACAGTGTATGCTACTGCCTAATTAGGATTTCAACTACCAGATACAATAATAATAATAATAATAATTATAATACTACTACTAATAATAATAATAACACACAATTCATTACTCTTAGAGCACATGAAAGTACAACAACGTTTTGTAAAAGAAATGTCATGCATATGTATTACTTTTGCTTATTAAAATAAAAACAACTGATGCACGTGCAGTTATTGGAATTGAGCAAATTTTGTTTGTTTCACTAATTAGTTCTTTAGCTGTGACACCTGTGATCAGTAATGCTTTTCATATTTGAATGCTCGTGACTTATAAATGACAATAGAAATAATATATGCAATTTTCAACATTTCACTGTGAATTTGAAAAATGTTATGTTAAATCTCTTCACCCATGAAAAAGTAAAACAGGAGAATAAAAGTGTACATGGATCAGAATTCGGTAATTCTCAGACACTTACAGAGTTAGTGTGATGTGTGAGCTTGAATTTGAGATGAATGTAAATCCAGTCTTGGTTGGACGTTTGAAACTGCAACCCGCAGATCCCCTTCCAGCTGCAGCCGAAACTGATGCTTCGTCTTGACGGATGCCATTGCGGAAAATGTTGACTCACACAAGTAAGTTGAAGCGAAGGGTAATAACAGGTCCACTGCTTTTCTTGATAAAATGGGATATTCTGCACCCAAAATTTTTCAAGAGACTACGACTTAAATTCATTTCGAAGTATTCTGTCACTTAAGAGTTCTCTTAGTTCCTCCTGTTCTGCCGTTGACAGGTCGGCTGTTACGTTCGTTTCAAACGGACTGCGAATCCAGTCATTCTCAGTTGAAAGTTGTGGAAATCTACCCTCGAATTTTTCACGAAGGTTTTGGAGTTGTTCTACGACAATTCCACTAATTTGACAAATACCTAACTCATTTGCTTCCAGGTATTCATTCAGACAATGAAACATCTCACAGTTACCTTTGTCCATCTGGGCTTTCCAAAGTTCAAGTTTTCTCTTAAAAGCAAGCACTTTGTCGCTTAAAATGAAAATATTACTATTTCGTCCTTGAAGTGACACGTTAAGTTCATTCACTTTTTCAAATACGTCGGCCAAGTAGTTCAGTATTAGAAGCCATTTCTCATCCAGAAACAGGGTTGCGAGTGTAGGACTGCTGTCCAATAGGAAAATAAGAAGTTCATTCTTCAACTCCACAACGCGACGAAGGACTCGACCACGAGACAACCAACGTACCTCCGTGTGCAATAGAAGTGAATCATGTGTATATCCCATCTCCTCGCAAAGAATGGAAAATAGCCGACTGTTTAGTCTCTTGCTTTCACTAAATTTACAACACTAATTACATCGTTCAGCACTTTATTGACTTCCGGTTGTAGTACTTTTGAAGCCAGTGCCTCCCTGTTTATCATGCAATGTGTGAATTTTACAGAATTAGTAACAGCACTCACTCTTGCTCTGAAACCCCTTTTAGTTCCAATAAATGCCGACGCTCCATCAGTACATACACCAACACAATTTGTCCATGAGAGATTGGTGTCAATAAAAAAGGAATTCACAATAGAAAGAATATCTTCGCCTGTAGTCCGCCCTTCCTGAGCTTTACAAATAGAAAATCCTAGTGCATTTCATTTTTATGACAGTAGCGTACAAAAACAAGAAGCTGGGCACTGTTTACGATATCAGTACTGTCATCAAGTTGCAGGGCAAATTTTGGGCTATCATAAAGACGTAGTAGCAATTGATTTTTTTAAAATGCCAGAGGCTATTACATCAATGCGACGAGTTACTGTATCATTTGAGAGCGGTATCGACTTCAAACACTCGCCGAACTTTTCTCCATGCATGATCGCCCACATTTTCACGGCTGCAGGAAGAAGTAATTTCTCACCAATAATATGACATGTGGTGATTTGGATTTTGCAATTAAATAGGATACCTCCAAGGATGCTCTTAGCGCTTTCTTAGGAACTGTTGCGTGCTTTTCTAGGAATCTAACATTTCCTTTTAGTTGTTGCTCGTGGCGCTTAAAAATGCTAAAGGTTTACTTACTCTGCAAGTGTCTCTTGAGTTTCACAGGCTTCAAACTGCTAAAATCTGCAAACAAAGAACGCATTGAGGTTGTTCCTGATTATTATTCGAAAGAATGCTGGTAAAGCCTAATGTCAGATAATCGTCTTGATATTTACGAACTTTCACTTTGTGTGTAGAATTAATAATCCAAATGGGAGCAGAAGTAGACGCGGAAGAACAATGGACTTGGTTTAAATTCGAACCTTGTTCTTTTTCCGAAGGAGGACAAGCACTATCACTTTCATAGGGTCTCTTTTTATCACTTCTAATAAGCCACTTATCCATGGGTAATGGCGTCACTCGTATCAGTTTATTGTAAAGTTGGCTAACCACGCACTAGAATTCACTTGTTCACTCACTGTCTTTGCACTGACTGGAAAGGCCTAGCTGAATTCGAATCGGCAACGTCAGAAATAGAAGAATCCATTCTTGTAAGGAAGAGGCGGTCACATTGTCAAGCGGCTTATTGTCATTAAGTGTTTGGTAAGGAGATGTCACTTTGGGTGGCGAGTGAAAGGGAGCTGTGTGGGAAATGTTACTCACTACCTTTTCTCAGAATTCCTGCTGGCAGGATCTACTGGTCAGTTCTTGTGAAATAAGACAGCAAAGGTACGAGTTTATTATTCTTGAATGGTCTTGGGAGCTACCTGCCTATGATAGGTTCATGAATATGAGGATAGTAATATTTGTTACAGAATATGAACTATAAATATTCCAATCAAAGCCGGTTCCCCCCCTTTATCACTCTCTGCCCCCCCCCCCAGGGGGATTGAACCATGGCCCGTATGTAGTTACTAATTTGGAGTCTCCAACAGATTCTCTACAAGGTACGTTTGTCATATAGTGTTTGAAGCCATTTTTAGCCTACTTTCGATTTTTGCAAAAAATGAAAGTAGACTTAGGAGATCTACACAGGGCCGTGTGTGTGTCTGTCTGTGTGTGTGTGTGTGTGTACTCTGAATGGTTGTCCCCCCCCCCATATCAATTCGAACACGGTGAAACCGAATTGAACAAAATTTGGTACAGAGGTAGCACTAGCAAGGGGCACCTCAGTGTCATGTTTTATATCGTCGCCGTCTTGACGGAAACGTAATGGCGGCCACCCAAATGTTCAACGCTTCAATCAAATTACGACTAACCTAATCATCCGATCTATACCAAATTTTGCAACAACATATATTTATGTGGCAAGCGTCTTTTGACTAAACTACAAAGTCATCAGCATAATAGTTTGCAGATGGCTGCCATGTATGCAAATCGATTCCCCCTATCAATTCAAACACGGTGAAACTGAATTGAACGAAATTTGGTACAGAGGTAGCACTAGCAAAGGGCACCTCAGTGTTATGTCCTATATCGCCGCCATCTTGACGAAAATGTAATGGCGGCCACCCAAATTATAAAAGGTTAAATCAAATTCTGACCAACCTAATCATCACATCTCTACCAAATTTTTCAACAACATACATTTATGTAGTAAGCATATTTTGACCAAACTACACGATCATCAGCCCAATAGTTTGCAGATAGCGGCCATGTATAAGTGCAGATCAATTCCCCCTATCAATTCAAACACGGTGAAACCGAATTGAACGTCATTTAGTACAGAGGTAGCACTAGCAAACGGCAACTCAGTGTCATGTTTTTTATCGTCACCATCTTGACGGAAACGTAATGGCGGCCTCCCAAATGTTAAAAGCTTAAATCTAATTACGACCAATCTAATTATCTGATCTCCACCAAATTTTGCAACAACATACCTGTATGTGGGAAGCATATTTTGACCAAACTAAAAGATCATCAGCCCAATAATTTGCAGATGGCGGCCATGTATGTGTGCAAATCGATTCTCCCTATCAATTCAAACACGGTGAAACCGAATTGAATGAAATTTTGTACAGAGTTAGCACTAGCAAAAGGCACCTCAGTGTCATGTTTTATATCGCCGCCATCTTGACTGAAACGGAATGGCGCGCACGTAAATGTTAAAAGCTTAAATCAAATTACAACCAACCTAATCATTTGATCTCTACAAAATTTTGCAACAAGATACCGTTTTGTGGGAAGCATCTTTTGACTGAACTAGAAGGTCATCAGCCCAATAGTTTGCAGAGAGCGGCCATGTATGTGTGCAAATCGATTCACTATATCAATTCAAACACGGTGAAACCGAATTGAATGGAATTTTGTACAGAGGTAGCACTAGCAAAGGGCACCTCATATTCATGTTTAATATCCGTATAGCACGTTGTATTTCAACAAGCTACTACAACCAACATTCAATTATACTCCTTGAAAAGGACAAAGAGTTATATCAATACCCATGCATTTAGGAGAAAGTAGGCTATATGTTCTTTACTGAACATCTTGTTCTTTAATAATTTAAAAATGTACCCTAACATATATTGTCCTTTTAAAGACACTCTGCAAATCTACATGCCCAGAATTCTCGTTAGAATGCATCACGAAGTCAATCGGTTAAGACGTTATCTCATTCTCGCAGTAACAAAAATCACCTTAGTGTTTTAAATATATAGATGATTCCCTAAAACACTGTAGGTACCAAGTAAGAAAGACGCACGCAACATTCCTGGCAGTTACGTTGCTGTCCTCTCTTAATAACAAAGTGCCTTAATGCGAAGTGAGTGCCCGTGACCTGGAACTACGAGTATTGTCGCCTGCAAGGAACGTTCCACTGCTACACCCAGCCGCTGCACTCAATGTCTTATCATGTCAAGTTCCTTGTAATGCATTTGAAATGCAAATTTTGATTCCGGTCATTACTTTGCGCATTGTAAGTTCCGCTCCGCAGGTGATGGATTGATTCGCATTGCCTGCTGTAGCGCGTCCTTAGTTATAGTTCTAAAAATACTAATATTTTATGTTAGTGGCGGATCTAGAGAGAGGGGGAGGGATAATCCCCCCTCCCCATACAGGAAAAAGGTAACGTAAATTTACATAATATCTGTATTGATCAGGGGTGATCAACACGTGGTCCGCCGGCCTGTTTAGTGGAGAAGATTCCTGGCAATTTTCAAATGGAAACAACTGACTTGCACTTAAAGCAGTACACACCATTATTGAAACAAGTCAGCTCCTAGTAAATAAGACGTTTCTGAACATAAAGCATGGTATTTCAGCACACGTGGGGCATACCACAATGAACAGTTATGGCTGCAATTCGATACTACAATATTTGACAGAACGGAATTTGTGGATTTATACTTTTATGCGGTATATTGAATATTTATTCGACTACAATGTTTTATTAATGACTACCAACATTTCCCGAACTCTCCTTGATCCACAATTAGCCTATGCATTTTCAAAACAATTCCTTCAATATTGATGTTTCATTGTTAAATTCTGCCATCTGAATTGATGCTTTATTTGAAATAAATAAATAAATAAATGAATAAATAAATAAATAAAATTACAGTCAATCTGAAAGACTAGACGTTATATAATTTCAAATGACGCATGCTACAAATGCTACACATGTTAGAAAGGCCCAGGAGGGCTTCCCGCTTCGCTCGAAGCCCCAGGACTCTTTCAACAGATTCCATTACCCATTAACTTAGGTTTCCCACGCGGGCACCCCTTTAAGGGTCACCCTGTATTTGAGTCTGATATCTTTTACAACTCTTTAAGAGTCACCCATTATTTGAATCTGATAACTCGCAAACCTCTTTAAGGGCCACCCTGTATTTGAATTGAATCTAACATACTGTTACGGCTGTGAGTTTGTGTCATCGCTCGCCGCATGAGTCACAACTGCCCCAGGGTTGGGCTGTGTGTGCTCTGCCTCAGTGTATTACGTGCGCGTTACGCAACGGGCTGCGAAGTGAAAGGGATGGTCCAGAATATTCGTGACCCAGCCAGCGATGGAAGCCTCGAGAAGCCGTGAGCCCTGGATGGGTCTAGAAGCATTTATTGAGTCACCGGCCTGCTATATAAGAGCGACCTGTCAGGCAGTGAGCGAGTGTGTTTTACGAGCTAGTGCGAGTGTTTATCCTGAGCGACAGACGTATGGTGGCGAAGTGCCGTGCGAGTTACGAAATCCAGTGACATTGTTTCCCAGCTTGTGAACAGCGTGCAGCAAGTTATCGTATGTAACTGTAGTCTGTGTACATAAGGGAGAGGAGCAGGTAGTTTCTGTCATGGCCACCGTACTCATTAGGACGGATTAACTTCTGTGGTTTGTTGACAAGTGAAAGGGGGCAAGAACTCTCCAAAGGCAGAGACTTGAGGAAACTAGAGTAAGGTTCTAATTGCTTGTGTTTGCTGATGAGTAGTGTACCTCTTCCTGCAAGCAATAAAGCTAACTTCTCTTTAAAGCAGTAATTGGTGTTGTGCTTTCTACCCACCGTAATCCAGTTAACAAAAGTGCCACTAGGGGGTGGCACGTAACAATACTGTACACCTCGTTAAGTGTCACCCTGTAATTTGCTCTGACATCCTGCACACCTCTTTAGGAGGCACCCTGTATTCTTATCTGGCATCTTGTATATCTCTTTAGAAGTCACCCTGTATTCTTGTGTGACATCTTATACACCTCTTTAGGAGTCACGCTGTATTCTTGTGTGACATCTTGTGCACCTCTTTAGGAATCACCCTGTATTCTTCTCTGCCATCTTGTACACCTCATTAAGAGTCACCTTGTATTCTTATCTGGCATCTTGTATATCTCTTTATGAGTCAACCTGTATTCTTATCTGGCAACTTGTACTGTATTTTGCTCTGACATTCTGCACACCTCTTTAGGAGGCACCCTGTATTCTTGTCTGACATCTTGTGCACCTCTTTAGGAGTCACCCTGTATTCTTCTCTGCATTTTGTACACCTCTTTAAGAGTCACCTTGTATTCCTATCTGGCATCTTGTATACCTCTTTAGGAGTCACCCTGTATTTATATTTGGCATCTTGTACTGTATTTTTTTTTGCTCTGACATCCTGCACACCTCTTTAGGAGGCACCTGTATTCTTATATGGCATCTTGTATATCTCTTTAGAAGTCACCCTGTATTCTTGTGTTCGCTTCGCTCAAAGCCCCAGGTCGCTCGACGCCCCAGGACTCTTTCAACAGACTCCAATAACCATTAGCTTCTGCTTCCCGCGTGGCTGCATGACGTCACTTCCCGCGCGGCTGCATGACGTCACTTCCGTCTCCGTCTCCGTAACGCATAACGTTGGACCCAAGCATAACGACGAAGTCGACAAGATCATTTGAAATGATAAAAATAAAAAAGATACGAGCCTTACAGTAGTCGCATATGATGTGTAACATCTGACATGCCATCATACTATGATATTGAGATGAAATGTTGTAACGTGTTTTTCGAGGGGATGTTTATGCCACTGACATAAGTCAGTAGGAAGCCATTCTATATTTATTTACGCGGCAAATTGTTCAGCCAAGAGAATTTTTCATGTTAATTTATTATTATTATTTTTAACTTATTATTATTATTATTATTATTATTATTAAGGTATTTTTTGGAGCATTTTATAAAATTATAAGCATACAGATAGGTTTTCTATGTCATAGAAAACACTATCAAGCAAATTATTATGAACTACATTATCATAGAAAATTATATGATTACGGAAATTTACGGAGTTTTGTCAGTTAGGGTATTATAAGAGAGATGACTCACTGGGAATTCAGATACAGGCTTAATCTTGTCAAGAAGCATGTCGCAAGCCTGGGTTGCAACGTCAAGAAGAGGCGAAATAGTCTGGAACGGCAAACGACATTATCCGCGCGCCGTGTGTATTGAGCCTAAGGAGGGGAGTAGCGGGGTGGCGCAGCCAATCAGTGGAGACCACGTAAGGTGGAAGTCGGGACGGGAGTGGGGAGCCGACGAGTGCATATATCGTTTGCGCGCCGTGGAGTAGAGGACAATCTGTGAAAAACTTGACCAGTATGGTTGCACGTGTGAGTGGCTCCGAGGTTCCGTGGAGTAGGGGACTATCTTTGTAAAACTTAACCGGTGTGGTTGTACGAGTGTTTGGCTCCGATGTTCGGACCATAAGTGATTACATCTACAAGTATATCATCAAATAACGAAGAAGATGACGACGTCCAGGAAATAGTGGGAGGCTCTCTTCATCATCCAGTACAAGGGAAATGCTTCGGCAATTTCCAGTGGTAAGCGCGAATTACGCAGAACTACGCAATCTCTCGTTTCTCTTTGTTTTATATTCAGTATTCAGTAACTTCATAGCTTGGGAATAAGAGTAAAATCAGTAATTTATCCGAATCCGTTTTCACGTAATTTTCTAGCGGTAATATTCAAATCGCAAAGCTCCAATTTAAATTTCAAACTTATTATTATTATTAATTTTGCAATACTTGTTTTATATAATAAATTCATTTCTTTTAACCATGCAATCTTTGCTTTCAGTAGGTAGCATTAGATATAGACCAATTCCTTCTCCTGATACAATTGTTGTTGGGTTAATGATCAAATCATACCACGATCTGAGTGAATAGATTCTTGAAGGTGTTCTACTAGAGCTAGATGTTGTAAAATATAAATTTAGATTTCAACATAGTGTTGAGGTCTTGGCGCCCATTAAAACAACATATCTTAGGCAGAGTAAATATTTCATAGGGCAAGTAAGGACCAGTCAAAACGTTTCATTTGTACGCTCAACGTGGAGCAAGCGAAACCGTTTCATTTGTCGCCGACAACTTGGGGCTGAAAACCTAATAACATTTGTGGAAGGAGAAGGGTATATATTTCTGTGCCTGTATTTTGGGAGTTATTTGTCTGTATCAGTGTATATCATTATGGGGGATGAGAAAGAAAGACAGATGAGGTTACGTAGTGGTCATCAACTGGAGAGTGATGATACGAGCAGTACGTCGAGTGATGGTAGTACCGGGGTAGCGGAGGTAAATCCCGATACTGAAACAGGGAGTGTAGGCGGCCAACCAGAATTAAAAACTTTACTTCTCGAGTTTATGTATCAGAACAAAGTTAGTAGTGATGCCTTAAACGCCAAATTAGAACAAAACAGTAGGGAAAATAAAGAAAGTACAGACGCTTTAAATGCAAAACTGGAACAAAACAACGCTAAACTAGAACAAAACAGTAGGGAAAATAAAGAAAGTACAGACGCTTTAAATGCTAAACTGGAACAAAACAACGCTAATCTAGAACAAAACAGTAGGGAAAATAAAGAAAGTACAGATGCCTTAAACGCCAGATTAGAACAAAATAGTAGGGAAAATAGAGAGAGTACTGAAACTTTAAATGCTAAATTAGAACAAAACAGTAGGGAAATTAGTGATAAATTTGAACTGATTAGAGGTGAGATCAAGGGGGTGATGGAAGAGAAGGCTAAAGAGATTATTGCAGATGTAGACAGAAAATTAGGAAAAGTACAGGAGGAGACAGAAATTAGAATCAGTACACAGGCTGAAAATTTAAAAGAACTAGTGCAACTGGAAACACAGCAGGTCAAAAACAATTGGGGGGAGAAATTGACAAAATTCAGGTAGCAACTAAAGAGGTTAAGGAACAGCTGGGGGGTAGAAATGAGAAAGTCCACTCGCAAATAGTTGCAGAAGTAAATGATTTAAGAGAGAGTAATAGAGAGAGCATTAGCAAGATTGAGGAGAAACAAGCAAAGCTTTATGATAAAGTAGAAGAATCAGAAGGAAACATTAAAGTAACAGTAAACAGTATTGAGAGGAAGGCGGAGGAGAAAATCGCAGAATTAGAATTAAAATTAAAAGCTAGGATCAGGCAAGAAAATAGTCAGAATAGGCCAGTTTTTGTGAATAGCACACACAGGGAGGTAGAACTGGGTAAGTTCAGCAATCGACAGGGGTGCCCAATGGAGTTCATGAATACTATAGAAAATAAATTTGGGGAGAGGTTGGAAAATGGTAGTATTGAGTGGTGCCAGGTAGTTGAAATTTTAGAACAAGTGTTTGTGGGGGAAACGAGGAATTGGTTTGCTGTCTACAGAGACAAGTTTACTGATATTAATGATTTTAAAATGAAATTCTGTGAAAAGTTCTGGAATGAGGTTATTCAGTCGCAGCATCGTGAGGGAGTAGTGTGTGGTAAATATAGCCCTAAAGGAAGCTCCACCATGACCGAATACTTTTTAGGGCAGGTATTAGTGTGTAAATATCTGGATGGCTTGAAGGAGGAAAGTGATGTGGTGAGGTTGCTACTTAGGCACTTTTCCTATAGGATCAAGGAGGCTGCTTGTATCCAGAATGTAAAGACAATATCACAAGTAGAAAATTTGTTAAGCACATTTGATGCACTAGGGAGAGGGGGTTATGAGGACAATTTCAATAGGAACCAGGGTAATAATAATAATAGGCCTAATGAAGCCAGGCACCAGGAAGTTCAAGGGAACGGTGGCGAAGGGGCCAACGCTCAAAATAGAAATAATAATAATAATAATCAGCTAAATCAGAACAGAGGAAATGGCTATGGTAATCAGTATCAAGGGAGGAACAATGATTTCAGGGGAAATCAAGGGAGAAACAATGATTAGAGGGGAAATCAAGGGAGAAATAATGATTTCAGGGGAAATCAAGGGAGAAATTATAATGACAATAATTACAACCAGAATAGGGGTCAAGGAAGAGGGCAGCCTAGTGGTAGTAATATACAGCCAAACAATGACAACACAGCCCAGAACAACCAGACCAGTGCAGTAGCTAATAGTACTACAGCCAGCTGTAGCGGTTCTTTAAACGCGAACCAGGCTGCGAAGTAAGGTCAGAATCTCAGTCTGTAACATGCCCTGTCCATACAATTATACAGGAACTCTATGACCTAAATGTAAGAAATGAATTATTACATGAACTAAATGATGAAGGTATTATTCAGGAAGTGGTTAGTAAGAGCCCCATAGTTAAATTTAACGTGTCCGAGGCGTACACAGATGTTTTAATTGATAGTGGTTGTATGAAGAGTTGCATAAGTAGTGCATTTTATGATAAAATGAAGGGAACTGGAGTAAATTTTGAGTAGATGCCAATTAAAAGCACTTTTGTTACCACAGCTGTTGGGAAGAGGTTTAAAGTAATATCTAAGCAAGTTTTAGTAGACATTAAAATTAATAATTATATAGAAAAGCAGATTTGTCTTGTAATTCCAAATTTAGTATTCAGTGTTATCTTGGGTTCAGAGTGGCTAAGTAGAGTGTCTGGTAACTTATGTTATGATGTAGGGAGTTTGAAATTTAAATGGGGTGATTCTGAAGTAGAAGTAGCGTTCAATGACCATATTCAGAGAAATAGTGTTGTAGGTGTGATTTGCACTTTAAATGAGATATGGCCAGCCGTAGAGCGGGGTTCTCCTTGTTTTGTGGGCAGTGTGATTACGAACGGTAGTCTAGAGGACTCGTTACGTGATGCTGCATTTCAGGAAAATATAGAGGTGGAACAATGTGTTCGGCTCTATGATGTGTTATTGTGTAATAGGAGAGTTTTTGAGGATCGCATTGGTATGGCCAATTGCTATACACATTCATTGAACGTTATTGATAGGTCAGTATTCACAGGACATAGATATCCTGTACCTTTCGCTTATCAGAGTGCAGTTGAGGCACAAATTAACCAGATGCTTGAAGATGGGATTATTGAGCACTCTAACAGTCCTTATGTTAATTTTTTGATCACGGTACCCAAGGCCGATGGCACAGTTCGTATTTGTTTAGACGCTCGTTTGGTTAACAGTAGAATTAGTTCAGATCAGCTGAAATCTATGTCAATAGAGGAATTAATGCAAACATTTGAGGGGAAGAAGTATTTCACTTGTGTAGATTTGAGTTCCAGTTTTTGGCAAGTGCCACTTATGTACGAAGATAGACCATTTACAGCTTTTAGTCATAAATATAACCTTTATCAGTTTTGTAGAACACCTGATGGGTTAAAGAGTAGTTCAGCAGCTTTAATTAGGGCTTTAAACATCGCATTAGGGGATGACACAGGAGACTTTGTAACCATTTACATAGATGATATGGTAATTAGTTCACGCAGTTTTGAGGAGCATCTCCGCCATTTAGATATAGTTTTTCAGAAGTTAGATCAGGCAGGGTTCACTTTGAAGCTGTCTAAATCGTCATTCTGTCAGTCAGAAGTGACATTTTAGGTCATAGAGTGTCAAGTAGAGGTGTGACACCAGAGGAAAGTAGGGTTAGCATGTGTGGACAGTAGCAACAGGGCATCGTTACAGACACTGAGAAATATGCTAGTGGAGCAACGTGATGACATTAAGGATGGGTCATAAAGTGAGTGTGTTTAGCTGGCAAGCCAGCCTATCAAATGAGTAAGTGTGGTATTTGGTGCGTGGGAGATATGGTCTTCTAGGCAGGCGTATCAGAAGTCACACAGGGGGGTAGTATGTAAGTAAATGAGAGTTTTTAATGTACAGGGAAATATGACGGGATTGTCGGATGCTCTTGAGCACTAAAATGTCTCGATACACCAAGGCCAGAATTTGGTAGCGCTTGTGAATTCCCATTTGTCTCCAAGAGATGGGTGAGCGCTTGAACAGGGTATTTTTGCTTAAGGCGTCCACGAGACAAAAGATGGGCCATCAGAAGGCGAGACAGTCCTTCATGAAACTCATACATAACAGCACACGTGATTTCTGTTTACGGCCTCGCCATGTAAGATTTGTAAGTGTGTAATTTAAGGTAATTTGTACAATGGTATTATTTGTGTGAGGAGAACTGGTCTGTGTTGAGAACTAGTATTAAGTAGAATATGGTCTACGGGAACTTAAAAAGACAGGGCGATTACGGCACAGAAATATTTGGTGTTATATGTAATGCGCATTTACTGTTTTTTTCAGCAGTCAATATTAATTTCGTCTTTTATAAAGAGAGATTAAGTATTATGGTCACGATGCGCTGCCACAATAGTATGATCGTGAGCTCAGTGATAAGTGGGATTAAATTTCACAATAAGGAAGGAACCTCCAGTGAAATTAGGAAGTTCTAGGGAGACATACATATATCAGAACACCTTGATGCGTGTGATGTGACATCTTATATACATAGTGCTCACACATTATTTATGTCAATTTTTCCAACATAGAGAAATTTGAGAGGCGGAAATATCCGTGGAACATTATTCTATATGAAAAACATTGGACTGGTTGCAAAGTGCAATCCATAGTGACAACACACTTTGACGCAAAGTGCGTAAAGAAAAGTTATGAGTGCATATCTGTAATTTAGGGTGATTTCATTTATGTAATATGTATTTTGGATGGGGATTATTAACGTGTCTGGGATAATCGGATAATGGACCGTCGTCACGGTAAATCATCCGATGATCCGAGGCGAATATGTAACGTGTTTTTCGAGGGGATTTTTATGCCACTGGCATAAGTCAGTAGGAAGCCATTCTATATTTATTTACGCGGCAAATTGTTCAGCCAAGAGAATTTTTTATGTTAATTTATTATTATTATTATTAACTTATTATTATTATTATTATTATTATTATTATTATTATTATTAAGGTATTTTTTGGAGCATTTTATAAAATTATAAGCATACAGATAGGTTTTCTATGTCATAGGAAACACTATCAAGCAAATTATTACGAACTACATTATCATAGAAAATTATATGATTACGGAATTTTACGGAGTTTTGTCAGTTAGGGTATTATAAGAGAGATGACTCACTGGGAATTCAGATACAGGCTTAATCTTGTCAAGAAGCATGTCGCAATCCTGGGTTGCAACGTCAAGAAAAGGCGAAATAGTCTGGAACGGCAAACGACATCATCCGCGCGCCGTGTGTATTGAGCCTAAGGAGGGGAGTAGCGGGGTGGCACAGCCAATCAGTGGAGACCACGTAAGGTGGAAGTCGGGACGGGAGTGGGGAGCCGACGAGTGCATATATCGTTTGCGCGCCGTGGAGTAGAGGACAATCTGTGAAAAACTTGACCAGTATGGTTGCACGTGTGAGTGGCTCCGAGGTTCCGTGGAGTAGGGGACTATCTTTGTAAAACTTAACCGGTGTGGTTGTACGAGTGTTTGGCTCCGATGTTCGGACCATAAATGATTACATCTACAAGTATATCATCAAATAACGAAGAAGATGACGACGTCCAGTAAACAGTGGGAAGCTCTCTTCATCATCCAGTACGAGGGAAATGCTTCGGCAATTTCCAGTGGTAAGCGCGAATGACGCAGAACTACGCAATCTCTCGTTTCTCTTTGTTTTATATTCAGTATCTTCATAGCTTGGGAATAAGAGTAAAATTAGTAATTTATCCGAATCCGTTTTCACGTAATTTTCTAGCGGTAATATTCAAATCGCAAAGCTCCAATTTAAATTTCAAACTTATTATTATTATTAATTTTGCAATACTTGTTTTATATAATAAATTCATTTCTTTTAACCATGCAATCTTTGCTTTCAGTAGGTAGCATTAGATATAGACCAATTCCTTCTCCTGATACAATTGTTGTTGGGTTAATGATCAAATCATACCACGATCCGAGTGAATAGATTCTTGAAGGTGTTCTACTAGAACTAGATGTTGTAAAATATAAATTTAGATTTCAACATAGCGTTGAGGTCTTGGCGCCCATTAAAACAACATATCTTAGGCAGAGTAAATATTTCATAGGGCAAGTAAGGACCAGTCAAAACGTTTCATTTGTACGCTCTTGGTGGAGCAAGGGAGACCGTTTCAATGTGTGTGAAGTCATCTGACACGTTATCCTACTCGTATAGCCTACTACACAGATTGGACATTCTTAAATTGTTAATTTACGCTCCGTTTTCATACTGGTACTATGATGAATGTGTAGCTTGAATTGGAGATATGCTACTGTCACACATGTTTGAACAAACATCACATATTATATTGCAAATTAAGAGGAGGAATGAAACCATAGTCTCTATCCTATCTATAGACTACTAGAAATAATATTCAATACAATCAAATTTCCCAACTCCTGCTTGCTGCAAACTATTGTAATTAAAATTAGATAAATCGTAATTGCATGTAGATTCTATTAAAATGACGCATAATGTTATGATAGATATCGTTTAAATCGATAATCCGGTAGCAAAAATAATTGCCGGGACTGGGGTGTGAACCTGCGACCTCATGTTTCGCAGACCAAGAAGCTATCAACTCAGCCATTACAACCACAGATATTTAAAGTACAAGACAGTTACTCATTCTCACGTGCCGATCACTACATTACCGCTATGTGGGTTGATATCTATATAGCCATTGTGCAGGAACGTAATACCGACTTTGCCGACTGGTTGCAATGTTTCATATTAAAGCATATAATCATTTAAATACTGATACGAAGACTTTTAACATGTGGTTTGTGTTTCAATCAGTTGACACCAGAGTTCGCATGAGCGTTTACCGTTCAGTATGAAAGTGTTGAGCAAAGTTACTCGGGAAGTGGATGCCCATCAATTTTATCCAGAGATTGAAAAACAGACTCTTAATAAATCACAATATATTGTTTTCGGCAAATATGATATGATTAATATTTTCACACCAAAGAACGACAACTTGAAGATGATTTATTCTAGAAATATCTGTAATGGTGCCTCCAAACCTTGAAATAATCCATATGTGATATAAAATTATATATTCTACATGGTACCACTGCCAGCTGGATCGCATCCCTCATGTCTACTAAAGCAGCCAGGAGGGATTCGATCCAGCTGGCAGATCGTCTTACACACTTCCGTCCGATCCACTCCCGTCCCATTTTTCAAAATCACTCCCACAAAAATATCCAGCAACCGAGTGGAAAGATGTTACACATCAATAAATAAATAATTGCACGATGAGGGATATTAACTTACAAAAATGGCTAATACAGTATTTACAAAACTAGCATGTGGCCCGCGAATGTTTCTCAAGGATAAATATAGCCTTTAAGGAGATAATAAAGAAATCTTGTGGTTTAAAGTGACAGTTATATCGCGGCCATAAGCTATGTGACCTCCTTTTTAACGTGGGATCCGAACCGTCAGATGTGTAATTTCACCTCGAAGGAAGAAAGGGAGTAGATAATTCTTTCAACTGCTTATCTCTTCAAAATTTGAAATAAACACAATATGATGTGTTCCCTAATCGTCCTTGATAGTGTTAAGCTGGTAACTAAATCCAGTCATTTAAACATTTATTTAGGCATATCGCATTAAGGAAAAAGAATTTCCAACTAGTCATTTGCCTGGAGTAAAGGGGAAAACCATGGAAAACCACTTGTGAGAGTTATCCTCACGAGGCGTTAACTATTTTTGTACTTTTTGAGTTTTATATTATACTAGCAACCCGCCCCCGGCTTCGCCCGGGAACAGTTATGAATGCAAGGTGATAGGCTGCTTTTAACCGAGGTCTTATAAGATTTCCTTGTATGCGACATGAGTCGTTTTCCCTCCAGCAGTGAACACGAAAAAAAATCGGTTTGATGTAACACGCGATAGAGCCACGTAAATCTGTCCATGAGAAAACATTCCCCACTGAGATCAACTCCAGTCACGCTAAGTGTCTGACCCTGTTCTTTGTTTATAGTCATGCCAAAGCAGACTCTTACTGGGAGTTGTACTCGTTTGAAATGATAAGGCAAATCTGAAGGAATCATAGGGATTCTGGGTACTGCGCCCGAATTTATTTAAGGCCAATACTAAGATCCAGACGGGATACGAACTGGGACGCAGGAAAAATAGAAAGAACGAATTAAAATCTCTTATTCCTTAAAATTTGTGAGATATGGAAATCTTAAGCTGAAACAGAGTGTAATACCATGCATCATTATTAATATAAACAATTACGGAAGGCCGGAAGGAAAGAAAGAACTATTTAAATATGGTTGTGTATTGATTATCTGAATGTAGGGAGGCCTACAATTGTAAGAATGCGTCACACCACGAGAGGTGAGTGTAACGTCATAAAGGAGGAGAAGGTCCGCGGCTGATCACAGCAAGTGAGGGGAAGTGTGGAGCTGTGTCACACCAAGAGAGGGGAAGAAGCGCGATGAACTTCACGTGAGCTGAGAGAACGAGCGTTCATTCCAAATTCAGATCTGGTCTGAACAAGACCGCTAGTTTAGAAGCGAGTTGCTTCATTGACAGTGCCACGTATAGTGAAAGTTGGGAGAAGGAGCGCGGAGTTTAGAAGGCCGTGACTCGTGAAGCAAGCGACATTCTGACCGAGACCAGCACAGTAAGCAGGCCGGTAATGTTGTAACAGACTTATAGGAACGAGACCGAGCTCATTTGCGCTCACATTTAGAGAAGCTTCATACAGCAAGTCTGTGGAGTATTTGAAACACAGCTTGTTACTTCAGTATTTCGATACAAAGCTACTACACATATCACTCAGATAACTGCAATAATTCACTACAGGAAAATAGCTATATCCTTAAAGCTATTCACAATGCAGTTTATAAATTGGCGACGGGGAAGTCATTCAGGCTTAATCAGTAACCTGATTATGACTTCGTGCTAAGATGCACATTATAGGGAAGTAGATACTACAGAAATGAAAAGTTGAATCCAGAATTATACAACATGGATAGCGCAGTCGAACACCTACGCGATACGCAGAAATGCAGAACAAATCTATACTTCGTAACACGAGTTCATATACATCCAGTATACTCTCAAAGACACTTATAGAACAATCGAATTTCAACCTTAAGAAGCGACGCAGGCGTAGTGAAGTGGTAACGTCGGAAGATCCAAAATACATGCGGGAGTCGAGTGAGGAGGTGGGGGAAAGACTTGCCGTGCGGGAAGAGGTCGCTAACCCAGTTCCGAAACTGACCTTGCCCCACTGTGAGGTTATCCAGCAGTCCTCGTCACAGCCGGTTCTCGCAGCTGTGTGCGATGTGCTCAAGCACATTTTTCTTGCCAGACAAGGCATATTCCAGCAGAGATCGACGTCAGCACAAGGTAGTGAAGAGATTGAAATATATTTAGTAGAATTGTAGTCATGTTCTGTGTTTATCCAAATTGACCAACCGTATAATTCTGTCATTTTATTTAAAATTGTGTAGATTTTAATGCAGTATATCAGTATTTTCTTAGGAGTCATTTTTATTGCAAATTTCAGTCATTTAGACGAAATTTTATTAGTGAATTGCTATTGTCAACGTTAAATCAGTTCATTATAAAGTCGTTTAGAATCATTGATACTTGCGTTAAAGTAAATAAATCTGTTTTATACGCAGCGTTGGAACGTATATTGAAACATCGAAGTACTGTATATTTAAAAAGCTATGCCACGAAAGTCAAATAAATTTCGACAACTAATGATGTTGATTCGAGTGTCAGAAATTTATTATAAACCAACTGTGTGCAATAATTGATTGTTACACGATACAAAATCTGGTAGAAGAAAGTCTAAATAATCGATATAGACAATTAAATCAATAAATACCAAATTCATTGTAATGTAACAGATAGTTATGTAGAACTATGCTGTAAACGTAATGAACCATATTTCCTAGTAAAAAAATCTTCCAAGAACATTTATATGTGTCAAATGAAACATTTAGAGCATTAAAAAGCCTAAATAAAATTTATTAAACAAAATATTTCATGAAGATAGCTGAGACTTTATTATTAAGTCACTTATAATTAAAATACGAAGGAAGAGACAGGGCAACTAAGATAAGTCTACCCATTGTCTGAAAATAAATCAGCTGGACTTAACTGAATTAAATTCAGAAATTTGTATTCACAGGAAGAGAGGACACACTTATATCATTATTAAATATGAAATCTTGCTGACAATTCTTTGAAAGTTACAATAATGTAATAACTGAATTTAAATACGTGAAATGGAGTTAAGAAAGTTAAATCACAGGGTGATATAAAAGTAACTGTACAGAAAGTAGTTAAAGATTTGAATTTATGGGCACGAGGAAAATTTGTATAGAATAGAGGAGTTTTGTTAAAGTTTGTTTCTTGAACATTATTCACAATGGTAGTGGATATTTAATAAAGATACTGATTTTCTTTGCATTGATTGAGAAAATGCACTGAAATGGGTTTTAGATTTGGAATACCGTGCAAGAAAGGAATCGTAGACTTAAATGAGTTACGTATTTTCACAAAAGGAGACTAAGGAGTCATGTTTCCTAGTTTTGATCACAGCGAGGGTGATATCATTTAATTGCATTTGAGGCAAGTTCTGAACAAGGTGTTTAAGAAATAATATAATTGTTTGTGTAATTTTGGAACAGGAGTGTGGAATGAAGGTAAACTACCATGCAATTCGGATATTCACGTTTATTAAAGTAATTGTAAGCCGAGAAAAGAATTTCAGGAGTTTTTGGAATTTAATAATCAAATGGGAGAAAGGAAGTTAGAGCAGTGCTGAACTTAAACATTTGTCACTTATGTTCTTTTGATCTAGACAAGTATTTAATACTTTCAACCGATAAAGTTATGGTGATTGTTCAGGAAGTTTGAGTAGTAAAGACTCAGGAATATTAGAGAAAAGAAAATTAATATTTTCAACGCAGAAATTAATACTTGTGCGAATCACAAATCATTGTACATATGAATATATATTTAATAGTTAGTAAATTTTGATCTGGCATATTTAGATGTGGGACTTCGGTTCAAATATGAAACGCAATGCATAATATAGGGTAATGTTTGAAACCAAGCCGTTTCATAATTTTTCGTATTTCAGTGGAGGTTCTGAGGAACTTCACTCGAGTTTAATATGTAATAAAATTTTGTGTTTAATTTTTCTAACAGCAAATGAATGCTATATTCTTCGATGAGAGAAGCAGGAATCAGAGGAGTACCGAATTCTCCAACCTTTATTTCCAGGACATCGTGTATAAATGCCACGTTTTAGTTTTTTTTTTTGGTAGTGTCAGGAAGACACTGGTAATTGATATACATTAGGGACATGTGTGTATTGCCATGGAACAATAAACGGCTAGCGCTCTTTAGCGAATTAGCCAATTGTATCTTAGCTGACATCGTTTTATTTTGCCAACGCCGAAAATAGTACTGCTAGGTAGGATACAGGCGCTCACTATAGATAGACCTAATCACCCCTCGAGATCGGAGTTTCTCGAATTGCTTACTTGTAAATGTTAGTAGAAATTTGTACCTAGGCTGGTAGTACTATTTCCTTTTTTTATAAATATACTCTGTATGATCCTAGAATTCCCAATTTTTACTTCGCAGACAATGGTAAGTTATTTTGAGCTGGGTATCTACGTGTCTGCAATCCTTTACAGTGCAGCGGATATTGGTTATGATTGGAGAATTCGGGCGCAGTACTAAGACCGTTTCTCCTGTACCACAGCTAGTTAAGATAGTTGCTTCAATGAAACAGTTTTTCAAAGTTTTCACTACCAATCGTGTCACATTGTATAACTTTGGTGGGTGTTAATTACGTAGCAATATAATAGGCACTCACACTTTTAAAATAAGCTTGTGTCATGGCGAGCCAAAAGGAAGTAAAGAATTTAGGAATTCTGTAGGGTAATGAACAGCTTCTTCACTATCGACTACTGCGTTTTACTAAGTAATATACTTGAGCCTGGGCAGTGAATTTGGAGAACACCAAGTCATTAATTTTCACAACTTGTTCGTTTGTTGGCGATAATATTGCTCTTTCTCTAAACTATGAATGAGACTTGTTAGATAGGTCATGGATTTGAGGATAAACGCTATCAATCAATTCTTGAATGCTGCTTACTAAAACACAGAAATCGTGACTGAGGATAATTTTCCCGTCAATGACCGGTAAAACTCCATTTCCGACTCTAAGTAACAAATTAGCAAACAGACTATTATCTTCTGAATATAAGAGTACTCTCATGTTAGTTTTGAGTGCCAATTTTGTTATATCCGGCCAGATGTAAGATCTTTTTAATGAAGCGTTCTCTTCGTCAGCTCTCGTTCCTCTGGTAACAACTGGTAAGATTTGACAAAAATCTCCGGCGAACACAACTGTGCAGCCACCCATAGGTGTGTTCCGATTCCTTAGATCACGCAAGGTCCTGTCTACAGCTTCAACGGAAGTTTTGTGCGACATTGTAGCCTCATCCCATACAACTAAAGAACAATTTTGTTTTAAACTGGCAGCGTTACTTTGTTTTGAAATATTACATACGCTTCCATCATTACTGCTGACTTTCAAAGACATTTAAATGTTGTATGTGCTGTTTATCCCTCTTCCAAAAGAGTGGCTACAATTCCAGATGATGCGACGGCAAGAGCAATATTACCACCAGACCTCACCTTGGCGAGCAACATATTAATCAAGAACGTTTTGCCGGTGCCTCCGGAGGCATTGAGAAAAAATATCCTACCTTCCTTCTTAGTGATGATAGAAATGATGGTGTCATAAGCTTGTTTCTGATCGTGGTTCAGACGGTGTTCTTCTTGAGCAACGGTTTGAAGGAGCCGAGGACGAAGTCTTTCTTTCTCTTGTGACAATCGAGAAATTATTTGTTGCTCTGTTTCTTCGTTACGTGATAAGCGCTATTTTTATGTCAATGAACTATGACCTATATCCGTTTTACATCTCGGCATGATGGCTTAAAATCACTGACTGGACTATTAATTATAGCGAATTCTTGTCAGACGTAATTTAAGAATGGCGAGGTGCATGAAACACAAATCCCCCTTCCGTCCAATATTAACTTAACAGTGTATTTTGCGGAACGGAATGTTCACAGGTGAAATGAAGAGTTGCACTTCCAGGGAATGGCAAGGTGCATGAAACACAAATCCCCCTTCCATCCAATCTTAAATTGACGGTGTATTTTGCGGAACGAAAAGTTCACAGGCGAAATGCAGAAAAGCCGAGTTGCACTTCCAGGGGAATGGCGAGGTGCATGAAACACAAATCCCCCTTCCGTCCAATATTAACTTAATTGTGTATTTTGCGGAACGAAAAGTTCACAGGCGAAATGAAGAAAAGCCGAGTTTCACTTCCAGGGAATGGCGAGGTGCATGAAACACAAATCCCCCTTTCGTCCAATCTTAACTTGACTGTATTTTGGGGAACGGAACGTTCACAGTTGAAATGAAGAAAAGCCGAGTTGCACTTCCAGGGAAACTCCAAACACCACCACCCTTCTCTGAAGTCTTAACTCAACACGACTCGACGGTTTGCAGCTGGCTGTATCTGGGGTAATAGGTTCGACCGCTAGTTAGGCTGTAACAGGGGTGATAGACTCGCCCTTAGCTAGCTCGTAAACTGTCGCATCAGTATTTGAATGGACTTGGTTGGAAGAAATGAAAACGTAAAAACACTTACAGTGGGCGATGCATTGAAGATAGAAATATGCTCTCACGGACTTTCTTGTAGAACTCTTTTTGCTGAACAATTCCTACACTCGTAGCATTTAGATATTTTTAACGGTTTGCCCAGCGTGAGCTCGGACGCCAGTTCTTTTACCCGACTTTTTTTTACTGAAATCGTTACTGCTTGGCTTCCTTTGATCATAAATATTTTATTTTCTACAGAAATCATCCTGGAGATATCCTTTACAGAATGGTGAAAACCGCATCAAAATCCATCCAAAGGTTCTCGAGATTACCCGTGACATCCAAGAATCGGGGACTTTGTTTTATACTAAGTAGAGATTCGTGACGAGCGTGCATTTTAAGAGTAATGTCCATAGTATCTGACCAGTAAGCAATCGCTCTCCAGAAGACCAAACCCATTCTTTCAGAATCAAAATGAGTAAATGGTCAGATTTCAAATTGGTTTCTTCGTGCTATAACAGCTCTTTGATGATGATGATGATGTGTTATAGATTTAATTCCCAATTCAGGTACCTTTGCCCTTTCCCCTGTTATTCATAAAATTCAATTTTATAATATAATATTTTGCAGTTTATTTCACGGTACAGTTACGGTTAAATTAGTCCACCTCGTCGCGTAGTGCCTAGCGTTCTAGGCTGTCACCTCGAAGGGCCTTCGATTCCCGGCTCTGGCATCTGGTATGAGGGCTGGAACGGCGTACAATAAGCCTCGCGAGGGAAATCTGAGAAGAGGTGGGTTAGATTCCTATCTCAGGCATCCTTTAAGTGGTTTTCCGTGGTTTCCCCACTTCTACTCCAGGCAAATGCCGAGATGGTACCTAAGTTATGGGATCCTTGGGAGTGGGAGGAGAATTTTGCCAGTCTATTTCTAAATTAAAATCACCTGTTATGAAAATAGCCTTGTATTTGTGCTTGATGTATTGTACACGACAGAGGGACTCAAAAAGTTTATCATTGATGTGCCAAGTTGAATTTGCAGCACGGTATACAGAGCCTATTAGAAATGTATTGATCGCACACGTGAATTCCACCCACACAGCCTCAGCATCAGTTTCAAGCTCCCGTTGGTGAATATGCCTTAACTCAGGTTTCATGGCTATTAGTACCCCTCCCCCTGAAGTCCAGGTCCGGTCTTTGCGGAACATGGTGTATGTTTCCGGAAATATTTCTGGGTCGTTAGTGGATTCTTTCAGCCATGTCTCCCCTGAACACACACTTGATGGATTAAATGCTGTGAGACAAGAACTCAGGATCGGTTGTTCGGAAGGACACGTTACACTTCGGGCATTGGAGGGAAAAATGGACAATTCCTTGCCATCCTTGGGTGTTATGTCACTATCTACACTATTTACACTCTGTGACGACGTATTAAAAATGAGTTAAAGAACTGGGGTAAAGAACAGTTCCAACACAGCCACGATTGTTTCCCAGAGGTGATTATTTTGTGTTTTGAAGCACTGATTTTTGCTTAAGGTCTGTGCGCTTGAGAGAGGCAAGATGTACATGTCACAAATAACTGATTCACACGACCCTTCGAATCACAAATTATACACACCTGAATCGGCCCTGGGTTCATCTCTACATCTCCACTGAGAACCACGCAACGCTGGGCGCCCTCTGCCTGCTGCCGTGACTATCAGCCCCTCACTTCCACATCATGTGAGAGATGATATATTGAGTTTGCAATCTGCCATGAGGTGTTCCTTTAGGTCCGAGTTCACACACGAGTCTTCAATATTGTTATATAATGATCGAGGATCTTTTTCGAGGCATCCACTGAGTTTCTTACTAGATAGAACACGATGAAAAGTTGGAGCACTCTAACTGCTACACACCGGCTGGCCGCCATCTTCCTCCTTACCGCATTCTACGACTTATTCCTTGACCAATTAATAACCCAAGCAACTTGTATCACACAAACTACACGCTGCACAATAGACCTATTCCTCACAAGTCT
Organism: Meconema thalassinum; assembly: GCA_946902985.2. Lineage (NCBI taxonomy): Eukaryota > Metazoa > Arthropoda > Insecta > Orthoptera > Tettigoniidae > Meconema > Meconema thalassinum. The sequence continues at coordinate 65,051,270 of OX336389.2, read as the reverse complement.
TCCTTCCTCCGTACAGAAAGCTGAAGCAACACCACCTAGAGAGAAAGCCTTGCGATATGAAGTTGACAAGCGAGTGACGTCACGGAAGCCCGGCCGTGGACATTGAGACATAACATTCTAGTTTGCAGGTTATGGTGTGTTTTTCGCGTGTTGTGTGTCGTGTTTACAGTCCCAGTTACTGATTTGCTCAGATTTCCTACCCAGTTATACTTAATGGTTATCAGTGCAGTGTAAAGTTATGCCTAATAAGTGCAGCGTTCCAAATTGTAAAGGCAATTACGCCAATGGACCGAAAGTAAACGTTTTCTCTTTTCCTAATGATGAAGGTGAAAAGTCGAAATGGATACGAGCCATTCACCGCAAGGATTTTATTCCTACGAAATATTCCATGGTACGTGTTACATCAATACTTATGCTCCAATTCTCACAAGTTTAGTGTAAAGGGAGGAAGGAACTTTGTAACCAAGTCTCTTTTCTTGTAGGTCTGTGGCATCCATTTCAAGCCACATGAAATTCAATGGACCACTAGTATGTATGATGAAAAGAATGGAAAGCTAGTTACTGCTCCGTTGTATAAACCGAGACTGATTAAAGGTTAGTAAGCAAATAGTCCTACCCCTAAATTTTAGCATAGGCTAGCTCTTCTGTTCACGAACATTCATTTAGATGTAGAAGTCAGAATTTTCTAACCTAAATTATGTGCTACGGGCTAATGTCGTAGGTTAGGTTTATTTGTTTTATGGGGCTATCAATTTCAAGTGGGAGGTATAAGTGGGTGTTAATATGGATAGTATTCACATTTCTATTGGGGTTTAAATTGCAAGCTAGCTGCATGAGGTTAGAGACCGATAACCTGTAGCAGGCCCTGATTAATCTATTTTTTTTCTATTGCAGTAATCTAATTCATTAGGCTACATTTCTTATTGGGGTGGGGGAAGAGGTGTGTGTGAATCAGGTTGGAGATTGAATAAATTTAGAATAAATAGAGTAATTAATGTAATGCAAGGTGATAAAATGATTGTGTCGTAAGTTAATGTTCGAATTAAATTCCTAGGAGCAGTCCCGTCTCAGTTCCCCAACTGCCCAGAGTGTTTAACTGACACTGCAACTGTCTGCCGAGAAGATCCAGATGATAGGAGGTGTAGGATTGATAATGAAAGTTTATCGAAGGCTCTCGCTGAAAGTATGCAGACATTGGCGGAGAATCTGGAAGCAGTTTCATTTAGAAACTTTCAGGAACTGAAGGTGAAGTTAAACAGTGTGAGTCTTCATCCTGAGTGGAATTGTATTAGAGAGGAATCTTGTATATATTTTATTTTAATGAAGGAAAATCCTAGTCCACACCTGCGTTGCTGCATTAAGATAACAGAAGGTTTGAGTGCCTCCTTGTATGTATCGAATACAGAAGTGAAACGATGTAATAACATGTCTTTACCAAGACAGTTTGGTACAGTGCTAGAAATTGAAGAACTTATAAGGAATGCCCATTCAGTGTATGCTGATCCTGATGCATATGAACATCAAAGTGTTGAGGATACTGTATCTGTTATGGATATTTTATTTAAGAACTTGGAGAGTAAGTTCCCTGAGAAGAAGGATACATTAGACTTCTTAAAAGAGCAAGTTCACTTGCTAACAAAGCGTAAAGTGAAAAACTATTCCTGGGAATTGCTTGTATTCTCATCGCTGGTTCATTCTATTTCTCCTCACTGTTATAGATTTATAAGAGGTTCAGGAAATGTCACTCTTCCTGCACCCCGTACCTTGAAATTAGTGTGTTCCAAGCTTTTGACGAATCCTATACAGGAGCAAAGTGATAATTTTCTTTTGTATATGAGAAAGAAATTTTCACTCTTATCAGAAGAAGATCAACTAGTCCTCCTTTCGATGGATGAGGTTCACATTACACCGCAGTTAGACTACAAAAAGGGTAGGGTTGTAGGTAGTGCTGTAAATAGCGACGAGTGTGCAACAAGTGCTTATGTTTTTATGGTCCACAGCTTGCTTTCTTCATACAAGGATGTTGCTCATATCATGCCCGTTGTGAACATTCGAGGTGAGGCATTATTCAATATGATGAAGAAAGTCATTCTTGGACTGGAAGAAGTTGGATTTGAAGTTCTAGCACTGATTTCAGACATCAGTGCTATTAATAGGAAAGCTGTATCTCTCCTGAGCGATCCACCCGAATTAAATTACATTTATAGTCACCCCAAAGATGCACACAGAAAGCTTTTCTTTGCAATTGACACTGTGCACATTCTCAAATGTATTAGAAATAACTGGCTGAATGCAAAGCACTAAGAGTTGCATTTTCCAGATTTGACAGAGCATGACAGACTACAGATTGCATCATTTGGTTCACTGAAGGAGTTGCATGTGTTGGAGAAGAACAATCTCCTGAAATATGGATTTACCTTGACTCTGAAATCCCTGTACCCTACCAATTTGGAACGACAGAATGTTCCACTAGCTCTGCAAATTTTTAATAAACCTCTAGCTGTGGCAATAAGGGAGATTAGGCCGAAGAAGAACTTGCCCTCCTGGGACAGTACTGCACAGTTTATTGAGTTGATTTGCAGATGGTGGGACATCATGAACGTCAAGACCCTATGGAAAGGAAAACGCCTTAGGAATCCTCTTCAGGAACCAATAACGACCAACTCTTCTCATATCGAGTGCCTCCAGGAAATCGTGTCATGGCTAGATAGGTGGAAAACAATTGACTCGCCTGGAAAGCTGAGCAAGGAAACACATGCGGCAATACCCTTTCTACCAAGTGCATGATTGAAATGGCACAATTTTGTCTCTCTGAGAAAGGCCATAGCTTCTTCCTACCAGGCAAAATACAGACAGATAACCTAGAAGCTCGATTTGGAAAATATCGCCAACTGGCAGGGAGCCAGTACAATATTTCCCTGAGGCAAGTGTTTGAGGTGGAGAATAAATTGCGCCTTCAGAGCATCCTGGACCTCAATGCTGCAGTGAGCGAGTATTTTGAAGAAGACAAGACATGTGACATAAGTGCTTTTGATGCTTGTGTTGCTGATGATAGTGATATAGAAGTCCTACAAGATGAGTATTGGCCTCTCTTACACTATATCAGTGGTTATTGCTCGTATGGTTTTTTAAAGCGATATGATTGCAATTATTGCAAAGTCTTTCTTTGCGATGAGGCAGGCCAGAGTGATCACGCCAGCCTAATAAATGCCAATAACCGAGGAGGACTATGCTACCCCATGCAGATGTAGTCAACTGTGCTGCATTTACTTTTGTTGTTATGAGTAAGCTACTCAATAGCTACAAGACAGAATTCTTGCATCACTGCAACCAGAAGAGTGTTTTGGTGAATGTAACACAAAGATGTCTGCCCACTGTACTGTTCATGGGGCACAGCTGCCCAAAGCATGCCAGGGCATTAATTGAAAAGACTGTACTGGGCACTGCCAGTAATATCTTGATTAATAATTTTGTACACAATGTTAACGACAGGTTTTCACCCAAAACTTTGGCTCAGCATAAGAGGAGAAAGCTTGTCCAATAACTGTTCATGGCCGTTCAGTAGAAATTAGGAATTTTACAATATTCTTTCATTGTATGTACAGTGTCGTTATCATTGTGTGCCCCGGAAAACACGGCAAGCTAAGCCGGCGTTGACTGGCGCTGTTCGCGGGCACGCGTACAATGTTCAGTCGGTGGTTGGTGCACACTTGAACACTTTTACCAACCATGTTCAATAATATGTACAGTGCTCATAGACGATGCCGAAAATGTCCTCCCTCTCTTGTAACACACACCTGACATCTTCTGATGAAAGAATGGACAACAATCTCAGCAATTCTGCTAGGTTTGTGCCGTGTCTTGTGTGGGGTTTCGCCTAGGACACCAAGCTGGCTCATCAGCTGGATCTTGGTGTCCCCGTTCTGTAAGAACACCACGTTGTCTGTTAAAATGTTTATTATTTACCGTGCCTGTTTTCTTGAATCGTTTGGCGAGCCTCCTAATTGTACTGGCATTACGCACAGGTCTTCCTGGAAACTTGATTCGACATTTTAATCTTGTTTAAGAACAAGACTTTCTGCTTTTCATACACGAATTATGGATATACACACGTTCGCGCTGTGTCAATTGGTGTCTAGGCATGACCAACAATCACAGTAATCACAATACTCACTAAACGTGCAACACTAACTTCTAAGCTTTGCAGATACACATCCATGTAAATGACAAAACACGTGTGATCTAACGATATGAGTCAGCGGAGCAGGGTATAGCGAGGTCCACTCGCTCCGGACCTGACCAGCCAAATGACACCATAGTTTGCCGCGATTTCCAGGGCGCACCATGATAATGACCCTCTGGTTCAATTAATATTGTGTTACTTGATCCACTTCTGTACATGGCTAATTACTAATCTGTAAGTATAGCAGTGGCGGCTGGTGGATAATTGTTATGGGTGTTGTCCTTTTTCATTAAGGGGGGGGGGGGTAAAAGACTGCTTGATATCAAAGAAAACTGTATTCAATTGTGCGGTAAAACGGATGTACCTCATTCATCACGAATGCCGCAGTTCAGAGAACATCACATTGCCACTGGATCACCGAATTAAATAGTTAGGCTACATGAAAACCTGCAAGACATGGTATCGGCAGTTGACGGAGCATCTCAGATGTCTCCGTCCGTCCCTCGGTTCCCTTGTTGCAATCAGCATGCAACGATCAGCCGAGTTAACTGTTTGGATAGGACCTACTCGGTCTAGCATCTCTGCCATACCCTTCACTATTGAGATCTGGTCGGTGCTCGGGCCTGGTAACGAGCACTCCTAAACGGTTGGCGCGCTTTGCTTTCTCAGACAGTTCACAGTAACTTACTATAATGAAAATCCACAGCCTGCTTCCAGTCTCCGACCGGGTCAGGAATGGAATGAATGAAGCCGCCATCTAGCGGCGAGGATATGAAATGTGCCGGCTGCCGAAGCCTGTCGCACTCCTCTGGGGCAATGATTAAATGAATGACAGAGGAAATGAAATGATAGTGGATAGTGTTGCTGGAATGAAGTTTTGACAGGGAAAACCGGAGTATCCGGAGAAAAACCTGTCTGCCTCCGTTTTGTCCAGCACAGATCTCACATGGAGTGACCGGGATTTGAACCACGGATCCAGCGGTGAGAGGCCGGCGTGCTGCCGCCTAAGCCACGGAGGCTTAGTAACTTTCTATAAGATTTCCTGAATTATTAAAGAACAGAATTTTGAATTCCTATGCATATAAAAGGAAACGTACAGCTTTTATTACTAAAAATATTATTACGGTATTAATTGTTTTTATTGAATTAATCTGGTCGTTGTGCAACACTGCAAACTTATTACTGGCCGCCACTGAAGTATAGGATGAACAATGAATTGGCATTTACAATAGGTGACAATTTCTTGAAATTATTGAGGCATGTAGTGTTAGCATACCAAACGTAGAACTGATTGCAAGAAGTTGTCCTATAGTGGAGATGTCAGTTTAAAATGCAACTAATAACCTATGTGTACAGTCACATTAAACTTCCAGTCCAGAAAGTGGTAAATAGCTCTACAACCAGCAGTGTGTTTTGGAGAATGTTGGTTGTAAAGCAAAGGTTAGAATGGAGAGGGTAAGTGTACGCATTAAATGGAATATTTCATGCAATTTTAACATACAATTTCTAAGAGGGCTTTTGTTTCAATTTCACAGATAAAATGGAACACAATCTGAAGAATGTTTCACTGGAACAAATTTTTATTTGTTCAGATTTTTAACAATGGACTGAATGAAGTCTTGCAAGTTTCATTACATCTAGTTTCATTGGATGAATGTTAATGTAGGCCTATTTTAAAAGTTTTAATCTAATGTAACATACGTGCTAGAGAGTATTTTTAGGAACTGTTCGCATAAGGACTGTTGAAGGTGCAAATGCCTAAAAATGTATCCACCCTGTAAATAATATAATATTAATTCTAAATGAAAGTAGAATGCGGCTTATACACTTGCATCAACATTGAAATTAGGAAACCTGGTCAATACTGCACCTCATATAAGTTATGTGCTAAAGTACATAAATATGTGTTTATATTTATTGCTCTTTTTATAAACGGTTGCTATGTTCTGACAGAGCTTGCATCTCGTTGAACTGTCAACAAGGCATACTCTAGCAGCACACACTGTTGATTTAAAAAAAAACATTCATTGGGACGTGTTATGCTGTAACCATTGTCAAAAACCATTGATATGGATGCGGTAGGCTGTAACTATTGTCAAAAACCATTGGATTAGGCAAAACGAAGGTTAGAATGGTCGGGTGTAGGTGCGGCCTTGGCCGCGCGCAGCTAGTGGGACACGGTTGACACAAAACGCTGGGTGCGTTAGGCTGTATACATTTTCAAAACCACAGTTGTGCAGAAAAAAACACAAATATTTACTACAGTTGATCATAGAATCGCCGATTGAAATTACAGATCGGTATGAGGCAATTTCCACAATCCATGGTGAATAAACGATTCAATTCGGCGCACGATGTAATGAACTAAGTGGTGCGCACTAAAGATGCGCACTAGCGGCTGAACTGTCATCGTACTGTTTTGATGCCGATTGATTTGAACAATAGTGCTGACAGCTGTAATTTTGGCTATATAAGTCGTGATCCTATTTGGGATGGCTGGGTGGGTCATAGACAGCGGAGGAAGAAATATCTATTAAAACATCGCTCCTTGATTTATTTCTCATCGTTTCAAAAGGTATTTTGGCTAATTCATATATTGTAGAGAATTTTATCGCGCGTTCTATCTTCATTCATCGCTACCATTGATTTCAATTTGAATTTTCACTACTGAACCTCATATATGTGCTAAAGTTCGTAAATATGTGTTTTTATTTATTGCTTTTTTTAAAAACGGCTACCATGTTTCTGCAGCGCTTGCATCTCGTTCAACTGTCATCACGGCTCACTCTAGCTGAACGCACCGGGGCGCACACATTGTTCCCAACATGTGAGATACAAAATCACTGCTGATGAAAGAAATCATCGGGATGCATTAAACTGTAATCATTGTCAAAACTCATTGATCTGGGCGCGATAGGCTGTAACCATTGCCAAAAAACATTGGATTGGACAAAACGAAGGTTAGAATGGCCGTGTGCAGGTGCGACTTTGGCTGCGCGCAGCTAGCGGGGCACGATTGACACAAAACCATTGATCTGGACACGTTAGGATGTAACCATTGTCAAAAACCATTGGATACCACAAAACGAAGGTAAGAATGGTCGGTGTAGGAGCGGCTTTGGCCGAGCGCAGCCAGCGGGGCACGGTTGACACAAAACCATTGATCTGGACGCGTCAAAAGCCATTGGATTGGACAAATCGAAGGGTGTTGGTGCGGCATAGTACCGTAAGGGCGAGGTTGGCAATACCAGTTTGATGATGATTGATGTGGACAATGGTGGCCACAGCTGGAATTCTGCCTACTTAAGTCGTGATCCTATTTGGGATGGCTGGGTGAGTCAAAGACAGTGGAGGAGGAAACATCTATTAAAACATCATTCCCTGATTTATTCCTCATCGTTTGATGAGGTATTTTGGCTAATTCATGTACTATAGAGAATGTTATCGCTCGTTCTACTTTCATTCAGTGCTACCAATATAATAGGGAATACAACAATTTTGTATTGAAAAGTGGAAAGGATGTTTTGAAAAGGCTATATTTATTTAACTAGTGAAGGATAGATATGGTCATCTCTTAAGTTTTTTTTTTACAAAACAGTACAGTTTGTGTAACATAGAAAATATGAGAACAACATGTTTTTGCAGATGACTCACTGTATTCTGTTGAGAACAAAGTGCTAAGTTCACTGGTAATTAGCATGTTTTATGTATTGTCGGATAAGCTTATGCCATGCCTGATATTGTAAATATTGCCATATGAAAACTGTTACTGTAGGATTACTCTATATCAAGTGTTAGTTTCTAAATTATTACATTATCATGCCCTTTTATAAATCAACAATTTGTACATCCATGATTTACCAACTACAACATCAAGTAAGTTCATCTATGCTGATGATATCGCGCTGGTAGCTCAGAGCAATAACTTTGAAGATGGCGAACAAATCATTACGGAGGACCTGGAGAAGATGTCAACTTTCTTTAAAACCTGGAGATTGATCCCAAGCACAACAAAAACTGAAGTCTCTTGTTTCCATCTAGCGAATCGTGTCGCAAACTACAAACCTAGAGTCCTGTTCAATGGACAAGAGCTGAGGTACAATCCTTTCCCAAAATATCTCGGAGTCACTTTAGATAGAACCCTGAGCTACAAAGAGCACATCACCAAGCTCTCTCACAAAGTCGCCGCAAGAAACAACATACTGCATAAGCTCAGTGGTACCTCCTGGGGAGCCTCTGCTGACTGTCTACGTTTAACTGGCATCAGTCTTGTTTACTCAGCTGCTGAGTACTGTGCGCCTGTCTGGTTGGAAAGCGTACATGTGAAGAAGATAGACACGAAACTGAACGATACAATGCGTTGCATTACTGGTACCATCAAATCAACTCCATGTCACTGGTTACCCGTGCTGAGCCACATCCCTCCACCTCACTTAAGGCGGAAGCAAGCTCTACTGAGGGAGGCTAAGAAAATCTTTGCATCACCCTCTTTGCCACTGCATCAGGAATTCTGCCATCCGTCACAACAACGATTGCAATCCAGAAGACCGGCAAGTGTCACTGCAAGGCAACTCATCGCGGATGGATTTGACATAAAGGAAAGCTGGAAGCATGAGTGGTCAACAAAAACATTGGGAACAAGTGTCCACCATCTTGATCCCACAAAGAAGCCAAATGGTTTTGACCTACCAAGGAACCTCTGGTGCCGTATCAACAGGTTGAGGACTGGACATGGGTGTTGTAATTATTTCAGGTACAAGTGGGGCTGGATCAGTTCACCAATGTGTGAATGTAACTTAGAAGAACAGACGATTGAACACCTGGTCCTACGCTGTCCTCTTCATTCATACCCTGGAATTCCTGACGACTTGTTTGATCTCACACCTAGTCTAACCGAATGGTTGAAAAGGAAGGACTTTGAAGTTTAATTTTGTCTTATTTGTATTCTGTATTGTATCACCATACGATTAAATAAATAAATAAATAAATCAACAACAAGTTTCCTCTTTGGTAAATGTTCTCATGTGTCATGACTGCTGCTCTGTTCCATTTCAGTAGGTAACCTTTTCTGTCATAGGCATTCCATTACTAGCCTGTTTTCTTATCACGGATGAAAACTTTCTGTGGCTACTGTTGTTTTTTTGTGAGTGGGTTAGTACATCACTGTCATCAGCCATGTGTACTTGGATATGGATATTTATTTAACTAGTGAAGGATAGGTATGGTCATCTTTTAGTTATTATTATTTTTTACAAAACAGCACAGTTTGTGTAACATAGAAAATATGAGAAAACATGTTTTTGCAGATGACTCACTGTATTCTGTTGAGAACCATGTGCTAAGATCACTGGTAATTAGCATGTTTTATGTATTGACGGATAAGCTTATGCCATGCCTGATATTGTAAATATTGCCATATGAAAACTGTTACTGTAGGATTACTCTATATCAAGTGTTAGTTTCTAAATTATTACATTATCATGTCCTTTTATGAATCAACAACAAGTTTCCTCTTTGGTAAATGTTCTCATGTGTCATGACTGCTGCTCTGTTCCATTTCAGTAGGTAACCTTTTCTGTCATAGGCATTCCATTACTAGCCTGTTTTCTTATCACGGATGAAAACTTTCTGTGGCTACTGTTGTTTTTTTGTGAGTGGGTTAGGACATCACTGTCATCAGCCATGTGTACTTGGATATGGCTATTTATTTAACTAGTGAAGGATAGGTATGGTCATCTTTTAGTTATTATTATTTTTTACAAAACAGCACAGTTTGTGTAACATAGAAAATATGAGAAAACATGTTTTTGCAGATGACTCACTGTATTCTGTTGAGAACCAAGTGCTAAGATCACTGGTAATTAGCATGTTTTATGTATTGTCGGATAAGCTTATGCCATGCCTGATATTGTAAATATTGCCATATGAAAACTGTTACTGTAGGATTACTCTATATCAAGTGTTTGTTTCTAAATTATTACCACATCATCATGCCCCTATATGAATCATCAACAACAAAAAGTTTCCTCTTTTGTAAATGTTCTAATGTCTCATGACTGCTGCTCTGTTCCATTTCAGTAGGTAACCTTTTCTGTCATAGGCATGCCATTACTACCTGTTTTCATATCATGCATGAAAACTTTCTTTGGCTAGTTGTTGTTGTTGTTGTTGTTGTTTTGTAAGTGGGTTATGACATCACTGTCATCAGCCATGTGTACATGGATATGGGTAGAATTTGTATGTGTGTATTGTGATGCTAGAATTGGGAAGGTTAGGTACGGTATTGTAGTTTTAAGGGGAGGAACTACGAGGCCATCTGCCCTTGGAAAGGAGGTGACCATGGTCTTCTGCTAGGTACAATCCCAGCATTTACCTGGAGGAGAAAGGAGAAATCGAATCCACTTCTTCTCAGTTCAGTTTTAACTCATGAGGCTGAGTGAATTTCGTTTCACAATCAAATCAGAATTGTATTTTTAGGGGCAGATGACCTCGTAATTGCGCCCCTTACAACAACAATAATCAACAATAACTAACTAGGATATATAGAGATGGGAATCAAACCTAGACTTTTGGACAGATATGATTGACTATACTGTAGATATTAATTTCTGATTTAACTGTTACAGATTAATTGGTTATTTGTTGTTGTGTCTTTTCTTCTCGTTGTGTAGTCGACATCTCACGTTAAAATGGGCTGAATATTTGTCAAGTTTTTTATTGAATTCTTCTATATATCGCATTTATTGAGACATCAATGTTTTCGGTCAAGTTCACACTCACAAGGTTCGAAATGCATACTTATCGATTATTATCGAAAACGTCGATTTATTAGCTAGAGAAATGTATCGATCGCATCAACTTCTGACCATATGTTTCATTTATGGTTACGTTATTTATTTATTCGCGTCTGTAGAACGTAATTTGATACATAAACACTCAGTCGCGTTTCCTCACAGGTTGTTCATAGCAGCAGAGCTGGGTAGCGCGCTCGCTGACGGCCGGAAGGCTATGACGTCATAAATCGTATCGCAAGGCTTTCTCTCTAGGTGGTGTTAGCTGAAGTCATCCCCGGTTTCAATGATCACGCAGCCATCTTTACCACATTACATTACAACAAAGCACGCAGCAAGAGCACAGTGAGAACAGTACCCTATACAATTACAAAAAGGCAGACGGGAAACTGTTATCATCTTTATTCCTCAAACACCTTCCCACCCCATGTATTCTGGACACCAGTGACATCAACTCAGTGTGGCACGCCTGGCAAAATTGCTTCTTTGAATGTGTGGATATAGTTATACCGAAAGTAACCATTAGTGGGAAGAACAATTCTCCTTGGGTGACGAAGGAAGTCATTAAAATGATTAGGAAAAGAAACATTTTATACAAGAAATGGAAAAGTTGCTCAACTGACATCATGTGGGAAAAATACAAGAACATCAGGAACCAAACAAAGAAATTAATTCGTAAAACATACGACAAGTATATTCACGAAATAAGCAGCACCAGTGAAATTTGGAGATTCTTGTCCAGAAGACGTGGCACCGCCGCGCCAGCCTCCTTTCACTGTAACGGTACATTCCTCAGTGCACCCCATATTGCAACAGCTTTCAGTGACAGTTTCAAGCAGAACATTTCTAAGCCGGATACGACCATGAACCTGCATCTGCCAAGGTCATCACTTCCACCCCTCCCTCTCTCCAACCTGTACTTCACAACAACTGAGGTGATTCAGAGCCTTCGGAAGATTCGACCATATGCGGCGACCGGCCCAGATGATGTTCCCGGGCGGATCCTGCTGCAGTGTGCGGAAGCATTAGCGCCCTCCCTGTGTGCGTTATTCAACCAGTCTATCAACCAAGGTTCTGTGCCGTGTGGGTGGAAATATGCTAACGTGGTGCCAATCTATAAGCAAGGTGACTTAGAATATGTTGAAAATTACAGACCGGTGTGTCTAACATCTCTAATCTGTAAATGTATGGAGCGGCTAGTAGCAAACAGTGTGCTGGAATTCCTGCGGGAGAGCAATTTGCTCGACCCAAATCAGCACGGTTTTCTTCCGGCTCGTTCTTGCACTACGCAATTGACAAAAACATTGATGAGTTTCAGTTCTACTTGAATCAGCCGGAAGTGAAACAAGTAGACTGTATCACACTGGAATGGGCTAAGGTCTTCGATCAAGTGTCTCATGAAAGACTTTTGTTAAAGCTACAGCAGCTTAACATACGGGGTAGCTTACTTGCTTGGGTGAGGTCATTCCTAGAGGGTCGAACTCAGTGTGTGGTGTACGGAGGAGCTCGATCACAGGCTGTTCAAGTTAAGTTACTTCTGGAGTGATTCAGGGTTCTGTGATCGGACCTCTTCTCTTCACGATATATGTGCTCGATCTTCCTGGCTGTGTCACCTCATCAATGTCACTATATGCAGATGACTCCGTGCTATATAGGAGCATTAAAAGTGAAGAAGATTCCCTCTGTCTTAAATCAGATCTGGACAACTTATCGCTGTGGTGTTCTGTGAATAATTTAAATATAAATGTAAAAAAATGTAATTACATACGAATAACTAGGTCAAAACACCCCATTGAGGATGAATACAAAATTATGAACAGTGTCATCCCACAGTGCACAAACTTAAAGTTATTAGGGGTAACAATCTCCGACACCCTGAATTGGAGCATTCAAAGTGAAGAGGCAAGATGTAAGGTCACCAAAGTTCTGGGTTTCTTGTACAGAAACATGAGAGGTTGTAAACCTAGAGCCTTCAGGATGGCTTACATATGCATGGTCCGTCCGATTGTTAACGTACGGCTTACCTGCTTGGCATCCCACTACAGCGGAAAACATGAACAAACTCCAGCGTGTACAGCGCCTCGCAGAGAGGCTAATAGCTCGTTATTCCCCTTCCCCTTTGTCAAAATTTCCATCTATAGAGGCAACAGCCAAACAAATTGATCTAATTTTTCTCAAAAAATCCCTTACAGGTTCCATTAATATTGACCCCTTCTGCCGACTGTCATTGGCATATCGCTCAGTTCGGAGAGGACGAGGTGTAACTCTCGTGCCGCCCTTCGCACGTAGCAATGTTTACCTGACAGGTTTCTACGGCCGCTCTGCGCGGTTATGGAACGCACTGCCAGGGGATGCCAAGATCTTGCCTCTTCGGAAATGCAGGCCGTACATAAAAAGGTACATTGTATAAGTAAACGTATGTATGAGTGATTGATTGTCTCGCTGAACGAGTATCTGAATGGAATGAATGAATGTATGGAGTGATTGAGGTTATGAAAGTGCGTGCGTGAGAGAGTGAGTGAACAGGAAAAATGTACTATGACAATATTCTAAATATGTAAATACTGCAAACATCTTTGTTAAACATGTAAATATTGTTAAAACAAATGTAGATGTAAACTGTGCCTGTGAAGCATGAAATATGTATGTGGGGCTTGCCCTTGTTCACTTGGCCTTCCATTCTTCTACTAAGATTTATGGTAAATAAATAATAATAATAATAATAACATAAGGCCACGACTGCTTCCTACGCAAATCCCACTTTGATTACAAATACACACACTAGTGGAGAAATGACAGTGACACAGGTTATCTACACCCACCCAAGTAGTTGGGGCTACATGACCACGATGCCATTAAGCCCCTAAAGAATCAACACCAACGATTGAATGTAGCCCAGTCAGACAACTCGAAATTGTTTAGAAAGTAAATAGAAATGCATTGTTAACTCGGGGCCCTTCAGGACGTCCGGGCTCCGAGGCTACAGCCCCACCTGCTCCTCCCTCTGGGAGTAGGATCTTCATTGGAATCCTCTATATTAGGTCCAGACCTGACGCTCCCAAGTCTAAGCAATCGTAGTGGACACTTAAATTAATAACCGTATTATTATATACTGTATAATATTTGCAAATGGGGGTAATTCCCCGGTGGCAAATAAGGCTAGAAATATAGAAAATCACCAACAATAACATCAAACACAATTCACAATTTGGGAACTAGGCTAGAGTAGGATATACACAACATTTCAATCTTCTCTTAAACGCTCTAAGACTGAGGCAGGTAATGAGTTTCAATTATCAATACCACGGTTAATGAAAGAATATTTCCCATAATTTGTACGCTGTGGTCGGACCTTGACTTTATGTGGATGCTCTGCCCTGCTCAGGTGGGTGGGATTTCCCAGAGGTTTGCTTAGTTCTCCCCAAGCTGGCCGATTAGTGTAAGTGTTAAACAAAGCGTATAGTCTGGATTTCGTCCTTCTATCATCCAGAGATTCCCACCCTAGTTTTTCTATCATTCGAGTTACACTACTTCTAGGATTAAAATCGTTGAGCACAAACCTAGCAGCCTTCCTTTGCACCATCTCCAGCTCATTGATGAGCCCTACCTGATATGGGTCCCAAAGCGCTGAGCTGTATTACAAGATTGGCCTCACCAGGGTCAAATATCCTAATTCTATTGCGGTAGAGCTACTGCCTTTTAATACCCGCATTGCAAAATGAAGTGATTTGTACGCTTTGGAGTCGACACAACCCACATGAGTACTCCTTTTCATATCATTCCTTGCATGGATGCCCAAGTATTTGCACGAGTCTTCTTCTACAAGTAATTCCGAGCCGATATTATATTGAAAATCATGCCTTCGCCCTCTCCCTATTCTCATGAGCAGGGTTAGGATTTTTAGGTGCAAATTTCAGATGAAAAGAGGAAGGAAAAAGTGCTCAAATACGGTTAAAAAAGGGGAAAAAAGGTCTGGTTTATTCAACTAATTTTCTCTTTCCTCTATCTTATTATATAATACGCTAAGGTGTATGTTTCACAAAACTCAAGCTTCTAAACCAGAGGGAGTTAGAAGGTGTGGTTTGCACCAAAATCTTCCAAATCGGCTCAATAGTAAAGGAAATATCTTGCATTTCTTGAAAAGTCAACGGAAATATATTTTTTCATAAAATGCAATTAAGCAAATAATCAAGACGATTGCCCCTGGCAGAACTGTGTCGCGTACAGTCTGCATAGCACTAGGGCTGGGCGGGTAGTCTGTACACATGGGGTGCACACAACCCATTATGCGAGAGTTCTCGCATGGGTCCGCTAGTTCTAGTTCATTGAAGTACAAACAAGTACATCAAATTACTCATCAAACGAAGGAAAAAACACGAAGCTGTTGTATTTCAAGACATTCAGCATCTCTACATTTTTTAAAGTAAGTCTGTTTCTATTAGGTGATACACATCCACAGAAACCAGTGTACATTTGACCTCCAATCAAAAAGATTGAAACTATTCAAAATAAATAATTTGAATTAGTAAACCTTGTATTCACTTGGAATGGCAACTCTACAGATGTGGCAAATTCCACAATGTCTAGATTCTTCTGTAGACTAGACTCGCGTTTGTCTTTGGCAAAGCCATCTAACTGCTCCAACACGGAAGTAAAAATATCCCTTTGTTTTTCCTTTTTCAGACCTTGTTCTTCTAATCGTTTAATAACTGCAGTCAGGTACTTGTAACTATAGTTAGTTATTGAGGTTTCAAGGGGCAGAACTATGAAGTCATCTGCCCCTGTAACTATGGACACAATATAGTTATGTCTGCAAACTATGTATTTTCTTCAGTAACAGAAGTTGCTGTGCCTTGGAAATTGCACCTGTGTCGGCTGGATCCAAAGAAAGCATTAACTCCTTATTTTTGTCAAAATTCTCACACAATATACCAGCACACGCAATCCATGATCCCAAGCGAGTAATGACCGGGAATTTGGAAGGGGCAGACCCGTGGTTTCCCTGTAGGCAACATCACAATTAGGAGCTTTCAGTAGAATCTTCTTCAGGGCAGATATGAGTTGATTTGCGATGTCGTATTCGTTCCTTATGGTTTCACAAACCCTGTAAAGTCCATAAACCAAGCATGTCACATGCTTTACCTTAGGAAATAAAGGTTTCAATTGGATAACAGCTGAAATCATGTATGGAGACTGGTCCGTAACCACAAGAAGAAGTTTTTCAAACTCGATATCTGTAGACCAGAGTTTTTGGCAGAAGTCCATAATTGATTGCATTACTGTACTGGCATTGGCTTTCTGCAGCTCATACATTTTTAACAACATGGGCTTAACGTTCTCCCCTGCTAAGGGAAAACCTAAAATGTTCAAAACATATCGTTCTATTGAGTCTATGGTTTCATTCACAATGATTCCCACATCGCAATCAAACACTTTTTCCTTGATTCTTTGTATGGTTTCTCGATAAACAGGCTCCATGTAGTAATTTCCTAAAGTACTCTCATCGGCCATTGACATGTTTGTGTATTTTTCAAGAAATCCCTCGAAGGCTGGATTGCTCACCTTATTGAGTAGAATTCCTGCTTGTGTAAGAGCTGCACACAAATCAAAGTTTAATTCCTTCAAATTTTGGCTTATTGAAGAACTCTGTTGAAACGCATTTTGTAATAGTGGTTGCCGCGATTTGTTTGCATGAAGAGTCTTATTCATTTGATGCCTAGAGCTGGGAATGTGTTGTTTGATGCAATCTGTCTGGTGTTTTTCATCTAACAAAACTCCTGAATCACAAATAGTACAACGCATAACAGCTCCATGAGAGTCTATGTAATCTTGTTTGAATTCCTGAGCCAGATCAATAAATCGGGCACTGGACACCTTTAGTACGGTAAAATCTAGTAGTACACTCGTTTAGTAATGTATCAAAGTGCTAACACCAGTTCGCTTGCTAACTCAATGCGACTATCACACAACTCACTCTTGCGGGCACTCATTTACTTGCCGTCCACACTCTCTTATAACACCGCGACAATTACCAGAATGTTCTCATTCAGGCTGGAACTGCAGTCTCAGCGATTTCTAGTAGCTTCGAGCAGAACCTAGTCTCTATTCTCGGACTACGTGGGTGTGGTTGCTGATATCTCTGCATCACCAGCCTCCGCCTCTATGCGAACAGATGCCGTCTCTCACTGTAACAAACTCACATTCACCAACAGCAGACTCTTGATTCTGGTGGGATAGAATCACTCATTGTCAGTTGCATTATTGCGGGCTACATTATAGCGGTAAAGCGAGAGAAAGAGGATTTGTCGAACACACAATTATTTTCCTTTGTTGGAGTGCTTTCAACTCCCGCGCGGTGTTTACTGAAAGAGGCAGGCTTACTATTCACACGTACGCTGAAAGCTGAGGAGACGTTAATTGAAAGTTAAATATTTTATATTGATTAGAAATCTTATAGAAAATAATTGGAATTAAACTTAAAAGAAACAAGTAGTTCCGTGAAGAACTATACAGCCTATTTTCATATATCCTACTCACTTTAATTACCTCTATCAACATACAAAATTTCAGTTTTATTGTTGTAATAGATTCGTAGATATTGAGAACCGTCTAAATATTTCAGATGGTCGCCATGTTGGATTTTTAGCCTACTTTTCACATTTTGCAAAAATGAGGAAAAAGTAGACTTATGAGATCGATCCGGGAAAATGTCTGTCTGTCTGTATGTCTGTCCTTCTGTCTGTCGGTCTGCCTGGCTGTGTGTGTGTCCCCCAACTCCTAAACGGCTTCAGCAATCAAAACCAAATTTAGTATGAGTAAAGATGTGCACCGGAATATATCACGTCCATATTTGAAAATGATGTCAGTGCTACCAACTGCTGAAAAAACGCACTAGAAATTTGAGCTCCATGTTGGATATCTTGCAAGGTATGCATGGGAGCTATTCCAAAATTGGCACACATGTAGATAATACTATTTCAGTTTAATTTCCAGGAGGCCAACCATGACAGTGTTGCCAAAATAATTTTAAGCCTTCTGATAGGTCCAATGTTTAAATACATATAACTTCTACACTATCAATTGGATTTCAACCAAATTTTGTATGTAATATCTGTACATAAACAGATATGACTGAGCGTATTCTTAAGAGCCACCAGGGCTGCCAACTGTTAATAATTGCTCTCTTTATTTGTTTTTATCCAAATACCAATATATCAGAAAGTATGCAAGCCAACAGCTTTAAACTATGCACACGTATATTCTGACATTTTAGATTAATTTCGAGTAATTTATATACGTCAGTTCTACCAACATGATTATAAGCCTGCTGATACGACCAATTTTTAAATGCATGTAACTTCTATACTATCAGTTGGATTTCAACCAAATTTCGTATGTGCTATGTGTACCATAACAGCTATGACTATAAGTATTGTTAAGAGCAATCAGGGCTGCCAACTGTTAATAAATGCTGTCTATATTTATTTTACACTAATATCAATATACCAGAAAGTATGCAAGCCAACAGCTCTATACTTTGCACACGTATAGCACTTGACATTCTAGATTAATTTGGAGTATTTAATACAAGGCAGTGCTGCCAACATGATTCTATGCCTGCTGATATGTCCAATTTTAAAATACATGTAACTTCTATACTAACAAATGGATTTCATCCAAAATTAGCACAAGATATCATAATATTTCAGATTATCTCTGACCAGCACACGCATGGTATTGTTGGCAACATGCTTTTGCGCGTGCTGATAGATCCAGTGTCTAACTGCATGAAACGTCCATTGGACTTCAACCAAATTTTGTATTCTGTACCTTAAGAGATTGAACTAAGAATATATTCAGTCGCCAGGGCTGCCAACTGTAGCGCTCTATTAGGCTACATTATACCAGGTATATTTTGAACTAATTAGATATTTCGATATTACCAACTTAATTTCGTCATTATTCTAGATAGGTTCATATACTGTAGAATAATCATTGGCATGAAAAGTAGGCTGTATAGTTCTTCACGGAACTTCTTGTTATTTATGTACTATTACATGTAGATTATTGTGTACGTGTGGTATTCAAACGTCAATCGCATGATTAGGACATAAGAAGTAAAAACGAGATTTCAAAATTTCGCACAGCTTACATCTTGTGGTTATGAAAACAATTCAAATAAATTAGATCCCAGTGGATTAACATTTGTATAAGCATTTACCGTACAAAATTTCACTGCACTCGGATGGTTAAATCGCGAGAAGCGTCCATTTAAATATTTATACTTCGCGTCGCCGCCAGGTTGGAGTTGTGCTCACCAGGTTATTGAAAGTCCTATAGGTGAACTTATGTTCATAGCCTCCACGAACATAAAAAAACAATCACTTTGATTGCTGTAAAAGTTTTGTAGATGCTGGGAACCGTCTAAACATTTTGGATGGTCGCCATTTTGGATTGTTATATGTATAGGCCATAGAGTTATGTACCATTAAAGGAGAATTATTGCTTAGCTTCATTATTGAAACTTTCACTTCAATCGCATGATTACTACACAAGAAATAAAAACTTAATTTAAAAATTTCGCACAGCCGCCATTTTGAGGTTATGTAAACAATTGAACTAAATTAGATGCCAGTGTATTACAATATGTATAATCATTTACTGTACCACATTTCACTGCGCTCAGATGGTTAAATCGCGAGAAAAGTCTATTAAAATGTATCAACTTCGCTTGGCCGCCATGTTCGTTCTGTACTTTAAAGGTTTTTGAAAGTTACATAGATAAACGTTCAGTAGTGCCTTTTATCACCGTACAAAATTTCAGGGTGATATCGGTAATAGTTTCGGAGATATAGAATGCCAGTGAGATATTTCGCACAGCCGCCAGCTTGAGGTTATGTAAACAATTGAACTAAATTAGATGCCAGTGCATTGCAATGTGTATAAACATTTGCTGTACCAAGTTTCATTACGTTTGGATAGTTAAATCGCGAGAAAAGTCTATTTAAAAGTCTCAACTTCGCTTGGCCGCCATGTTGGTTACCAGGTTTTTGAAAGTTCCATAGGTAAACTTCTAGTAGTGCCTTTTTATCACCGTTCAAAATTTCAGGGTGATATCGGTAATGGTTTCGGAGATATTGAATTTTGGTGATATATTTCGCACAGCTGCCATGTTGGATTGGTGAGACGTAATAAGACTTGAAGGCACGGTCGGGGTCGGCCGAAATGATGCTATGACCTTACCGAGTTTCATTGAATTCGCTCCAGCCGTTTAGAAGTTATTAGGGGGACACACACCACACACATATTTGCACACACATACACACACGGACAAAATGTGATCTCATAAGCCTATTTTTTCATAAAATGAAAAAGGGGGAAAAGGGGATTATGGGCATGGTTGAGGGGAAAAGGGATAAAGGTCCCATAAAAGGGAAACATTTGCGTGAAAAATGCCTTTTTTTCGCTACTAGAAGCAAAATTTCACACTGTGATATCTTTCCGAACAGCTTTAATTTACCGTAAGAAAAAAGGTGCGCACCTAAAAATCCTAACCCTGCTCATGAGACTACATTTACTCGTATTTATCTTCATTTTGTTGTCAAGCGCCCATTTATGAACCAGGTTGAGGTCAGTTTGCAACTGAGCGTTGTCTTGTGATGTTTGAATGGCCTAGACTACCGTGGTGAGGTCTTTTAAGTAGGATCAAATGTCTACATATCGTTTTGCTCCGTTTTCTGTCAGAGAGAACGGAACTCTACTGGGCAACATGTGGCAGAAGTTTAATTCATTTTGCCTCGTAATGTGTTGGAAGAGATCATATATTAAACATCGCACCCTTCAAATATCCCACTTCCTCATCCGGGGATCGATCCCTACCACTGATCCATCGAGGTATTGGTAATACTCCATTATGTCACTTGTGACCTGTCAGAGCTGGACTGCGCTCAATGTTCATCCGAGTTAAGAACACAGTGATGGTGCTTGCTTACCTCTTTGCTTTCGTCCACTGCCGAAACGCGGTTGATGAAGAGCGAGATGGACACCTCCGTAGGAGAACCTGCAAGAAACACACGTGATATTAGTGTTTGAGCACGCCATATTGTCACTGCGACTATCCACATATTTTCATATAACTGGCTACCAAATCCCAGATATATCTGGAAATGAAGTGAACAATATTATTTGGTTAGAGGTTCACCTCATGTGCAAAAGGTTACGGGATCATGGTTACAAGTTCAGTTGGCATTTAAGTTTGCAAAATGGTGGTGATTTTATGAAAAAAAAATCTTGTTATTATTTAAATTTATTAATTTATTAATTATTGGCAATATGTTACCAAGTTTCTAGGACTAGGCCTATATGACCATTATTTTCGCCGCGATAAAATAATATATCCGCGCCTGCACAGTTGAATGACGCCTCAACCTGCCTACTGTTCAACTTGCTTTCCATCCATTCCACGGCTTGTATACTTCAATATTGTTCTATCTTTGACATCAGAACGCTCCAGTATTGCAATATCTATGTTTTAGTTCTAGGTGTCATCCACAGATGGCACTATCGGCACTTATTCTATAAATAAGCATGCAATGTAAACAAGTCTTGGAGGTTAGATGGAAGATGGAAAAGTGTTGGGTTGGAGAGGTAGGCTATCAGGGAAGGAAATATGGCACTATGCAGGTTTATTATGGAAAAGTAATCAGAGAAAATACAACAAGTGTAGAATATATGAAAAGAGCAGTTTGGGCCACATATCTTCATATGCTTTGTACCAATGAGAGTTCACAACATATGTTGTGTCCCAAGCGTAGTGACAGCTGATGCAGATATTAGAAATATAAGGAGGCTGGTGAAACAAATGCCCACAAAAATAGCTTACCATGTACAGTATTAAATGAAATAAAGCATGTGTACAAAGATCTTGCACATCCAAGGCTCTTAGTAAAATGTTTACTTGGAGGTACACAAAACTGCAATGAAAGTTTGAACAATTAAATTTGGTTGCGATGCCCCAAAACTACATTTGGTGGTGCTAAAACTATTCAGATAGCAACATAGATGCTGTTGTTTGCTATAATGATGGCAATGAAGAAAAAATGAAGGTATTAGAACTTTCAGGGATGAATCCAGGGATGCACACATTAAAAACATTGAGAATCCTGGGCAAGGAGTGGGTCGATCGGGTTGATGCAGCATTGATAAAAGCAGTCACAGGCAGTTGACAAGATCACAGAAAAGAGGAAGAGAAGATAAGTAAGACCCTGATTATGGTGCAGGAAAGTTTTAAACATCCTTAAATTCCATATATTTCCATGGAAAGTTGTAAAATTTATCAAAGTTAACTTAAAACTTGTTTTTCTGAAATGTTATTTATTAGCTTTTAGGAACACTGAAATTTTCTCAGCTTGTGTGTGTAGGGAACCTTCTTAAAATAATCTACAATGAAGAAGGCAGGGGTTGTAATACAAGTGATATGTGATGATATACATGAAAAATGTCATTAAAACTGTCCGTATTATAAGAAATTCATAAAACTTTAATTAAAGGGACTGTAGTATTCATTTTAGACCGAGTTATATATTGAACCATTAAGACTGTTTTAGTCAAGATTCATGATAGTATGTCAATTGGTTGAGAAATTGTGTGTACCGAAATTTCTTAATGTCACTAAATTGTTATTAATAATTGATAATGTTAACATCCATTGCACAACTTATTATCAATCAAAAACTGTGGACTGACTTTGTTCAAATAGGTGTGCCAGGTCACACTTAAATATGTTGATATTTAGCATTTGTTTTAAATTAAATTAAACTATGCTGCATTTTCACCATCATCCCCCCTAATGAATGGAGTCTGTGTCAGTAGATGGACCCCCTCCCAGGGAAGTTTGACGTACCGTGGCGTCTCGAAGACAAAAGTAATTAAAAAGAGCTTTTAGAACGGTATATATTAAATTGCAAGTACACAATAATAATAATAATAATAATAATAATAATAATAATAATAATAATAATAATAATAATGAATGCCTACCCCTTATTATTCCCGTTTCCAAGGGGGTCGGGGATAAGATGCGATGAAAGTCTATGAGGCGGATGGTCTTTTACAACTGGATGCCCTTCCTGACGCCAACCGCATGAGGGGAGTTAATGAGAGATGAAATGAATGAAAATGAATGAAACTGGGCAAGGATGTGGAAGGAAGCGACCGTTGCCTGCCAAAAGGTACCGTCTCAGCATTTTCCTGGAGTTGAAAATGGGGAAACCACGGATAAACATTTCAAGGACGGCCGGCGGTGGGGATCGAACCCACGTATACTGAGTCAGCAGAGAGCTTTGCTCCATGGCCTAACGCTGCGCTTCAGCGAGCGTAGCTACCACTGTCGGTTAGAAATAATAATAATGTTGATAAAAATCTTTTTAGTCGCTTATCCTCCCAGCCCGGTTTCAGCCACGGTCTCTGCGAGGGATCATTCCTCTACCGTCGCAAGGGAGTTTCTGGGAACTGAACGCACCTGGTCAGCTAATACAACTGGGGATGGTGACAGGCCGAATGATCAGGCGACCGCTAACTTGGGTCTAATTAAGAAAGAGTCAGGGAAGGGATTTCGGAAGGAAGCTGGCCGCGGACCTGTTGAACCTGTTTTCCGGCATTGCCAAAAATTTGAAAGTTTTGGTATGGTCTGGCACAGGGTCTCCCAACCTCGAGATGTGGCAGGAAGAGGAGCGGAAAAAGAACTGGTCACCCTACTCCACGTAAACTCCAGCTCAGGATGCTCTGTAAGTGACAATATAGCTTATGCTAAAAGTCAACATAATGACTAAACGGTCAATTCTATCATGAAATGTACTGTTGCGTGCCACCCCTAGTGGCAAGTTCGTTAACTGGATTACGGTGGGTGAAAGCACAACACAATTGTTTCTTTAATGAAATATTAGCTTTATTGCAGGCCAGGAAAAAAATACACCGCACAATAAGCACTGAACCTCACTTTATAAGACACTACTAGTCACTATAGCTTCCACACTTAGCCTACGTTCACACTACTGTCCTCGGATAATAATACCTGCAACTCTGCCTTGTACACAAACTACAGTTATTTACGATAGCCAGTCACTCACCACTACACACTGCTTCGCTGTCCGCTGGCTAGGGAACAGCCCCCTGTGTTTCGCAATTCACCACAATATCTCTGTCGCACTAGGTAAGTACACACTCCTCAAAACTCTGTCCCTCCGAATGATTCACGCTGCCTCACTGTCTGGAGAATCAGCCTCACTAGGATTTCGTAACTTCGCACGTCACGTCGCAGCACTATTGTCGCTCGGGTAAAAGCACGCACTAGCTCAAAAACACAGTCCCTCCCTCGCTGATGAGGCCGCTTATATAGCAGGCTGGTGACTCAATGAATGCTTCTAGAATCGTCCAGGATTCACGGCTTCTCGAGATTTCCATCACTGGCTGGGTCACGAATATTCTGGACCATCCCTTTGTCCTTGCAGCCCGTTGCGTAAGGCGCAGGTAGTACACTGAGGCAGAGCACAGCCTGGGGCAGCTGTGACTCACGCGGCGAGGCGACGAAACAAACCCACTGCCGTAACACCACCCCCTTCCTAAAAGGCTGATCGTCCCGTTCAATCATTGGTCCGTCTGTGACCCTCCATAGGCTGCCAGGCAATCTCGATGCACGATCTTCATCTTCGCCGTCGGGCTCCGCTGGATCCTGTAGACGACATCGTTGATCCGTTTCACGACTCGGTACGGGCCCTTCCATAACTTCTGCAGTTTGGGTGACAGGCCTTTCTTCCGTAATGGGTTGAAGAGCCAGACCAGGTCGTCCTCGTGGAATCCGCCGGCATCCGTCTGCTGGTCGTATCGGGTCTTCATTCGGTCGGTCTCGATCCGCAGTCTCCTCCTCGCGAACGCTAGCACGTCCTCCATGTGGTCGACCAGTTCTTGATAATACTGGCTTACCAGGACCGGATCATTCCCAAGTCGGCCGAAGGCAAGATCGACAGGTAGACGGAGTTCCCTCCCAAACATGGCCCGGACTGGTGTGCACCCGGTGACTTCATGCACGGCGGCGCGGTAGGCCAGGAGAAATAGTGGAAGATGTTTGTCCCAATCCCTCTGGTGCTCGCTGACGACTATTCTGAGATGGTTCTCGATGGTGCGATTGAATCGCTCTACCATCCCGTCGGACTGAGGGTGTAGCGGCGTCGTCCTTGTCTTCCGGATTCCCAGCAGCTGGCATAGGTTCTGGAACACTTGCGACTCGAAGTTCCTCCCTTGGTCGGAGTGCAGCTTCAGGGGTACTCCGTACCGGCTGACGAATTCCTTCACTAGGGTTTTGTGATCGTCGCGGCTTCTTAGTTAGGGAGCGCATACGCCTCTGGCCATTCGGTGAAGTAGTCGCTGACGACAATATGTAGCGGTTCCCTGCCTCGCTCAACGGGAATGGCCCAGCAACATCGATGGCCACTCTCTCCATGGGACCGCCCACGTTGTAGGTCTTCAGTGGACCCCGTCGTCTTCGTCCTGGTCCCTTGCTGGCTGCGCATTCGTGGCACCTCCCGCAGTGGTTCTCCACGTCTGCTCGGCATCCGATCCAGTAAAACCAATCTCTCAGCTTCTCCAGGGTCTTCTTTATCCCTAGGTGTCCACCAGATGATCCTCCATGGTCTTCCTTCAGGACTTCCTCCGTTATAGCCTTTGGTACGACGACTTGTTCCCGAGATGTCTTCCCGTCGGTGCTCTCCCAGGTACGGCAGATGAGGCCATCCCTTACAATCAGCGAGTCCCACTGCGCCTAGTAGGACTTGAACTTTGGACTTCAGTCGCTCGAAGTTACGAAATCCTTGTGAGGCTGATTCTCCAGACAGCGAGGCAGCGTGAATCATACGGAGGGACTGAGTTTTGAGGAGTTTGTACTTACCTAGTGCGACAGAGATATTGTGGTGAATTGCGAAACACAGGGGGCTCTTCCCTAGCCAGCGGACAGCGAAGCAGTGTGTAGTGGTGAGTGACTGGCTATCGTAAATAACTGTAGTTTGTGTACAAGGCAGAGTTGCAGTTATTATTATCCGAGGACAGTAGTGTGAACGTAGGCTAAGTGTGGATGCTATAGTGACTAGTAGTCTCTTATGAGGTGAGGTTCAGTGCTTATTGCGTGGTGTATTTTTTTTTCCTGCAATAAAGCTAATATTTCGTTAAAGAAACAATTGTGTTGTGCTTTCACCCACCGTAATCCAGTTAACGAACTTGCCACTAGGGACGAATCAAATTAAAATCATCTTCTTTTGGAAAGACACGTTGAATTTCATGAAACTGATCTGATTTTAAATTACTAGCCAGCTTATCAAGACTACTCGGCATAAAGCGGAATGAGTCTAAAAATCGCAGTTTAATGGTTTTTTTTTATTGCTAGTTTTGATGTATTTTGTGAACGATATGTATTGTTCCTTATTATTTGCAATCACATCAATTTTCACATCTGAAGCTCCAAATTCTTTAACGATAAAGTGGTTATCGTATTTGCTACCGTTATGTAGAATGACCGGAATGAATTTACTTTCTCTATAATTTAAATTACATTCTTGGTGAGCAGCACCACGATATTTTCCTGTTAAATGGTCATGATCGCGAACCCTGTCTGTATATAAACATTCACCACATATAAAACAATTAGTTTCAGTTTCAAAATTCATTTGCTCTGATGAAGTTAGTGGCTCCATTGGAATGATCGTATTTAAAATAGAGGATATACGGATGGCATCTTTCTCAAGCCTTTCCATAAAAACTTTAGGTGCATCAGGTCCTCTATACAGCTCTACCTTATTTAAAGAGTCATCATAACTAAATTTAATATAATATGCAAAGCTAAAAGGTTCATGAATGTGAGTAGTGTTGGTGAAAGGTTGGGCTGGATTCGATGAACATGTATTAAATGGTTTTAGCAAAGCCTCGAAGTCAGCATATATAACAAATGGTACTCGAAGCTGTTTCTCATAATCCTTAAATTTTAGAATGTTATTTTTAGGAGTCGGTAATACCGTACACACATGATTACATCCCCATTTTTGATGTTGAGTTAGTTGACCCTCTTTTCTGAAATATAGCATACAGCCATCACACAACCACTTCTTAGTCTTATATTTTGATAGTTGACTGCCAACAAGTCTACTGAAATGTTTTATCCAGCAATAGTGTGCATTTTCACCTTCGGTTATGTATAGTAAATTTACATGAGCATCCTTTTTTCCTGAGTATAATATAGAGGACCTACTATTCTCTTATTTTCAATTCCATGAACATTAATACTTACATTGTTCAGCTCTTCAAAACGTTGAATGTCTTTTATCGCCATAGGAAATTCTATTTCTTTTAAATCTAACACTGAAGAATAGTGAGGATAGGATGATATTCTCATCGTGTCCCTCACTGCTGGATGGAGAACTGAGGTTACAGCCCACGCAAAACATGCGTCATCATTATTCAAAACGTTCACAACAGCTTTCTTTCGTTTGATCCATCCTGGAAAATCAATGTATGATGATGCTCGAAGGGGGTTGTATTTATTCAGGTTAGTTTCTAAACAAAGTACTTCAACCAACGCCCAGAACTGACTCCCTTTCCTGGAACTCTTCACTCTTCACAATGATAGCACTTGAAATATTTTGATATATATCACTAATATTAGTTGATTCGCTAACAATTATGTTTTTTGTATTAAAGGATTTGATATCCGTAATTTCACCTTCGCTCCCAGTTTTTACATACAGTCCAAAAAGTTCAAAATTCATTTTAATTGTTTTATGCTCTAATAAAACATTACCTACCAAGCCAAACACAGTAGGTTTAACATTTTTTTAAAATGATTCAATACTTTGAGATTTTTCTTACTATAAAGTCTATAACTAGCAATTCGACTTTTAAATGCACTACCAATTTGTTGAACATTTCCAGAATTTCTTTCATGGCAAGTGTTATTTTTATGATGAATACTGCGTAAATGTCCATGAAGGATTGAAGAAGGTATATCAATATTACATACATCACAATGTGTTATCGAAGGTTCACCATTCTTCTTTCTTTTAGTTGTACAACTATTTTCACAATCTTGAGAACATTTACACTTTTGAGCATTACGTTCGTTTAAAGGTTCCGTGCTAGTTAATGGTTTTACAGTTTTTAATTCCTGTTGTTCCCCATGCACTTCAACCATGTGGGATTGATATCGCTTTACAGCAGAAAAACCAAGTTCGCAAACTGAACATGAAAAAGGTGCTGAACTAACATGCTTTAAATTTACATGCCGTCCAAGACTATCATGTCTGTTAAATGTCATAGCACAATGACTGCACACAAACATTTTAATGTCATGTTTAGCATTTGCGAGTCGTTGAAAGTTGTCAGGTCTTGAGAACTGTTTCTTACAGTCACCACACTTGAACATGATGATCACTTTCAAAATTACCTATAAAAGAAAGAAATCATAAATGTTAATAAATGATAAAACAAAGTACAATATAAATAGTTTAATTACATTCCAGTCAATGGTTATAGCAGGGTATTTAAATCGATCATCTGTGAACTCCTAGCAAGTCTAACGTAATGTAGTTCTAACTGGGGGGGTTACTATATACCACTGTCACTGACACTTAGCGGTGAACATTGGAACTTGATAGAGTGGTAAAAACTAGCGGTCGCCAGTTAAGTGAGCTAGGTGTGACGTCATAGCCAGTCTTAAAGCAAGTCTAAACTTGTAGAACATGTCACGTGATAGAAACCAGCGATCGCCAGTTAAGTGAGTTAAGTGTGACGTCATAGCCAGTCTTAAAACAAGTCTAAACTTGTAGAACATGTCACGTGATAGAAACCAGCGATCGCCAGTTAAGTGAGCTAAGTGTGACGTCATAGCCAGTCTTAAAACAAGTCTAAACTTGTAGAACATGTCACGTGATAGAAACCAGCGATCACCAGTTAAGTGAGCTAAGTGTGACGTCATAGCCAGTCTTAAAACAAGTCTAAACTTGTAGAACATGTCACGTGATAGAAACCAGCAGCCACCAGTTAAGTGAGCTAAGTGTGACGTCATAGTCAGTCATAAAGCAAGTCTAAACTTGTAAAACATGTCACGTGACAAGGTTAAGGTAGGTAAAGTTAGGTTATGTTAGGTGAACTGAGGTTAAGTCTTTAAATATTCCCTCTGTCACTGACACCTAGCAATGTACATTCAGACTTAATAGAGTGGTAATCAAAATCTAACCTACAAAATTAGCTTTACACACCATGGTCAAGTAGTCCCAACATTTGACTGCCAAATATACCATTTTCATTAACATGTAGTGGTGAACATTGGAAAATATCACTCTAACTGTTTAAAAGTTATTAGAGGGGGCACTTACCTTTTTATAATTTATCAACTGCTGCCACTGAATGAACAGATTGTAGGAATCTGGTAACCTACAGGAACCCAATTATCTGTAAACAAATTAATCAATCAATCAATCAATCAATACATTCCAATCAATAACTTCAACATCAATTAGTAATAAAAGACTACAATCCATTAATAATAAGTACTTACCTTGCAAAATAATTTAATGATTTTCTACCAAAAAGGCTTTTTTTTTACAACTCTTGAGCAGTAATGGAGCACTGTTCACTCAAAGCGAGTAATAAAGACTGACAGTAGGGAAATATATGACACCTCTCTTATATAAACTCTCATCGCTCGTGTCAGCAGTTTTTTGCACATCATTGCAATTCCTTTTCCAATACAGCTGAGAGTCCAAAGTACTCTAGGAACACCTGTGTGGTATCCAATTACTGTTGACTTTGCATGATCTTCACCAATTGTCTTCATGAACACTTGCGGTTTCAAATTACTGCAGCGTTAGTCATAGCAACAGATCTGCGCGCTCTCTGCCATGTCTGTAATATGACACAGGAAATAACAAGGCGTCTTACTGTACGTACCATCTCCATAGTTTTAACATCTTAAGAACATGTATTATTCTCTTTCAACTACAAATGACTCGTTAGAACACATCCATCCACCAAGTTAGATCCCTTGTATGTTCACATGTATTTCATCACTTTCCTTTCATATCGTTGTCACATTATAGTAGTGGGGGATTAGTGAACAACGTCAGTTCTACACACTGCTTTACACGCAAAATGTAGTTAGGCCCTTTGACATAATTTAAATAAATTCATGGGCCAGTCCGTAGGAACCAGGCCAAAGGGACCGGTCCAAAGGGATCAGTCCAAAGGGACTCATCAACAAGGACTCGCCCACAAGGACTCGTCCACAAGGACTCATCCACAAGGACCTGTCAACAAGGACTTGTCCACAAGGACTCGTCCACAATGACCTGTCAACAATGACCTGTCAACAATGACCCGCCAACAATGACCCGTCCACAGGGATCCGCTCCCTCACCCTCTTACAAAAGCCATGAGTGGGCATGCGTAAAAAACAGAAAACAAGCATGTTAATTCATGGTGGCTATCCACCGTACATATGTGTCTTGTGTAGAACAACGTTTAATTCCATACTGGCATTCAAACTCTCACATGTTGCACTTGGAAAGCGAAATTTTCTAAAAATTACAATTTTCACCCTTAGTTGGGTAGGGTTTATTTTGGGGTGGAAATATGTTGTTCATTGGAAAGAGGGTGTCAGCCTGAGTTTAATGACACCTCATTCGTCAAAATCCGACCATGCGTTCGAGAGATATCGCGCCGCCGCCATCTTGTGTGGAGGAATGTGGAGGTGGAGGCATGAACCCCTGCAAAACCACTACTCGAACGGATTGTTGGCTTACCTGAAACAGCAGTTACTGTCCTTCGAAGTAATCCCCGTCGATGGTTGTGCACTTCTGAGAACGGCTGAGCAAGTCCTGGAAACTCCTGGCATAGTCTTCTTTAGGAATAGCCTTCAGTTTGGGTCGTCAAAACTCTAAATTGAAAGCAAGAGAGAAGCGTGATTTTATGCAACCTGCCTTGCACACCTAATAGACGGGCGGCAGTGAGAAGGGTGAATTTATGCAACCTAACGTGCACACCTGTTCGACGGGTGGCAGTGAGAAGGGTGAATGTTCCGTGGAATGGAATGGTCCCTGAAAACCATCGTCACGGGTGACGAGACCTGGTGCCTGAGGTACGACCTCGAAGGCAAGCGTCAAAGTATGGAGTATCGGGGTCCAGTGTCGCCGAACAGCCCTGAAGGGCCAGAGGTTTTCGTACATTACGGACATCTAACGTAATGTGACGACCCAACTGAAGGCTATCCCTCAGGAAGACTATGCCAGGACTTGAACAGCCGTTCTAAGAATTGCATAACCATCTACGGGGATTACTTCGAGGGATAGTAACGGCTGTTTCAGGTAAGCCAACAATCCGTTCGTAATATAGACTCATTGACCGAACTTTTCAGACAGAGGGTGTAATATAAACTTACCATTCTGTCAGTTACAAGTTACAACACACAGCACAATGCACAATAAATATTTCATGTTCCCTGGAGTCATATAACAATATATCACACACAATCAATAAATAAATAATAAACTTAACCCCTGGCACTACAGCCCTTGAAGGGCCTAGGCCTACCAAGCGACTGCTGGCCAGCCATTTGGCCTGCAGATATTGGGGTGTCGCGTGTCCGCGCATCGGGTCCTCTCGGCCATTAATCTTGGTTTTCGTGACCGGGACGCCTGTTAGACAGCTACTCAATTGTCCTTACGAGGCGGAATGCACCCCGTTCCAGCCCTCACGTCAGTTTCTAAAATCCCTGACGGAGCCGGGAATCGAACCCGGGAGCCTCCGGGTGAGAGGCAGGCGCGCTACCCGAAACCACGGGGCCAGCTCACACATAATCAATACTAACTTATAATTATTATTTTTGCTTTCAACACTCGAAGCACGTTTACATATTAAATTCTGCAGCATAGTGATCAATTACGTATTTTTCAATGCCCTCTTGGGCCATTGAACGACGTTTGGCACTCCGAATATTTTTATATGCAGAGAAAGAAATATCTTTCAACGTCACATGGTGAAACTGAGGCTAATTTCTGGAGAAGGAGTTTCGATGTAGAAATATCATCGGGTGGATAAACATCGCCTCCTCTTAGAATTTGGCACACACTGTGAAATGATGAATAACCAGGACTTCTATTCAAAATATTTTGCAATTTAATTAATACACTTGCACCAGGTTTCCCATGCACAGCACTTAGCATCCTCTATGACAGTAATAGAATCTTGCAGTGGCAGTCCCGATGTTTCTAAACATCTGATGTTTTCTGGAAGCCAGTTGAAGTTGCTGCTGATGAAGGTAATCGAAGAGACCGCTTTAAAATCACTAAGGCAGTCTGTGATTCACAAAAAGATACAGCGCTTTCAGGATCAAAAGAAACTGCAGTTTTGATAGCATTTAGATGCTCAGTATAGTGCTAAAAATGTAATTTTATGTATTTTCACTATGTAGAATACTTACAAATATGAATAAATACGTAAAATGAGGTTCAGTTATAATAACCATAACATAGTGGTATCGTTTCCCATCATTTAAATAGCAAGAAAAAACATATGTTATTACTAGGGCCCGGACTTTTTGAAAATGCATATGCGCATATGCAAATTCATATTTTGAGGGTTTATTGGATTCTTTGCATATTCTGAACATAACAGCATATTTCAGCATATACAGTTGAAATTAACTATAATTTAAAACATCTCGAAAAAGATAGGTTTCACCTGCGTGTTGGACATCCCTTGTAAGCAACTTTCTGAGAAAAAGATAACGAGATGACAGTACTCATACTTTACATAGTGCTGTCTGGCTATTTGAAGAAGGGAATGGAGTGGGACATTCCTTTCACCGCCTGGGCAGTATCCCTTGTAAGCAACTTTCTGAGAAAAAGATAACGAGATGACAGTACTCATACTTTACATAGTGCTGTCTGGCTATTTGAAGAAGGGAATGGAGTGGGACATTCCTTTCACCGCCTGGGCAGTATCCCTTGTAAGCAACTTTCTGAGAAAAAGATAACGAGATGACAGTACTCATACTTTACATAGTGCTGTCTGGCTATTTGAAGAAGGGAATGGAGTGGGACATTCCTTTCACCGCCTGGGCAGTATCCCTTTTAAGCAACTTTCTGAGAAAAAGATAACGAGATGACAGTACTCATACTTTACATAGTGCTGTCTGGCTATTTGAAGAAGGGAATGGAGTGGGACATTCCTTTCACCGCCTGGGCAGTATCCCTTTTAAGCAACTTTCTGAGAAAAAGATAACGAGATGACAGTACTCGTACTTTACGCAATGCTGCCTGCCTATTTGAAGAAGGGAATGGAGTGGGACATTCCTTTCACCATCTCGACAGCCAGTAGCCCGGGGTTAGTTTTGTGAGGAGTTTCTTCAATCGATGTGTTACTTTATTCTTAGCTAGCATATCCTTAACACAAAATGCCTAAAGAGAAGAGCAGCAGAAAGTATTTATTAAAACAGTGGGTGTCAGGAAATAGTGATTATTCAACTGATGGCGAGGGACCGGACATTTATCACTGAAAACGATTCAAATAGACGCAATGTGTCTCCTGAAAACATTGAAAAACGTGTAATTATCTATGGTGATGCTTTTTTCTGCAGTGAATGATACATGTATAAAGTGAGTGAATAAAATTGGCTCATTGTTAAGTGCATATTTTCTACATGTTTACTGCATAATTGCATGCATAGTTTAATAGTTTTCAGTGCATACATGTCCGGTCCCTGTATTATTACTTAGAAATCCCAGCTCTCTGGGTGTTTGAGCCTTGGACTTGCAGTTTCTCAGAATCCATACAAGGAAACAATTTAAGACATACTGAAGTACTCTATTCTCAATATTTCAGGTATATTTTAAGCAAATCATTAAAGCCAGTGTTATCAGCTTAATTCCGTTGTTTCATTTAATATTCTGGATAGGTTTAATTGATCAGTCATTGGTATGCATCTTACATTTTAAGGAAAGTAGATTAATAAGACCGTCACGGAACTGCTTGTTTTATAACGGCGTTTGAATTGGCGCAGAAAATAATCCCTGGCTTTAAAATTAATGTGTGCCTTTTTCGTCCACTTCTTTAAATGTCAGTAGTTTCTAATGTCACGCGTATTCCAAATTTGGCGTACATATGCTCAGGAATTCGAGCATTTATGTGTTCAATCGTACCAACTCTCTCAAGAGCTAAAACTCAGCAATTTTTCTAAGTTTGTGCCGTGTCTTGTGTGGGGTTTCGCCTAGGACACCAAGCTGGCTCATCAGCGGGCTCTTGATATCCCCCCCCCGATTCCCACTGAAGTAGCAAACTGCATGCTACCTCCCTTTTTATGAAGCGCACCTGCGCCTCTTATCTGCGAGAATTAAAAGCTCAAGCAGCCATAACCTCCCTATGAAGGCTTCCAAAAAGGCTGAAGGCTCTCTCAAGAGCCTTAACTATTTGCCTCACCTTCTGGTGATGTCTTATAGATGTCAAGCTGGTGATTATAATTATTGCAAATACACATTTTGAAACACACTCTACCTGAGGAGCGCATAGCCGTGTCATATTGCACATTTCTGGTAGTTATCCTGCGGTGTAAACATTTTGTAAACATTCATGTCCTTTCATTGTAAGATGATGGCCCTCTTCCTATTCTGTCCACCTCCTGGTGTAGCGACTAGCATTCTAGGCTGTCACTCCGCAGATCCAGGTTCGATTCCCGGCTCTTCCAAGAAATTAAGTTCTTGTGTACACTCAGCCTCCTGAGGCAAAACTGAGAAGGGGCGGGTTCGATTTCCACCTCAGCCATCCTAGAAATGGTTTTCCGTGGTTTCCCACTTCTACTCCATGTGATTGCCGGGATGGTTCCGAACTTATGGCCACGGCCATCTCCATCTCAATTACACACATTAATAGAGACACAGCAATAACTCAAGTATTCAGAAAAATTCTACAACACCCAAGTACACGCGGTTGAAATGAAATGACGTCCGTAGAGGAGCGCCTTCTTGGAATCAGGTCTTCCAAACCGGCTATCTGCCTGTTCCAGGAAAAGAAAGAAAAATATATCTACTACACTATTCGGAAATCCTGTGTTTGAAACTCGACGCAGATAACACGTACCTTGTTAACGACGCATCAATTTAAACATCAATGCTGAAATTATAACCAAATATGACCTTATATCACTAATATATGACCAAATATGACCAAAACAATAAAAATAGCCGAAATATGCATTTATAGGCAACATCAAATTGCTTTAAACGTGGTCGGGGACCCGTCATTCAAACTTATTTTTCAGATTTCGGGTAAAATGAGCTTGGGAAAAAAATATGACTTTTCCTTAACATCCGAACCTTACTCATGACAATGAGGGTACATTGGTGTTATGTGTAAGGCGCTAACTTCCCAACTGGAAGGATCGATGTTCGATCCCTGGTAAGTTCCCCACCTACCAAGTGACTCCTCTAAAAAGTAGCTCCAGAATCAGTCCACTTTAAGGGGTAAGGGCCAGAGGTCACACCCCTTGTGGGGCAATAGGGTATTTCCAGTTTCTATTCAAACCATTTGAGTGTCTCAAAGCATAGACATTTGTGTAGGACGGAAATGATCTTCCTTGTTAGCCATTCATGAGGGTCTGGGGACAGCTTCCTGAGCGGTGCGCGTAAATATTGATCAGTTGGATTGCGTGTGCTAAAACACTAAGTCTCATGTGGTACGACATTTCTATAGTCAACAGTCTTCGTATCAAATCCTCAGGGGCTCTTTTGCAAATAACCCGCTGATACTCCCGGTGTTGGTGTGGTGATAACTTTCCCCCTCCTCCTCCCCCTCCCCCCCCCCCCCCGTCTCATAGAAGCACTAGGAAAATCAAATCTTCAGGTGCCGTCCCCTAGAAGCACTTGGAAAATCAAATCTTCAGGTGCCCCTGTCCCCTAGAAGCACTTGGAAAATCAAATCTTACGGTGCCCCCGTCCCCCCGTCCCCTAGAAACACTAGGAAAATGAACGGCATGGTGGGGCAGTGCCCCCCGCTGCCCCAGGAATTCCGAGAATGTTGAAATTCGATTGTTCATTGTCACACCAGTTTATTTCATGGATGGAAGTTATTGGTAGTCGACTGACATCTGTTACAACAGAAAATTTCTTTAATGTTGCTGACGTAATATGTATTTACATTTAAAAAATGGTTATAATGATGTCATGCACGCTACCACCAATGGAAACATAGCTCCAATTTTCAATACGGTTATGCCTAGTGTTTCCCCAACACTATCTCGAATGGCTACTACTTTTTCCACCTCACTTCGCCAGTGGCGATATGAAAGCACGTTCTGGAGATATTTTTAGGCATTGCAACACCGCTTGTGGATCTTTACCCCTAAAATACGGGTTTCTATGCTGAATAGTAAAACACTGGTCCTGTTAGGTTGTGCTTACAATATTGGATAATTTACTGTATTCAGGCCCGTTTTTACGGGGAACAAATTTGGCACCTGCCCAGGGCAGGAGGTTCTAGGGATGGCAAAATTTCCGGAAAACTGCACAAAACTGCCTGGTCATTAAATGTCAAGTTATTAAAGTTTAAACTCTCCACAAGAGAATATACTTGGACAATGTTGATTATTTAAGGACATGAATAAAAGGATCGTCTGTTATGGAAACTTTAATAAATCTACATATTCCAAGTTGGGAGAAGCAAAGTTGTCTTCCTTTGCCCAGAGGCGTCAAGAGCCCTAAATATGGGCCTGACTGAATGTTTCTCTCTCCATTATTTTTTTTACGACGGCTTCCCTTTCCGCGATCGTTATTCGTGCCGCGAAATGCTGTACTTTTTTACTTTTGAGGTGTGCAATAGTACAATGGCTCATTTCTTACGAACTTCTACGAATGGAGAGCAATCTACGATTGTAGCTGTAGATTCTTAACCTGGAGTATTACATTTTCTACAATCTAAAAGCAAGAGGAAGCTTGTAGTTTAACGTGACCGTTAATCTCGCGATCATAAGCCACGGGACCTCCGTTTCACGTGGAATCCGAACCACAGGACATGGCATTTCACTTCGAAAATCTCACATGCATTGACCGGGAATCGAACCCGGCCCGCCTTGGTGAGAGGCATACAGCTTGACAATCTAAGCAATTTATAATACAGTAGTTAAATTATCCTGCAATGTTTGTGCCGTAATCAAAGCGACTGAGATTCGCACTCTTAATCGAATGTAGACAAAATAGTGAATTCAACTTCCTAACGTTGTATATGATTTCAAGGGAACCCTCTTGCAAGGAAGGGATTAAGCTCGACTTGATGCCGAATCGTAACAACCAGCAATTTAAAAGGGGCACGATACTTCAACAAATTCAAAAAGATATCTGATCTTCAGTAACCATAAAAATCATAACTTGCATATTTTGGCCTAACCTGTGCCTCAGCCTTACAATTCTTGGAAATAGTATAAATAACTTATAAATGAAGGGTATAAAATGTACGTTTTATGTTAATCGGCTGCGTGAATAGCGCGTTTCTTTCCCAGGCCCCTTCAAAAATCTGGAAGACCTGAACACCATAGATCTTCTATATTGCCAAAATATCACAAATGCGACGTAAATCCATACGCGGCATGCATTGTAAGAAAGGACACTATGTAGTAATTTGATCTTTAAGCCCATCTGTGTAGCTGAGTAACTCAATTTACACTCCACGATGCGGACTGGTTAACTGAATATTCGAAATTTGATTGCCGACGCTGACAGCAGCCATCCCTAATACGATATTTTCAACACTTCCTTCAAGGAAATACCACGTTTGTATCATGTTTCATGTTCCGGGGCACTCATCTCAAAACTAAGGTACAGTACTCTGAAATAGCATTACTTATACACACTCGCCTACTAACACCACACAGGTTATTATATACACCGGAATTTCACCCACAGTCATGTACAAGGGGTGAAGTTTATATCTGTTCACAAATAAAGCAACAACATTTACAACAATGCCAGTTATTGAATATAAGAAGGTTAAATTTCCCCTCTTTAAGGGTAGCCTTAACAAACATAAATTAAAAAAACTCGAAATTATTTGTATTAGGTTGGTTAGACAGTAGGCCTATATTATTCACGCCACAGGTACAAAAGAATTCCGTATTCACTGGCCTGGAAAAAGTAATCATCCTATGTAAAACGCCGATCTGCGTATTTCTTCGAAATCGATCGAGTGACATTTCACACTTGACCTTATGTCTTACATTTGGGAATAATAATAATAATAATAATAATAATAATAATAATAATAATAATATCGTATGGCCTTGGTTGGGTGCCGGGTGCAAGATCTGTTATTTGACGCCCAGAGGGCAGCTTGCATGTTGAATTTTGTTGTAACTTGGAACTCTATGAAAGTCAAGGAGGTTAGATATCTAAGGTAAGCTCCTTGACACTATAGCGCTTTCCATTAGAGAAAGGAGGAACTTTGTGTAAGCGGAAAATCCCGAGATTTCAAATGGGTTCTTTAACATGCCAACATCGTATGGGTGCCGTGATTTTTATCGCCTTTCAAAAATCACTTACCACGGCCAGGAGCGAACCTGCAAGTTTGGGGTTGATAGTCCGACACGATGATCACTAGGGCTCGGATTTTTAGGTAAATAAATATATTTTTTATATAAATACATATTTTAAGCATTTTTTCTATAATAACATACATTCCTGATTTTCACTTATTAGCACATAAAATGACGTAATATTTACATTTAAAAAAATCAGTATGCTAGATCTCTCAGTTTATTGCATTTTTGTTCTGTGTTACTTCAAAGGGGAGGAACCTGTGAGCTATCTAATCATCATGCAGAGCGTGTCAGCTTCCAATTGTGTTGTTAACTTGTCGCCCCGTGCCACTCACTGTGGAAGCCGGGGATTTCCTTGTCCATATCCATATTGCACCACGTGCCAAACCCCCCTCCCAGCTACCTGGAACCTGCGTCACTCACATGCAGTTCATTTCTGGCACTGTAGTGTAAAACAGCTCTACGATGCCTAAACTAAAAGCAACTACAAGTTATCGTCTGCAGCAGTATATTGCAGAATTTAAAGATAATTTTACTTCTGATGGGGGCGGGGCGTTCTGTTGTGGGAAAGCAATCAAGGGTGAACAGCGATCTCAAGATACACAACACCTCAGGGGCAAGAAATATATTGCCGCAGTTTCGCGTCTCCAGAAGAAGTATTTCGCGATAATCGTCGGTCATTTGAGATGGAGAACCTGAAGATGAATTTCGTTGTGTATTGTAATTCTTCAGTAGTCAGTGAGACACAGCATAAATTCCATTCGTGAGTACTGCATATTGTTTATATTCACATTAATAAACTAAATTATAGTTAAATATTTTTACTTTTTGTCCATATTTCAGGTATTTTTAAAACATAGAAAATAATTTTTTTTCCGATTTTTAGCACCTACAAATCCGAGCCCTAATGATCACTAGCCCACCGTGGCAAGCTACATTTGGGATAAATAATACGGTGAAATATTACTTGTTAATTTTAGAAAACTCTACAATAACTGTTAGTTTTCTTCTTATCGTCTATTATTTTGATAAACAGAGAAAAGCTTTAGCATAGCCCTTAATTATACATTGAAAGCAGTGGTTTGTTTACGTTCGTATCATCATACCTCTTGTTTCAGTCAAGCGGCAGCACTGCCACTTGAGAATCCGAATACCAGTAGTAAGAAGTACGTGATATACTGGTTTTTATCTATTTTACTTAGTGGTTAGTAATAATCAAGCGATATATTTTTATTGCCAAAACTAATTTTTATTAAAACCACTGGCTCGCGCTACGAGTTTACCACTTCGTAAGCTACAAGTATTTTATGCTTCTAATAAGAGCACATCTTGCGACATAACGCTTTCCTAACTAATCTCCTGGAAGGAAAAATCACAGGGTAAGAAAGACTGAGGACGACCGAGATAATATTTCCTGCAAGACATCACACTAACTCTTCATTATGGTTCCTACTGTGAGATGAAACGAGGTGCTGAAGACAGAGAGCAATGGTTGCAGAGACAAGAAATTGCCTTTAGAAGTTGATGAATAAGGGCGATGCGAATTATTTCCGATTGGTTGTGATGAAGAGGAAAAACGTGACGATCTTCTGTAACGGCCAGTAATAACTAGATACCGTATTTGGAAACATCGCTATTTAAATTATTGAGCAGATTCAAGTGTAGGGATATTTCCATAGTTTAATTTAACTCAGTAATTGGGGATTATCTGAAAATATGTCCAGTTATTTAGAAAGTTGGCGAACTGGATTAACAATACCATTTTAATGAACTATTTGATTTTTTAAGAACTGAAAATTACGTCAATGAATCACGAAGAAAAGCGCACTTTTAAGGCAAAAAAAATAAAACAAAATATTCCTCCCATTCTTGCCAAAAAGAAGCCAACGGTTTCAGAGCAGTCAAATAATGAATTTCACGAAGCAAGTAAGAATTGAAACGATTTTGTTTGTTGTGTGTGTGTGTGGGGGGGGGGGAGGGGGGGGAGGGGGGGAGGGTACGTCTCATCACGTAGTGACAGGTAGGTAATGAAACGAAAATTGTTACTTGCCACCCCCCCCCCCCCCCCTCTCCCTGGAAAACATCCGGCGGGCGCCCATGCCCCCGTCCCCTAGAAGTACTAGGAAAATGAAATCTTCAGGTGCTTGGTTGTAAATAACCCGCTATTGACATCTGGTGTTGAGCTTGTATAAGATGATGATGATGATGATGATGATAATTGTTGTTTTAAGGGGCCTAACATCTAGGTGCTTGTATAAGAGCATTATACCAGAATGCTCCCGTGCTTTAACTTCACTGTCCATCTTCAGTGTTTGGTAATCCATGCCAAAACAGAGGATAGCAGAAGACCAGGCCTAAGACGTCTACTACCTGTGGTTTGGCAAAATGACCACCAGAAATGAGTACCGGTATGACAATCGATGCACTCCTCAATTGAATGACTCACCATATCAACACAGAAATCCGAATATTTTATAAACAAGTAAAATTTGTCTGTTTCTTGGGGGGAATGTATTATTTGTCACCTGAAACTCGATAGTTTCCTTTGTTAAGCCTGATATACAAAACTGGGTCAAGTTAACCTTCATCTCACATTCAGGAGGAACTTCGGCTAGAACGCTGTTGTGAAGAGTTAAAGAATAGTTTACTTCCGTTGTTTCGAACAGGGAAAATGAATATTATGGCCAGGGTCAAGGGTTATAAACTACAGAGGTTGCCTCAATTTTCACTCACCAAACAGCGTTCGGAAGGCGGATGACGTCACAAGATACCAAACGCGCCATGCGGCGAACGTAACGACACTGTCAACATCAGCTGTGGAGTACTCAAAGAACAGCTCATTCTGATGAAATTATTGGCAAATGGGTGATAAAATAAGTGAGTGTAGCCTACTTATATTTTATGTTGTGATCTTCTTGAATTGCTTGGAAATTCGCCTGGACTCGGTAGCAGTAGGCCTATCAGTGGGGCTGGTTGGTTTTACGTCCCTGACAACTACTGAGGGTCTTAGAGACGCCGCGCCGGCGCCGGGGTGCCGGAATTTTGCCCCGAATATGCCAGTAAATCTACTAACACACTCCCTCGCATTTGCGCACCCTCACATACTAACTGACTGTGTCAGGATTCGATCCTTTAACCTTGGGAATAGCAGGCGAGAACGTTCCCGCTGCACCATACAGCCAGTCTCACAAGTTTTTTTTTCTTAGCGTATGGTATGGCTTTTAGTGCCGGGAGTGGCCGAGGACATGTTCGACTCGCCAGAGTTTTGTAGCTGCTTCTATACGGACACCCGTTGGGTGAGCTACAAGTACCGTCGCGTGTGGAGTGTTGTCTGGGGAGGAAAGTGTTAATGTAAGGACGAGGAATTGGAAGGTAGGGGCTGTGGCCTATAGTTAGGGACCAACGCCGGCATTTGCCTGGAAGGAAGATGGGAAACCACAGAAAACCATCTTCAAGGTTGCCGGCGGGGGGATTCGAACATCCTCGCCTCTCGGATGTGAGCGACTGCCTGTAGCCACGCCGTAACGACCACGGCTAACTCACCCGGTAGTCTCACAAGTAATCGATCGTAAGAAATGAGCATTCAAGAGAAAGACAATTACTCGCAGCCGTGAAGAATTGGTCTCTTATTACATAAATATTGACAATTTGCTTGAAATGTGCGATTCAATAAATAATCAAGATGATTGTCCCTGCCAGAACTGTGTCGCGTCGAGCCCGCATAACAATAACTCCGGCCGGATGGTTTATACACATGCGAGAGTTCTCACTTGGGTCCACTAGTAATAATACGTAAATATTATTTTTATTTCGTCCGGTTCCGTGGCGAATAGGCTAGCGGACTAGACTTTGTCCCGAAGGGTCCCGGGTTTGATTCCTGGCCGGGCTATCGTCGATTTTAATCTCCTGAGTTTAATTTCTTCTGACCTGCTAATTGGCTGTATGTGACGTCCTCATCATCACTTCATCCTCACTAGGACGCGCAGGTCGCCCACGCGCGTCAACTAGAAATATGCATTCGGCCTCCCAGGAGGCCACACGACATTATTATTACCGTATTATTGATGGCATCAATTCAGATAAATTACGATACCAGGAGAAGAAAAAAGGCATCAATTGCCTTTTGCGCATTAGATAGGCTATGTTTTTTAACAGAATTTACTAGGGCAAATATACTGTAGGTTTAACACTATAAAGCAAAGAAAATGCTGCAATTGATTTTATATACCAGCTGTAGATTCTAATATCTTGTCTCAAACACACCTATAAGTTGGGTTAGCGAATATTATTGAGAAGACTACGCTTGAGAGATTAACAGTACGCTTAAGGCAGAAATACAGCGTGAACAAGTCAGACAGCAGCACGCACGTTAGCCATCTGCCCGACATATACAGTACATACATCAA
Organism: Meconema thalassinum; assembly: GCA_946902985.2. NCBI lineage: Eukaryota > Metazoa > Arthropoda > Insecta > Orthoptera > Tettigoniidae > Meconema > Meconema thalassinum. The sequence continues at coordinate 65,008,277 of OX336389.2, read as the reverse complement.
TCCTCCGTGCCTAGGGGCGTGATGGTGCAGTGGTCAAGCTGCTTGCCTAAGTGAAATAGCACGTCCACGTAAATATGTAGGTGCCGTGACTCATAATCCCGAGATTAACGGTTAGTTAATCTGCAAGCAAGTGAGGCATTGACGTAGTGGTTTATACAGCGTTATAAACCTTGAGAAATTTTCCTCTTTCATCCCCCCCCCCCCCCACCCCGCGCCCCCATCCCTCCCCCCACCGCCCATTCCGCTTCACAGTTGTTGAAGAAAATATTTTCTCGACATTCCTCCTAAATGGCCAATAATTTGCAATTAACTGCAATTAAATTGGTTTGTGACTTCGGTTTCTTATCGACAAAGGTAATATTCAATCGGTAGCATTAATCAAGCCAGCTTGTGTGTTTCAGTCTTCTCAGACTTTTGACTGGTTTGATGCAGCTTTCCATGAGCTAATCGTTCCATCTCTACTTAGTTACCACACCTTACATCCGAGATAATCTGTTTACATATTCTAACCTTGGTCTACCCCTACAGTTCTTGTCCTCGTTCCTTCCTTCCATAATTAAGTTTGCTCTTCCTGGGTATCGTAGTACAATATGTGTCCTACTAACCTATCTCTTCTCTTCATTAGCCGTCTCCAGAAACATCTCACTTCTCCCACTCATGTAAATACCTCTTTATTTGTCGCTCTATCTACCCGTCTGATATACATCTTTCTGCAGTAACACCACATTTCAAACGCTTCAATTCTCCTCTTTTCCACTGCACCAATAGTCCAAGCTTCAGTTCCATAGGGCGCAACGTTCCAGACAAAGGCTTTCAAAAGTGACTTTCTAACACCTAAATCTACATATTAATTAATGTCAACAGATTTCTTTTCTGTAGAAATACTTTCTTTGGCTGAGCCAACCTAAATTTGCTTCGTCCATCAGTGGTTATTTTGCTCCCTAAGTAGCAGAAGTCTCCTGCTTCCTTTACCCTTTCACCTGCCAATTTGATGTCCATAGAGGTTTCTGATCTCTTTCGGCTGCATTCCATTATTTTTGTGTTTACATTTATTGACTTTCATCATTCTTTCTTCAAGCCGGAGTTCATACCATTTAGAAACTCATTCATATCCTCTGGTAAATCGGTTAATCTGGTAATGTCCTCTGAAAATCTCACAGTTGAAATTATTTCTCCTACCTTAAATTTGTCTTTAATTTCCTTCATTGCTTGTTCAATTTACCGATTGAAAAGTACGAGGGCTGACTTTTTTTTAAAGTTCCGATGGACAGTACAAAAATAAAAGATTGATATACCAAACTGATTTTACTACTAAATGTTTGCTTGTCGTATCGTTACACCAGCTTTCCAATGCCCTCGGCAAAAAATTCTGCCGCCACTGAGGTGGGTACATCTGGAGAGTCTCCTGAAGTGTTTCCTTTTTGGCGACCCGTTGGCGCCCAACCATACCTTAAATTCTCGAAAAGGGTGAAAATCAGTCACGACCGCACTGTGCCAACGCTACGATAGACTTTTTCAAAGAATTCAAGTGTGAAATTTTGGACCATCTGCCGTTTAGTCCAAACCAGCACTGAAGGATTTTCACCTTTTTCGAGAATTGAAGGTGTGGTTGGGCGGCAAAGCCTCGCCAAAGAGGAAACACTTCAGGAGACTCTCCAGACGTACCCACCATAGTGGCAGCAGAATGCTTTGCCGAGGACATTGGGAAGCTGGTGTAACGATACGACAAATGTTTCAATCGTTTTGGCGATTATGTTGAGACACAAGAATAAAACAAGCAACCATTTAGTAGTAAAATCAGTTTGGTATGTCAATCTGTTATTTTCTTACAGTCCATCGGAACTTAAAGAAAAAGTAGCCCTCGTATCTGTACATTGAACAAGCCAACTTATAAAACAATAACTCGCAGGACTCGAGATTCCACGCTTGTGGGTACGAGTCATCGCATGTTATAGCCACGATTCAAGGCCATTTAGTTTTACTTATTGGCCAAACTACACGTAACTACGTTGAAAAGGTCGACGTTTCGTGCACTTGTGCTTCACAAGGATACTAATTACAATTGACAGAAAATGTTGCAGCACGGAAAGGTTTGATATCAGACTATTGCATGTGCAAGAGTTTTATGCCCTTATTGTGTGGATAAAGGCTACTTGCACGGCCCGATAACAGCGTGGAGCTATATTGACGTGACGAAATGTACAAGCGGCTCATAAACAGACTGGAGACATTCTTCAGGCAGTGCGAGATCTCATTGTGGCGCCCCTCTCCCGAGGAGACTAAATATAACAAACATTTTTTACATTATTACTAACTATTATTTTAATATTAACAAGAAGTTCCGTGACGAACTAAAGAGCCTACTTTTCTTAAAATTTAAGATTCATGCCAATGATTAATCGATATGGATCTATCTAGAATAATGACGAAATTAAGTTGGTAATATCGAAATTTCTAATTAGTTCGAAATACTGTATACCTGGCATAATGTAGCCTAATAGAACACTACAGTTGGCAGCCCTGGTGACTGAATATATTCTTAGTTCCATCTCTTAAGGTACAGAATACGAAATTTGGTTGGAGTCCAATGAATAGCATGGACGTTACATGCAGTTAAACATTGGATCTAACAGCGCGCGTAAAATCATGTTGAAAACAGTGTCATGCATGTATTGGTCAGAAATAATCTGAAATAATATGATCTATTGTTGTGCCAATTTTGAATGAAATCCATTAGTTAGTATAGAAGTTACATGCATTTTAAAATTGGACCTATCAGCAGGCTTAGAATCATGTTGGCAGCACTGACGTATATTAGTTACTCCAAAGTAATCTAGAATGCCAGGTACTATACGTGTGCAAAGTTTAGAGCTATTGGCTTGCATTCTTTCTGATATATTGATATTAGGGCAACAAAAATAGAGACAGCATTTATTATCAGTTGGCTGCCCTGGTTGCTCTTAAGAATACGCATAGTCATAGCTGTTATGGTACACATAGCACATACGAAATTTGGTTGAAATCCAAATGATAGTATGGAAGTTACATGTATTTAAAGTTGGACCTCTCAGCAGGCTTAGAATCATGTTGGTAGCACTGACGTATATAAGTTACTCCAAATTAATATAGAATGTCATGTACTATACGTGTGCATAGTTTAAAGCTGTCGGCTTGCATACTTTCTCATATATAATGGCATTTGGATAAAATAAATTAAGAGCATTTTTAACAGTTGGCAGCACTGGTGGTTCATAAGAATACGTTCAGTCATATTTGGTTATGTACACATACAACATACGAAATTTGGTTGAATTCCAATTGATAGTGTAGAAGTTATATGCATTTAAATATTGGACCTATCAGTAGGCTTATTATCATTTTGGCAACACTGCCATGTATGGCCTTCTGGAAATTAAACTGCAATATTATTATTATCTATATGTGTGCCGATTTTGAAATAGCTCCCATTCATACCTTCCAAGATATCCAACATGGAGCTCAAATTTCAATTGCGATTTTTCAGCAGATGGTAGCACTGACATCATTTTCAAATATGGCCGTGAGATATTCAGGTATAGATCTTTACTCCTACCAAATTTTATTTCGATTGCTCCAGCCGTTTAGGAGTTGATAGGGGGACACACACACACAGCCAGACAGACAGAAGGACAGACAGACATACAGACAGACAGACACACATTTTCCCGGATCGATCTCATAAGACTACTTTCTCCTCATTTTTGCAAAATGTGAAAAGTAGGCTAAAAATAATATTCCTAGAACGCTCCGAAAATATTATTTAATATTAAACAATATTGTTCCCTTATAGTCGCGCTAGGCATGATTATTATCTACACAAAATAATAGGGATACGGTATGTCTAATATGATGTTACTAATATCTTACATTACATAATACATAGAATACATAGAATACATAGAATAGTAGCAACGTTCTAACAGTAAGTAAAATTTCAATTTCACTCGTAGCTTGCAACACAGACACAAATCACAATCTACATGCACGCAATCGAACGCCAAGAAAACTGGCGGCGGACAGAACCCTAGACGTATAGATATTGGTTTCAACTCTTTAATAAAAGTGCGAATTTCACGTTATATAACATTAAATGCATGCACCCCAGCTCACTTAAGCCTGTCTACAGAATAATTAATTTTGACGGGTAGGGTTAAGTACAGTAGTAGGCTAATATGGTGATCGAGTTTTACTTGTTGCCCTGTCAAACTATCGTTGTATTTTCTGCGCGCTCCCCCCCCCCCCCTTCCACCCTTCCTCCCCCCATCACCCTTTCCCCCTCCCGCCCCGCACATGACAGCGCCCGGTGCGGTCGCACCGTTCGCACCACCCTAGGGCCGCCCCTGTCTACTAGTACTAAATCTGTCATTTCATTTCAGCGCAGAGAGGAAACCCCCAAGATGTTGGGTCTCCATAGACGGTTACCATCTTGTGGATGTACAATTATTGTTTTTGTTGTTGTTGTTGTTGATTCTTTAGGGGCTCTGCGACATAGTGGCCATGTAGCCTCGTGTACTTGGGTGTGTGTAGAAGTTGTCTGATAACAAGTGTCACTGTGATGTCTGTACTAGTACGAGTAATGCCTGGAGTCCCGTGGTCGCTTAGCTAGGTCCCACTAGTTAAGAACCACATGCTTATAGAGTCGTCAACATTCAAATGAATATAAAGCACGAATATTGCAGCACCAACCGTCCTGATACCCGTGCCTGGCACATACAGTAGAGTCTCGCCAATCCAAACCCCGCTAATCCTAAAATCCACCTAATCAGAACAGGGCTAGGAAAAAATATCTACCAAATTTGTTTTTAATATTAAAACAGGAAAAAAAAAAAGATTAAGATCAAATTAGTTTTTCCAAGTAAAATCGTACATTTCTTAGCACATAAAAAACCGACAATAGTGGCTACGCTGGCTAAAGCGCAGTGTTAGGTCATGGGGCCAAGCTCTCTACTGACTCGGTAGACCATCGGCTGTCCTTGAAATAGTTTTCCGTGGTTTCCCATTTTCAACACCAGGCAAATGCTGGGACAGTACCTTCTGACAGGCCACGGCCGCTTCCTTCCACATCATTGCCCAGTTTCATTCATCTTCATCCATTCCATCTCTCATCCCGACGCGCAGGTCGCCCACGGGCGTCGAATGGAAAGACCTGCACTCGGCCTCTCAGGAGGGTACACGACAAAAAAAAAAGCACATAAAAACATGAAATAACTGCTACAGGAATAAACAGTGCATCTGTCGCCTACCTTATACACAAAAACTAATAAACGGAAGGCCTAGACCAACTAACAATGTGCATACCAAAGTTTGAATGCAATTGTTTTTACGTTAGCGACAAAACAAATACCGATTCCCACCAGGCTGCTTGCGCTAGGTAGACGCGAACAGTGAGTGCAGTGTAATTGGTTGTCGACTCTTAAAGTCAATATATTGTCGTATTTGACGAAAATCCACCCAATCCGAATTTTCGCTAATCCGAACAGGGTTCGGTCCCAATTAGTTCGGATTAGTATATTTAGAGGCCCTCTGCGATACCTTGACCATAATTTGAGATTAAGTGGGTGTCTTTATAAATGTAACACTTTGATAAGTAATGTTTATATGAACACAATCTTGTCTATTTTTCGTTGTTTTCGACTAATTTTTAATCACCAACAGTACTTTATTTTCACATTTACCGGGCGTTTTGCACGTACAACCTTCTTGATGTGGTTGTTGTTGATTCTTTTAGGGGCTTTGCGACATCGTGGTTATGTAACCTCGAGTACTTGGGTGTGTGTAGAAGTTGTCTGATAACATGTGTCACTGTGATGTCTGTCACTTGTAATGAAGGTAGTATTTGGGTAGGAAGCGGCCGTGGCATTATGTAAGGTACCATCCCGGCAAATGCCTGGTGTAGAAGTGGAGAAACCACGGAATACCACTTCCAGGATAGCTGAGGTAGAAGTCGAACCAGCCTCTTCTCAGTTTTTGCCTCACGAGGCTGAGTGCGCCCCGTTCCAGCCCTCAGACAGGAATTACATTCCTTGGCAGAGCTGGGAATCGAATCCGGGCCTCTAACAGCTATTGTGCTCGGGACTTGGCAACTCTGAGGGATTCCTTAGCTGAGTAAGTTCCTTCCTTTTAGGTAGATTTCATTAGAAAGCTAACTATTGCAATGGGTCCCATGTTTCGACTTCCGGAAAATTTCGACATATCTTCGCGTTTCACATCCCCCAGACCCCAAAACCACCGTCAGTTCAAAAGTTTATATATAATTTATGTATATAATTATATATGTATATCAGTTTCTTGTGGACACGATAACTGCCGTAATTTTGCACCAATTACTTCGAATTTTTTACCGAAGATGTATACCTATAAAATCTCGGTCGAGTTCGTTACTGGGCTAAATCGGTCGAAGGGGGTGAAAATGGGGGGCTTTTTTCGAAAATGTGAAATTTCGCTATAACTCTCTTAATACGTGCAATATCGAATCCATTCAAAGTTCATAATATGTGTCGGATAAGTGCCAAAAATTTATGTCAAATAAGATTTTTGATAGCACCAACCATTGACCAAAGGGGTGGAAAAAAGTGGGTTTTTCGGGAAACATTAATCATATCTCTCTTAATAGGCACAATATCAAAACCGTACAAAATGGACAATATTCCCCTAATAATTACCTAAAACTTTTGTCTGAAAGAATTTTTGATATGACCCACCATTACGCCAAGGGACGAGAAAAATGATTTCGGAATTATAAGAAAATGCCAAGAGCTATCAGTGGTTGCCATGGCAACACTACTAAATTGATGAGGCATGGACCATCAGACGTTGCCATGACAACGCACTTGCACGAGATCAGATTCAGTATTTCCATCTGATTAAGTGGTTGGTTGGTTGGTTCTTAAGTTTAGGGGCTGCGACAACGCGGTCATGTAGCCCCGTGTACTTTGGGTGTGTGTAGAATCTGTCTGATAACCAGTGTTAATTGTGATGACTGTATTAGTGTGTGTTATCTGTTTGTTAATTTAAGTACTGCAACTAACAATTTTTCAGATAGTTCCTACTTTTGCCGCCAAGCGCCACTGTCAACGACTACGAGGCCAAGTTCAGAACTGAGCTACTAGACGCCGCCGCAGTCGGCTCTTGGCAACGAACATAGAAACCTAAGAGCGTTGTATACATTCTTAACCTATCCAATTTAGCTTCACACAGGTGCAATTAGTGGAAGGATCTTTAACATGCCATAAATCTATGACATGGGACCGCCGGCTTTACTTCCCCTCCGAAGGAAGGCATACTGAGGGATATTTAACGCTCTTAAAAAATCCGACGGCTTCGGCCGGGTTTGAACCCGGTATCTTGGGCATAGAAGCTCAGCATGTTACCGAATACGCCACCAAAGCCGCCTGATAAAGTGGGAAGCGGCTTCGGTGACGTAACTGGTAGCATGCTGAATGTCTATGCCCAATGTCGCGGTTTCAAAGCCGGCCGAAGTCGTCGGATTTTCTAAGAGCACTAGAATCCCTCAGTATGCTTTCCTTTGGAGGGGAAGTTCCAACGTTCGTTGCGATTTGTTGGTTGGGGTGGCATCTAGTAGCCAAGTTCACAGCTAGGTGTCGTTGACGGTTGTACCTGGTAGCAACATTAGGAACTACTGCTTGAAATTGACCGTCTGCAGTACTTACATGAATTAAGACTAATACAGCCATTACAATTCACACCGTGTATCAGACAGATTCTACACTCACCCAAAGTACACGGGGTTAGATGACCGCGTTGTCGCAGCCCCTAAACTGAGGAACCAACCAGAGGTAGATTTCGTTAGAAAGCTAACTATTGCAATGGGTACCATGTTTCGACTTCCGGAAAATTTCGACATATCTTCGCGTTTCACATCCCCAGGCCCCAAAACCACCGTCAGTTCAAAAGTTATATATAATTTATGTATGTATATGTATATCAGTTTATTGTGGACACGATAACTGCCGTAATTTTGTACCAATCACTTTGAATTTTTTACCGAATACGTATACCTATAAAATCTCGGTCGAGTTCGTTACTGGGCTAAATCGGTCGTTGGGGGGTGAAAATGGGTTTTTTTTTTTCGAAAAAGTGAAATATTGCTATAACTCTCTTAATATGTGAAATATCGAATCCGTTCAACATTCATACTATGTGTCGGATAAAGCCCAAAAATGTATGTTTGAAGAGTTTTTTTTATAGCACCAACCATTGACCAAAGGGGTGGGAAAAAGTGGGTTTTTCGGGAAACATTAATCATATCTCTCTTAATAGGCACAATATCAAAACCGTACAAAATGGACAATATTCCCATAATAATTACCTAAAACTTTTGTCTGAAAGAATTTTTGATATAACCCACCATTATGCCAAGGGATGAGAAAAATAATTTCGGAATTATAAGAAAATGCCAAGACCTATCAGTGGTTGCCATGGCAACACTACTAAATTGATGAGGGATGAGCCATCAGACGTTGCCAAGATAACGCACTTGCACGAGATCAGATTCAGATTTCCATCTAAGTGTGAAGCGGCTTCGGTGACGTAACTGGTAGCATGCTGAATGTTTATGCCCAAGGTCGCGAGTTCAAAGCCGGCCGAAGTCGTCGGATTTTCTAAGAGCGCCAAAAATCCCTCAGTATGCTTTCCTTTGGAGGGGAAGTTCCAACGTTCGTTGCGAGTTGCTGGTTGCGGTGGCATCTAGTAGCCAAGTTCACAGCTAGGTGTCGTTGACGGTAGTACCTGGTAGCAACATTAGTAACTACTGCTTGAAATTGACCGTCTGCAGTCCTTACCTGAATTACAGACTAATACAGCCATCCCAAAGTACACGGGGTTACATGACCGCGTTGTCGCAGCCCCTAAACTGAGGAACCAACCAAAATCTCTGCGGTAGATATAATTTTGCGTGAAGAAGTAACAGACCGTTACATAGTTGCACATCAGTGTCGAAACCTAGCATAAGGACAGTGTGACCACAAGTATAAAAATGGACCCCAAATGACAAGAAGGTTACCGTTCCCATAAGACAATAAAATGTTTAAAATAAGCATAAAATGACGAAAAACAAAGTTAATTAAGCTCCAATTATAAAATACCTTCTCGCATTAAATGAGGTCTGATCCTTCTACGAAAATCTGCATATTCTGCCTATTTTCGCCTATCCCCAAGTTTGTCCGGTGAAATCTACCTCCGCCTTCCGGCGTGCCGAGAGGACTTTTTTAAATTGATTTTGGGACAGAATCCCCCACACTCCTCTTTCCCGTTCCTATTTGCCTTTCATGGCTCTGCTTCCAAGTAGCTCAATCCTCTCTCTTCGAGGGTTGAAATCCTTTTGTTTTCTCTCCTCTTCATTTCCTTTGCTTTCTTTTGGCCTACTTTCGAATTTAGTAAAACATTAAAGTAGACGTATGAGATCTTCATGGGCCAAATGTCCGTGTGTCTGTCTGTGTGTGTATAAGCGTATGTTTGTTGCCCCCCCCTATGAATTCCCAAGCAACGAAACCAAATTGAATCAGATTTGTTACATAGGTAAAAGGCAGTTGAGCGTCATGTTCTATATCACCGCCATGTTAACGAAAACAAAATGATGGCCATCCGAGTGTTCAATGCTTAAATTTAATAACGACTAAACTAATCATTTGGTTTCTAATGTTTTGAAAAATAACCATTTATGTGTGAAACGTCTGGAGCCTATACTAAATGAACATCAACCAAATAATTTGAAGATGGCGGCCGTGCAAATCATGCAAGCATTATATTACATAACATATGATCCAATGGAGTAATGCTCACAGTAGTTGGCATTCTGGTAGTAGTGTATAAAGACCATATGTCACCAACGTGATTATGAGATGGAATGTTACGCGCAGACGCTATCATGAAATTATGAAACATAAAATTAAATAACTCAAAATTTAAGAGCTACAATAACGAAACGTAGTACCGGTGCCGTAAAAGGAACCTCTATGCCCTAGACATAAAATGCTAGATCACACATTAAAGATGGTGGCCGGGCATAATATTAGAACATAAAAAAAACTAGAATATAAATGCGGAATTGAGATGAATTTTGGCAATAGATGAGTATCATACTGTATCAGATATCTCACTTCCGTTAGTCATAAGAATATAGAGCCACGTTAAAAAGTAAAACAATTAATAACTCTCAGTATTTTAGAGCTATAGTAAATGAATTTAGTAATACGCTAGAATCTTATAAATCGCTTTGTATGCGCAGCATACAAGAACAGTGACCCCATACATTCAAGATGGCAGCTAGGCGTACTGTTAAAATATTCAAATTAGTAACTTGGGGTATATTTGCATAATTAAGACGAAACTTGGTTGGAGAGAGGTATTATATAAGAAGCCTTAATAGCGTTAGTGAGAATAATAACAGTAACGATCGTGTGGCCTACGGAGAGGCCAAGTGCAGGTCTTCCTACTTGACGCCTGTGGGCGCCGTAATGAGGATGAAGTGATGATGAAGACGTCACATACACGCAGTCACCGAGCCACGGGAATTAACCCCAGGAGATTAAAATACCCGATGGCTCGGCCGGGAATTGAACCCGGGGCACTTCGGGCCAAAGCGTCGCACGCTAACCATTTAGCCACGGAGCCAGCCAGCGTTAGTGATTAATTCATCACACAAAATATAACATGCAACGAACATCCTGAATTTATATATTAATACTTGTCTACATTTTAAAGCTACAACAAAGGCAGCTAATGATAAGTTAGAACATTATAGGCCTATATGGCTTTGTATGACCAAAGTTTTCAAGATGGCGTTTGGGTGTGCTATTAAAATGTGATACGGAGCATTTAGAATGTAACTGCGCAATTTAAACGAAACTAAGATAGAAGTACCATAATTATGAGAGACCTTGCTGAAGTAAGCCTTAAGAATAACACACTGTATAAGAGTGGCGGTCATCTTGAAAATAAATATGATAATGAATAACTCAAAGTATTTTGAAGCTACAATAATCAAATTAGTGGCCATGTAGAAACTTGTAAGTGGCTTTCTGTAACCGAGTGATACGAACAGCAACTCTATACATTCACAATGTCAGCTGGGCGTATTCTTAAAATTTGATCATTATTATGATGTAATTGGGCAATTTATGCAAAATTTGGTGTGAGAGGAATGCTAGCATTACTCATAAGAATATCACACTGAATATAGCGCACAGCGGCCATCTTCAAATTATGACACATCAAAATAAATCAAACCGTATACGGGCTTTGTATGCCCCAGTAGAGGAACGTCCTCACCATATATTAAAGATAGTGGGTGAGCGTACTATTAAAACATCACAATCGATTACCTAGGATCCAATTACGCAGTTAACGTGAAATTTTGTAAGTGAAGAGTATTATACAGGAGACCTTGCTAGAGTCAGTCATAATACTATCACACTGCATATAACACGCGGTCACCATCTTAAAATGCAAGTGATTAATGTCGATAATCTACTATTTATTATAATTACAATAACGAAATGCAGCAAGCATATAGCCACACACAAGAGGCAGAAGGCACACGATCAACGATTCCATTCATTCAGAATGGTAGATGGACGTATTTTCCTAATGTTAGCATAAATTGCTCTGGATGAAATTGTGGATTTTCAACGATACTTAGTAATCGAGGAGTCTTAATAGGGTACAACTTTCATCACACGAATATTCATTTGATAAGGACAAAGAATTATAACTATCCCCATACATTAAAGTGTACGTAGGCTATATATTCGTTACTGAACATCTTGTTAAAAGCGTCTTCTTCTAGAGTGTAAGTTAGCTTTATGTAGTTGTCATTCCCACCAACATCATGATCGGCATCGTAGAGGCTGATGGCCTCGATATTTTTCCTTTTTAACAACGATCACGACCTCCATACAGACGTCATTTATTTGAATTTCCAATTTTCTGCAGACGACATTGCATGATATACAGGTGTTTCAGGAGGAATAGTGAATATTTTAGGAGGTGGTGGTATAGATGAATTGCAATAAAAATCCATATAACACGTGTCCCATTTGTACTGCGTACAGAGATACAGCTGGTAGTATGTAACCCAAACAAATGTAAAGCCAAGGCAAATGAGGACTTTCAAAGTTGATTTTCAGAAATTCCACCACCAACTTCAATGCAAGGACTGCGTTCTACTGACTGCATAATGTCTTCTACTTCCTCTACAGTCTGTTCATTTGCACGTTCAGATGAAATACGACGGCTGGGTACTGCATCAGAGTCACGCAGTGTATTGTAAACACGACTAAGCACTCTTGAATCTGGTCGTCTACGGTTAGGAAATCGAATGCCACATTCTCTACCAGCAGCAGCGTCTCAATTACAAAACCCATACGCAAATACCATATTGGTTTACTCAGCATGTGTAAAAACGTGCGGCATGTTCAAACGAGACAGTACAGTCCACTTGGACAACAAAGCACAGTGACAGGTGAACACATTCAATGGAAACTAAAGCACGACTTCACAACGTGAACATCAACACACGACTGTTGAGAATCGTATAGCAACCGGTATGTCAACACACGAAACGACAACTGCCCTGGTTACATACCAACATCTGCATCTCTGTACGCAATACAAATGGGACACATATTATATGTTTTTTTTTTTTTTGCAATTCATCTATACTACCACCTCTAAAGCTGGGTTTTCCTAGGCGCGGAAGCGGAGAGCGGAACGCGGAGATTGGAGTCGGCTCTCCGCTCGTGAGTTATCAGCTAGCTGAATTGTGTTTTCCTAGACGCGGACTTGTCCTCTGGCGGAGAGCGAAACGGTTGCTCAATTGTATATTAGGAGTGAAAAGGTGAGATCGATATAGACGTGGAATCTAGACTTTCTATTTTATTACACTTGGAAGAGGAGGAGGATGAAGAGTTACTACTGCATTTAGTGAAGGATCGAAAATGTGCATATGACATATGACATCTTTCTTCACAACATTCTTATATTCCTTCTCTATTAGATTCCATATTATAGGATGACCATGAACCAACTCGAGTTGTTCATCTTCGGAAGCAGTAAACCGACACACACTCATGGTGTACACACTTTATACTAAACACAAAAGGGACACAATTGAATAAAACTACACACAATTTGTACAAACGTCCAGCCACTCCGCCAGCCGACAGCAGACTCGTCTGCTCTCGGAGCAGAGGAACGCGGAGGAGCGAGTTCCGCTCGTCAAGCGGCGGTCTGCTCCGCTTCTAGGAAAACAGTACCAATAAAATTACATATGACCAGAGGAGAGCCGACTCCGCTCTCCGCGTTCCGCTCTCCGCTTCCGCGCTTAGGAAAACCCAGCTTTAAAATATTTACTGTTCCTCATGAAACATCCTGTATTCATCGTAAAGAAATTGCACTACACAGTATACGTCTATTGTTCTGCACAGTGCTTCGTTGCACGTGCCAAGAAGATGAACAAGTCTCATAGATGTGGAGTTCAACACTGCTGATGCAGACTGTGATATTCATATACTCCTCAACTGTATGTTTTGTGGCCATGATTTAATTGATTATCTTACATTAAGTCCTCAAATGAATTTACAGTTAAGATACATTCTCCAGAGGACGTTGGCTTCGTTTTGCACAGAAACGATTAGTAACCAATTCACGAGTAAACAGTGCTACTGCAATAGGATTTTGTTGCTAACTCGTTTGTTTGAATCCATTTACTTTCATTGGCAGCACAAGTTCACAAGGGACAAGGTGGCTGCATTGGGGACTTATGAATAGGATTCGGATAATTATGCAATTCAAAAGTCAAAATTTCATGCAAATATGCACTAACATTTTAAAATATGCATTGAAAACAAAAATACATCGTGATATCAACTAGCAATTTCTATAATAAGAAATGAATGTTACACTTTAAACCTGGCCAAAATAACCAAAATATTACATACCGTACCACAACGAAATTCACAAGTCTCTATTACACATAATCACCGTCTCTCCACATAACATGACACGATTGGTGCATACTAAAACCTAAGGAAATCAAAGACTTCTAGAATCGATGCACCGTCAACATTTCTTCGCCTTGGATAACACCAGAAATGTTTATAAGTTTGAGGAAACCAGATTTCTTTCATGACTCCACTCTGCATTTTTTCCAACACACATTGGTTGATTAGGTTCATTAGGGATCTTTCGACTTCTTCAACAATTCCGGTACTACTGTGGACAGACCTTCTTGGTATGTTTTGAACATAACATTGGATCGAATGAATGTAAGTTGCTAACGAATGCCATCTTCGCTCAAGACTTCTTGAGCTTCGTTAATTGAAGCATCTTCTTCAGAATCGAGGTCTTCATCCACCATTTCTACTAGTTCAAAATATTCGGCAGCAACTTTAAGCCGTCTTCCCCATCTTCTATAAACTGGTGAAGGGAGGTGCGGCACATCACCAAATGTATTCAAAACAATTTCCTGCGACGTGGAACCTTCAGCAACACTATTTTCACTGGAGAGACCAAAACGTTTACTTCTGGAAATGAAGCCCGGACTGCCCTGAGACTCCACGAAGTCCATGTGCTACACTTGTGACACGTATTATCTTGGTATATACGGTATACGACTTTGCACATGTAAGATACTACATCAGTGTAGGCCACTAAAATAAGATCGTCCATCATTGATAAATGCAGCAACTGTTGTGTGATTCACCTTACGTTATACAGTATATCCATAGTTAATACATATGATTTGTCTCTCTCTTCTTTCGCTCCTGAAATTCTAAACACGAAGTTAACTACTATCTTTGATCCACGTCCGTTGTTTTGCCTAGCGAGACCCAAATATATTTTCCGTCTGCCTTTTCCCTTAGTTTACCTAACATCATGTAGGTCATCCTAATTGTTGATTCATATGGATTTGGTCGTTTTATACACTCCTGCAGAAATTGAACAACATTCATATTGTTTAGCTCAGCCGATGGTATGCTTTACACAAGTCTTCACTGAACTTGCTTCATGTTGGTCCAAGTTTAACTAAAGCAGTATTTACAAGAGGCTGGCTGTTCCAAGGTTAACTCATTCAATATACTGCGTTTCGTCGTTTGTAATGTTTAACTTGATACAGTTTAGTTGCGGTTACCAAAGCCTCCGAGGCATAGGCGGCAGCACGCCGGCCTCTCACCGCTGGGTCCGTGGTTCAAATCCCGGTCACTCCATGTGAGATTTGTGCTGGACAAAACGGAGGCAGACAGGTTTTTCTCCGGGTACTCCGGTTTTCCCTGTCAAAATTTCATTCCAGCAACACTCTCCACTATCATTTCATTTGTCATTCATTTAATCATTGCCCCAGAGGAGTGCGTCAGGCCTCGGCAGCCGGCACAGTCCATCT
Organism: Meconema thalassinum; assembly: GCA_946902985.2. Taxonomy (NCBI): domain Eukaryota; kingdom Metazoa; phylum Arthropoda; class Insecta; order Orthoptera; family Tettigoniidae; genus Meconema; species Meconema thalassinum. The sequence goes on along the minus strand of OX336389.2, from coordinate 64,992,838 downwards.
CCTCGCCGCTAGATGGGGGCTTCATTCATTCCATTCCTGACCCGGTCGGAGACTGGAAGCAGGCTGTGGATTTTCATTTCAGTTGCGGTTACCACTGCGCTACAATATTTGCAAACCGAAACACTTCCGTCAGTTGAAAAGTCTTGAAACTAGCGTACATATATTTTGTTACGCCCCTATATTCTTCCCCTTAGGCATTATAAATTACGATGCAAAAATACAACCCTTTAACGTCTTATGGACCACAATCTGTTTCAACTCATCCAAAGTAGGAGTATCAAGATATAATTGTGATAGGAAGGTAACTATAAAAAAAAAAACTCGGTGAGGTGCCAGAATAGGATTGACAGTTCTCGTCTCGCCATGTGGACTGATAACGAGATTGCCAAACTGCACAAGCCAAAGATACAGCTGACCAGGCACTGAAGCACATGGGCTGTAATATTGCAACGCTGAATATTATGACATCAACTATGCGAACATGGATTGGTCAAGAAGCGGAGGGGTAATAACTGACGTGGAATTTCCGGTGAAATGTCAATCCTATTCACGCAGCTCACAGAGTATACGTACGAAACTGGGAAAAGCCAGCCCTGTTGTAAGTTAATATACCAAGAATCAGCACTAGTCTAATTGCATTGCAGGTAGACAAAGCTGGTGTTGTTAATTTTAAACACGCTAACCACCTGTTAATGGGTCCACCAGCACAGCTCAACTTGAAGATGGCATAAGTCATTCAGAGGTTTCTAACACTTCAGTTATCTGAGATAACTCATGACAAATACATGACAAAAATGTCCAATAGTGTCCTGTAGAAGCTGATGTCAATACTCAAATACTTTTGAAATATGCCCTTACATGAGAGAAACACAAAATATGCACTATTAAGGAAAAACTACCCCAAATATGCAATTGAATATGCAAGATACATTATTATTCGAAGCCTGCTTAAGAGGCTTCGAAAGTCTATTTTGGGTTAATTTGCAGGTGACAGATTAGATATATGTTTGGATAGAGTTATATTTCTGTTCAGGGCACCGGATATGTGTAATTACTGATAAGAATGAGGAAGAGGTAGGGGTCATAGAGGCTGAGTTAATTAGTATGAACAACAAATCAATAATTTATATGTTGTTTGAAAATTGTGAATGAGTGGTACATGTCTGATATCCTATGTTACTGTGGTGTCTGTATTTGTAATTCAGGTGAGGTCGGAAAAGGAGGCGGCCGTGGCCTTATGTTAGAAGCCATCCCGGTGGCTGAGGTAGGAGTTGCACCCACCACTTTCTAGTTTTACCTCACAAGGCTGAGTGTACCCCACTCCAGTCTCAGAGCAGAATTAAAATTCTGGGCAGAGCCGGGAATCGAACCTGGACCTCCAGGGCGACGAGTAGTCATTCGAATGCGCGTGAAACATACCGGTCAGCTAATTCAGTGCTGTGTAATTATATCATTGGGCAGATTGTTCAATCTACGCTAAGGTATAAAATCTTGAATGGGTCCGCCTCATTGCGTAACTTCCAAACCTTGTGGCGTAGTGGCTAGCATTGTTGGCTGTCACCGTGGAGGCCTGGTTTCGATTCCCGGCTCTGCCAAGAAATTTAATTCTGGTCTGAGGGCTGAAAAGGGGTACACTCAGCTTGCTGTGGCAAAACAGTGAAGAGGTGGGTTCGATTCCACCCGAGTTATCCTGGAAGTGGTTTGCCGTAGTTTCCCATTTCTACTCTAGGCGAATGCCAGGATGGCTCCTAAATTAAGGCCATGGTTGCCTCCTTCCCAATCCTCATCTGAATTACAAATGCATACACTAATACAGTCGTCACAATAACACAGGTTATCAGTAGAGCCCTGCGCGGATAAACAAAACATTATCCGCATCCGCGCCGCATCTGCCCCACATCCGCACGACTGTTATCCTCTACTGGCATCACAATAATATTTTTAGATAAAGCATTTAGACATTTGAGGAGAAGATCGAACACTTAGGCTGTGTATGCCATGTGCTTTGTCAGGGGCAGATGACCTCGTAGTTCCTCCCCTTAAAACAACAATAACTAACATGTGCTTTGTTTTAAATGAGTGCTATACAGCCAGAACTGCAGTATATAGATGTATAGATATTGGTTTCAACTCTTTAATATTTATACAACATTAAGTGCGAATTATATGTTTATGTTCGACCCTGACTATTATGTGTCAGAAAACTGTATCATAATGACGCTCATTATAACACTATTTTTCATTATGAAACAGTTTCTCCCACCAAACAGAGCTCAAGAAACAGTTGTGTGACCAATTAGATAAGGATACCTTCGCGCATGCGCTCAAAATCCAACATGTCTATATAAATTACCGAAAGTGCACCGTCCATAATGTTCGCGTAAATAAACTGGTGAATATGAGACAAGAAATAGCACTGTACCTTAATATCCCCAAATCCAATTTCTACACAGCGCGTTGTTTTCAAACGATTTCGGTGACAGTTTTACTGAATACTGGTGCACAATCTGAACATATGGCATTGAAGCACACAGAGGGCATGCGTCGGTCGACCAGAGAGCTTGGAAAACAGAGATGCCCAGCGCAGCACCCGATCACAAAATTCTAGTGACTGATCAGATGAAAAAAAATCCACAGCCTGCTTCCAGTCTCCGACCGGGTCAGGAATGGAATGAAAGAAGCCCCCATCTAGCGGCGAGGATATGAACTGTGCCGGCTGCCGAGGCCTGACGCACTCCTCTGGGGCAATGATTAAATGAATGACAGATGAAATGAAATGATAGTGGAGAGTGTTGCTGGAAAGAAAGTTTGACAGGGAAAACCGGAGTACCCGGAGAAAAACCTGTCTGCCTCCGTTTTGTCCAGCACAGATCTCACATGGAATGACCGGGATTTGAACCACGGACCCAGCGGTGAGAGGCCAGCGTACTGCCGCCAAAGCCACGGAGGCTAGGACTGAACAGATATTTATGAATATTTATGTTAAAACATATAATAAAGTTATAATTATCGTCGAACATAAACAGTCGTATGCAACTCGCCTATAATGGTAATTAAGACACTCGTATGGAAATTATAAAACTCGCATACGCTCGTTTTATAAACATACTCGTGTCTTAATTATAGCCATTATAGGCTCGTTGCATAATATACTATTATAGCATTGAAACGCACGCTCACTTAAGCCTGTATATAGATTAATTCATTTTGACGGGTAGGGTTAAGTACAGTAGTAGGCTAATATGGTGATTGGGTTTTATTTTTTGCCCTGTCAAACTATCGTTGTATTTTCTGCGCATCCCCCCCCCCATATGACAGCGCCCGGTGCGGTCGCACCGTTTGCACCACCCTAGGACCGCTCCTGTCTACTAGTAGGCTACTAAATCTGTCATTTCATTTCAGCGCAGAGATGAAACCCCAAGATGTTGGGTCTCCATAGACGGTTACCATCTTGTGGATGTACAATTATTATTGTTGTTGTTGTTGATTCTTTAGGGGCTTTGCGACATCGTGGTCATGTAGCCTCGTGTACTTGGATGTGTGTAGAAGTTGTCTGATAACAAGTGTCACTGTGATGTCTCTACTATAAAAAAAGAGCATCCAGCGTTTAGAAAAGACTGTGGAGCCTTATGGCGACAGTGTTGCTAACTCTAGGCAGAGGTAGCGCTGACGTCATACGTTATGTTCACCCACTTCGAGTACTGCGCTTTCATAAGATAGCGAGACAACCACAACACCAGCAGCTACCCGAAATAGAACACGCCCAGGAAGGAGCAGTTTTGCAGGTGTTAAAGGATTCGACCAGTATTAAGTATGCGAAGAGAACCAATAACGACATTCATTTCGTTGTGATATGACGCATTACTGATTGACAGATGTCGAGAGCACAACCCTTCCTTCCTTCTCGGATGTATGCAGACGATGTTAACAATTTTTATGTCAGCAATACTGTTGATCATCACCTCTTTAGTTATTAGTTAGGCTGTAATTTAGTTTCTTTCAATTTTATTCTTGTTGTTTTGTTTAGATTAATATTTGTAATATTGTAGTGAGTTAGCCGTGCGGTTAGGGGCGCGCAGCTTTGAGCTTGCGTTCTGGAGAGGTTGGAACCCAACTGTCGGCAGCCCTGATTCGATCGAACAGATAATAAAACAGACACACAACAATAACACCAATGACGGATAGTGCTTCAGAACTTATGTTGTCGGCGGAACTGAGCACGTTCTCCACTCCGGGCGAGCATACAGCACAGGACGAGGCTCTTCTTTCCAGCGTGCTAACCTCGAAAATGTTTAAATTACTAAGACGTAATATAAGCGATACTTGTATGCAAAAACGAAGGTAATCAGTTGGCAGATAATTGTAGGAAGCTATTATGACGAAAAAAATATATGTTCAGAGTTCCTTCATGATAAAAGTTGAGGTAACAAAACCAGCGTAGGGGGGATTTCCGTTAAAAGTAAAAGCCCATAAGACCCACAGTCTTTTCTAAACGCTGGATGCTCTTATAGTACAAGTAATGCCTGGAGTCCCATGGTCGCTTAACTAGATCCCACTAGTTAAGAACCACATGCTTAGAGTCGTCAATATTCAAATGAACATAAAGAAAGAATATTGCAGCACCCAAGCGTCCTGATACGCGTGCCTGCTCATACCTGTGCCATATGCTTTGTTTTAAATGAGTGCAATACAGCCAGAATTGTAGCCCTTTTCTGTTTGGAGTGTTAATTATGCTTAATGACATCATTTGAATGAGATTAACTTAAACTATCTTGCATTTGTCATCAAAAAATATAACTGTAAAATATGACAGGCTATGTCATAAACATCCAGGTCCTAGTAATACTATTCAACAAGTTTGGATTGGAGTCTAAGAACTATCCGCAAATTTACTCCAAACATTATCCGTAGCATATCCGCTATCTGCACAGGGCTTTACTTATCAGAACAACTTCACACATACCCAAGTACATGGGGCTACATGGCCATGATATCGCAATGCCCCTAAATGAATCAACAACGCCAAATCTTGAAAGGGAAGAAGGTGTGGTGTCACATGACGTAATACAAGGTGCCATGCCCTGGACCCCTCCCAAGAACTGAGCCTGGAGATGAGCGCAGGTGTGCAGTAGGTGATTTGGGTTCGAATCTCGACTGCAGTCTCTCTTTCAAGTCTTACTCAACACATAAGGAAAAGCTGATAAAACCAGTTCATTTCTCGGAGAATATTCTTATCTCTGATACTGTATACTGTATCTCGACGAAATACAGTAGTCTTTAAGAAAGTACAGGCTGATTTGAGCTATGGAAGACTGAAGGCATTTTCTCGATAGAGCTCTGAGCTATTGCATCCTCGTCACCTAGCATGTGTGTTTACAATTGTTTTTCTGAAGCCACCCCCTGGCACGCATGTGGTCGCCTGGGACTGCCTTGCGCTGAAGATATCGACCCTCGTCTTGGTTGGTGCTAGTAAGACCTTGACACTCATCTACACCGACCTCAATACATAAACAGCGAGAGGAAGAAATGGGCCGCCATTAAGTGCCGCATTGTGATCGTCCGTCCTGCCCTCTTAGGTAACAAATGGGATGTGCATCTGTCCTTCCGTCCTCCCAACCAACCGACATGGTTGGCAGGGAACCTGTTCGAACACAAGAAGAGACCTACTGTTGAGCTCTCAGTGTGTCATTGCGATGCGCCTCCTGTCTAGTTAAGTATTGTGTGGACTGGACTCTCTCCACCCTCATTGGAACAGCGTGCAATGGATGAACTCTTGTATGTCTGCACAGTGATGCATAGCTGAGCGCTCGTGGAGAAATAGGGGGAGCTTGGGAACGCATCGGCCGACTTAGCTTGGTCATATGGGTAGGGGAAGTGTACATGGTGAGCGTCAAGGCTTCATAGCGCTGACCAACGTTGCGTACAGAGTATAGCTTTCATTTTTAGTACCTGTCAAATAGTGCACAATGTCAAAGAAGTGCCCTTTTTTTAATCTTTTTTAAAAGGATGTTTCAGAGTGTGTATGGCTAATAATGGACTTAGAGATTGGGTACAGTAGCTCACCATTCACCTGGAGTGAGTGTGGAAGTCCCAGTGGAAATACCATGCTAGGGATGGCCATCGTTAGCGCCGGCATTCAACCCTTGATCAACATCAAACAACGATTGTAATACGAGGGGCGTATTATACTGTTTTACACTTTGCTTCTTTCTACCCAAATGAAGTACATTACACATGAGTTGTTACGTCCATCTTCTCAACATTATCTCCTTGTAACTTTATGCACTTTTGCCATCGATGTGTCAGTCTCTCCAGACTTTCCTGAAACCATCATTTCGGAGTGCTGCGTTCCCATGCCTTGAGAGCTGTGGCCAGTTCTGCTAAATCCGCCAAACGGCGATCATGCAATGGAAGCATAGGGGCAGTCCACCACCAAATAAATGTATGTCGAACGATGCCATCAGTGGCAAGCGAATGGCGACAGTGTTCTGGGACACAAAGGGCATCATCCTCATTGACAGGCTGGAATTGGGGGGCCACGATTAACAGTGCAGCAAATGTGGCAACCCTTAAGCGCTTACGTCGTGCCATTGAAACTAAGCGGCCAGAAAAATGAGCTAAATGTGTACTTCTGCAACATGATAATGCCCGCCCCCACACTAGCCGAGAGACCACCGCTGCCATTGATCAAATGGGATAAACGATGCTTACAAATCCACCATACTCTCATGACTTGTCACCAAGTGATTATCACCTGTTTGGGAACATGAAGAAACCTCTGGACACAGCTGTCAAGGCATGGTTACGCAGCACTCCGAAAGAATGGGTTCAGGAAGGTCTGGAGAGTCCGACACATCGATGGCAAAAGTGCATAAAGTTACAAGGAGATTATGTTGAGAGTGTGGACGTAACAACTGATGTGTAATATACTTCATTTGGGTACCAAAAAAAGTGTAAAACAATACACTGTAGTACGCCCCTCGCATAACCTCGAATTCCATGGCAGAATACCAAATCAAGGGCATCAAAAGGAAATCAACTTCACCCACTAGGGTAGGCCCGTGTACTCGGGTGTGTGTCAACCAAAACCGCACCAGTTATCGCTTATCAGCTATTCATTCGCAGTGCGTTCACCACATTGTCGTGTTCATCACTGGGACCCGTGTTCAATTCCAGGCTCTGTCAACACATTTAATTCTAGTCTGAGTTTTGGAGTGGAGTAGTGAGCTAGTGCCGGTTCGGCGGCAAGTCGCATGTGTGCCTTAACACTCATGCCTATTTGGCAACGCTTTAACACTCGCGGCTCATCCAAGATGGTGGGCTTTTCAAAAGTCATGGTGGATGTCCCTATATCCTTACCCTTACCCTCCCCTACCCACACCCCCAATAATAATAATAATAATAATAATAATAACTAGCGGACCCGTGCGAGAACTCTCACATAATGGGTTGTGTGCGCCCCATGTGTACAGACTACCCGCCCGGCACTAGTGCTATGCTGGCTGTACGCGACACAGTTCTACCAGGGGCTATCTGGGTTGTGTGCGCCCCATGTGTACAAACTACCCACCCGACTCTGGTGCTATGCGGGCTGTACGCGACACAGTTCTGTCAGGGGCTAACGTCTTGTTTATTTGTTTAAAAGCACTTTAAAAACAAATAAATATATTTCCGTTGACTTTTCAAAAAAATTCGAGATTTTTCCTGTACTATTGAGACGATTTGGAAGATTTTGGTCAAAACCACACCTTCTAACTCCTCTGGTTTAGGAGCTTGTGTTTGGTGAAATATACACATTAGCCTATTATATCTAGAGAGAAGATAATCAATAATAAATATTCCATATATCCACGTTACACAACCGACCGCTCCCTGTGATATCATCTATGGTCTAGGGGCAGATGACCTCGTAGTTCCGCCCCTTAAATCAACAATAACTAACTTCTATGGTCTCGCGACAGATTAATTCTTATTTGAACTGCACCGTGACCTTAAGCGATCCCGCGTTGCCACTACCTGCATAGCCACGAGTGTTAAAGCATACTTGATTGTCATAAATAAATATTAAATAATATATAAATATTAAATAAATGAAAATCCACAGCCTGCTTCCAGTCTCCGACCGGGTCAGGTATGGAATGAATGAAGCCCCTATCTAGCGGCGAGGATATGAACTGTGCCGGCTGCCGAGGCCTGACGCACTCCTCTGGGGCAATGATTAAATGAATGACAGATGAAATGAAATGATAAGGGAGAGTGTTGCTGGAATGAAATTGTGACAGGGAAAACCGGAGTACCCGGAGAAAAACCTGTCTGCCTCCGTTTTGTCCAGCACAGATCTCACATGGAGTGACCGGGATTTGAACCACGGACCCAGCGGTAAGAGGCCAGCGTGCTGCCGCCTAAGCCACGGAGGCTTCATAAATATTAAATAAATAAATAATAAATAATAAATAGTTAAATATTCAATCAATCGGCAGCCATCTTGGATTGACCGCACGGCCACCCTGTTGGGATAGCCACCTACACGGCGCTATAAATAAGTAATAAATAAATAAAAAAATAATAAATAATAAATAATAAATAACAATTTACAAATAACAAATAATAAATAATCTCTACTTCGTATAAATCAAAGTCCCCGATTCTTGGATGTTACGGGTAATCTCAAGAACCACTGGATGGGTTTGATGCAGTTTTCACCATTCTGTAAAGAAACTCTCGTGGAACGTTTCTGTACTAAATAATTTATTTATGACTAGCAACCCACCCTGGCTTCGCCCGGGAACAGTTATAAATGGTTTTTTTTTCGATGTCAATGAACTACGACCTATATCCGTTTTACGTCTCGACATGATGGGTTATAATCACGGACTGGACTATTAATTATATTATCATAAAATTAAGAATGGTGAGGTGCATGAAACACAAATCCCCTTTCCGTCCAATCAAAAAACACTTATTGTGGGCGATGTATTGAAGATAGAGATATGCTCTCCGGGACTTTTTTGTAGAACTTTTCATGCTGAGCAATTCTTACACTCATAGTATATTGATATTTTTAACGGTTTGCCCAGCGCAAGCTTAAAAAGCGCACGGACGCCAGGTTTTTCTTCGACTTTTTCACTGAAATCGTTACTGCTTGGTTTCCTTTGATCATAAATAAATTATGTTCAACGGAAACTTTCCTCGATACATCCTTTACAGAATGGTGAAAACCGCATCAAAATCCATCCAGTGGTACTCGAGATTACCCGTGACATCCAAGAATCGGGGACTTTGTTTTATACTAAGTTGAGATCGAAGGAAGCCAAGCAGTAACGATTTCAGTGAAAAAGTCGAAAAACCTTACGTCCGTGCGCATTTTAAGCTTAGACTGGGCAAAACGTTAAAAATATCAATATACTATGAGTGTAAGAATTGCTCAGCATGAAAAGTTCTACAAAAAAGTCCGCGAGAGCATATCTCTAACTTCAATACATCGCCCACTATAAGTGCTTTTACGTTTTCATTTCTTCCAACAATCTCCATTCAATTACTGAGGCGACAGTTTACGAGCTGGCTAGGGGCGGGCCTATCACCCCAGTTACAGCCTAGCTAGCGGGCGAGCCTATTGCCCCAGAAACAGCCAGAAGCAAACTGTCGAGTCATGTTGAGTTATGACTTCAGAGAAGAGAGGTTGTTTCCTTGGAAGTGCAACTCGGCTTTTCTTCATTTTGCCTGTGACCTTTTCGTTCCACAAATTACACAGTCAAGTTAAGATTGGACGGAAGGGGGATTGTGTTTCATGCACCTCGCCATTCCTAAATTGAGTCTGACAAGAATTCGTTGCACATGCATTTCCATGATTATATAATTAATAGTCCAGTCAGTGATTTTAACCCATCATGCCAAGACTTAAAACGGATATATGTCGTAGTTCACTGGCATCGTAAAAAAGCACTTATCACGTAATGCTTTCATAACTGTTCCCGGGCGATGCTGTGGCGGGTTGCTAGTATAAACATAATTTTAAAATATTTGAGAGTGTAATTTAAAACGTGCTGTATCGTTCCCTAGTAGAATTGAAGAAATTTAATATTTTTCATGTACTTTTGTATATACGTTACCTGGAAGCAAAAGTAAAAACGGAAGTTGTCCAGTTCCCTTTTCTCAAATGCCCCGGGCCCTTCAGGATGTTAGGTCCCCAAGGTGAAGCCCCATTTTACCCCCCCCCCCCCCACTTCCCTTCTCGTTGGGGCTGGACACCACCTTAAAGCGCTATGGTAAGTAGATCTGTTGGTTAATCTATGGAATACCCACAACAGAAAATTATGACAGGGTACAAATACATAATCAAACATTAAGCACATTAGGGGATCGAATACGTGACCCTATACGCCTACTGCCACGGGAACTACCCATATGCTCGCCATGCAGCTGCGAGGCTCCGAATGCTCCCGAGAAGCGAAACGACAGATCTCGAGCTAAATGGTTGTCCCAGTCCTTAATCAGCGGGCTACTGGGTGAGTTAGCCGTGGTCGTTACGGCATGGCTGCAGGCAGTTGCTCACATCCGGGAGGCGAGGAGGTTCGAATCCCCCCGCTGGCAACCTTGAAGATGGTCCTCTGTGGTTTCCCATCTTTCTTCCAGGCAAATGGCAGCGTTGGTCCCTAACTACAGGCCACAGCCGCTACCTTCCAATTCCTCGTCCTTACATTCACACTTTCCTCCCCAGGCAATACTCCACATGCGATGGTACTTGTAGCTCACCCTATAGGTGTCCGCATAGAAGCAGCTACAAACTCTGGCGAGCCGATCATGTCCTCGAACACTCCCGGCACTAAAAGCCATACGCCAAAAAATATAAAAATATATATAAAAAAATGCGGGCTTCAAACATGTTGGCTTCACTATGTTGCTGCTGCTGTTGTTAATACATTTGAGGGCCTGGTGACATCGTCTTCATTTAGCCACGTGCGTGAACGTGGGTATGTGTAGAATTTGGCAGATAACCTGTGTTTTGTGGTGTCTGTAGCAGTGTGTGTATATTGTAATGCAAGTGAGGATTGGGAAGGAGACGACCGTGGCCTCAAGTTAGGAACCATCCCGGCATTTGCCTGGAGTAGAAGAGGGGAACCACGTAGAACCACGCCCAGGATGGCCGAGATGTGAATCGGACTCTCCTCTTCTCAGTTGTGCCTCACGAGGCTGAGTGGACCCGTTCCAATCCTCAGACCAGAATGAAATTTCTTGGCTCGGCTTTACTAGCAAGTCCTCTTGCTTTAACTTTGCTTTCTTATTTCATCTGAACATATACGCTCCATAACCGTGCAACTGACAGTAATATAACTTCAAATATATATCAGCATTGATCAAAAATTCATATACAGTATAAATATCTCACCGGCTTCCGACTTATGAATACATGTGTATGCGACGTGATCGTGACTCACGTCTTCCTACGCAAGTAAAGTAGACTTGGCATGTTTAAGCGTCACTACACGTCATCTGTTACTCGTAGTTTGTTTTCCTACACAAAATTCAATAAATAAATTGTCCTCTTTCAATCTTTTAAAAGCCATTGGCTGAACGTATATGCCTCGGTCATTGATTGGGCTGCCACCTCGCGTCATAACAACACACTATAAGCTACATTGCTGGGGTGTTGGCTTATTGCTCGTTTATTTCGTATCCTCTTCAAGTAAGTCAACTTCCTGGTGTAGCGGAAACATTCTTGGCAGTCGGGGGTTGAATTCCTACCTCAGCCATCCTGGAAGTGGTTTTCCGTGTTTTCCCACTTTTAATCCAGGAAAATGCCGGTATTCCTAACTTGAGGTCACGGCTGCTTCCTTCTCAATCCTCATTTGAATTAGAATACAAAGACACACACTCTACGACAGACACCACAATAACACAGGTTATCAGACCTATAACAAATTGTATACATACATACACACTCCCAAGTACACGGGACTAAATTACCATGATGTCCTGTCTGTTAGGTAGTCAGCCCGAAGGCTGGTTGGATCCTCAAAAAGTACCGCCGTTAGGTTATGTGGGTAGATACCCACAAAAACCCAAGGCAGCGCTATATTGAGGTGTACTAGGCAAGATGAGGAGTGAGGTAGTTTGCCATTGCTTTCCTCACTAAGTCAAAACATGAGTAGAACCTTTCACAGCATCCACAGGCACTGACTGTGCTCTGAATGTCATTACTAAGCACCACTCATACCTCAGTAGCTTCCATATAGACTAATCACAGCCATGAGTGAGACTGAGACACCGGTGAAAAGCCACATTTTACTCTAGCCTGTGCCAACAGACAAATGCAAATGTACTGCATTCATCAAAAGATGGCAAACAGGCCTCACCATGGGGTCCAAGCCCCTCAAATGAAACAACAACATGGTTTTTAGGTAAAAAGATACTTGAGGAATTAGCGCTTAGGCCTACTAGCATCCTTAGCTAGCACCCATGTAGTCCGGGGTTCATTCAACCTCGGGAGACAAAACTGAATCCTACTTCTACCATCCTGGAAGTGGGTTTCTGTGAGTTCCCACTTCCTCTACAGGCAAATGTTGGGGTGGTCCCTAACTTACGACCACGGCTGTCTCCTTCCCTACGTTAGCCTCAATTACAAATACACACAATCCTACATACACCACAATAAGAAAGGTCATCAGACAAATTCTACACACACCCAAGTACACAGGGCTAAGTGACCACGATGTCCAAGACCCTAAATGAAACAACAATTTCAAATTTTGTAAAAGTTCAGGGCCATCGAAAAATAATGCCTAGACTTTTAATAATTACTATAAAAAACTATTAGAGGTGATGTAATGGTTTTATCCTAAAAATGCGTGGAAAAGATAACTTTTTGATGTGTAACATCTTTCCACTCGGTATCTGGATATTTTTGTGGCACTCGGTAGTTGGACATTTTTGTGGGAGTGATTTTGGAAAAGAGACGGAAGTGGACGGGACGGAAGTGGATGGGACGGAAACAATGAGCGCGCGCGGTGGCAGAGATCGGTACAACGACGTACTGTAAGCCATGTGACTATGTGGAATGTAAATCGCATACGGTTTACCTCAAGGTTTGGAGGCCCCATTAAAGAAATTCTTACAATAAATCATCTTCAGGTTGTCGTTCTTTGGTGTGAAAATATTCATTATATCATATTTGCTGAAAACAATTACGAATTATTAAATCTTCATACTTTTGCTCTATTCTTATTTAATGTAAGCACTCGATACCTCGAGTGCTATGCAGGGCTGGCATGCGAAACGAAATGCATTATCAATTTAATTTAGCGTCGCGAAATGAAATTGTTCAATGGAATAACATTTCGCTCCTGGCGCGAAATGATATTTGTTACAGACTTTTAATTTCGCTCCTGGCGCGAAATTATATTCATTACGGACTTTTAATTTAGCTCCCGGCGCGAAATGATATTTCGACGCCTCCAACTAAGAACATCGTAACTGACATTTTTGAGATTTTGAGATTATTCGCATATCATATACTAAAAAATGAGCTGTATCAACTAGAAGATTATTACTCTCTGATTCCCATTATATTTTTTGTTAATTCAATATTTAAGAACATCGTAACTGCTGTTATTTAATTTGTTCCATTTAAGAACATCGTAACTTGAGATACGATGTTCTTAAACGGAGTGTTGTCTATGAAGTGTTCAGTACATGTGTAGTTACGATCATATTACAGGAAGCATTCAGCTCATTCACTCAAAACTGCATGTTAGTTTTCCGCATCCGTCCACAGTGACTAATGACAATGACATGCCAAGGTACTCGAAGCTTCCACTCCCGCTGCTTTGTGAGCTGCGCGATCTTCATTTGATTGAAAATCCACAGCCTGCTTCAAGTTGACCGACGGGGTAAGGGAATGGAATGAATGAATGAATGAAGCCCCCATCTAGCGGCGGGGATATGAACTCTTCCGGCTGCCGTAGCCTGTCGCACTCCCCTAGGGCAATGATTAAATGAATGACAGATGAAAAGAAATGATAATGGAGAGTGTTGCTGGAATGAAATTTGTGGCAGGGAAAACCGGAGTACCCGGAGAAAAACCTGTCTGCCTCCGCTTTGTCCAGCACAAATCTCACATGGAGTGACCGGGATTTGAACCACGGGCCCAGCTGTGAGAGGCCGGCGTGCTGCCACCTTAGCCACGGAGGATCCGTCATTTGATTATAGTTCTCATTTTAGCAGCTGGAGAGTGCACATTTCCAGTTACTGAAGTCGAGACACAGAGCAGTGTTGGCAGTCCAATGTAAAGCTGACTATAATGTTAAGGTGATTATTGTGTATAGTCTTATACCCTTTTCAAAATGTTATCAAGAGGCAAATTGATGGTTGATTTAGTGAGGAGCATGGCTGCTTATTCAACTCAGTTACATGGTAAGAGCACATTCATTATTATTGTTCAGAAAGGCCAGTCATTATTATTCTCTTTATGTCAGAAGAGTAGCATTAACCAGCAACAGCTACAGCCTCCTCTATTAGAGGAGAAATAATATGAAAGTTAGGCTTATTACAAGGTGCTGCTTACATTTCAATAACAAAATAAGACGTAAAGTGTCCGGGTTAAAAAAAAAACAACTATGCATATCAAAATAATTTTGTTGAGTAGAATACTATCAAATTCTATTATAATAATTATATGAGAGACGTTATTTTTATTGTTCATGTTATACTTTTCAGATCAAAGTACTGACGAACGTAATTCAAGCACCAAGGACTCAGAATCTCAGAGTAACTGCTCATCCCCCCTAACTTCAGAGCAACATATTATGAGTGAAATTACTAGGGATATCTTGGGTTTATCACAAAATCTTGAAGGAGTCACCTTTGAAGCAAAAGATCAGAGAGAAGATGGCGAAGATAATGGTGACAAATTACAGCATGAAGACGACAATAAAGAAGAGAATGAAAAATTACAGAATAAGCAAGAAACAAGAAAAAGAAAGAAACAGGCTATAGTTGACATCATAATTAATAATGGCCCAATGCACAACAAGTCCGATTGTTCTAGGATGAAGACTGGTAAAACCATAGTACCCGTTGAACGAGAAAACCTATCCCCCAACACCACGAAACCTGAAAGTTCTACTGAAAACTTCTACCAGAATGAAGATTATGAACAAGAGTGTTTGATTGAAACAGACTGGCAACCTGAGTCTGAGGAAGATAGTGACAAATCAGTGTATGAAGAAGAGGCAAATTCAAAGAAAAAGATTGAAAAATGAGGTTCAAATGAAATTGGGAGCTTTGTTATGAGCTATATAAAGTTTAAAGTTCAAGAAGGAAATACAGACTTTATATTTTATTCAGAAAGCTGTGCAGGACAAAATCGGAATAGGATTTTGTATGCAGTTTACTCCTTTATGTCTGAGACCCTGCATGTTTCCATCACCCACAGATTTTTGGAAAAAGGATACACGCAAAATGAAGGGGACTCAATGCATGCTTTCATTGAAAGAAGAAGGAAAGGGCAAACTATTTATGTTCCATACCAATGGGTTATGCTTATTCGCATGGCGAAAGCAAAGGGTAAACCATACGTGGTTAAAGAAGTTTCCCAGAAGGACTTAAAGAATTGCAAGGAATTTTTGGATTTTGACAAGCGGAACTGGGTAGCAAGAGAACAGAAAATACACTGGCACAAAGTGAGGCAGGTTCGTATCGGGAGGGACGAACCAACCAAGCTACTTATCGAGTACGACCACGAAGGTGAAGAAGTGTTTATTGATCTGTACCAGAATCGACGAGGAAGACGGCAATCTATTCGCACTTTGGAGCTTAGTAATGCTTATAATGGACTGTTGACAGTAGCTCCACAAAAGGAGAAGAACCTGCTGTCTTTATGTGTTCCCAATCTCATTCCAGACATGTATGAAAATTTCTAAAAAAATCTGAAAGTTACCGTAGCCGAAACAACTGAATCAGACACAACTAGTGACAAATAAAAATGAAAGTAACTTGCTCGAAGTTGAATTGTTTTAGTTTGTATATTGTATTTTCAAAACAATGAACATTTTTGGAAAGTTTAAAATAATAACATTTTTTTTTAAATTTAACCTGTAAACTTCTGTTCTTCTGAAATGTTTTCATAGTCTTCAACGCAGGGGCGTATATACAATTTTTTTCGTGGGGGCTGACTATCCTGGAAAATTGTGAGTACTTAATGAATGTTCTATTATAGCCTGTGGAGTATGAATGGCAAGTATCTAAATGGATTACTTGTTAATTTATTCAGCAAATTTTACAAATTGATAAGCATTCCTTAAAAGTACTGTGAAATACATTGTATTTTGTACCCAAGCTGGCTTTTTAGGGGGGGGGGGGGCTGGAGCCCCCTCAGCACGCACCCCCCCCCCCTTGTATACGCCCCTGCTTCAACGATTGTATTGTTCACAGAGAACAATCTTAAGAATAGTAAGTTCAGTCAATTCTTTCTGTTAGCTCATTGTATGCAGTAATAATGGAATTTATATTAATAAAAGACACTATAACATAAAGTTGATGGTTATTATTAGATTAAATTGTCCAAATAATAACATCGTAACTCGACTTTTGCAGTCAGTTGTTCACACATCTCCAATGAAGAACATCGTAACTTCACATACGATGTTCTTCATTGGATAATTCCAATTCAGTAATATCGTAACTACGTGTAAATGGGTTAATTAATAAATTCAAATACCCTTCTTTGGGTAAAATAAACTAGGCAATAAATGCTTTCCATTGAGCCCATGATCGCAAAGATTGAGAAACTCACTGATTTGTAGGAATTTTTCTAAACTTTAAACTGCTCTCCTCAACATTTTACTTTATGCAGATACGATGTTCTTAGTTGGAGGCGTCGATTTGTTACAGACTTTTAATTTCGCTCCTGGCGCGAAATTATATTCATTACGGACTTTTAATTTAGCTCCCGGCGCGAAATGAAATTCGTTACAAACTTTTAATTTCGCTCCTGGCACGGAATTAAATTCATTACGGACTTTTAATTTAGCTCCCGGCGCTAAATGAAATTTGTTACAGACTTTTAATTTCGCTCCTGGCGCGGAATTAAATTCATTACGGACTTTTAATTTAGCTCCCGGCGCGAAATGAAATTCGTTACAGACTTTTAATTTCGCTCCTGGCGCGAAATTAAATTCATTACAGACTTTTAATTTCGCTCCTGGCGCGAAATAAAATTTGTTAACGACCATCAATTTCGTTCCCGGCATTTAGTCCCCCCCTCCGGCCTGAAATTAAAATGCATGGAACATTTCATTTTGTTTCTGAAATGAAATCTGTTTCTTTTCTTCCCCGAAAGCCTTATTTGTTCCCGCGTCCTACACCTAGCCACCATCTACATTCGTCCCTACCACCCCATCCCCAAAGACTGCATTACCCACGTGTCTGAAGTCTTCCCCCATTTAATTCTAATGGCCGACCTCAACCTTCATTCCCGTTCGGCCCTAGAACTTCATAGCCTAGACATCTACCTACGTCACATCGACACCACCCTCGTCCCTCTCCCAGAATCTACCCGTCCTTCCTCCAATACCACCCCGACGCAGTCATTGCTCATAACTCCCTCCTCCATCTGTTTGACGAGTCTGTCCTGCCACTCAAAGGAGGTGACCATGCCCCCGTTTTACTCAGCTTCCCTCTTCCCCCACTACCACCTCCCAGGATGGTCCAGAATTTCTGCACAGCAAACTGGCAGGAATACCGCGCCTACGTCAACAATCACCTCCGTGCGGACCATCTCCCACTGGATAACCAGACGACGGTCGACGCATATACTGCACACATAGATACTATACTACGACAAGCCTCCCAGGTAGCCTTCTCCCTCATTCCAACGACCCCGTGCACTACATTTGAGTCGTCCAGTTGCAAAAATCGTTTAATCCACTTGTGAATAAGGATCATGTCGTAAAATTATTTATTTAATTATTTTATTTATTTTACCTCATTTTATTTTGTTTTATTTTATTTTGCTTTATTTTGTTTTGTTTATTTTTTGTTTTACTTTATTTTGTTTCAAATTGTCTTGTTTTATTTTGTTTTTGTTTTTATTTTGTTTTGTTGATTTTGTTTTATTTTGATTTCCCAGAAAACAAATGCAAAACCAAAAACACAAAACACGAAGTAAAATGCTAAATTCAAACACAAAAGCAAAAGCAGAATAAAAAAGAAACACAAACCAAAAAGCAAAATTCAAAAACAGCAAAAGCAGAAAACAAACGCAAAACCAAAACAAAAAAGACGAAGCAGAAAGCAAAAGCAGAACAAAAAAAAGCAAAATCAGAAAACAAGAAACATAAAGCAAAAAGCAAAATTCATAAAAGCAAAAGCAGAAAACAAACACAAAACAAAAACAAAAAAGACGAAGCAAAAAGCAAAATTCAAAAACAAAAGCAAAAGCAGAAAACAAAAAATAAATAACATAAAGCAAAATTCAAAAAAGCAAAAGCAGAGCACAAACTCAAAACCAAGAAAGAAAAGCAATAAGTCAAATTCAAAAGCAAAAGCACAAAGCAAACACAAAAACACCAACCAAAAGTAGAAAACAACAAACACAAAAGATACGTGAGGCAAAGTCCAGAGAAACGTTTCTCATGAAAATGATCCTTATTCACAAGTTGATTAAACGAGTTTTGTAACTTGACGACTCATTTGCATTTGACTGTTGGCACGGGCTAGAGTAAAATGTGGCTTTTCACCGATGTCTCAGTCTTACACATGGCTGTGATTATATGGAAGCTACAGAGGTATGGGTGGTGCTTAGTAATGAAATTCGGGGCAGTCAGTGCCTGTGGATGCTGTGAAGGGTTCTACTCATAGGGTTAGTACTGCTGTTCTGACTCAGTGAGGAAAGCAATGGCAAACTACCTCACCCCCCATCTTGTCTAGTACGCCTCACTATAGCGCTGCCTTGAGTTTTTGTGGGTATCTACCCACATAACCTACCGGCGGTACTTTTTGAGGATCCAACCAGCCTTCGGGCTGACTACCTAACAGACAGACGTCAGGACTTTGAACATCGTACAGAACATTATTTAACTCTCGAAACGAATATACTGTATTTTAATTTCAACAACGAAATTAAATGTTTCATGCATTTTAAATACACGTCGGAGAGCGAAACTTAATGCCGTTTGGGAATATTATTTCGCCTCGGGAGCGAAATTAAAAGTCTGTAACGAATTTTATTTCGCGCCGGGAGAGAAATTATAAGTCTGAAACAAAATAAATTTCGCGCCGGGAGCGAAATTATAAGTCTGGAACGAAATTAATATCGCGCCTGGAGCGAAATTAAAAGTGTGGAACGAAATTAATTTCGCGCCGGGAGCGAAATTATAAGTCTGGAACGAAATTAATATCGCGCCTGGAGCGAAATTAAAAGTGTGGAACGAAATTAATTTCGCGCCGGGAGTGAAATTAAAAGTGTGGAACGAAATTAATTTCGCGCCGGGAGCGAAATTATAAGTCTGGAACTAAATTAATTTCGCGCCGGGAGCGAAATTAAAAGTCTGGAACGAAATTAATTTCGCTTCGAATTAAGTTTCGCTTTGATTTAATTACGCGCCGACAATCATTATCATTTCGCTCCCGAATATCGCGCTTACGGCGAAATTAAATTATTTTCGTCCCCACAGCCATGAATTTAATTTCGCATGCCAGCCCTGGTGCTATGTCGCATCAACCAACACTCCAAACAACGTAGGAATTCAGTTTATTAACACCGACTACTAACAATAATTGAAACTTCGTTGGTTCAAACGTATCACTGGGAGAAACGCATTTAATATACCTACTGAACCCATGTGCCATCAGGTCCATGGATGGTCGAATCCATGCATTTGAGGAAGAAATCAAAGAAACGTACAGTTTCTAATGTAACTTTAAGGAAGATCAAGCTAGGAGGCCAGCATAAGGTTGTGCAACGAACGAGGACCAAGTGTTCGAGAGGATGATATCACCCCTCTTGACATTCTGAAGGGAGCGAGTCACGAGTATTAATAACCGAGTGGAAATTTCCCAGGATTAAACAAGGAAGCCTGAATCGGAAATCAAGCTGACGTTGCTGTAAAATGACAACACCGCTTATGCGCCAGAAGAGGAATAATTAAATTTAACCCGTTTACAAGTATTATAATGAGTAAACAAGTACAGTACAGTGAATCATTTTGAATGAGAGATTTTTCAGTAAAGAGAAACCATTTAATAATTGCGCAGAAAAAAACTGCTAACGTCAGACGACGTCATTGGGGAAGTACCACGGCCTCTGTGGAGGGGATAGAGCAAAAGAAATGCAACACCCACACAATTGAGGACGAGAAATTAATTAATATCTCCGAATTGCACGATCGATTCTTAGGTGCAATGAGATTATGTGACATTGAGAAGACGAGCTTTCGGAAGGTATAATTTTTATATTTGTGGCACCATTATTTTAGAAGTTGGCCACAGAAAAGGCTAGAGTCTTATTTTTTTGTAGTAAAATAGTATAAAGCTTCGGGCTTTACCAAGCCAATCATGCAGTCATTCCGACAGTCCGTGAGGGGACGTGACGCTGGAGCATCAACAGTAGATGCAATTATTCTGACAACCTGTGAGGGTGTTACTACGCACGCAGTTCAAACGGCCTGAGGGCACGTCACTAAGCTACATCAGTATTCAGACAGTCCGTGAGGGGCGTAACTCTGCGTTACATCGAAAACAGCTACCAGTACTCCTTGAGGGGAGAAACGCTGTGTTACACCGCAGAAGTAATATCCGATAGCCACAGGCGTCGCAGTATTAACGACTTGCTTGCCTCCATAAGGAGTGGTCAAGACGAAATTTTAAGTATCGCCGTATTGAAATATTAGGAAAATCCTACTTACAGGATTTAGGCCCGACTGTATACCAGTTATACTGAAAGTTCGTAAGATATAGTCAGAGCAGGCCGCGAACGTCGGACTTAAAGGCGATAGGTCGTTAAATAGACGAACGAATAGATCATAACGTACGGAAGTACCGTACCAGACAGATAAACTGTTATTTAAATTAAAGAACCCAAAAAGGGAAGAACAGAATAAGGTTCGGAACGTATATCAGAAACGTAGGAGTGCTAAAACAGTTCCAATAAAGAAGATAGGAGACTATAAACATTATCTCCAGAAAGCAGGCGAACTATTCTAAAAGTACTAGACTCGAGAAGTGCTAGCTGCTATAGACTAAATCTATAGGTATTTGAGGAGATCTCGATCCGAATAGACTTTCGCTAGGATCGATAGACAGATCTACGAAGAAGCCGTTCAAGCTAGTTAAATAGCCGGTCATCCAGAATAGGAGTAGGAGAATTTGGACTCCAGGGAACAGTAGATGATTCGAGACTTTCGCATTCTGCAGGATAGGAAGCCGACATCGAATAAATTTCACCCTTGGAAACGGGAATTTAAGAAGATCACGTGTGATAGGCTCAGAAATACGGCCTAGTGATCGAGAATTGTGAAGTGTAAAATAATCAAGATTGTGTGTTAATAATATTTTTAGTGTCTATTATGTGTTCAAAGGGGACACATCAGTGTATAATAATGTCGTCAATGTTAAGTGTTTTAAATATATGTCAAAAAGTGTTTTTACATAAGATGAATTCCTTTAATATGGAGTAAAAAGTTCAAAGTGGGCCCAAAATGAAGCACCGCACAAGAATAAAGATCATGGGACGATCTTAAAACATGTGAGTACTAAATTCATTCTATTTTGGTGTCAGAAATTGGTTGTGTACAAATCCACCGGAGTTTTTTGTGTAAAAGGGATGTGTGTTAATAAATAAATACTGAATAAACAAGAACGCGGTCTGAACAATAATAGAAAATTTGAGAAATTATAAATGATTATGTAAAGAATAAATCCCGTAGAGGAAATAAGTGAATAAAATGTTAATGTATTTAACAAATGTCATAAGAGCAAGCGAAATATCACTAATTATTATGAAAGATATTCAAATAAAGTAAAGTTGAGACATGAAAGAAATAGCTTTTGAGCTTGTGTAAAGAATAAAAATAATAATAATAATTAAATATGGAAATGTTAAATAAAGGTCAAATAAATTGATATGAACATAAGAGCGTTAAAGCCTTAATATATGTGTAAGATATGATGTTAAATGGAATATTTTAAAAAGGGAGCGATTTATCGGCAACGGAAATGATTAATATGAGAATTAAAATAATATGAATTGTTATTAATGAGATTTATCAGTTCTTGGGAAGACAATTCGGCTTAAAATAATGCATAGCGCATAATGAGCGCAAATAATATAAAAATGTCACGCTAGGAACGCGTAGTGGTTAAAATACTTGGTAAATTACTTATGGAGGGTAGTTGATTGCAGTGAATTGATAATTGTATAAGTCCTCTATTTGTGACATAGTATCACGAGGCATTGTGTATGTATTTAAAAAGGGAGGTAATATATGGTATTATTGAGCGTATGTCATATGGGCCACGGCCGACTTTAAATCGCATTTTGTATAAGTCCTCTGTAAGGGAATGGTTCCCGAGGCACGTGAAGAGATTCGAACGCAGAATCTTCTTATGATAAAAGCCCCTTAATTCTTCGTCGTTGAATGTGTATTAATCTTCCCAATCAATGAGGACCCTCTCATAATTAATAAATGCCAAGGTTACGAAAGTGGTCTTTGAACCAAAGAATAGTCGTTTGAATGAATACGGTACAGTAAAAGCCTGGTCTCTCCCCAGAACTGAATATAATGTGAAGGTTTGTTTTGAAAGCCTTGGAAATAAGCTACTAATGTAAGTTAGACAGGGAGTCGCCGTCACCCCTCCATGTCATAAATCGCGCCCGAGTAGGAGGGTCTAGCTCTTTTAAAGCGAGAGAGGCCAGAAACCGTCTCGTAAGATGTTGTAAAGAGAAATGAATACACCAGGAGTGTTTAAAGTTGTTAACGACCCGGGCGTTGAACCGAGGTCCTTGTAGATTGATATTTTCGTTTGCCTGTTCAGATCGTAGTTTCTTATATGATAATGGTCTATTAAGACATAAGAGATAAATAACAATCCCTATTGTAATGATGTATGGGCGTAGGATTCCACGAGTTAATTGAAGGCAACTGAGTTTCGGGAGTAACTATAGTTTTTTGACTGTGTCAAGTATCTTCACGCTCTGGAGTACACAATTGATTTCCTGATTACCTTAATATATTTGTGAATATAAAGAGAGATGATAACAACTGAATGTGTGGACATGCCCAAAATATTGAGTTAGATAATTAACATAGATTTTAAATATAATTATATATTTGTTTTTGAGAAATAAGAAAATATAAAGGATAGTATTTGAGGTGTACCAGAAGGACACCATTATTATATAAAGCATGGAGCCAAAAGAGCTCGGAGTTATATAAAACTTACTGTTAATGCTTTATGGAAGTGAGACTAAGTAAGAATTGTTGGTTTATGTGGAAACCACATGTTTTAAATACAATATTTGTTTTATTATATTTGTGATTCCTTGTTCATTTGGAGCAAGTAGATGATTATGGGTTAGTAATTAAATTGTTTAAGTGTTTGTAGCGCCATTAATTTTATTAATTAAATATGTTTAAATAGGAGTTGATTTTGTTGTTATTTTTGCAAGTGTATCCTCTAATTGATCCAAAATATGTGAGTCACAGAGTGGGGGAACTTACCGCTGCCCCGAAAATTCCGAATTGAGCTACGCTGGTATACTGTGATTGGCATATTTCTTGCTAAAAGGGAACATGGGGGTCGTATAAGTAATGTGCTGGATTAATTACTAGAGGAACACTTAAGACGGTCATTTCATGTAAATTAAAGTAATGATAGGAGTAGCTACAACATAAAATTAACTGACCGCATGGGTCCCTAGAAACTCATACCGAGCAGCCCTGTAATATATTATCAACCCCCTAGCAAACCTTACTTTTGGCGCCCAGTACGCAGGGATGAGTTTTCCTAGGGAAAACCCGAGTTTTCTCGAAAAATCAAAATTTTCATTTTTGAAAAAAATGGTTTTTCGAAATTTTGAATTTTAAATACTTCCATAAAGGTTTATGAAATTGAATAAAAGTAGTAAAAGGGTACGTTGTAAGTGAATACCCGTACCAAAGTAAAATTTTAAAGAAATTGGGACACACTAATTCAGAGTATCATCTCTCAAGCATGTACTAGTGTGGTGGCATTAGTGGCCCACTGTATTCTCATAAGATGGCATTTAGTGAAGAGATGCAACGGCTCTTGGAGGCCATAAACAATAAGTTGGATAGCCAACAGACTGAAAATAAAGAAGGGTTAGGAGCTATAAACAATACATTGAGTCTCCAAAAGGATGAAAATAACAAAGTGTTCGAATCCATAAATGAGAGTCTAGAGTCACTAAAAATTGATAGTGCTAATATGGGAACTAAATTAGTAGATATCGAAGTTAAAACTGATACCATGGGAACTAAATTAGTAGATATCGAAGTTAAAACTGATACCATGGGAACTAAATTAGTAGATATCGAAGTTAAAACTGATACCATGGGAACTAAATTAGTAGATATCGAAGTTAAAACTGATACCATGGGAACCAGATTAGAAGCTATCGAAGCCGACTGTATAAACATGAATAAGGAACTGAAGGCTGAGATAGAAAAATTGAAAACAGAAAATGGGGATAACATTAAACAACAGTGGGAAGTGATGAAAAAGGAGACGTTAGAGTCTCTGAAAGCCAACAGTAACGAAAACAATGGAGTACTGAAGGCTGAAATAGAAAAGACAATGGATACTAAATTTAAAATTCTTGATAAGGGGTTGGAGACTAAGTTAAGTGAAATTAAAAAGGAAAATGAAGGATTTTATTCAGGATTGCAAGTCCAAATAAAGACTATGAACACAAATATGGTAGATTCCCAAACTACATGTCAAGAAAATTTTAAAATTTTAGAAACTAAATTAATTAACATAGAAACAAAGGGTGATGATTGTGAAAAGAAACTTGTAACCCAGATCCAAGGTGTGCAGGAAAAGTTAGAAGCTCAGATAAAATCTAACAGCGATATTTGTGAGGCCTCCCGGGAGGAAATAAAACAAAGCGTGAATAAGCTAGGAGGTAGATTTAAAGGGGTTGAGAAAAAAATGGGAGAACTTGAGGGAAAGGTCAATGAAGTTCAAACTGAGGTAACTGAGATGAAAAATCAAAATATAAAGGATGCGCGGGATATGAAAGGTCAATTTGAGCTGTTTACCGGGCAGGTAGATGATAACTTAAAGAAGTATGAGGGTGAAATAAATCGAAGATTAGGTATCTACGAGGGGCATCTCCAGGGTGAAAGAAAACAACGAGAGGACGAAAATAAGGATAACACCCATAAAATAAATGAAATAAGTCAGGGTATTACTGAGGTTCAGGAAACCATCGGAACATTAAAGGTTCACGTAGGAAAAACCAATAAGGAAGTTAATCAGGTCCAAGATGAAATGATGAAATTGTATAAGAGTCAAGAGAAAACTGAGGGAAAGCTTGAAGGAATTAAAGTAGATATGGTCAAAGGACGAAAAGAAGTGGAAAAGCAAATAAAGGAGATACGAGAGGGCCTGGAGACCATAGGTGACATTAAGCCAGAAATTATAGACCAAAGGGTCATGATCTTTAAGAAAGAGGTAGAAGAAAAACTAAATGAATTCAGGGATAGTTACAGGGATGAGAAATTCCAATCCAAAAAGGTAGAGGAAGATATTAAAAGGAATCAAGAAAGAATTCAGAATGAATTAAGATCCCGATTAGAGAGGACTGAACATAAGAATAGTCAAATGGAAATTCAACTCATGGCTAATGAAGAAAGTGCTCGAAGGGAAAGGAAGTTAGAATTTGAGAATCAGGAGGAGTTTCCAAAGACAGGATGGGTAGATTCTCGTGAGCAAGGCACAGATACGGAGAGGGACTTAGGAGGGGAGAGCCCTTATAAGAACCCAGGATATCCGATGGCGATGTCAACCCCGTATATGAATCAGACAAATGGCCAGATAATAAACATTATTAAATCCAATGAGGACAGACCAGTAAAGTTTACGGGTAATAACATGTCTATTACTCCAAAATACTGGCTAAAAGAAGTGGCAGAGTATCTCAACGAAATGAAGGTTCCTCAGGATCGGAGACTGAGAGCTATTGAAAAGCTGTTGGCAGGTGATTGTCTCACCTGGTTCAGAAGTTTCAGATACACCTTTGATACGGTGGAAGGCTTTAGGGAAGCATTTTTAAAGCGATATTGGGCAGCAGATGTCCAAGAAAATTTAAGGCTAGATCTGTACTCTAGGAAGTACAGCACCAATGCACCTACTAAATACTCGGAATTTTTCACCGCTCAGCTGTGTAAATTCCGCGAACTGGATATTGCTCCGGCAGAAAACGACCTGTGTGCTGCCATTGCAAGACAGCTTCCATATGAGATTCAGAGGCTGCTAATCTCATCCAAAGCCAGAAGTGCCGTGGAAGTGGAGAGTGTATTACGTCAATTAGATATGACGACTTCGCACGTAACTCCTCGGCATCAAAGACAAACTGAGCAAGTACACATGGCCAGCAGTCAGGAAACAGGAGAAAAACCAGCGACCAGGAATCAGTCCACCAGCACGGATACTCAAGGACTAGGTCGAGAGTATGGGCACCAGGAGCCTAGAAGGATACAGCCCTATTACAGGGGAGGATATCGAGGAAGAAATCCTAGAACTACGGGTTATAGGCAACAAGAAAGCCGACCCTATAACAATAACCATCAAAGGCCGGACAACAGAAAGAAATGGGAGAATTATCCCAGAAGGAATGTAAGGCCAGACGATAGGGATGATGGATATCGGGCCGAAATAGAAGAAAGATATCAGGAAAGTCTTCGTTATATGAACGAAAGACCAGATGAACCTGATAGGCAAAAAGTCCGTTGGAGTGAGGCAATCAAGAACCGGAAATCACCCGACCGACTAGACGGAGCTCAAAGCTTGGAACTACAAGCTCAGTTAAAGAATGAGGGAAAAGGGAGCCCTCAGGATAAAAAAAAACCTCCAAATTTAAATTGTCAAAAGTGGAAACATACCAGGAGCTGGGAGGAGGTAGAGATTGTAAATTGGATAGCCAGACCAGATGAGCTAATTAACGAGGATGTGGAAGGAATCCCACCTGTTAAAAGAGAACTACCTATAATTATGCTTAGGATAGAAGGATTACTGGTCAGAGCATTGATTGATACTGGATCCACAATAAGTCTAATTACACAAACCCTTTTAAATGAATTGGAAACAAGGGGCCGAGTACTAAAGATTCCCACATCTAGTGTAAAGATTAAGGGAATTATCCCTGAAAAATCTTTGACATGTAAATTTCAGGTATACATTGATCTAATCATGGGTAATGCTGAAATTTCGCAGTGCTTTTTGCTGGTAAATCAATTACCGTATAATGTCATATTAGGTATTGATTTTATCCGTGAGAACAAGGTCATTATAGACCTAGCGCAAAACTGCATTAGAGTTCAAAGAGAGGATGTGGATGAACAAAACATTAACCTACAGGAACAGGATGCAAAGATAGAAGAGCAGGTATGGCATATGGAAGAAGTGATTGAGGAAGATTATAAGGACATAGAAAAGATATTTGAAGTCCTCAACATAGAACTCGAAGATAATGTGGAAAATGAGTTCGAGACCAACCTGTCAGGAAAAGTGGAGGAAGCTAAAGTCAGCCTCGAAATTAAGGAACAGTTAAAGAAATTATTATTGGATTATAGGGACGTATTTGATTCCAAGCCAGGGAAGATTGAAAAATTTAAATACGCGTTCCAGGTCAATGATTGGGCACCGTTCAAACAAAAACCATACCCGGTTGCGGAAAAACATTACCCACAAACCAAGAAAACACTGCAGGAGATGATGAATGCAGGTGTTATAGAAAAGATGGCGACACCATATGTTAGTCCATTAGTGATTGTGAGTAAACCGGATGGCTCAGTAAGGGTGTGTTTAGATGCCAGAAATTTAAATGCAAAAATCATACCAGAAAATGATTCGGCACCACCCATAAAGGAAATACTGAGGAAGTTTAAAGGCAAGAAGATTTTTACAAATATTGACATGACTTCTTCGTATCATCATCTCGAACTGGAAGAGAAAACCAGCTTGTTGACTGGATTTCAGTTCGACCAACAAACATATCGCTTTAGAAGATGTCCGTTTGGATTGAAGACCGCAGGATCGGCATTAATAAGAGCGCTTGATCGAAACCTGTCAGAGGAAGTGAAAGATTGCACTATCCGATACGTAGATGACATTTTGCTTACCTCGGAGAACATTGAGGAACATTTAGTTAATTTGAAGAAATTATTGGAAGACTTAAGAAGGGCAAATTTTAAAATAAATTTAAAGAAGTCGAATTTTTGTCAAAGGCAAGTGACATTTTTAGGGCATGTGATTGATAAGGATGGTGTTAAACCAAATCCATGCAAATTGGAATCGATAAGGGATTTTCCCAGGCCTTTGAAAGTGAAGAACGTTCGCCAGTTTTTGGGATTGATTGGGTTCTTCTCAGGACATTGTCCATCATACACCAAAACTGTTGCACCACTACAGGACCTTCTGAAGAAGGGGGGCAAGTGGAAATGGACGGAGGAAGCAGAAAAGGCATTTGTAGAGGCCAAGGAAATGCTCTTAAATTACGTGAAGCTAGGATATCCTGATTTTAATCAGAGATTTATCATTCAAACAGACGCATCCCAGATTGGAATAGGGGCAATGCTATATCAGGAGAACCCGGAAAACCCTGATAAGAAGAACTATCTAGCTTTCACAAGTAGGAGACTGAAACCACACGAGAAAAATTATACGATCAGCGAGATCGAGCTGTTAGCGATATTGCACGCGTTGCAATATTGGCGGAAGATCGTATATGGGTTTCAGGTCATTCTAAGGACGGATCATAAAGCCTTAACCTTTTTGATGAAGACTGATTTATCCAGTCAAAGGTTGATGCGTTGGGCTTTATACATTCAACAATTTGATGTCAAGATAGAGTATTGCCCAGGAAAGGAAAACATAGTTCCAGACTACTTAAGTAGACAGCCAGAGTCCACAGAAGAGGAAGTAATGGCTATAGATTTGGAAGACAGGGATCAGCGTACTCTTAATGAGTTAAGAAGCATTAGTCAAAGACAACGGGAGGATCCATGGATGAACATGCTCATATCTTTCCTTGAGGGAAGCTTGATAAGAGGAACACCAGCGTACACGGAAGCTGAGAAGATAGCACAAGACTACACGTTTTATAATGGATTGTTATATAAGTTTGTGGACTCTGACCATACAAAATTAAGGATTGTTGTACCTGCAATTTTGCAGAGGAAAATAGTATGGTTAGCCCATAGATCGTTCGGACATATGGGAGTCGACAAAACAGTCTCGATGCTGAAAGAAGCATTTGTATGGCCGAGACTGAGAGAAACTGTAAGGGACACGCTAAAGACATGTGATCTATGTCAAAGGATCAAACCTAATGCATTTCTGATGAGACAGAAGCCTATACCATTGTTGCCCGAAAGGCCCGGCCAAATCATATCTATTGATAATTTTGGACCTTTGCCAAAGGCAAGAAGAGGAAATCGACACATAATGGTGGCTATGGATGTCTTCACTAAAATGGTTGTCCTTGCTCCCATACAGAAGACTAGTACCAGACAGGTGTTAAAACGACTTAAAGAAAAAGTGATACCGATTCTGGGGAAACCTGAGAATTTGTTGTCGGATCACGGCAGTTGTTTCACCAGTGTAGAGTTCAGACGAGAATTAGAAAGACTTGGAATACGTCAGATTTTGTCAAGTATTCGCCATCCTGAGGCCAATCCTGTAGAAAGAGTTATGAGAGAAATGGCCAAGTATTGTAGAATATACTGTGCCGAAGAAAATTGGAAGTGGATAGATATCTTGGATATTATCGAATTTTGTATAAATAATACAATCCATGAATCCACAGGAGAGATACCCATAACGTTACATCGGAATGAGCAACCAGAAAGACCTTGGAGTCTGGTAATTCCTAGGCCAGCAGACGCTCAGCCGGGAAGAGATGTACGAATTAGAAGAGCCTTTGAGCATCTAAAAGCTCAAGCCGACAGGAGGCAGAGAAGAAATAGGCATAAGAGGTATCATCGACCATTATTAGCAGGAGAAATGGTGTTAGTGAAAAGACCAGCCATTTCAGATCCAGGGAACCGTGTGTACAAGAAATTCCAGAAAATGTACCACGGACCATATCAAATAATCAGAGATTTGAGGAATAATGCATATAGAATTCGGCACTGTGAAACGGATCACGAAGTGACCATGAATTCAGCAAATTTGAAATTATATTACCCTCCCGAAGATTTTGATGAAGAAAATAAACAAGCCCTGGTTATGGAAACATGTAGAGATGAATCCGCTTTTGACATAAACAAGAATAAGGAAGAAATAGAAAATAGAGCTCAAGCATTCGACTGCGAATGCGAATTGGAGAAATTATATTGGGAAATTAAAGAAATAATTGAATTTATTGAAGAAGAAAATTCCAATTTAAGAAAGGAAAATGATGAAATAAGGAAACGGGTAGGGATAGACAAAACCCGTAAGGAAGAATGAGGTTCTGGGGACTTAAGGACCAGACAAATAAAGAAAGAAAGAAAGAAAGGGTAGGGACAGAGCATACCCGACCTACACAATTACCGGATACGACTTTAAAGAAATAAAAACAATGGAAGGTACGGACAACGTTATGATGGCTTCGACGAATAAAGAAATACAAATTTAATTGAAATAAATTTCCTCAAAAATTTTCGAAAATTTATTTACCTAAGGAGGGGAGAGATGAACCCATGTGCCATCAGGTCCATGGATGGTCGAATCCATGCATTTGAGGAAGAAATCAAAGAAACGTACAGTTTCTAATGTAACTTTAAGGAAGATCAAGCTAGGAGGCCAGCATAAGGTTGTGCAACGAACGAGGACCAAGTGTTCGAGAGGATGATATCACCCCTCTTGACATTCTGAAGGGAGCGAGTCACGAGTATTAATAACCGAGTGGAAATTTCCCAGGATTAAACAAGGAAGCCTGAATCGGAAATCAAGCTGACGTTGCTGTAAAATGACAACACCGCGTATGCGCCAGAAGAGGAATAATTAAATTTAACCCGTTTACAAGTATTATAATGAGTAAACAAGTACAGTACAGTGAATCATTTTGAATGAGAGATTTTTCAGTAAAGAGAAACCATTTAATAATTGCGCAGAAAAAAACTGCTAACGTCAGACGACGTCATTGGGGAAGTACCACGGCCTCTGTGGAGGGGATAGAGCAAAAGAAATGCAACACCCACACAATTGAGGACGAGAAATTAATTAATATCTCCGAATTGCACGATCGATTCTTAGGTGCAATGAGATTATGTGACATTGAGAAGACGAGCTTTCGGAAGGTATAATTTTTATATTTGTGGCACCATTATTTTAGAAGTTGGCCACAGAAAAGGCTAGAGTCTTATTTTTTTGTAGTAAAATAGTATAAAGCTTCGGGCTTTACCAAGCCAATCATGCAGTCATTCCGACAGTCCGTGAGGGGACGTGACGCTGGAGCATCAACAGTAGATGCAATTATTCTGACAACCTGTGAGGGTGTTACTACGCACGCAGTTCAAACGGCCTGAGGGCACGTCACTAAGCTACATCAGTATTCAGACAGTCCGTGAGGGGCGTAACTCTGCGTTACATCGAAAACAGCTACCAGTACTCCTTGAGGGGAGAAACGCTGTGTTACACCGCAGAAGTAATATCCGATAGCCACAGGCGTCGCAGTATTAACGACTTGCTTGCCTCCATAAGGAGTGGTCAAGACGAAATTTTAAGTATCGCCGTATTGAAATATTAGGAAAATCCTACTTACAGGATTTAGGCCCGACTGTATACCAGTTATACTGAAAGTTCGTAAGATATAGTCAGAGCAGGCCGCGAACGTCGGACTTAAAGGCGATAGGTCGTTAAATAGACGAACGAATAGATCATAACGTACGGAAGTACCGTACCAGACAGATAAACTGTTATTTAAATTAAAGAACCCAAAAAGGGAAGAACAGAATAAGGTTCGGAACGTATATCAGAAACGTAGGAGTGCTAAAACAGTTCCAATAAAGAAGATAGGAGACTATAAACATTATCTCCAGAAAGCAGGCGAACTATTCTAAAAGTACTAGACTCGAGAAGTGCTAGCTGCTATAGACTAAATCTATAGGTATTTGAGGAGATCTCGATCCGAATAGACTTTCGCTAGGATCGATAGACAGATCTACGAAGAAGCCGTTCAAGCTAGTTAAATAGCCGGTCATCCAGAATAGGAGTAGGAGAATTTGGACTCCAGGGAACAGTAGATGATTCGAGACTTTCGCATTCTGCAGGATAGGAAGCCGACATCGAATAAATTTCACCCTTGGAAACGGGAATTTAAGAAGATCACGTGTGATAGGCTCAGAAATACGGCCTAGTGATCGAGAATTGTGAAGTGTAAAATAATCAAGATTGTGTGTTAATAATATTTTTAGTGTCTATTATGTGTTCAAAGGGGACACATCAGTGTATAATAATGTCGTCAATGTTAAGTGTTTTAAATATATGTCAAAAAGTGTTTTTACATAAGATGAATTCCTTTAATATGGAGTAAAAAGTTCAAAGTGGGCCCAAAATGAAGCACCGCACAAGAATAAAGATCATGGGACGATCTTAAAACATGTGAGTACTAAATTCATTCTATTTTGGTGTCAGAAATTGGTTGTGTACAAATCCACCGGAGTTTTTTTGAGTAAAAGGGATGTGTGTTAATAAATAAATACTGAATAAACAAGAACGCGGTCTGAACAATAATAGAAAATTTGAGAAATTATAAATGATTATGTAAAGAATAAATCCCGTAGAGGAAATAAGTGAATAAAATGTTAATGTATTTAACAAATGTCATAAGAGCAAGCGAAATATCACTAATTATTATGAAAGATATTCAAATAAAGTAAAGTTGAGACATGAAAGAAATAGCTTTTGAGCTTGTGTAAAGAATAAAAATAATAATAATAATTAAATATGGAAATGTTAAATAAAGGTCAAATAAATTGATATGAACATAAGAGCGTTAAAGCCTTAACATATGTGTAAGATATGATGTTAAATGGAATATTTTAAAAAGGGAGCGATTTATCGGCAACGGAAATGATTAATATGAGAATTAAAATAATATGAATTGTTATTAATGAGATTTATCAGTTCTTGGGAAGACAATTCGGCTTAAAATAATGCATAGCGCATAATGAGCGCAAATAATATAAAAATGTCACGCTAGGAACGCGTAGTGGTTAAAATACTTGGTAAATTACTTATGGAGGGTAGTTGATTGCAGTGAATTGATAATTGTATAAGTCCTCTATTTGTGACATAGTATCACGAGGCATTGTGTATGTATTTAAAAAGGGAGCTAATATATGGTATTATTGAGCGTATGTCATATGGGCCACGGCCGACTTTAAATCGCATTTTGTATAAGTCCTCTGTAAGGGAATGGTTCCCGAGGCACGTGAAGAGATTCGAACGCAGAATCTTCTTATGATAAAAGCCCCTTAATTCTTCGTCGTTGAATGTGTATTAATCTTCCCAATCAATGAGGACCCTCTCATAATTAATAAATGCCAAGGTTACGAAAGTGGTCTTTGAACCAAAGAATAGTCGTTTGAATGAATACGGTACAGTAAAAGCCTGGTCTCTCCCCAGAACTGAATATAATGTGAAGGTTTGTTTTGAAAGCCTTGGAAATAAGCTACTAATGTAAGTTAGACAGGGAGTCGCCGTCACCCCTCCATGTCATAAATCACGCCCGAGTAGGAGGGTCTAGCTCTTTTAAAGCGAGAGAGGCCAGAAACCGTCTCGTAAGATGTTGTAAAGAGAAATGAATACACCAGGAGTGTTTAAAGTTGTTAACGACCCGGGCGTTGAACCGAGGTCCTTGTAGATTGATATTTTCGTTTGCCTGTTCAGATCGTAGTTTCTTATATGATAATGGTCTATTAAGACATAAGAGATAAATAACAATCCCTATTGTAATGATGTATGGGCGTAGGATTCCACGAGTTAATTGAAGGCAACTGAGTTTCGGGAGTAACTATAGTTTTTTGACTGTGTCAAGTATCTTCACGCTCTGGAGTACACAATTGATTTCCTGATTACCTTAATATATTTGTGAATATAAAGAGAGATGATAACAACTGAATGTGTGGACATGCCCAAAATATTGAGTTAGATAATTAACATAGATTTTAAATATAATTATATATTTGTTTTTGAGAAATAAGAAAATATAAAGGATAGTATTTGAGGTGTACCAGAAGGACACCATTATTATATAAAGCATGGAGCCAAAAGAGCTCGGAGTTATATAAAACTTACTGTTAATGCTTTATGGAAGTGAGACTAAGTAAGAATTGTTGGTTTATGTGGAAACCACATGTTTTAAATACAATATTTGTTTTATTATATTTGTGATTCCTTGTTCATTTGGAGCAAGTAGATGATTATGGGTTAGTAATTAAATTGTTAAAGTGTTTGTAGCGCCATTAATTTTATTAATTAAATGTGTTTAAATAGGAGTTGATTTTGTTGTTATTTTTGCAAGTGTATCCTCTAATTGATCCAAAATATGTGAGTCACAGAGTGGGGGAACTTACCGCTGCCCCGAAAATTCCGAATTGAGCTACGCTGGTATACTGTGATTGGCATATTTCTTGCTAAAAGGGCACACTACTGCACACCTAATTTTTAATCGGGCCTATAATTGGCAGTGCGCTATATCGGCAATAAGAGGCCATTTTCAATAACACCGCTGGCATGGGTTCACTAACTGGCCGGTGTAAAGCGCAGCTCGCATCAAGTAGGCAGTGGATTGCTCCCGCATACAGTTGCAGGTATATGTCACTACTGCAGATGCATTAGAGAATCCTTTCATGTTTGCTGGCACAAGGTAGCACTATGAGTTCATTCTTTAAAAAATGCGAGTAAGTAATATGGAATTATTCGAATAACATGTCAGATGTTACACATCGTATGCGACTACTGTAAGGCTCATAACTTTTTTTATACCTTAGTAAGTTTCAATGTGAGCTCCGTTTGTTGCTCTGAAGACGTCTAATGTGTGTCAATGTGTGGCGCGCGTTTTTCATGAGTCTAGAGCCCGGATGTTGTTGACATGTCATCTTTTTACAGGGTTGTCTAAAACAATGCTGAAGTACATAGAAACTCCGGACGGGCCACCCCGTCTTCAAATGTGTCAATTTTATTTTGCATCTTTTTGCATTATTTGCCTTTTTTTTTCATTTTATGGCATTTTTTAAAGTTTGGTAGATTTTTTGGGTCATATTTTAGAGAAATCGGTCTTTTAAGTTTTTTTTCTTCAATTTAGTCATGCCACAGCTTTATATGAAGGAGTTGCGTCTCTCAGAGTTAACAAGAAGCTAGTAGCTGATACAAGATAATTTAAAATATCGAAATAAAATATTTCGGTATTGCTATTAGTAGAATAATATATATCTTTGATGCAGAAGAACAGTTCCGTAGGCATACAGATGCTCTTGTTTTCGTCGCAAACCAGTTATTAGCGTAATAGACTGTTACCTGCTCTGTTTACCAAGGTCAGCTGTGGCAGGGTAGAAAGAGGAAGGGGTTATATTCTTGTCTCAGTTCATTTTCTCCATGTTATAGTCCATTTTTCGAATTTTTGAAATATTGGTGAGTTTATTATTTTAAGATCATTTTCTCCATTTTTTAAGTCATTTAATACAGTCATTTCTGAAAATTTTAAGTGAATTTTTAAAACTTTTTTACGGCATCAACATTTGGGC
This sequence comes from Meconema thalassinum, assembly GCA_946902985.2. Lineage (NCBI taxonomy): Eukaryota > Metazoa > Arthropoda > Insecta > Orthoptera > Tettigoniidae > Meconema > Meconema thalassinum. Next base: position 64,956,866 of record OX336389.2, on the reverse strand, counting down.
ACTATATGACCAAGTCATTGGAGCTTTATTTTTCGCTGAAGAAACAATTGCAAGTCTAATTTACCTGAACATGCTTGCTCAGTTTGTGTTCGCTCAAATAGAAGACATCGGACAACTGACTCACAACCTCTGCGCGGTACGTGATACACTCACCACACGGCTGCAGAGCATCAAACGGTGCTCACATTGAAACTTACTAAGGTATGAACTAAAATGTTATCTATTTCACGCATTTTAAGGCTAAAACCATTACATTACCTCTAATAGTTATTTTATAGCAATTATTCAAAATCTAGGCATAATTTTTCGATGACCCTGTATTTAAAGATTTGTGAAAAATAATGTGTTTATAATTGGAGATCTCCCTGTAATCACGCTGGAAGTGCCACATTTTGTCAAACCGATGTTTCAATTTCTATGCTTTACGTTTATTTTGTGTAGATGAGCATATTATGTGTTATTATGGGGTTTGAAGTCATTTTTCAGTGTTGCCTTAGTAAACAAAATAGGTAAATGTGATCTGGATCAGGGTACAATGTACTTTTTCTTCAATAAACCAAGGCCGGCATGCGCGGCAGTATTAAAGGTGCCGGGACGTCCTCAAAGACCGGGCAGCGCTTAGTATGAATGGATAATGGTCTACGCGTGGCGAGGACTGATCCACGGTCTTTAATAGTTGAAGACCTTCCTGAATCAAATAACATACATCTTACATAGCTAGACTTGGCAACATCCCACAAGTACACATGCAGTGACCTCAGACAGTACGCAGGAATACGGGGCGGGAGGAGGGGAAAAACCAGTTCAGGAGATAACATTCCAGTTCAGTCGACCGCAACTGTTGTAAGAGTGAAGTTGAAACTGCTCGTAGCTACAGCGAGGAAGACATCCATCCAGATAAGTAGTCTGCACTATACAGTAAAACCATAGTTGACCATTTACAACCATGTAGTCACCCCAAACAGACAATCTCCGGATTTCTATCACCATTTTAGCATTTCATCTAACATCATATACTGTATACTACATTTAGCATACACTGACAAGTTGCATTACCAATACTGCAACCAAATAATTGTACCTACTATAAATATTTTTACCTGTATTTTCAAACATAGATTTTATAGCGTAAGTGTAATGGATCTGATGATGATCGCTTGACGATCGAAACCGGTCATCCTAGTGTATTTATTAATTTCCTGTAAATTTTTTCAGGATTATGGTATTACCCAACTCTTTTGCGTACATTCGTGTTGACCGACTGAAAAGCATATTATGTGATGATGCCAACATTTGCTTTAAAATATACAACTTTGATGTTTCCACAGTATTTCTTCATTTCTCAACATTTTATTAAGGGGGGATATAACCGATGAGAGGTCAGAATATCAAAATTTTGAAATATGTGTTTTTTGTATGTATGGCTTCTTTTATACTTAGTGTAAAAACTTCAAGCTCATTACTCAACTGGAAGTATTTTTAAAATAAATGTATATCTGATGCTGCATGCCTATAGACAAAGTTACTGAAATGCGAGTGAAAGAACGTATCCAACTTTCAAATGTTGTTTTCTCAATATCAATTTTTCCACCACATAGATACACTTTTCTCTGAAACCATAAATGCTACATAACTGAAATTTTAACTGAAATTTTCAGGGATTGATTATTCAGTAATTATACACCTATTTATGTAGAATTATGCTTCTATTTAAACATTTGTAGAATTTGCATGCATTTACTTTCATATTTTCACTGAGGTTTATAGAATCCAAAATTCAAATGACCATAAATAAAAATCTCTTCACGGTATTTGGATAATTCTACATAATGTTAGAGATAGTGACACATATTTAAACTAGTTAAAAGCTCAGACTAGGATCCTTTATAGTTATGTTGTAAAGTGTACCTAAATAAGAGGATGTAACAAACAACATTATTCCAGGGAGCTCTTCAATTCTAAATACGGAAATTATTATTAAATTAAAACCATCAACATTCTGAGGCATTGAAGTATAAGATTTGTGCTAATAATATCAGCCATTAGTAGACACATTATCAAAGAACTATTTCTCCACTTCCATGGCAATGTATATATTCATTTTAAAGTCACTTTATAACCTCGTGGTGTAGCGGCTAGCATTCTTGGCTGTCGCTCCGGAGGACTGGGTTCGTTTCACTGCTATGAAGTAATTTAATTCTGGTCTGAGGGCTGGAACGGGGTACACTCAGCCTTGTGAGGCAAAACTGAGAAGAGGAGGGTTTGATTCCTACCTCAGTCATCCTGGAAGCGGTTTTCCGAGGTTTCCCCACTTCTACTCAAAGCAAATGCTGGGATGGTTCCTAAGGCCTATCCAATCCTATCCCCAATTTAAAAATACACATACTAGAAAATAATAAATAATAAATAATAAATAATAAATAATAAATAATAAATAATAAATAATAAATAATAAATAATAAACAATAAATAATAAATAATAAATAATAAATAATAAATAATAAATAATAAATAATAAATAATAAATAATAAATAATAAACAATAAACAATAAATAATAAACAATAAACAATAAATAATACATAATAAATAATAAATAATAAATAATAAACAATAAATAATAAATAATAAACAATAAATAATAAATAATAAATAATAAACAATAAATAATAAACAATAAATAATAAATAATAAATAATAAATAATAAATAATAAACAATAAATAATAAATAATAAACAATAAATAATAAATAATAAACAATAAACAATAAATAATAAATAATAAACAATAAATAATAAATAATAAATAATAAATAATAAATAAAATACTAAATGAATAAATAAATAATAAACAATAAATAATAAATAATAAATAATAAACAATAAACAATAAATAATAAATAATAAACAATAAATAATAAATAATAAACAATAAATAATAAATAATAAATAATAAACAATAAATAATAAACAATAAATAATAAACAATAAATAATAAATAATAAATAAAATACTAAATGAATAAATAAATAATATTAAATAAATATTAAATAATAAATCTCTACTTAGTATAAATCAAAGTCCCCGATTCTTGGATGCTACGAGTAATCTCGAGTACCACTGGATGGATTTTGATGCGGTTTTCACCATTCTGTAAAGGATATCTCGAGGAAGGTTTCTGTAGAAAATAATTTATTTGAAGGAAACCAAGCAGTAACGATTTCAGTGATAAACTAAAAAAACAACAACTTGGCATCCTTGCGCTTTTTAAGCTTACGCTGGGCAAACCAGTAAAAATAACTATACAGTATTGTGCCCAACTCTAGGAATGGGTATTCCAAGTTTCAGACACCTAGATATCAAGGGAAAGGCTGTAGCCGCTTTTGAAAGTTCAGATATTTGAATATCACGCTACATTGCTTCTCGAAGCATTTCGAAGGATTTTACCGATAGTTGGATGGCAAGTGACGTAGCGAGTAACAGCAGAGGTGGAGGCTATTTATTGATTAAATAGTTAACTACGGAGTAGAGACTTGAGACTGGGATCAGATTACTGGCACGGCCAAATGAAAGAGAATGCAATTAGTATCAAGTAAATCGGACCAGGGATTCAAGAGATATGAGGATTTCCAGATATCAGGCGATGACGCGTGACCCTGAGCGTTTTGAATAAAAGCCAGCTGGAGCAGGCACAGGTAGCTCATTCAAACACAAGCACTTGGCAAGCAAGTTGCGTCTACGCTGAGCCAAGGCACGTGGTTGCCGAATCTACGCAGAAGTTCTTTTCAAGTCGTGATAGTCACGAGAAGTGCTGCGCAAACGAGTTGGAACTTAGTAAGTTTCTGGTGAGGAGAATCACTGAGGTGATTGATTTCTACAGACATTGGTGGAAATATTTATATTTCCAAAAGGACATATGCTAGACTTTGTCTAGGAAATAGTATTTTGTCACAGTCCAATAGTAACTTAATACTTGGATGTTTAAATCCATTTCAAGTCAGTTTTCATTTTTGTAACTAGTTAACCACTTCGATCTGTCAGTACACTGAAGACTAGTCTATAACGGTGGAGTTCATTAGTCTACGCAAGGGAAACTGCAAGTTGTCTAGCGCATGGCAGATGGTGATATACAAACCATGCCCAGGGAACGATCTTCAGAACAGCCGTTAACTGCTTAGACTGTCAATGTTTTTCTTGTACTGATGAGATTACAGTGAGTTATGTTACAACTGACATATCTAAGAAGAGATCACTTAGATCTGACCCTATTTCAACAAACTGTTATGGCTTTGATAGAAGCTCATATTAAAATGGAACCACAGTTTATTCAAACGTCGAAAGATACTACCACTATGTCTGACTAGACGATTTGTGGGTCTACAATGGTGGCCGATACAAGGATTATACGTGCTTGTCCGATAGGGCATGTCTATGGATAAATCTGGTACAGACCAGGTTTACTACACTTCAAGACCATCAAGAAATGTAAGCCACATTTGAATTATTTTATGCCTAGCTAATTGGAACAAACTATTTTTCTGCAGATGACCAACACATTTTTTTTCGTCGTATTTAAAGCTTGTAATGATTTACGCAAGACTTGTTAACAGTTATTCTGAGCATTTTCAGCACTCAGAACAGTTTAGGATCGATGACCGAGCATTTCGAGCATTTATTTGAATTTTTCATATTTTTGGGAAATCACGGTAATCAGCCGATGTAACTGTAAAAGTTAAATTTATTTTTGTTGAGGAATGGATATTTTTTCCATATTCGAAGGTTCGAACATGTGGATTCTCACATAATGAGATGATAATTAAACATATTTAAAATGATAATAATAATAATAATAATCCACTAATAATAATAATAATAATTTTCATAATTTTTCTAAATAATTCTTGGATATTATATTTTCTAATAATCATATGTATTGAGAAAGAGCCTGTGAAGTAGTTTAAACATTTCTAGTTTGGAACAGGAGATTTTCCGAAGGAGAGTGGTTAGCGCAAGCCCGCATTCAACCAACATTTAAGTTCTGGTTGAACAGTTGATATTTGCTATGAGCAAAGTATATGTTTCAGATAACACGGAGAGGCATGAAACGGGAAGCAAATGATATTTGTATCAAATAGGATATTTTTGTATTTATATAAAATCATGACGTAAATACACTTCGAAAGTGAAATAAAGATTTTCATAAGTATGGTAAATTCACGGGTTGAACTAAATGGTAAAATAAAATAAACTTGTAAGTTTATTAATCTTCCAGTGTTGATAACAAGCAGAGGCTTGATTTATTGTATAAATTTTGGGAAGAAAATTTATATGTGTGGAGTAGTTGAAATGCCATTCCCAGGTGCGCATGTTAAGTCGCAGGAATGAAGGTTTTTTCGAGCATCAATCAAATAGCAGGTTCGATGGCTCAGGTTTATAGTAGGAGTATTGGAGCCACACATTTCGTCGTATGAATGACCCGAAGGTTATTTCTTTAAAACCATCAGTTCTTATTTCAACCTTGTTTACGAATTCCATTTAGACTTTGATTTTGCTAGAACCCGGATTTGTCATGATAGTAGTTTATTCTTCTTCAGAGGAAGACCTTTGCCGTTGTTGTTGTAATATTGGGTTCTTACACAAATAATAGAATGGGCCACTGCCAATTAAAAATAATTCTTTAACCACGAATAATTTGAAGGATATTTTCAATCCTAGTGCCATGAACTAAATGAATTCATTATAAAACTACAATTCTAATTTCCGCATTCTGTCGAAGAATTGCAAGTTGTAAAAATTGCTAAGAATGGCCATGAATATAAATATTTTCATAATGATTCCAAGTGGAAAATCTAATAGTTGAATGGTTCAACCATTTATTGATCTAGTTGATGATTCAGAAATCATATATTTTGTTTGGAACTTGAAGTTCATAATCGAGTCACTTCTCGAATGTTTAATGTCAGAAGAACAATTAATTGTTGTTGTGCTTTGCACAGTTCTTCGATGCTATGCTCAAGGTCAAATACTTTTCAGATGTTATTAATATGTGTTAATAATTTGTGTTGCTTCGATGATGATAATATTTTCAACGATATATTTTTGAAAACTGGAAAACAAATGAAAGTCTAAGAAATTCTATAAACATTTATTCTACGAGTGTTAATATCATGTAAATAGTCAAACAGTGATCAACGTTATTTCCAGTATGGACAATTCATTTTGAGCTGGAATTAAATGTTAATAATTTTAGAACACAGTCCACAGGACTATTAATCGGACTTGTGTTTCCAAAAAGATTGTCAAATGTGTTTGGAAGATTTCTGTATATTGTGTGTAAATAAGTGTGTGGATCGCCACACGTGGATGATGCTGCTTTGCGCATTCTTGCAGTCAGATTTTAACTTTAAAATAAACTGAGATAATTTTACCAGATGTGTTTCACCCAATTAAATCTCCTTCTATCCTTATTGTTGCATTGAGCCAAAAATCAGTAAAGCATTTTTTTTAAATTTGATGTCGTTTTTGCGATTTGCTTTAACCCATCTGGCGCTCCGGGATATTTTGACTCTCGTGCTGACTGATTATTGGTAAAATGCATATGTGGTCGTGCGGACTCCGGTCTAAACGGGCACAGTATACTATGACTGTAAGAATTGTTCAGCATGAAAAGTTCTACAAAAACGTCCCCGACAGCATATCTCTATTTTCATTACATCGCTCACTATAAGAGTTTTTACGTTTTCATTTCTTCCAACAATCTCCATTCAATTACTAGCTTCAAGACAGTTTATGAGCTAGCTGGCTGGCACGCGAGCCTATCACCCCAGGCACTGTAGAGTCGTGTCGAGTTAAGACTTCAGAGAAGAGTGGATGTGTTTGGAGTTTGCCTGGAAGTGCATCTCGGCCTTTCTTTACTTCGCCTGTGAACTTTTCCTTCCGCAGAATACACAGTCAAGTTTAGGTTGGATTGAAGGGGGATTTGTGATTCATGCACCTGGCCATTCTTAAATTACGTCTGACAAAAATTCGTTGCACATGCTATCTCCATGATAAGATAATTAATAGTCCAGTCAGTGATTTTTACCCATTATGCCGAGACCGAAGAAGGATATAGGTCGTAGTTCATTGAAATCGAAAAAAGTACGCTTATCACATAACAATGAAACAGAACAAATAATTTCACGATTGTCACAATAGAGAAAAAGAAAGAATTCACAAAGACAAAGGGAATCTTCCCCAAAGTTTCTATGACACAGGGAAGAAATGTTCATGGTTTGTGGTCCGATGAAGAGAATTCTGCTAATAATTATGATTCCTCCATAAATTATATAAATGATGCTTCAGTTTCCGGGCGAAGTAATACATATAAAAAATAAATATATATGGGAGATAACCTTGTAGTTGAAGGGTTGGGTTAGTGGACGGTGTAGGGTTAGGTTAGGTTAAGCTAGGTTACGTTAAGCTATGGTCACGATCTTCATTCGAAGAGCCCACCATCGTTTGGACCGGAAGTTGGTTCAGACACCCCACTACCTCTGCTATTTGAAAAGCGTGCCATCGGGTCCTGACCGGAAGTTGGTTCAGACACCCACTACCTCTGCCATTTGAAAAGCGAGCCATCGGGTCCTGACCGGAAGTTGGTTTGATTTCTTACTATAGATTACAATGTTACTTTATTCTTCACGAAACATTGAGCAAGTGTAATTAGCGATTTAGAGAGCAAGGCTGTCCTCCATTTTAGCCCACTTCCAAATTTTCAAAAAATGAAAGTAGACTTATGAGCTCCATACGGGCCAACTGTCTGTGTGTGCGTGTATGTATGTGTCTCCTTCATAGGCGCCCATACGGGGGGGGGGGCAGTTGCCCCCCCCCCCCTGGATCCTTGAGAAATAAATCGATATGAAAATCAGACTGAGAACAATTTTTTTTTGCAGAAGTGCTCACAGTATTCTAATTAATTTGTACTAAATATAAATACTTCAGAAATTTAACATTCCGACAGGCCAAACATTAAATACTGTATAGTGGCAGTGGGCGCATTAAGCCTGTCTGGCACACCTCAGAAATCTGAATTTTTAAAAATCACAATATTTGCTGAAGAATAGTTTTGCTTCAACTAGTGAATACACACATTCGTTCTCTACATAGTCTATTACGTAATGGTGCTCGATCAGGCGCAATCTGCCTCGCATATCACTTTAGCAACAACAGCAAATGTGTAGAAGGGTCATCGACAAATTGGCCGTCTGTGTGCTTACAGTATTATTAATTATTAATTTAGTGTGCATCGTCTACAAATGGATTTATATTTCATTTAAAGGTAAGTAATGCAATCTTATCTTATTATATATAATCCAAAAAGGAGGTACTCACTCGTTAATCATCATATCTTTGTAACCACAAGGGCTATGAAAATCAAATTTTGTATGTTGATTACTCTCAGTTCGTGGGTGCTCACTAAGAATTGTTCTTAGAACATTCAAGCTTTAAGAGGGTCTGTTAGGCCATTTGGTACTCATGCATGGGTTAATATCTTGGGCGCCCTTAGGGGGGCTGGATTTCCGAGAATGTTGAAATAAGATTGTTCATTGTCACACCAGTTTATTTCATAAATAGAAGTTACAGATAGTCAACTGACAACTGTTACAACAAAAGAATTCTGTAATGTTGCTGACGTAATATGTATTACAATTTTTAAATAAAAATATGGGTCTAATGATGCCATGCACTCTGTCACCAATGGATGATGATGATAATTGATATTTAAAGGGGCCTAACATCTAGGTAAGCTCCAAATTTCAATACGGTTATGCCTAGTGTTAAATACCGTATGTTTCCTCATTACTATCTTGAGTGGCTACTACTTTTGCCACCTCACTTTGGCAGTGTCGTTATGAAAAGCACGTTTTGGAGATATTTTTAGACATTGCAACATCGCTAGCGTATCTTAACCCTTAAAATAAGCTTTTCTATGCTGACTAGTAAAACACTGGTCCTGTAAGGTCATGCTTACAATGTTGGATAATTTACTGTATTCAGACCCGTATTGACGGGGGGACAAACTTGCAACTGTCAAGGCGGCAGGTTTTAGGGACGGAAAAATTTCTGGAAAACTGTACAAATCTGCTTGGTCATTAAACGTCAAGTTGATTAAGATTAAGCCCTCCACAAGAGAATATACTTTGGCATTGTTGATTATTTAAGGCCATAAATAAAAGGATCGTCTGAGTCACCTTGGTGTTCTTGCTGTTGATCTGACTTGAATGTGAAATTGTACCAATGAGGAAATTCCAAACTTGTTACCGGTATTTAAATAATTGTTTTTGCACATTGGTTGTGTATGATATCTGTTAAAATTTAATGTACATTCTTTGTATTATATTTTTAAATTTGTAATTTTAGCAAACGCATATTTATAGTGTGTGCCACTTATAGTTAAATACACACTCAGGCGAAGAAACAGCCTCATATGTTATGGAAACTTTGTAACTGCTCGGCTTCACGGGTTGCGAGAGTGTTAAATACCTGTACGGTATGAGCAACAGCAATAAACATTCACTCTTAAACTACACTGGTTACCTCATAATTAAAAGCACTATAGATCTGGTAAAATTTACAATATATTCAGATACCAGACATGAAATACACTTCGCAGGATCCTCGTCGTACAGACTATTGAACACTCCCTATCATATTCACGCAGGCACACTTATGACATATTGATGACCCTCGGAAATAATGATGACTGGTACTTACAGGCGTTGACTTCAGCTGTGAAGACTTAACTCTACTGATTCGGGGGTTAGTTGCTCCCAGAGAATTACTCCTACTTACTCGCAGCCCAATTACTATATATTTCACACGCAAGCCTCTCAACTACGAACATTATGTACATGATTACTTTGACGGTCAGCATCCAACGATTTATCTAGTTTCGTGGATCTGATTATACAAAGATGCTTTAAATCCGTGTTTTGGATTATCGCATCTAGTTCGCTCCTGAATTTACTAATACAAAGCATATTTTACTAGTATTTGTCGTATAACAATTTACCGCTATGGTCTCAGAATTTCGGTATACAGACGTTAGTTTACAATACTTCATGCGATTCGAGACAAACAATCTAGACTATTTGTTTGAAACTAGGCGCATAATTCCCTTGAGAATATATAGCCCGCAACTCAGTAATTGCACATCGAACACCAACTTGTGATCGTCTGAAATACCTTCCTTCTCCACCAAAAACACACAAGTCCAAAATAGAAGTTCAACTCCCTCACGGAGTCCTACCAAGAATACGAACCACTCCACACGGAGTCCAAAGGATGAGTACACCGCCCTACACGCGGTCCAAAGGATGAGTACTACTCCCCACGGAGTCCTAAGAATGAGTCACCCTCACAGCTTCGTCAAGTCCTAATAACATTCACAGGGGCAACGTTCTCGCTTGCTGGGCCCAAGGCTGCAGGTTCGTGTCCTGGCGCAGTCAGCTGGCATTTGAGGGTGCGCAAATGCGAGGGAGCCGTGTCCGTAGATTTACTGGCACGTTAAAGATCCCCTTCGGAACAAAATTCCGGCACCCCAGCGTCTCTAAAAGCCAGTGCAGTTAAAAGGGACGTAACACCAACATTATTATTATTATTATTATTATTATTAACATTCATCTCCCCTCCACAAATCACTGGCCAGCCTGGCTTCCCTCACGGGTCCAGCCAATCAAAACAAAACATTACCATATAAGGAGTGCCTTCTTGGTCTTCAAAATACCCTAGACACACCCCTAGCACAGGGTTGCCAGGCCTCCTACCTGCATGGGTCATCATGCACTTCAGCTTGCGAGAGAAAAACCCAGGCGACAACAAGCCTACTTCCTGGTTCCTGCACACAATTCCAGACTCTCTGACTGAAGATTATTCCAATGTTAAAATATTCACATATAACTAGACTCAGATCCTGCCAATTACAATCCCTTAAAACCTAAACAAATTAATCGGAAATAAAAAACATGATACTGTATTATACACTTCATTACATAATTATAAAACATAAAAAGGCATCAAATAAAAATATATGGACGATTATGAAAATCGTACGTCCCGAAAGTAAGGGTTCGATCCCTTGTGACCTGGGAAGTTTACAACTTAAATAAATCTGCATATTCCAAGTCGGGGGCAGCAAAGTTGTCTTTTTTTTTTATCCCAGAGGCGTCAAGAACCCTAAATATGGGCCTGACTGTATTATACTCTCGCCGTATTACGCCGGCTCGCCTTTCCGCGATCGTTATTCGTGTGGCGAAATGCTGTACATTTTTATTTTAAAGGTATGCAATAGTACGGTGGCTCATTTCTTGAGAACAAAGCGATTATTGCTACGAATGAACAGCAATCTAACATTGCAGCTGTAGATTCTTAACCTGCAGTGTTACATTTTCTACAATCGAAGCATTTTATAATACAGTAGTTAAATTATCCTGCAATGTTTGTGCCATAATCAAAGTGACTTAGAATCGCACTCTTAATCGAATATAGACAAAATGGTGAATTCAATAGTGATAGACTTCGTAATGTTGTGTATGATTTCAATGGAACCCTCTTGCTAGGCAGGCAATTTTGGATGCGTAACATGTACTTATGAGACATAAATACATAAATTTAAGAAAACTAAAAATTATTTGTATTAGATTGGTTAGACAGTACATTATTTACAGAATAAAGATTATGCTCGACTTGATGCTTAATCGTAACAACCAGCAATTTGAAATGGGTACGGTACTTCAACAAATTCAAAAAGATATCTGATCATCAGTAAACATAAAGATCATAACTTTCATATTTAGGCCTAATATGTGCCTTACTTAGCCTGAGAATTCTGGGAAATAGTGTAAAAAACGTATAAATAAGGGTGTAAAAATGTACGTTCCAAGTTAAACGGCTGCGTGAGTAGCGCTTTTCTTTTCCAGGCTACTATCAAAAATCTGGAAGACATGAACACCATAGATCTGCTATTTTGCCAAAATGTCACCAATTCGACGTAAATCCATACGTGGCATGCATTGTAAGAAAGGACAGAATGTAGTAATTTGATCTTTAAGCCCATCTGTGTAGTTGAGTACCTCAATTTAAGCTTCACGATGACGACTGGTTACCTAAATATTCGAAATTTGATTGCCGACGCTGACAGCAGCCATCCCTAGTAGGCCTACGATATTTTCAACACTACCTTCAGGGAAATACCACGCATGTATCATGTTTCATGTTCCGGGGCACTCATCTCAAAACTACGGTATCGGTACTATGAAATAACATTACTTATACACACTCGCCTAATGATACGTTATTACATAAACCGGAATTTCACTCAGAGTCAAGTACAAGGGGTGAGATTTAAATCTGTTTACAAATAAAGCAACAACATTTACAACAATGCCAGTTATTGAATATAAAAAGGTTAATTTTCCCCTCTTTAAGGGTAGCCTTAACACACATAAATTTAAAAGACTCAAAAAGTATTTGTATTAGATTGGTTAGACAGTATATTATTTACGTCACAGGTACAATAATACGGCGAAATATATCACTTGTTAATTTTATAAAACTCTACGGAATTATACAATATCTGTTAGTTTCATTTTATCGTCTATTATTTTCATAAACAGAGAAAAGCTTGAGCATAAGGCTCAATTACACATTGAAGGAAGTGGTTTGTTTACGTTCGTATCACCTTTCCTCTTGTTTCAGTCGAGAATGCGGATAATGGTAGTACGTGATATAGTGGTTTTTATCCATTTTACTTAGTGGTTAGTATTAATCAGGCGAAATATTTTTATTGACAAAACTAATTTTTACTAAAACCATAGGCTTGAGTTTATCAGTTCGTAGGCTACAAGTGTTTCATGATTCTAATAAGAGCAATGCGAAGTATTTCCGATTGGTTGTTTAGAAGAGGAAAGACGTGACGATCTGCTGTAATGGCCAGCACAAACTAGATACCGTAGCCTACCGTATTTGAAAACAGTGCTATTTAAATAATTGGGCTGATTCAGATGTTGGGATATTTCCACAGTTTAACTTAGTGATTTGGGAGCATGAGAAAATATGTCCAGTTATTTAGAAAGTTGGCGAACTGGATTAACGATACCATTTTAATGAACTACGGTACTTGATTTTTATTTTTGTCGATACCACTAGTTTTTTTCCTGGTTTTAAGAACTGAACATTACGACGTTAAATCACGAAGAAAAGCGAACGTTAACAGAAAAAAAATGAAAGAAAACATTCCTCCCATACTTGCCACAAAGTAGCCAATGGTTTCAGAGCTGTAAAATAATGAATTTCATGAAGTAAGTAAGAAATGAAACCTTCTTTGTGTGTGTGTGTGTGTGTGTGTGGGGGGGGGGGGGGAGGGGTGTGACAGGTAGGTAATAAAACGAAAATATTTACTTGCCCCCCCCCCCCCCCCCCTGGAAACAATCCTATGGGCGCCCATGTCTCCTATCAATTCCCAAACGACGAAACCTAATTGAATCAAATGTTATTCCGAGGTTGCACTAGATAATGGTACCTCAGTGTCATGTTTCATATCACCGCCATCTTAACAGAAACAAAATGGCGGTCATCCGAGTGTTCAATTCTTAAATGAAATTACGACAAAATTAATCATTCGATCATTACCAAATTTTGGAGAAACAAACTTTCATGTGGGAAACGTATGGAGTCAGAGGACACGTATCCTAATCAGCAGGTAATGCCATTTCAGGTTGCCGCTATTTTACTTTACGATGATTGCGGCAATTCAGAAAATATGTTTAAAAGGTGCACGGGAGGAGAGATCCTTATTCAATTTGGTTCTGGCGTTTCGGAATTGATATGGGGATATTCATACAAACTGGTAAACGGGCACACAGACAGATATACACACACATTGACCCCTATTCATCTCATAAGCCGATTTCATTTTATGAAAGTAGGCGTAAAACGTCTCACTGTATCGCAGTAGTCTATTTGTCGCTCGAGGCACGTATACGTGCTCTGGGTCAGAGTTTGTCAGATGTGCCAGCACTTACGCTAACAGTGCGGTTCCCACACTTACGCATGCCAACGATTGAACACTCCCATAATATTCTCCCCTTCTAAATAAGTCTCGGAGAACTTATAGCAGTTAGAATACTTCATCATATGGTCTATTATCGGTTGTTTACGGATACTCTCGTTATTACCCGAAGATGTAATGCTGATTCATTTAGGGGCATTCCGACATTGTGGTCATGTATGCCCGTGTACTTTGATGTATGTGGAATTTATCTGATAAACTGTATTATTATGATGGCTGTATTAGGTGTGTATTTGTAATTCAGATGAGGATTGGGAAGGAGACGGCTGTGGCCTTAATTTGTTCAAGCAATAGCGTATGATTTATAGATATTGCCCTTGTCACTACAGCACTGTATAATTTTACTTGTTTTCTTGATCACTGGAAATCCCGTTATCTATACTGAGCCCACCTGAGCTCATGGCTCGGTGATATTTCTGTGAAATGTTAATGTACAAGCCATGCCTCATCACTGAACGCACCCTGGAATCAGCACATGGCTTGTCACAAGAAAGGATGTTGTACTGACTTTGGACATTCATCCTAGAGATTTTTCTGAGCAACTATTATTCCACATTTCCATTTTAAAAGTCTCAGAACTTACCACATCGTCATGCAGTATTAATTAAACATTGTGACGTTTATGCTATCATTTTTGGTAAAGGTAATTTACACCGCGGATATGTGGAGAGGAAGTCATTAGACTCTCAACGACTCGAGTATACGCTTGGACCCAGCAGGCGAAGCGAGGCTCGAGGCACCCGAGTTTTGGAACCGGCCAAAGTGGACGTGTGTGCAAGTCCGTCCGTTGAGACGATGTCATAGTCCACCCACGAGGCGAAGAAGTGTAATAATCTGCAAACATCCTTCGTTTTTAGGCACCGTGTAGTGTGAGATAGTGCAGATACAATAATACTGGCCACGTTATTTCGACCAAGTGTATAATTTGTGTGAAACAGTGATTTTTTTGGTGATACTATAATCACGTGGAACGCCATCGTCACCACGAGGAACACACTTATTACCAAAGTCCATGTGGGTCCTGAAATATCAATTATCCTACGATAAATGTGTATTAGAAACATACCACTGCGCAATATTTCATCACCGCGTGTAACGCGAGTATTTTCACTCTGGTTTGGGAGCTTGAGTTTTGTGAAGCACACTCCTTAGGGTATCATACTTTATATAATTAGATAATTACTAATAAAAATAAATAAAACAAAAAAGATATAAAATAATAATAATAACAGACTAATACTAAGCACTGCATGATTTCTCCCGCCCAATGTTTTCCCCAGAATTTCCCTAAATGTCCCTCAAATTCCCCAAATTTCCTCAAATACCCTAAAAACCCTCAAATCCCCTGCGCACGCGCGGCTCTTTCAAGATGGCGGCCATACCCGCACTACCACTGCCACCCCCCCCCCCCCCAGAATTCCCTTAAATGTCTCTAAAATTCCTCTCAGGGATCACAACTAGTGGAGCGTAGGTTGGGAACCACGGGACCACAGCTGAGTCTAGCATTGCTTGCACTTGTACTATACCAGGTGTATCAGATGCCCCTAATTATATTGTTTTACGCTGCTCAACTAACGCGTGTTGTCAGGAAGGTCGATATTCCTCCGCTGCATCCCGTATGATACTAATGTACTGCAAGTATATTCCGCAAGCGATACTGAACATTATTATGTTTCCTGCGTAATAGTCTGTAGTCACATCGAGGGAAAACTAATAATGTTCAGTATCGTTTGCAGGATATGCTTGCAGTGCATTAGCACTATCCTGGATGCAAGCAGAGAAATATCGACCTTCCTGACAACACGCGTTAGTTGGGCAGCATAAAACAATATTATTAGGGGCAGCTGATTCACCTGGTATAATCTTTTTCATCTTTCCTGTCGACATCCCTTGGTCAACTCTTGTTCTCTTGAGAACCAGACGGTATGGTGTTATCCGATATCTCGATTACAAATATACACACTATTACAGACACTACAATAATACAGGTTATCATACACACCCAAATACCTCAGATTTACCTCATAATTCCCTAAAATTCACCATACTTATCCAAAGTCCCTAAAATTCCTCAAATCCCCATATTTCTCCCAAATTCCCTAAATCATCCCCCAGAAATCCACAAATCTCCCCAAATTCCCGTAGATTGCGGTAAAGGATCCCACGCAGGGTTCATCAAGGTCACGTAGCTGAATAGACAAGGGAATGTTTCTCTCGAGATCGGGAAGCGAGTTAGTTATGGAGGAGGAGTGTTGGCGGGAAAGAATGGTAGGGAGACCACGTGAACTGTACCGACAAGTACAAACCTGTCGCGAGACAGTGGATGACGTCATAGGACGACAGAGAGTGGCGGCCATGATTGACCCCAGCGGCCTCCCCTTCCTCTACACCTTTCACTTTGAGAACGGTAACTCTGATTCCATCCATAGCCTCCTAGGTCGACCTCCACTTCTCTTACCCTCTACACTTGAACTCATTAACCTCTTAGGTAATGAAGCCTCGTTTCCACTCATGTGTGCAGTAGTTTATGTTTAACATCCTAAATCTCTGAAGCCCCCTAAGTATGCCACTGCCCAAAACGAACAAGTAAGAGGCCTGTGTAAATACAACATGTTCACAACTCATCAGGCCTACTCGTTCTCTAGTTGGGGTAGGGAAGTCTGTGTAAATACAACATGTTGATAACTGATCAGGTCTACGCGTTCTCTAGTTGGAGTAGGGAAGTCTGTGTAAATACAACATGTTGATAACTGATCAGGTCTACGCGTTCTCTAGTTGGAGTAGGGAAGTCTGTGTAAATACAACATGTTGATAACTGATCAGGTCTACGCGTTCTCTAGTTGGGGTAGGGAAGTCTGTGTAAATACAACATGTTGATAACTGATCAGGTCTACGCGTTCTCTAGTTGGAGTAGGGAAGTCTGTGTAAATACAACATGTTGATAACTGATCAGGTCTACGCGTTCTCTAGTTGGAGTAGGGAAGCCTGTTTAAATACGCACGTTGATAACTCATCAGGTCTACGCGTTCTCTCGTTGGATTATGATGATGATGATGATAATTGTTGTTTAAAGGGGCCTAACATCTAAGTTATCGGCCCCTAATGGTTTAGGTGATAGTTAACATGGAAGATGATCGAATGAAACCTACAACAAAAACTAACTACTCTCTTACAAACTAGAAGAGGCAATGGGAAACATAAAGGAGAAGAATGTAAATAAAAGACAGGAGGAAAGGGAATGCCCTCAACCCTCGAAGAATGAGAATTGGGGGACTTGGAAGGAAAGAGAGCCAAGAAAGGCAGCGAGGAAAGGGAAAGAGGAGAGGGTCTGCTCCAAAGGCAATGGAAAAAGGAAGAAAAACTTGACCCAGCTCAGGAATCCCTCGGGGTCGCCAAATCCCGAACTCACCTGCCGTGAGCCCTTGAGGGTGTAGCACTATCCAGGGTGCACCATAAGTGTTGGGACTACACACACCCTGCCTCCTTGAGGGCCTTGAGGAGAAGGCAGGAGATATCATGAAAAGAAAACGAAGGCTGACCCCTCGAAGAATGAGGGTATCAGGAGAGATGAGACAAGGGCCAATTAAGGCAGGAAAGTGAAAGACTCCCTAGGCCTTGGATACCCTAATACCATCGGGGTCGGAAAAGAACAAGAGTTGACCAAGGGAGGTCGACAGGAAAGAAGACGGAGAGGAGCCCATCAAAAGTAAGTGGATGTAATGCCGGACTCAGCTGGGGCCCCGTGGTCGCCAACCCACGTCTCACTAGATGTGAGCCCCTGGGGGCTCTCTAGTTGGAGTAGAAAAGCCTGTGTAAATACAACTCGTTGATAACTCACCAGCTCTAGAAATATTATGTACTTCCCCATGTAACAGTTAATGCAGGTCACAGAGCTTTACGTTACTGCTCAATAAGCATGTTTCTGGCCCATGCAGCTAAAAGAAGTGCCGACACAACTTATCGATATTTAAAATTCTCACGGAGTTCTTAGAATCGGACAATATTCGTAATAATTTTTTGCTGCTATCCTTGAGCATGTGCACAAGTTTCTGTGTATCGGAGCCGAAAGAACGTGATCTTTCGTGACGCTAAATCTGCCACACGCGACATGCCGTGTTCATGCGTTCATCTTCCATCCACGCACGTTAAGGTGTCCGAGGAACGCTCATTTCTTGCTCATTACTGCGGGAACTTGGCAAGTAAAGGCATCAAACGAGTGTGAAGTTTGTCGCTAAACACTGTACCTTCATAATCCCCTTGCGTATTCTGCACCCGTGCCACAGGTGCATCGCTCAGTATATAGACCGAACTTGTTCTATGGGAGTGAGAGCTGGGTGGAATCAGGAAACATCACAATCAGGAGATTGTAGTTGTTGCTTTTTAGAGGCTGCGACATGGTGGTCATATAACCTCGTGTATTTGGGTGTGTGTGGAATTTGTGTGATAACCCGTGCTATTGTGACGGCTGTGCTAGTGTGTGTATTTCAAGGGTCCACGGGAAGAGGGGGATATCAAATAATGTAAAATGTTCAGGAAGCGAGTTTTAAAGTTTCATTACATATGTACTTATATGTACGCGTCAACTTGAAACGTTACTTTCTCACGAGCCTCATTGTTCTTAGCCAGACAATTGCGCCTTCAATACATCGCAAAGAGGCTACCAGATCGCGCTGATATCTCGATTTTACATATTGAGTGACATTCCCGTGGACTCTTCATTTATAAACAGGGGATACGATTGGGAAGGAAGTGGCCGTGACCTTAAAGTAGGAACCATTCCAGCATTTTCCTGAAGAAGAAGTGGGGTAACCACGGAAAACCACTTTCATGTTGGCTGAGGTGGGAATCGAACCCTCATCTTCTCAGTTTTGCCTCAGGTGGCTGAGTGTAACCCGTTCCAGCCGTCATACTGTAACCTTATTTTGAAGGGTACGATAACGCCACTGACGTTATGTCAAAATTTGACATTCGTTATTTATATCATGTGTTATTTCGGCAGTTAATTAGCCACAAGTTATTAAGTGTATGTTTAGTCCATATAATGTATTATCATGATTAGGTTTTATTACGGTATTAAGTTGAGAGAAGTCAGAGGCTGTTTTTGTAATTAGCTAGCGCTTGAACACTAAGGGTCATTTCATGAGCTTACGTCTTCTCCCAGAACAGCACTATGTGATGAAATACTTACCTGTGTACTCAACAAAAGCTGCGTGGCGAGCCCACGCTAATGAGTAAGGGTGCGGCGTATGACAAGGGTATGCGAGTGGAAAGGGAAGGCCTGAACAATAGATACGGTCGCGGAGCACCTTGGGACGAGACTCCTTTATGTGAAGGAAGGACAACTCAACGAGACCTGGTTCAAGACAGTATTGCAGGAGAGGTATTCAGGACATATGCTTGTCCGAGACGGTATGGTGTTAGCAGTGTCTGAGCTAACATCGTAAAAGTGGTTTAAGGACTTTCAATCCACCACCATTATTAATTCTGAGAAATCTAAATACCTCAGAATTAATAGTAGCCTGTCATTTAAAATAAATTCCACGCATGAAGATGGACTTCTACCGCCTACAACAGCAGCTTTCTCTTGGGGAGAAACACTTCAATAAAGCTGATTCATCGTTTGGTAAGCTCATTTGACTTTAATGCACAAGCTCTCTTTCTTCACTCTTGAATAAATCAACCTAAAGTAATAAATTCAGATCTAGATTAAATTAAATTCACAACGCCTCCGTTTTCTTGCAACTTTTGCCTGTCTTAAATTCTTTTGTTTACTTTCTACGTTACCGTAAGTCATTAATTAATGCATCTTCCTAACTTGTTTGTTTTTGATGCCATTAAATTTTTATTTAAAGTAAATGCAGTCTGTCTTCTTTCTAGATGATAGAAATAGATATAAGCCATCCTCTTTTCCCCGAAGCAAATGTTATTCAGGTTAATGACTAAGTCATACCACGACTTGAGTCGATGGAGTCTGGTGAATGTTCTACCTGAGCTAGGACGTAAAGTTATTTATTATTTATTGGGTTATCGCTCTCAGATCGAACCCTTGGCGCCCAACACTCTTACATATAACTTCAGATCCGGTGACCACTGATGGGTCATATCAAATGGTAAGTCAGGTAAAAATTTGGATACAGAAATTAATAATCTGGCAGGTTTTGGTCTTATATTTTGTTCCAAATTAACATACACAGCCAAAAAAGAACCGTTACATTGGCGCCCAACGTGGGGCGAAAACCTGATAACATTTGTGGAGGGAAAAGTGACATATTTCTGTACCTGCATTTTGGGGGATTTTATATATCAACGTGAGTCAGAATGAGTGATTCAGAAGACGATATGTTACTACGTAGTCAAAAACAGCTAGGGAGTAAGATGACGAAGGAGAAAGAGGATGAAGCGCGTAGTAAGTTAGTAGAGGAAGGTGAAAGCAGCACAGGGATGATGTCGGAGGTAAATCCCAGTAATGATGGTGAGAAAGAAAGTCCGGGAGATATGAAGAGCATGTTTGCGAGTCTTATACATGTATTAAATACGAAATTTGATCAAAACAGTAAAGAAATTAGTAGTAAACTAAACGATAAATTGGAGGAAAACAGTAGGGAAATTAAAGAAAGTAATAAAGAACTTAACAGTAAATTGGATCAAAACAGTAAAGAAATTAGTAGTAAACTAAACGATAAATTGGAGGAAAACAGTAGGGAAATTAAAGAAAGTAATAAAGAACTTAACAGTAAATTGGATCAAAACAGTAAGGAGATGGATAAAAGATTTGAGCAAATTAAGGGTGAAATCAGGGGTGTGATGGAAGAGAAGACGAAAGAAATCCTAGCTGACATGGAGAGTAGATTGAGGAGGGTGCAAGATGAACTTGAGAGTAAAATAAGTAAGCAAGCTGAGGAATCTAAAGAGTTAATACAGCTAGAGACGAAGCAAATTAAGAAACAATTGGGAGGAGAAATTGAAAAAGTTCAGAGTACAGCTATGGAGGTTAAAGAACAGCTGGGGGGAGAAATTAAAAACCTTCAGGGAGTAACAACGGAAATTAAAGAACAGCTGGGCGGCAAAATCGATAAGGTTCAAGCAGAAATTAGTAAAGAAGTTGAAAATTTGAGGAAACAGAGTAAGGAAAGTATAAGTAAAATTCAAGAAACACAGGATAGGCTGAATGATAAAGTTGAAGCAACAGATGGGAGCATAAACGCAAAAGTTAGTAGTATGGAGAAACGAGCAGAGGAGAAAATTGTCGAGCTTGAAAATAAATTAAAGTCTAGAATAAGACAAGAAGCAGGTCAGAGTCGAACGACATATATGAATAGTACGCATAAAGAAATAGAGTTAGGGAAATTTAGCAATCGGCAAGGATGCCCCATGGAGTTTCTAAATACTATTGAAGTGAGGTCTAAAGAAAGATTGGAGGACGGAAACATCGAATGGTGTAATGTTGTTGAAATATTAGAACAGGCCTTCGTAGGGGAAACCAAAAACTGGTTTGCAGTTTATAGGGACGGTTTTGAAGATATCACAGACTTCAGACATAAATTTTGTGATAAGTTTTGGAGTGAGAGCATACAATCACGGTATCGTGAGGGAATCGTGTGCGGAAAATACAACGCAAGGGGTAATCTCAATATGACGGAGTATTTCCTGGGGCAAGTGTTGGTCTGTAAATACTTGGATGGACTGAGAGAGGAAAAAGATGTGGTAAGGCTCCTGTTAAGGCATTTCCCTTACCGAATCAAAGAGGCGGCATGCATACAAAATGTAAAAACTCTCACAAAAGTAGAGAGCCTACTAGGTACCTTTGATGCGCTAGGGAAAGGTTCAAGTGAAGAAACAGTCATTAGAAACCAGGGCAATTATAACAATCAGTCTCAGGATACAAGAAATCAAGGAACGCAGGGAAACAGTGGCGAAGGAGGCAATTATCAAAATAGGGGTCAGAGTGGAAACAATTACCAAAACCGGGGTAATAATTTTGTGACGCCCTATCAAAACAGGAATAATTACTCGCAAGGCAGGAATTATGATTCGCGAGGAAATCAAGGTAGGGGTAATGATGGACGCAGCGGCCACGGACAGGGTAACTACGGTAATAACCCTAATGTTAATCAGAACCGAGGATATGGGAGAGGTAATCCCGTAGGTAATAATGAAAATAGTAACCAACAGAATGCGAATAGTAATAGCCAGACGAGCGTTGCGACCACTTGTGAAGGTAGAGACAATAATAGTAATTTAAACGCGAGCCAGACTGCATCATAAGGTCAGGATCTCAGTCTGCAACGTGCCCTGTTTTAACCCTGATACAGGAACACTATGACCTAAACGTAAGGAATGATTTGTTAAGTGAACTATGTGACGAAGCAATATTACCAGTGGCGGGTAATATAAGTCCGATCATTAAGCTACACGTGTCCGGGACGTGTACGAATGTGTTAATAGACAGTGGGTGTGTAAGGAGTTGCATAAGCAATGCTTATTATGATAAATTAAAGGGAACTGGGGTAAACTTTGAAGAATTGCCAATTAAGAGTACTTTTGTAATCACAGCCGTGGGTAGGAAGTCTAAAATTATATCAAAACAGGTGTTAATAGAGATAAATATATACAGTCACGTAGAGAAGCAAGTGTGCCTTGTAATTCCAAATCTAGTGTACGACGTAATTATGGGTTCTGATTGGCTGACTAGGGTGTCAGGAAACATATGTTATGAAGAGTGCTGTATTACATTTAAATTTGGTGGTGCTGAAGTGGTGATACCGTTCAATGAACAATATAGGAGTAGTGTAGTAGGAGTGATGTGTACGTTAAATGAGATGTCTCAAGCTATAGAGCAAGGGTCAGTTACTTTTGTAGGCAGTGTGGTTACGAACGACAGTCTAGATGACTCGTTACGGGAAGCTGCGTTTCTTGGAGATGTAGATGAAGATAAGTGTATGCTTCTCTACGATGTTTTGTCAAATAATAGTAGGGTATTTGAAGATCGAATTGGTAGAGCCAATTGTTATGTCCACTCATTGAACGTTGTTGACAATTCGGTATTTACCGGTCACCGCTATCCTGTGCCTTTTGTCTATCAGAAAGCCGTAGAAAGTCAGATCAATCAGATGCTTCAGGATGGTATAATAGAGTATTCTAACAGCCCCTATGTAAATTCACTTATTACAGTACCTAAGGCAGATGGAAAAGTCAGGATATGTTTAGACGCGCGTTTAGTTAATGCACACATTTCATCAGACCAATTAAAATCTATGTCTATAGAGGAGCTAATGCAAACTTTTGAGGGAAAACAATTTTTTACGTGTGTTGATTTAAGTTCTAGTTTCTGGCAAGTTCCTCTTAAAGTTGAAGATAGAGCCTTTACCGCTTTTAGTCATCAGTACAATCTGTACCAATTTTGCAGGGTACCCTATGGATTAAAGAGCAGTTCAGCAGCGCTGATAAGAGCACTGAACATAGCTTTAGGTGATAACACGGGTGATTATGTAACTATATATATTGATGATCTTGTAATCAGTTCGCGTACTTTTGAAGAGCATTTGGTTCACTTGGACACGGTTTTTAAGAGACTAGATAAGGCAGGGTTCACCCTGAAATTGTCAAAATCTACGTTTTGTAAGTCACAAGTAACTTTCCTGGGTCATAGTGTGTCACGTTCAGGGGTAACTCCAGAAGAAAGTCGGATTAACAAAATCCTCGATGCAAGTGCGCCACAAAATGTTAAACAGCTGAAGACGTATTTAGGAATCTGTAATTTTTTTAGACGATTTGTGTTAAAATATTCTAAGTTAGTAGAACCATTCAGGGAACTCTTAAAGCAAGGAAGCAGATGGAGATGGGATGTGACTCATGACGAGGCATTCCAAGCTCTAAAAACGAGGTTTTGAACAAGCAGTTGTTTTAAAATATCCAATAAGAGACCAGGAATATGTGGTGATGACAGATGCCTCACATATAGGTATAGCTGGAGTCTTGTGCCAGAGAGATACGGAGGGAAATTTACGGATTGTATCCTTAGCCTCGCGTGGACTTTCTGCCGCTGAGAAACGCTACACCATCACAGAATTAGAGCTACTTGGGATAGTATTTAGTTTAGGGAAATTCCGTATGTATCTACTCGGAAGTAAATTTGAGATCCACACAGATCACCACGCATTGTTGTACATGAAAACATGCAAATTAAGTTCAAATAGAGTAAGCCGTTGGATTCTAGCATTACAAGAATATGACTTCACAGTTATACACATTAAGGGTAAAGATAATATCCTAGCCGACATGTTATCACGTGACTCCAGTCTAAGCAGGGATAACTCTATTATTAAAGCAGAAGAAGGGATTTTATTGTGCGCTTGTCTAGATCAAGGCAATAAGGCATCTTTACAGAAACTGAAAGACATGCTAGTGGAACAGCGTGATGATGTAATCTTGGGTGAGGCACTCGCAAGGTTGGAAGGGGGCAACTCAGACATAGTGAAAGTGGGAAGGTTCGCATATAAAATGCAGGACGGCCTTCTCGCAAGAAGATGTAGGAAGGATCGCTGGGCAATATGCGTACCGGGCACTTTGAGGGAGGAATTAATATGGTTTATGCATAAGGAGCTGGGACACTTTGGAGCCAGCAAAGTACTTTATGAAATTGCTCATGACTTTATCTGGGAGAAAATGGGAAGGGACATTAGAAAAACCATAGCTAAGTGTGACACCTGTCAGAGGAGCAAGTATCCAGTAAGATATCTAGTTGGGGAAAGACAGGCAGTTCTCACAAGTAGTCCCGGCGAACTACTGTGTGTGGACCTATTTGGCCCAGTCATTCGAGGTCAGTACGGCTACGAATATATATTCATAGTTATTGATGCATTCAGTAAATACATCAAACTGTATGCGCTAAGGAAAGCCACGGGACTCGCATGTAGCCGACTGATCATTAACAAGTATATACCCGAGTTTGGCGTTCCGCTCAGGATATTATCTGACAGTGGACCACAGTTCACTGCAAAGAAATGGAGAACCAGTATGCAGGAAGCTGATATCACACAAGTTCATTCCTCTGTAAGATACCCCCAAGGAAATTCTGCAGAGAGACCGTTAAGGGAAGTAGCTCGTCTTTTTCGCACTCTGGTGAATGACAAACATTCGGCTTGGGTTGGACATCTTCCCAAAGTCGAGACTTGGCTGAATTCTGTCCAGCACGAGAGCACGAAGATGACACCGTACGAAGTTCACTTCGGTAAAAGACCACAGAATGAACTAGCTAGAGTATTGGGCTTAAATGAGGGGAAACTACCAGGGATGGATTACATTGTCCAGTTGGCGAAACATAATTTATCGAAGTCAGCTGCAAAAAGAATTCGCCAACAAAAGCAAACGAAATTCGACCTATTCAATCCGGGAGACAGAGTCCTGTTAAGAGTACCAAAGCAGTCGAATAAATTAGAGAAAGTGATGAGCAAGTTCTTTTTTTTATATGAAGGCCCTTACACGGTTACCAAACGTATAGGCAATACTGCCTATGTACTAGAAGACGATACGTCAACCCGATTGTACGGCACGTACAACATAAATAGCCTTCGGAGGTATATATCTTAAGTGAACCAGAAACAGGCAATATTGCAAACATTATGCTGTTGAGCAGGTAAATCAAAATGGTAAATACCTAGGTATTAATGAGGTATCAGATGTGGTCAGTATCATTGATCTGTGTGAGATTAACTGTTAAAGAGGAGAGGGAATCGAGATGAAGGGAGAACTGGTATGGAGTTTGGGACTTAAAGGGAGTTTTATCTAAAGGGACAAACAGGACATAAATATGATGGATTATATGTATTTCTAGTGTTGTTCTTTTTTTTTCAGTGATATACACGTAATGACATATGAGAGAGAGTTTGAGTGATAGAGTCATATAGCACAACCAAATTGCTAGTGATCGTGTGTGCGTTTGACCTTACACAAAGCACTCAAAATGGGAATTCCAAAATCAACGAACTTGCAATACAAGGCGGTTTGGGAAATCAAACTGTACATCACAAAGTGAACTCGTGTGATTTGAAATAAGAGAATTGGACAAAGGGCAAATAAGAGAACACATATATGTCTTTTTTTCTTACACATATAGGTAAAATAAACAATGAGCGGTAATGACCGCAGGACAATAAAAAGAAAACAATAAGCTATATGCGATTGAGACATAATAGCCTAAGCAAAAACATTGGTGTTAAACCAAAAGAAGATATGTTGATTGTATATATAAATGTCTATAAGGGTAATGTATTATGTGTTTTATGTTATATTAGGGATCTATGTTAATTTACACGTGTCTTAGGAAGATCACGCGGAATATAGTAAACAATAGTCTGCGTAATTTTCGGGACGAATGTAACCTTATTTTGAAGGGTACGATAACGCCACTGACGTTATGTCAAAATTTGACATTCGTTATTTATATCATGTGTTATTTCGGCAGTTAATTAGCCACAAGTTATTAAGTGTATGTTTAGTCCATATAATGTATTATCATGATTAGGTTTTATTACGGTATTAAGTTGAGAGAAGTCAGAGGCTGTTTTTGTAATTAGCTAGCGCTTGAACACTAAGGGTCATTTCATGAGCTTACGTCTTCTCCCAGAACAGCACTATGTGATGAAATACTTACCTGTGTACTCAACAAAAGCTGCGTGGCGAGCCCACGCTAATGAGTAAGGGTGCGGCGTATGACAAGGGTATGCGAGTGGAAAGGGAAGGCCTGAACAATAGATACGGTCGCGGAGCACCTTGGGACGAGACTCCTTTATGTGAAGGAAGGACAACTCAACGAGACCTGGTTCAAGACAGTATTGCAGGAGAGGTATTCAGGACATATGCTTGTCCGAGACGGTATGGTGTTAGCAGTGTCTGAGCTAACATCGTAAAAGTGGTTTAAGGACTTTCAATCCACCACCATTATTAATTCTGAGAAATCTAAATACCTCAGAATTAATAGTAGCCTGTCATTTAAAATAAATTCCACGCATGAAGATGGACTTCTACCGCCTACAACAGCAGCTTTCTCTTGGGGAGAAACACTTCAATAAAGCTGATTCATCGTTTGGTAAGCTCATTTGACTTTAATGCACAAGCTCTCTTTCTTCACTCTTGAATAAATCAACCTAAAGTAATACATTCAGATCTAGATTAAATTAAATTCACAACGCCTCCGTTTTCTTGCAACTTTTGCCTGTCTTAAATTCTTTTGTTTACTTTCTACGTTACCGTAAGTCATTAATTAATGCATCTTCCTAACTTGTTTGTTTTTGATGCCATTAAATTTTTATTTAAAGTAAATGCAGTCTGTCTCCTTTCTAGATGATAGAAATAGATATAAGCCATCCTCTTTTCCCCAAAGCAAATGTTATTCAGGTTAATGACTAAGTCATACCACGACTTGAGTCGATGGAGTCTGGTGAATGTTCTACCTGAGCTAGGACGTAAAGTTATTTATTATTTATTGGGTTATCGCTCTCAGATCGAACCCTTGGCGCCCAACACTCTTACATATAACTTCAGATCCGGTGACCACTGATGGGTCATATCAAATGGTAAGTCAGGTAAAAATTTGGATACAGAAATTAATAATCTGGCAGGTTTTGGTCTTATATTTTGTTCCAAATTAACATACACAGCCAAAAAAGAACCGTTACAATACCAGAAATAACATTTCTTGGCAGAGCCAGGGATCGAACCATAGCTAGCCGCTACACTACGAGATGGTATAATAAGCTGGAGGTAACTGATATGAGTGTAGCATGAATGAATCTTGGGGCAAGTAGAAGGGAGCAATGTCAGGAGGGTGCTTGTAATGAAGAGAAAAAAGGCTAAGTTATAAATGACAATCTCAGATGAAGCTCTTTGTATGAGCCGCCTCAGATCGCGAATTCATGTGGTGACAATGGGGGAGAAGAGATTACGTAAGAGGTCAATGAACTCGGCAATAGAAGGTAAGAGACGCAAAGGCGATGTTTAGATTCAGTGTTCAGCGATTTCAAGGTGAGAGTTGTAGAATCCGATGATAATATGAATCATAATAATGTTATTGTTTTTAAGTCCCTTCTAACTACTGCGGTTTTAGAGACACCGGGATGTTAAGAATTTTCCCCGAAGGGGATCCTTAACGTGCCAGTAAATCTACTGACACGGCTTCCTCACATTTGCGCATTATCAAATACCAACTGACTGCGCCAGGATTCGATCCTGCAACCTTGGGAATCCGATGATGATGATGATGATTATAATATTGTTGTTTTAAGGGCCCTAACATCTAGGTTATCGGCCCCTAATGATTGGGGTGATAGTGAAATATGAGATGAGAATGAAAACTATAACTAATACTAACTACAAACTTACATACTACTGTAGAGAAAGAAATGGTAAACAAATAAAGGATAAGGCAAATAAAGGACAGGAAGAGAAGAAATGCTCTCAGCACTCGAAGCATGAGGATTGGGGTACTTGGAAGGAAGGAGAGCCATGAAAGGCAGAGAGGTAAGGGAAATAGGAGCGGGCCCTCCCCGATGTCAGTGGAAAAAGGGGACAAAACCGACCCAGCTCAAGAATCCCTCGGGGTTGCTAACTCCCAAACTCGCCAGCCGTGAGCCCCTGAGGGTGTAGCAATATCTAGGGTGCACCAGATGTGGTGGGGCTACATACACACTGCCTCCTTGAGGGCCTTGAGCAGAAGGCAGGAAAAGAAAAGAAAAAGAAGGCTGACCCCTCGCAGAAGGAGGGTATCAGGAAAGATGAGAAAAGGGCCAATTGAGGCGGGAAAGGAAGAGACTCCATAGGCCTCGGATAACCTAATACCGTCGGGGTCGGAAGAGAACAAGAGTTGACCAAGAGAGGTCGACAGGAAAGAAGACAGAAAGGAGCCCGACACAAGTAAGTGGAATGCCGGACTCAGCTGGGGTCCCGTGGTCGCCAACCCACGTCCCACTAGATGTGAGCCCCTGGGGGGATCCGATGAGGCCGCATTGCTAACTACAAGGAAGAGACTCGTTTGCGAACGGAGGCTTGCAGACAAGACTGGGCACTGAAAGGCACAACAGTCTCAAATTATAGGAATAATAATAGTAACAATAATAATAATAATCGAATGGCCACAACTTCTTGTGTGTGCCATAAATTTTATGAGTTCGATCCATTGATGTTATGCAGCCTTCAATTTCAACGTTTCGTTTTATACTTCCATCTGGTAGAGGCGCTGAAAATCTATTGAACAGCCTGTGGCTGAGATTTAATTATGAGAGTGCATATTGCGCGCAGCAGCCATCATGAAATTATGAAACATAAAGAAATATTGGGTGTGTGCAATTCGATATTTGAGCGTGACAACGTATTCTCGGACTGATTTGTTTAAATTTTAGCTCTTCCGAAATTTCAGCTTCGTATATTTTTTAATTATGCATTTTGCGGAACGGAAAGTTGACAAGCGAAATGAAGAAAAGCCGAGTTGCACTTCCAGGGAAACTCAAAACACAACCACTCTTCTCTGAAGTTTTAACTCAACATGACTCGACAGTTTGCTGCTGGCTGTATCAGGGGTAATATGTTTGCTCGCTGGCTAGGCTGTAACAGGGGTGATAGATTCACCCCTAACCAGCTCGTAAACTGTCGCCTCAGTATTTGATTAGAGATTGTTGGAAGAAATGAAAACGTAAAAACACTTATAGTGCGCGATGTATTGAAGATAGAGATATGCTCTCTGGGACTTTTTGGTGGAACTTTGCTTGCTGAACAATTCTTACACTCATAGTATATAGATATTTTTTAATGGTTTGCCCAGCGTAAGCTTAAAAAGCGCACGGACGTCATGTGTTTTTTCTTCATTCGACTTTTTCACTGAAATCGTTACTGCTCGGCTTCCTTTGTTCATAAATAAATTGTTTTCTACAGAAATATTCCTCGAGACATCCTTTACAGAATGTTGAACACCGAATCAAAATCTATTGAGAGGTTCACCCGTGACATCAAGAAACGGCAGTAGCGACACTCAAGCGCATCAACTGAGAGAGAGAGCGTTGCAGCAGAAGAGAGATAAAACGATATCATCTTTCACTGTAACACTATACCGGGTGAGTTAGCCGTGGTCGTTACGGAGTGGCTGCAAGTAGCCGCTCACATCCGTGAGGCGAGGAGGTTCGAATCTCCCTGCCAGTAACTTTGAAGATGGTCTTCTGTGGTTTCCCATCTTCCTTCCAGGCAAATGCTGAGGTTGGTCCTTTACTATAGGCCACAGCCGCTACCTTCCAATTCCTCGTCCTTACATTCAAACTTTTCTCCCCAGACAACACTCCACACGCGACGGTACTTGTAGCTCACCCCACGGGTGTCCGCCTTGAAGCAGCTACAAACTGGCGAGCCGAACATGTCCTTGGACACTCCCGACACTAAAAGCCATACGCTAAAAAAAAAGAACTTCACTGTATTCCAACAATTTTTTTGACGTCGTCACTTCAAAACAAATAACTCTCAATACTTGAGAGCTACAGTACAGTGACGAACATTAGTGACACGGGAGGGCCGTATTCTAGGCAAGGAAACAAATAACTCTCAATACTTGAGAGCTACAGTACAGTGACGAACATTAGTGACACGGGAGGGCCGTATTCTAGGCAAGGAAACAAATAACATCTCCAGACATCCAAGTTGGCGGTGATGCAAAATATTAGAATATGAAAATCGACAATTCAGGATGTGATGGGGTAAGTAAGACGAATCTTGCCAAGAGAAGAGCATAATATAAGAGCTCTGAATTGCGTTACTCAAAAGACTATCACCCTGCATATAGCACACAACGGCCATCTTAAAATTTCGAAATAAATTAATAACTTTCGGTATCCTAGAGCTATAATAACGAAATTTAGTAGTAAAATAGAACCTTATACGTCACTTTGTATGCACAAAGCAAAAGCACAGTGGTTCCATAGATTCAAGATGGCAGCTAGGCGAACTATTAGAGTAAATTAGAAACTCAGGTTGTTATTGCACAGTTAAGGTGAAACTTGGTAGAAGAGGAGTATAACATAAGAGGCGTCAGTAGCGTTAGTAAATGGCCCCTGGCTTTACGGCCCATGAAGGGCCTAGGCCTATGAAACGACCGCAGCCCAGCAATTTATTTCCAGATATTGGGGTGACGCGTGGTCAGCGCATCGGGTCCCCTCGGCCATTAATCTTGGTTTTCGTGACCGAGTAGCGTTAGTGATAAATGTATAAAACTGAATGTAGCGCGCAACGGCCATCCTGAAATTTCTTAATTTAACAGTAAATAACTTTCTATGATTTAGAACTACAAAACGAAAATTAGTGATAAGATAGAAACCTAAATGGAGTATCGTGCGCTCAAAGCAATATAACAGCGACATTATATATATATATATATTATTTATTATTTTACGTGTCCAGGAAAAAATACAAAATAAAGGGAAGAATACAAACAAACTTACTGACTATATTAACAAATGGAATGCAAAGACCAGAATTTGGCAGTCTTGATGGCCCTGTCATTTGCTCCCCAAGATAGTCGGTGGTGCAAGTCTCAGGTAGGTTTCTGCATACCAGAAGATGTTGTGGGTTCTGCAGTTCCCCACGTCTACAGTGTTGAGACTAGCTCTGCATCGAGATACTCCGGCTCTCAGTCTGTTGATTGTCATCCAGATGACATACGGCTGAAAACACCCCGCAACTGGTTCTTCCCTGACA
The DNA here is from genome assembly GCA_946902985.2 of Meconema thalassinum. NCBI lineage: Eukaryota > Metazoa > Arthropoda > Insecta > Orthoptera > Tettigoniidae > Meconema > Meconema thalassinum. The sequence continues at coordinate 64,925,027 of OX336389.2, read as the reverse complement.
TTAGTCCAATGACTTTCGGGTAGTGAATCCCGCCATAACTGTAATCGGTGAGTTCCAGGTGATGGGATCGCTACAGTTGACTATAGGAAGCTCTCTCTTGACCTAAACCTTCTGGGTTGATGTGTATGTCCAACTAATGGGTGTCTAGGATCACTTTCCTGCTTCTTCTTCTCTACTTCTACAGCTGTCCTTCTGCGAATATCTGGTGATGCTATATCCATGATTTGGTTCATTTTGTTAACAGGAGTTGGTCGCAAGAAACCCGTCACGATACGTCCAGCCTCATTCAAGGCTACATCAACTTGTCTTGTATGTGCAGAATTTCGCCACACTGCATACTCTGCTGCGGAAAAACTTAGTGCCAGGGTAGATATACGGAGCACATTTGTCTGTGCACCCCAGGTGGGACCAGTAAGTTTGCGATATTCCGGGCAAATACTTTAAGCTTCTGCCTGTTTATCATCTCTTGATGAATGCAGTACAATTGTATTTGTCTATTGGCACAGGCTAGAGTAAAATGTGGCTTTTCACCGATGTCTCAGTCTCATTCATGGCTGTGATTATATGGAAGCTACTGAGGTATGGGTGGTGCTGAGTAATGGACTCAGGGGACAGCTAGTGTCTGTGGGTGTTGTGAAAGGTTCTGCTCATAGCGTTAGTACAGCTCTACCGACTTAGTGAGGAAAGCGATGACAAACTACCTCACTCCTCACCTTGCCTAGTACGCCTCATTATAGTGCTGCCTCGGTTTTGTGGGTTTCTACCGCATATCCTATGGTGGTGCTTTTTGAGGATCCAACCAACCTCCGGACTGACTACCTAACAGACAGACTTAAAGCTTCATATCTTCGAAATGGACTTTGAATGTGAAAGAACGATCAATCTTTACTTCCAGATATTTCGGAGTGTCACAGTGAGGTAATTGTTGTCCCCTATAGTTAATATTTAACTTCCTTCTGGCTTCCCTATTTTTCAGATGGAATGCACAATCCTGCGTCTTTCCAGGATTGGGCTTCAAGTGATTTTCATCATAATATTTGGCTGGATCTTCAAGAGCAGTTGTCAACTTCATCTCCACCCCCTCAAAAGTTCTGTTTTGAGCAGCAATCGCTGTATTGTCTGCATAAATGAATTATCTGGGTCCAGGAATAAGTGGAATAAGTGTATATATTGTACAACAGTGGAGTTAATACGCTACCCTGAGGTAGGCCGTTCAAATGAGTCCTCCAAAGACTCTTCTTGTTGTTTAGAGTGACATAAAATCTCCTCTTTGCTGCAAACACTGAACGAATTGTGTTAGGCAGTAGTCATTTGAAGTGGAATATACCTTTGTAATCAACTTCTTATGGCTGACCGTATCATATGCTGCTGAGAGATCAATGAATGCCACACCTGTAACCTGCCCTACTTCAAATTCGTCCTCTATACACCGTGTCAGATTACGGATTTGTCCACACCATGATCTTCCGGGACGGAAACCAGATTGCTCCTTAATGAGAGTTTTCTCTAAATATTGTGAAATACGGTTGAGAATTAGTCTCTCCAATACTTTGTATAAAGGGCAGAGAAGTGAGACTGGACGAAAGTTTGTTGGCTCTGTTGGCTCTATTCCAGACTTCAGCAGTGCTATTCAGCCATATATCTCTACAGCCCATTGAGGGCATTGGTCTACCAAGTGATCACTACTCAGCCACATGGCTCTACAGGTCACTGATTGCCAGGACCTACCAACTGACTGCTACTCAGCCATATGGCTCTACAGGTCACTGATTGCCTGGACCTACCAACTGACTTCTACTCAGCCATATGGCTCTACATGTCACTGATTGCCTGGACCTACCAACTGACTGCTACTCAGCCATATGGCTCTATAGGTCACCGATTGCCTGGACCTACCAACTGACTTCTACTCAGCCATATGGCTCTACAGGTCACTGATTGCCTGGACCTACCAACTGACTGATACTCAGCCATATGGCTCTACAGGTCACTGATTGCCTCGACCTACCAACTGACTGCTACTCAGCCATATGGCTCTACAAGTCACTGATTGCCTGGACCTACCAACTGACTGCTACTCAGCCATATGGCTCTACAAGTCACTGATTGCCTGGACCTACCAACTGACTGCTACTCAGCCATATGGCTCTACAAGTCACTGATTGCCTGGACCTACCTACTGACTGCTACTCAGCCATATGGCTCTACAGGTCACTGATTGCCTGGACCTACCAACTGACTGCTACTCAGCCATATGGCTCTACAGGTCACTGATTGCCTGGGCCTACCAACTGACTGCTACTCAGCCATATGGCTCTACAGGTCACTGATTGCCTGGGCCTACCAACTGACTGCTACTCAGCCATATGGCTCTACAGGTAACTGATTGCCAGGACCTACCAACTGACCTCTACTCAGCCATATGGCTCTACAGGTCACTGATTGCCTGGACCTACCAACTGACTTCTACTCAGCCATATGGCTCTACAAGTTACTGATTGCCAGGACCTACCAACTGACTGCTACTCAGCCATATGGCTCTACAGGTCACTGATTGCCTGGACCTACCAACTGACTGCTACTCAGACATATGGCTCTACAGGTCACTGATTGCCTGGATCTACCAACTGACTGCTACTCAGCCATATGGCTGTACAGGTCACTGATTGCCTGGACCTACCAACTGTCTGTTACTCAGCCATATGGCTCTACAGGTCACTGATTGCCTGGACCTACCAACTGACTGTTACTCAGCCATATGGCTCTATAGGTCACTGATTGCCAGGACCTAACAACTGACTGCTACTCAGCCATATGGCTCTACAGGTCACTGATTGCCTGGGCCTACCTACTGACTGCTACTCAGCCATATGGCTCTACAGGTCACTGATTGCCTGGACCTACCAACTGACTGCTACTCAGCCATATGGCTCTACAGGTCACTGATAGCCTGGGCCTACCAACTGACTTCTACTCAGGCATATGGCTCTACACGTCACTGATTGCCTGGGCCTACCAACTGACTGCTACTCAGCCATATGGCTCTACAGGTCACTGATTGCCTGGACCTACCAACTGACTTCTACTCAGCCATATGGCTCTACAGGTCACTGATTGCCTGGGCCTACCAACTGACTGCTACTCAGCCATATGGCTGTACAGGTCACTGATTGCCTGGATCTACCAACTGACTGCAACTCAGCCATATGGCGGTGATTTAGAGCTTCCACGTTCTTCTTTGATACATATCTATTACATGATTTAGAAATCTATCCAGTAATTCAACTTCGAATCTGCATTGCGTTTTGACCATCTTCAAAACCTAGCTGTACTTTTCAATACAAGCTCTAAATCAATATAAGTCTATATAACAATGCTATATAGCCTATCTGTATGTTAGAATTATAGCCCAAGGTAGATGTTTGAATTTAGCAGGTGGGTGAATTCTTGGAGAAGAAGTTTAAGTCTGTCTTATTAACTTTCGTTAAATGAATTTTATTTTACCTCGATTCCTAATCGTTTACAGTTTTTTAATTGAACATGTCGTATATTTAAATAACATATTGCATGCTTTGAACGAAATTTTTACAATGTTGTTAATTTAGCTGAACGCTGACTAATAGAGTTCGTTTACTGTATCTTTGTAATTTTTTGACACTTCTTGGCGGAACAAATAGTCCTACTGAACAGATCAATCCGCCACTGCCACGTGCATTGCAGCCAATGTGCCATCACCCACATGGCAGCCAGCAATGGCCACGTGTATTCCATCAAGTGGTGAACAGATGTTATGAGTTGCCTAACCCTCCATTCATCTCGCAATATCTTTGCATTGCCCCTTTAAAAGGAAACTTGCATTATTTGTGGCATTTATCAAATAATCGTTCTAACAGCACACCTGAAACCCACTGACGATGACGGCTCGCTGACAGAATGGAACATCATTGGACGCGCTATGACACAGCAGCTGATAAATGTTACACGTGTGGAACATTCTTTAGGCTCATCATTTCAAAAATTCAGGAAAATACTTACTAAAGTATGGTGTAAGATGTCCTAAGACGATAAGATCATTACTTGAACTGTTGGCTTGATACCGTATTCAAACTAAAACGAATGAAAAATTTCACCATGTAAGTTAACTTTTAGGCCCACACAACAACTTATAATTTATATTAGGCCTAATGTGCACAACTCATGCCATGTGAAAATAATTCACTTGGCCACTGTCCTTGGGGAAATCTTCTAGAGTTCTGCTGCATTTTCTTTGATCGAGCACTTAACAAGCTCATCTCGCAATATCCATATTTTTAGACCCCTGACTACCTTTTATTATGTCAGCTTGCCTCTTGACGATTCGTTGGAGGGTTTCCTAATCCAGCACGATCCATAAATTTCAATTACAAATAAAAGCAAAACAGGAATAACGCTCAGCACAGTTACCTTCAAAGAGAGAGAAATCAAATAAATATCTTGAACAAGAAATTCCGTATCTGCTTCCGACTCGATAGTCAAAACAAACATGTCCGACCTGGAGACAGACTCCTCTGCCTGCTTAGGCTACATATTTACGCAAAATTTAGATAAACACTAAATATGTATCTGAAAAGTGAATACGCGTTCAAATTGAAATAATACTTTCAGACGAATTTGAGCCTTATTATCAAGTAGCGGGTCCCTGCATATTTGTTCTTCCACACATCCTGGAAGTAAAGTTGGGATCTCTATTTTTAAAGCCTAGCATAATAAATTTGAAAAACTCCTCGGATTTTTATTTACTTTATTTTCTCATTTGTACGTTTTAATTTTATTGATGTTTTATTAGTTACTAGCAGTAGTACCCGGCTTCGCCCGGTGGAATGATGATAATATTTCAGTCTCCTTAACACTCAACGTCATTGATGAAGATGATACTGACGACGACTGCTATTGAACGGGTATAATAAACTTACGCTCTAATAGAAATACATATTTTTAAATTACCGGCGAGTAAGACTGTGGTGTTGCCTAGTAGTATAATGGGCGTAACATCTAGGTCATTTTCCCTTTTGATGAGGATGACAATGAAGACTACTACTACTGAACGGGTATATCAACCTTAGAAACTAATGCAAATACATATTTTTAAAATCACAGGCTAGGTAGACTCTGGTGTTGTTTAGTAGTATAATGGACGTAACATCTAGGTCATTTGCCCTTTTGATGAGGATGATAATGAAGACGACTACTACTGAACGGGTATATCAAACTTACAAACTAATGGAAATACACATTTTAAAATCACAGGCCATGAAGACTGTGGTGTTACTTAGTAGTATAATGGACGTAACATTTAGGCCATTTGCCCTTTTGATGAGGATGATAATGAAAACTACTGTTGAATTGACACGACAAACTTACAAACTACCGTGATAGAAAGAAATATTTCAAAATTCACAGGCGATGAAGACTTATTGTGTGTGGTGATTAGTGGTATAATGGGCGTAACATCTAGGTCATTTGCCCTTATGATAATAATAAGGTAATGAAAAATGACTACTAAACGAACATGGTGTATTTTTAAATCTGATATAGGCAATTTAGATTTCTACCTTCGATGTCTTCCAAAGTCTGAACGTTATTTTCTGGCTTAGGCCTATACTCGATGCGTGTAGTGAAAGAGCTTATCGAGTACTGTCCGGGTCCAAGCTGCACGAATCGCAGATGATGACGATATATGATGACAGACGTTCGGGGGAGTTCCCGGTCCTATTCACATTGACCGGTGAATCACTCATTCTTTCGTAACACTACAGTGGTTTGAGCCAAGACCCTGTATGAACATCAGCATAGTCAGCAATACCAGGTAACACGGCGGGGTCTGGACATTTCTCTCATGTCAACTCGCGATGAATCAGCAAGCTATTCTCACACCTGGCCCCCTCCTCCCCACTCCACCCACCAGGGTTTCTCAACTTGAGGGACGTGAGTTTGCGACCACGGGACCCCAACTGAGTCCGGCATTGCTTCTACTTACTGGTGCCGGTCTCCTTTCAGTTCTCTTTCCTGTCAGCCTCCCTTGGTCAAACTCTTGTTCTCTTCCGACCCCGATGGTATCAGGGTATCCGAGGCCTAGCGACTCTTTCACTTTCCCGCCTTAATTGGCCCTTGTCTAATCATTCCTGATAGCCTCATTCTTCGAGGTGTCAGCCTTCTTTTTCTTTTCTTAATATCTCATGTCTTCTGCTCAAGACCCTCAAGGAGGCAGGGTGTGTGTAGCCCCACCACTCCTGGTGCACCCTGGATAGTGCTACATCCTCAAGGGCTCATGGCTGGTGAGTTCGGGAGATGGCAACACTGAGGGTTTCCTGAGCGGGTCCGGTTTTACCCCTTTTTTCCATTGCCTTTGGGACGGACCCTGTCCTCTTTCCGGGAATGGAGTGGTCTGTCCGCAATTTCAAGCAGACAATGTTACTCGCAGGGTACCAAAGGGCAAGTATACAAATTTTGGTTCTGAACGGTGAAACGGTGTAGATTTATTTATTTATTTATTTATTTATTTATTTATTGCCACAACAGGGCAGTGCCCCAATTACAGTAGCAAACAATTAAACAATTGTTTACACACAGATAATACATGAAAATACATTAAGATACAAGATAAAAAAATACATTAGAATGCAAAATAAAAATTGAAAATTAAAAATTGAAGATTAAAAATTAAAACTTAAATTTAAAAAAAAATTGTTAACAAGGAATATACACAAGTTCAAGTCACAATAACAGTAAATAAAGCATGATTTTTAATATTTGGTCACATAATGTAAAACTAGATTCATATCTTAAGGTACGAATACAATAGCAATGGAAGATGGTAAGAAAGTGAAACCTAAATTTAATATCTACGTTATAATGAATCATTTGACATCTAAAACTACGTGTAATTGCCTTCTATAATTTAGCAAGGACATTCCAAAATCTAAATTGTTGTCAGCTGAGAGCCTGTTGTAAGTACAGCACATATTCAATATCGGTGAATTTTTATGGAAATTTGTATTAGATTTTTTAACTATTAAGAGTTCTTGTTTTCGGAGACATTTCTTTCTCACATTGAAATTTATTTGCTCTAAAGTTTCACTCGTGTCTGAGATACCATTGATAATTTTATATAAATATATCTGCTGAGCAATAAGCCTGCGTGTTGAAAGTTTAGTCATTTGGAATTCTGACAACAAGTTAGAGTAAGGAATTCTACAACGGATGGCTGATACAGAGTACTTCTTGTAATATAGGAAGCGTAACAGTTTCTTTTGCAGCCTTTCTATGTTTTTTATATGTGACTCGTACATTGGAGACCAGACTACCGCATTAAACTCCAGTTTACTTCTCACATATGCATTGAAGAGCGTAATGATTGTCTTTGCATTCGTCAACTCCTTGGAATTTCTAAAAATAAAGCCCAGACTTCTAAGTGCATCATTCACTACCTTATCAATGTGATATTTGAAACTCAAATCATGATTTATATACAACCCTAGATCCTTGACCGTATTCAGTCTAGTTAAAAGATTTCCATCCATTCTGTAGCTAGATTCCAAGCATTGTCTTTTCCGACTGAAGATGATGAAATTACATTTTTTTATATTAAACAATAAGTCATTGTCTAGACTCCATTTGTGAATATTATCTATATCATTTTGCAATTTCTGGACATCCTGCTCATTTTTAATAACTCTGTACACTTTTAGATCATCAGCATATAGGATACATTTTGATTCTTTAATAGAAATGGGAAGATCATTTATAAAAATCACAAAAAATAACGGACCCAAATTTGAGCCTTGCGGCACGCCAGACTTAGCAATGTAGGTGTAGGAATTAGCTTCACTATAGGACACATACTGTTTTCTGTTTGCTAAGTAAGATGCCACTAATTCTAACATTTGGTTCGAGAATCCTAAGGCTGATAATTTCCGTAATAATATACTATGATTAATATTGTCAAAGGCTTTTGAAAAATCGGTGTAGATGGCATCAACTTGATATCGAGAATCTAATGCATTCGAGACAAACTGTACAAAGTTACACAGATTTGTAGTTGTAGATCGGTTTGGAACGAAGCCATGTTGAAAATTACTTATATATGGCTTTACATGATTGAGAATTCTATAATAAATAATTTGTTCGAAAACCTTGGCAGGTACAGAGATGATCGTTATTTGTCTGTAATTCTCAATTTGAGAGGAGTCACCGGATTTGAAAATGGGACATGCTCTGGATAATTTCCATATTGCTGGAAATGTGCTATGTCTTAGAATGAGATTGAACAAGAGAAGCAGTGGATATTTTATGACATCAACACAGGCCTTTATAATATATTGAGGTATATTATCCGGACCACTGCACTTTTTATGCTTCAATTTCTTGATGGCAGTTTCAACTTCTTTTATGGTTATGGCTTTTATGAATAATGAATGAGAGGTGATAGTTGGGATCATTGTTGTATGTTCATCGAGTGCATAAGATGTTGTTTTACCTTCATATACTGCTTTAAAAAAATCTGCAAATCCATCTGAAATTTCCTTATTCGTTTTTAACAAGTTTTGGCCAAGTTTCATCTGCTGATAATTCGCCCTAGTTTTTACTTTTCTATTTTTAATATAATTCCAGAATTGTTTGGGATCTTCCTGCATTACATTTTCAGAGTCATTTATATATTTCTTATATTCAGTGTCAATCAAAGCCTTGGTTATCTTTCTTAATCTGATAAAATTTTCCTTGTGGAATGAAGATGATTTCATTTTCTTTCTATGATATTCCTTCAATTTCAAATTTTTGATAATATCTAAATTAAACCAACTAGGGTATGAACGTTTTCTATGCGTTTTTATGAAAGGTACAGTGTCATTAAATACTGCATAAATTTTGTCATAGAAATACTCAACTGCCCTATCAATGTCATGAAATGTATCAAGATATTCCCAGTTAGTTTCATTCAATAACCTATACATTTTATTGAAATCTGCTCGTTTAAAATTATAAATCTTAGTAGAAGTGGCCTTACTAGAACCAATGCGTACATTAGTTAGACTTAGCTCAATAGACAATGCGGGATGGTGGTTATCCTCTCCTACTAAGGGGATGCATCCCCTACTGACCGACACGATCTTGGGTAAGTTAGTGAGTACCAAGTCTAGAGTTCTGGAATGTATGTTCTGGATATCATTTAGGGAAAGTAGGTTATGTAGTGACATAAAATTGAATAAGGCTCTTTCTTGGGAATCACCATTCAGAAGATCTTGAGTAGCACCCCTCACTGTGGGAATATTAAAGTCACCTGCGATTATAATATTGCTACCAATAACATTGTAATGTTCCCCTAGATTAATATAAAATTTATTATAAGTATCAAGACAAGAATTTGGTGGAAAATAAACATTAAAAATATAATAAGCCTTATTATTCATCAGCACTCTAATACCTAACGCTTCATAATTTCCATGCTCAGAGTAAATTTCATTATAATTTATGTCATGTCTCACTGCAATTAAAACTCCACCGCCTCTTTTCCCTACTCTGTCTTGCCTAATGACATTGTAGTAGTCGTCAAACAGCTCCGCGTTGTATACTGATTCCGAAAGCCAAGTTTCTGTCACGAGCACGACATCATGCCTATTACTCAATATGCTCGTATAGAAATTATGTGTTTTTGTGTTCAAACCCCTAACATTTTGGTAATAAATTGAAAGAAACTGATTAGAATTATTCATTTTTACATTAGGCCTAAGTTGTTCACGTCTTCAATGCATTTCAGTTCATGTACAAATCTATCTCCTTCTCTTTTCCTCAGTTTAATGGCACCAGAGTTATCTATCCACAGGAACGCATAGCCTCTTTCACGTTTGACTTTTCTAGCTAGGCTAAACACCTGCCTTCTGAGTGGTGTCAAACTCTGGTTAACATAAATGGGGTTGTTAACAGTATAACCTAGATGTGTTGTATTTAGGTTGCGTTTTACTTTCCTTTTCTGGATGAATGTTTCCTTATCTGCTCGCCTGACGAATTTCACAACTACGCCCGCCGGGGTGTTTTGTTGATTTTGTGGGGATTTCTTCAAGCGGTGGCAGATATCAATCTTGTCAGCATCAATTGCGACATCTAGTGCTTGTCCAACTCTCCTGACTAGTTCGTAGGTATCCTCGTTAGGTGTCTCTGGGAGTCCAAAAATCTCGACCGTATTTCTTCTTCCGTACTGATTGAGATCTTCGACTTCCCGCTGCGTGTCTTTCAGTTGCCTTCTCAGTGCTGACGTTTCTTCCTTCAAAGCGTCCATTTGGTTCATACAAGCCCTGATTTGCTCACTCTGATCCTTAATCAGTCTACTATTTTCATCCAATTTTTCATGGGTCAGGTCTAAAGACTTACCCAGGTCCTTTTCGGTCTGGTAATTTCTTTCCTTCATATTGGCAATATCTCCTTTCATTTCCACAATGTCAGATTTGATGCTCATTATCAGTTCATAAAGGGCCTAAATGCAGGGAATGGGGTGATCTGTCCGCAATTTCAAGTGGACAGGGTTACCCGCAGGGTTCGAAAGGGTAAGTATACAAATTTTGGTCCGGATCGGTGAAACGATATAGATTTTTGCCAAAGGGCCTAAATGCAGGAAATAGCGTGGTCTGTCCGAAATTTTAGGTGGACAGTGATATTCACAGAGTTACAAACGGGTAAGTATACACATTTTGGTTCAGATCGGTGAAACAGTGTAGATTTTAGCCAAGGGGCCTAAATGCAGGGAATGGAGTGGTCTGTCCGCAATTTCAAGCAAACAGTGTTACTCGCAGGGTACCAAAGGGTAAGTATACAAATTTTGGTTCTGATCGGTGAAACGGTGTAGATTTGGGTCAAAGGGCCTAAATGCAGAGAATGGGGTGGTCTGTCCGAAATTTCAAGTGGACAGGGTTACCCGCAGGGTTGCAAAGGGTAAGTATACAAATTTTGGTTCGGATCGGTCAAACGGTGTAGATGTTTGCCAAAGGGCCTAAATGCAGGAAATAGGGTGGTCTGTCCGAAATTTTAAGTGGGCAGTGTTATTCACAGGGTTACATAGGGTAAGTATTCAAATTTTGGTTGAGATCGGTGAAACGGTGTAGATTTGGGCCAAAGGGCCTAAATGCAGGGAAGGGGGTGGTCTGTCGGAAATTTCAAGTGGACAGGGTTACCCGCAGGGTTCCGAAGGGTAAGTATACAAATTTTGGTTCAGATCGGTGAAACAGTGTGGATTTGTATACATAACATACAGACAGACAGACAGACAGACAGACAGACAGACAGACAGACAAACATTGAGCTTTATATATATAGATTATAATTATTATTATAATTTAAGATAATAATCAAGTTATTTGCACAGGTGAATGAACACGGTAAAGCGTCCATTACCAACCGCACACCCATGCCACGAGCACGTGGTTCTTCAGTTTGATAATGCAACTTTTCAGTCTGGCCGACAGGATATGTTCCCAATATATTCCCAATTGCTGGGACAAGCGAACAAATAACCTGGAAAACGTACATGATTAAAACATGTATATATTTGTTATGGGGCTGCTTGGCACAGTCGGTAGAGGCGCTGAGCTTCTAACTGAAAGGGAGTGGGAACGATCCCCACCTAGGTAGTAGAATTTAGAAACTAAACTACCACTTTCGGAAACGCAAATGGCCCTGGGGCTCACTCAGCCTACACCAGAAATGAGTACCAGGGCAATTCCTGGGATCAAAGGCGGCCGGGCGTGGAGCTGACAACTCCATCCCATCTAGTTCCGATGTCACAAAAGGGGGAAGCCTCTACCTTCCACTACTCCCAGGGCCTTCATGGCCTGTACGGAGTTGGCTTTGCTTTCTGCTTTGCTTTTATACATTTGTTATGGTCTACACGTTATAAACTGAATCTTTCCTTATGGAAGTTGGCAACCCTAGCTGTCAAAAAAGTGCAAAGTTACAGTAACCGAACTCCATGTACAGTACATACTCTATACTTTTATTATTATTAGGAAAATTATGTGGGCAATATGACACTTTTTAACCTCACATCCACCAATAAAGGCCACCAGCCGCCACTTCAGGACTTCTGCATGCTTGAGAACTGATCAATGGTATCAACGATGAGGCACGATTGTGGATGGTTTATGATTTTTAGGTCAGGTCTCTCGTAATTTGTTCCACGATTGCTAATCATGTATATTAAGTTCGGAAATGGCAGTATCTTGAAGCCATATCGCGTTATTCTGCCTGTCTCATAACTAGAATTAAGCTGGCATTGCGTGATTGCAATATTCAATCTCTAGGAAAGTTTTTCGCGTTGAAGTTAAAATAACAACTTGTTGAGTTCTCGTCAAGGTTAAAGAGGGACATTCTATTCCTGAAACTGAGAAGTATAATACAGTATAATCCTGAGAATTGTTGTTGCTTCATTTGAGGGGCTTGGACATCATGGTCATTTATCACCGTGCACTTGGGTGAGTGTGGAATGCTGCCTGGTAAGCTGTGTTATTGTGAGAGCTGTATTAGTGTGTGTAATCGTAATCCAGATGAGGATTGGGAAGGAGGCGGCCGTAGCCTTAACTTAGTAACCATCCCGGCATTCGCCTGGAGTAGAAGTGGGAAACCACAGAAATCACTTTCAGGATGTGTGAGGTGGGAATCGAACCCGCCTAATTTCAGTTTTGCCTCACGAGGCTGAGTGTACCCCGTTCCAGCCCTCAGACTAGAATTATATTTCTTGTCAGAGCTGGGAATCGAACCCGGGCCCCGCGGTGACAGCCAAGAGTGCTAGCCTTTACTCAACGAGGCGGACCCAAAAAAGTCCCAAAATTATGTCACAGGTTCAATGAAAATGGTGGGCCCGGAAGACCTTGGCTTAGGGCCCGTGATAGCTGTCTACGGCCCTGATCAGCTCCTTCAGACCACAGCCTTTGGAACCACTCCCGTTGCAGACATGACAAATGGTAAAATTCTCACAGAGTATACTCGCCACATCTTCCTGAATTCTTCTGCCAACGCACAGTGGGGCAAGAGCGCCTCAAATGCGGCATTAATTCAAAAACTGAAATTGGTCGTATGCTGATATTTTTGGCATAACAGAACACTAGAAGACTTGTTCGATCATGTCGAAACACGTTGTGTCCTTGACCACACGGCGTCTCGCTTGGGGAGCCCACAGTAGTTGAGATATTGCAAAGCAGATCATTCGTGTTTTTCGGAATCTTCTCATTGTTTCGCCATGGAACCTTCGTGTTCAGGTATGTAATGATATTTTTAGTTGTTATATAGTAAAATTTGTGTGGCAGAAAAATCGTTCTTTGCACGTCTGCTTATATTTACCATCTTCAGATATAAGAAGGTGAATAGTTATGTTCCGAAGCAGTCCGAGCATGCATTGTTGATTTTTTCTAGTGGTTATGGCCTCTATATTGTAGATCAGTTTAGTTTTGCGGCTGCTTTTTGCTACTTTTTTCTAAATGACAATAACATCAAGAACAGAGAAAATCGGTGGGTGTCAAATAAAATCTTGTCTGGGTTTATTTCAGGTACCAGCTCATATTAAATGTTCATCACAAGGAGAAAACTTCTGGAAATCACGAAAAATTTAGAGTTTTTGCCTATAGCACGGTAAGACATTTCGTTCAGAAATACCCATGGTGGAACATGTCTCCTACACTGCATAAATATTTGATACATGGACCTGAAATAATATCGTCCGCATTGCTTCCTATAGGAAGCACGTAATAAGGACTTCAAAAATTGCCGGAAAAATTATTCCAGAAAATGTGGTCGACAGAAAACAAATCCCGATATATTAAATTACTTTTTGGTGAGTTCTGATCCACTTATCACCAGCAAGAGAAAACTTCCAAAAGGAAAACCTTCAAGGCCTTCCGAAAAAACCATTAGATTTATTAAAATCTCCATTCATATCTGCAATTAGTCCCAGGAGTCGGGATGATGATGATGATGATGATGATGAAGGGAGTGATGGTAGTAATTTACGATTGTACTTTCACTAGTTCTGAGGATTCATGTGATTTAAGTTGCTTTCTCCATTTCCATAATAATTATTTTGCTACAGTTATAATTTGTACAATGTTTTACAACTATTATATTAATAAACAAATGTCAAATGAACTGTATTCTCACTTTTCGTAAGACACAAACATGTCCTTGATAATGATATAACTTAGAAATCCTGTTAAGTAAAATTAGAATTAATGCAGCATTTGAGGCACTCTTGCCCCCCTGTGCAACGGTGCGTATTTGTTGATTTTTTTGGGTCTAAGTGATCAAGAGAGTTTGGCTCAGTGGTACCACGTTGTTTATCAGGTCAACTTTTTGGCTTGTTTTGTTAAGGTAGACTAGCCTATATCTGGACTGTTATATCTATTATTATTTTTGTTATTATTGTGTCTAGTAGTAGCAATGATTGCTGTGTTGTGTTGTGGTGGCGAGGTAGACGTGTGAAGGACACGTGAGCTGACACAGACCGAGAAGGAATGAGGATTCACACAATGGGAAAGAGCGAGAGAGAATCCGTCATATAGAAGAATAGGAACTGTCGGTAAAGCAGGTAGCTAGCTGCTTCTGGCGTCCTGCCGTGCCTGGCACTGGCTTAATCTAAAAGTCTAATTTTGTTCCGCGAAATAAATCGTGTATAAAGTACAACAATGTTTTGGTAAATTCTTAGAAAGTACACGAGTATAACATAAAACCACCTTTCGTTCTCTTCCTTGCAAATCAACAAGGAATCCTACAAGTGGTATACACGACGGAAAGATTTAGGCTGCAGCGATCTCGTGTTGAGCTATGAATGATGGCTGAGCTTAAGGTAAGCTAACTGACACCCCAAGACTGCAATGGGGAGCTATGCGTCGAGACGTAAGCTATCTTTTTTGAAAATATTTTTTCTTTTTCTCTTTTCCACCCAGGGGTTCACGACTAGTGGGACGTGGGTTGGCGACCACGGGACCTCAGCTGAGTCCGGCATTGCTTCCACTTACTTGTGCCGGGCTCCTCACTGTCACCTTTTCTTTCGGCCTCCCTTGGCCAACTCTTGTTCTCTTCCGACCCCGAGGGTATTAGAGTAGGCCTATCCGAGGCCGAGGGAGTCTTTCACTTTCCCGTCTTAATTAGCCCTTGTCTCGTCTTTTCTGATCCCTCATTCTTCGAAGGGTCGGACCCCTTCTGTTCTCTTCATACCTCCTGCCTTTTGCTCAAGGCCTTAAGGGGGCAGGGTGTGTGTAGCCCCACCACTTCTGGTGCACCCTGGATAGTGCTACACCCTCAAGGGCTCACCGATGGTGAGTTCGGGAGTCTGCGACCCCGAGGGATTCCTGAGCTGGGTCCGGTTTTCCCCCTTTGTCCATTGTCTCTGGTGCGGAACCTCTCATCTTTCCATTTCCTATCAGCCTTTCATGGCTCTCCTTCCTTCCAAGGCCTTCAATCCTCATTCTTCGAGGGTTGAGGGCATTTCTTTTCACCCTGTCCACTGTTTGGCTTATTATTTATTTGTTTACCGGTACCATTTCTTCTTCTAGTTTGTAAGACTGTAGTTAGTATTAGTTATATTTTCCATTACATTCTCATCTCATCTTTTACTATCACCCAAACTATTAGGGACCGATAACCTAGATGTTAGGCCCCTTAAAACAACATTTATCATCATCATCATCATCATGATTTTTCTCTTGTGTTTTAATGTACTTTTTAATTTGCCGGCCCCGTAGTGTTAGGGTAGCGCGCCTACCTCTCACCCGGAGGCCCCGGGTTGGATTCCCGGCTCCGTCAGGGATTTTAAAACTGACGTGAGGGTTGGAATGTGGTGCACTCTGCCTCGTGAGGACAATTGAGTAGCTGTCTGACAGTGAGGCAGCGCCCCGATCACGTAAACCAAGATTGACGGCCGAGGGGACCCGATGCGCTGATCACGCGTCACCCCAGTGTCTGCAGGCCAAATGGCTGGGCAGCGGTCGCTTGGTCGGCCTGGGCCCTTCATGGGCTGTATAGTGCCAAGGGGTGACTTTCTTTTGTACTTTTTAATTTAACGTTTCGTTTTACTTTATATTCGGTATCTCACAAACACCCAGTCCCCGAGTCAGGGGAATTGACCAAACCTCCATGGCTCGGCCGGGAATCAAACCCGGAACCCTTTGGGCTAAATCCTAGCATGCTAACCAATTAGCCATGGAGCCGTATAATTCTTCAGACTCGGAACTTCACCGTCGGCCGTCATTGTAAAGGTTTCATCTCATCTTTCATTAAATCACCTGCTGAGGTTGGCGGCAGAAAGGATACGGTACCATTCGCCACCTCATCTTCGACCCCGTAGAAACAGGAATAATAAGTTGTTGTTTCATTTGAGGGGTTTGGATATTGTGGTCGTTTAACCCCGTGTGTGCATGCAATTTTGTCTGATAACCTGTGATATTGTGATGGCTGAATTAGTGTGTGTATTTGTAATGCAGATGAGGATTGGGAAGGAGGCGTGGCCTTAAGTTGTGAATCATCCCAGCATTTTCCAGGAGTACAAGTGGGAAACCACGGAAAATCACTTCCAGAATGGCTGAAGTAGGAATGGAACCCACCTCTTCTCCGTTTTGCCTCACGAGGCTGAGTGTACCCCGTTTCAGTCCTCAGACCAGAATTGAATTTCTTGGTAGAGCCGGAGATCGAACCCGGAATTCCGGGGGTACAGCCAAGAATGCTAGCCACTACACCACGAGGTGGTCATGAATTGTAAGGTCTAGACAACGTCTACGTTATTTTATTATTATTATTATTGTTATTCAAGAGACGAGACTTCAGCCAGCTTCAATAACCTTAGTGCGTATTGTATAGATCGAGTACATGCGATGACGTAATCTAAAATTTGAGCCAAAATTATTGTTGTAGTTGTTGTCTTTGTTTCATTTAGGTGCTTCGGTGTCTTGGTCATCATCCCCGTATAACTGAGTGTGGAACTGTGTTATTGTAGTACCAGTACTAGTGTATTTATAATAGGAAGTAGGACTGGGAAGTAGTCGGCTGGGTACTAACCCAGCATTCACCAGAAGATGATGTAAGAAACAACGAAAAATCACACCTCAGATGGCTAAAAGTGGGACTCTTATCCAGAGGCGGCCTCACCATATGTGCTGAAGTGTTGAGCACATTGTGTTATTTGAAAATAAATTACTTTAATAATACTATCTACAATTAAATACAACGCATTGAAAAAGACGTCAGCCAAAGAATAGGAAATATTTAAACTCTCCTCACAAAGAGTTTTTTTTAGCGTATGGCTTTTAGTGTCGGGAGTGTCCGAAGACATGTTCGGCTCGCCAGTTTTGTAGTTGCTTCGATACGGACCCCCAATGGGTGAGCTACAAGTACCGTTGGGGAGGAAAGTTGGAATGTAAGGACGAGGAGTTGGAAGGTAGCAGCTGTGGCCTATAGTTAGGGACCAACCCCGACATTCGCCTGGAAGGAAGATGGGAAACCACAGAAGACCGTCTTCAAGGTTGCCGGCGGGGGGATCGGAACCTCCTCGCCTCCCGGATGTGAGCGACTGCCAGCAGTCATGCCGTAACGACCACGGCTAACTCACCCGGTCACAACGAGGTATCTACTATAGTCGTGCGCTCCACTCCGCGGCCGGCACTGCCTGTGCCGATCACAGCTCAGCGAGAATTTCTACGTTTATTGCCAGCAAACATGAGCATTGCCTTTTGCGCATGCGTGCCCAACTCCTCCGTTGTGCTGTTGGGACAACGGCCAAGACATCACAGCGATTCTTCGTTCAAACACAGAGAGGAAGCACTGGTCACATGAAATGATTTTTGCGCGCTCACACCAAATGTTTCCGAGATAGTTTTCTCCCCAGGGGCTCACATCTAGTGGGACGTGGGTTGGCGACCACTGGGCCCCAGCTAAGTCTGGCATTGCTTCCACTTAGTTGTGTCGGGCTCCTCTCCGTCTTCTTTCCTGTCGACCACTCTTGTTCTCTTCCGACCCCGACGGTATTAGGGTATCCGAGGCCTAGGGAGTCTCTTCCTTTCCCGCCTTAATTGGCCCTTATCTCATCTTTCCTGATACCCTCCTCCTGCGAGGGGTCAGCTTTCTTTTTATTTTCATGTTATCTCCTGCTTTCTGCTCAAGGCCCTCAAGGAGGCAGGGTGTATGTAGAACCACCACTTCTGGTGTACCCTAGATATTGCTACACCCTCAGGGGCTCACGGCTGGTAAGTTCGGGAGTTGGCGACCCCGAGGGATTCTTGAGCTGGATCACGGCGATCTTAAGTTCCAGTCTCCGACCGGGTCAGGAATGGAATGAATGAAGCCCCCATCTAGCGGCAAGGATATGAACTGTGCCGGCTGCCGAGGCCTGACGCACTCCTCTGGGGCAATGATTAAATGAATGACAGATGAAATGAAATGATAGTGGAGAGTGTTGCTGGAATGAAATTTGATAGGGAAAACCGGAGTACCCGGAGAAAAACCTGTCTGCCTCCGTTTTGTCCAGCACAGATCTCACATGGAGTGACCGGGATTTGAACCACGGACCCAGCGGTGAGAGGCCGGCGTGCTGCCGCCTAAGCCACGGAGGCTCTTGCCAAACCTACTAGAGGTCTTCTATTTTTCACTTTAAATTGAGGCTGCTGCGTAACTTAAAACCATTACACACACTGCAAAATCTCACACACAGCAAATCCGTGGCGAGCGTAGCGGCAATAATAACACCTACAGCATCGGCAGGTTCGTGACTGGTCAACAATGGCCAACGTTCACTTCCTGACCCGAACATAAGCTGAGACGGACTGCTACTCTTATTTTTAACTTAGCAATGCCCGCTTTAATTAATTAGTTGACTAAATATGTAATTAAACAATTATTAATATTACCTCCTTTGCACAAATATTAATCAAAGCACAACAAGTAGTTCCGTGAAGAACTATACAGCCTATTTTCATATATCCTACTCAAGTTAATTGCCTCTATCAACATACGAAATTTCAGTTTGATTGTTGTGATAGATTCGTAGATATTGAGATCCGTCTAAATATTTCAGATGGTCGCCAGGTTGGATTTTTATTTATGTACTATTACATGAAGATTATTGTGTACGTGTGGTATTCAAACTTCAATCGCATGATTAGGACGCAAGAAGTAAAAACGAGATTTTAAAATGTCGCACAGATGCCGTCTTGTGGTTATGTAAACAATTGAACTAAATTAGATGCCAGTGCATTACAATATGTATAATCATTTACTGTATCACATTTCACTGCGCTCAGATGGTTAAATCACGAGAAAAGTCCATTTAAATGTTTCAAATTCGCTTGGCCGCCATGTTCGTTTTGTACTTTACAGGTGTTTGAAAGTTACACAGATAAACTTGTAGCAGTGCCCTTCATCACCGTACAAAATTTCACGGTGATTTCTGTAATAGTTTCAGCGATATAGAATTCCAGTGAAATATTTCGCATAGCCGCCATTTTCAGGTTATATAAACAATTGAACTAAATTAGACGCCAGTGCATTACAATGTGTATAAACATTTGCTGTACCAAGTTTCATTACGTTTGGATGGTTAAATCGCGAGACAAGTCTATTTAAAAGTCTCAACTTCGCTTGGCAGCCATGTTGGTTTTGTAGTTACCAGGTTTTTGAAAGTCTCATAGGTGAAGTTCTAGTTGTGCCCTTTATCACAGTACAGAATTTCAGGGTGATATATGTAATAGTTTCGGAGATATTGAACGCTGGTGAAATATTTCGCACAGCCGCCATGTTGGATTGGCGATACACAATAAAATTATAAGGACATGGTCGACCGGAATGGTGCTATGATCTTACCGAGTTTCATTGAAATCGCTCCAGCCGTTTAGAAGTTATTAGGGTGGGGAGACATACACACGAATCACTCACACACGCACACACAAACACACGGGCAAAAGGTGATCTCATAAGCCTATATTTTCATAAAATGAAAATAGGCTAACAAATACGCTGGCAATGATCAGTGCCATATTATTGCCAGAAGTAATATTTCCAATCACTCAATTATTATTATTATCAAGTTTTCCCCTCAAAACGGAGTAAAAGGAGCCCGGTTTACGGGCACCAGTCTCCAACTTTTTCCCCGCATTCACCTTTTCCAGGGTGCTATGCTATCACAGCAAGAGAGTAGTGGGACTGAGTTTAGCTCATTTAAATCTTCATAACAGGAATAAAAACTTCCATGTCCGAGTCTTGAATCGAACCCGAGCAATTTGGGAAGAAAGCTACAACGCTCGCTCCTATAACACGCACACAATGAGGGAGATACTGCCCCAAGGGCTCACGATCAGAAACGATTTTGCGATGCCCCCCCCCCCCTTAAGGGTTTAAATCGTATCAGAGAAAACGTTTTTCATTTGAAACGATTTTCTAGAAACGTATTCTTAAACGTTCAGAGATTCTTTTTAATCTTGACCCTCAAATGATTTTGAATTTAAATTTAAAAATATTTCTGACGACTCACGCTTTGACTGATTCTGAGAGAAGTGTTTCAGTTCATAAGTCTAGTGCGAGAAAAATATGCACAGTCGAGCGGTTTCCTGGTAGCATGAGTAAGAGCCCTGCTGGCCATGTACCTTATTGAAACGTCACAGGATGGCAAGATTACAACACGTTTAACAGGACAAATGTCTTCCTGTTTGCCATTTTATTTTCACACATGAATAAAGTCTGCATGATATTTGTCAGAATGCTGTCCGTTTTGCAATAATCTCACCCACAATCCCACATACGCTCTGCATCATGGCAAACAAGTGTTTTGCAAAACATTTTTGATGTGTATATGATCCAGCCATGTAATACGCAAGGACCATCTTAGCATCCGCAACTCCATTGTCATCTGAATAATAATAATAATAATAATAATAATAATAATTATTATTATTATTATTAGAATAAGAATAATCTGAGAAGGAGCGTGATGTTCTCTCACAAAATAATGGCATAGTGGAGAACTTTATGGCTCACAAGAATTCCACATAACATAACATAACATTGCCTAGCTAAAAGAACAACCACCAGCGATAGTAAAGAAAATAATTAATAATTTGGCAACGTCTGTAGGAGAAAAGTAAAAAAAAAAAAAAGCAAAAAATACGTTATTAATAGCAATTAAACTCAAATTGTGTGTTTCTTAACGGCGAAAATTCACCAAGTCCTACCTCACCTTATTTCTTCAGTTCCCGAAGCTGTTAACCAAAGTATATGCTAAATCCCCTTAATTTAACATAAAAAATAACGTTAAACTGTGGATGAATACGTGCAGTTTAGTATAGAATTTAGAAACGTGATTTCAAAGCAAAACCAGTTTTTCCTTACACATTCTAACTTAATTTTCAAATCCATTTATCTGAGAAACAACTTTTTGTATCCAGTGCTTTATAGTTATATGTGGGAGAAAATTGAGCAGGGTACTTAAGTGAGTAGCAGTGATATATCAATCAATCAATCAATCAATCAATCAATCAGGGTCATTGTAAATCTTGCAGTGTGCTTTCAGTTCAGTATGATATTAGGTTAAAAACCGTCTATCAAAGTACTGTAATATGCCCCCTGTTTTGTATATTACTGCAGTATACAGCGAGTTCTCTCAGGAGTTGGCCGGCCGGCTAGTGCGCCCAGCTTATCTGCCACCCATTGACCCATCACTCCCCGCTCGGCATAGCATAGCACTTCGCTCACTTTATCCATGCATTCACACATTTCCGGCATCGTCTTAGGAAACTCCGATTCACACGCATAAGTTCGTCTTCCGTAATTGAGGCTATTTCTCTCCGGATATGTTAATATTTTTCTCGGACGAAGCTTGGTTCCATTTACACGGGTATGGTTCGACGCAGAATAACAGATACTGGAGTACAGAAACCCTCCATCGCATATACGAAATTTCTCTACATAACGAACGGGTCGGAGTATGATGCGCAGTAAGTGGATACAGAATTGTAGGACCTATCCTTTTTCAAGGCGCGCATTTAATGCACAATGATAAAAGGATAATATATTCAAACCATTTTTTGACGAACTGACTGACACTAACTGTCGAAATAGATATCCTATATTCAGCAAGACTCTGCCACCGCGCATTAAACTTAATTGAGGACATTTTTGAAGACCGTGTTATTAGTACGGACTTATGGCTGTCACGGTTCCCAGATTTAACTGTTGTGACTTTTATTCATATGGGTGCTTAAAGAATAAAGTGTATGCAAGAAACCCTCACACGTTGGGCGAACTGAAAGAACATATCCGGTGAGAAATAGACTCCGTTACGGAAGACGAACTTATGCGTTCGAATCGGAGTTTCCTAAGACGATGCCGGAAATGTGTGAATGCACGGATAAAGTGAGGTAAGTGCTATGCTATGGGTGATGGGTCAATGGGAGGCAGATAGACTAAGCTGGGCGCACCGGCCAGCCGGCCAATTCGTGAGAGAAACTGTGTATCTATGAAGTGAACATTTCTTTCTTTTCAAAAGTTTCGAATTTAGATGATGGAGGACATTGATGTTTAATATACACGGTGAACCAGAACTCCACCGAAAAACTCTCGAAGGATGCTCAGGGGCGCCCTTCAGCTGGCTTGATGTGGGGGACCTTTGGTCTTCGGTGGCTCGTTACTGAGTAATAATGTAATTATGATTTATTCGGTTTGTTGCCCCAGTGATCCTTCCTTCTGAGAAAATACCTTCATAACTATGAAAAAGCCGGTGATATGCGATAACCAAACGTACAACACAAAACACAGAATAATGCAACAACTCCTGGATGAAACACGCACGTAAAAAATGCTTTGGGTGTTGCACTATTTATACTAAGGAGACGTGTGGTAGGGTAAAAGACTGCTTTATACCAGGGAGAAACTCCGCCATAGCCGGTCCCAAGCCCAGTTGAGAAAGGAGGAGGTAGTCTGGTTACACCCTGTAGAGATCTAAATTGACAACAGAAGCACAGGGAGTAGCGACGAACATCAAATGGTGAAGTAACCAGAAGGTGGGCACAGACGCTAAGGGGGCAGTCCCCCCCCCCCACTGTGCTTTGGAGACTGTAGGCCAATAGTCCGCATCTCCGAGATATCATTATTACTGAAACTCTAACAGAGAAAAACCGGACGGATAAAGAGACGACGATCTTTTGCATGAAACAGGTTATGAAAATTGGATGTTGGGAAGACCTAAGGTGACCTGGAAAAGAAGCGTGGAGGAAGAGATGAGGGAAGAAGGCAAACCCTGGACAGATCTACAACAGATTGCCAGGAGAAGAGACCAATGGAGGATCGAATGAACGATTTTTGTATTTTTTGTTGCAGCCCTTTGCTCCGAAAGGGGACACAGGAAATAAGTCAAGTAAGTCTTACCAGAGAGGATGGTATACACGTGCTCGGTAAAACTGATGTAGCTTATTGGTCACGAATGCCGCAGTCCTGAAAACATCACATTCACCTCGAGATTAAATTGATTATTTTGAAATCTTCAAGACAACAAAACCGTTTAAGCTATAAGACTTCAGGAGGACAAGAGAAAACCGCAAGCGTCGCACCCACGCTCAAATAACACAGCGAGACATGGTATCGGCAGTAGACGGCACATCTCGGATGTCATCGTCCATCTCTCTCTCCCCTTGTTGCAATCAGCGAGCAATGACCAGCCGCGTTAACTATCTCTGCCCTAGCCTCCACTATTGAGAACTGATCGGTGCTCGGGCCCGGCGGTGAGTGCTCCTATACGAGTACTGTAGTGTGCTTTCTCGAACAGTTCACTCTACAACACGTTATTCTGAGTTATTAATTAACAATACTATGAATTCCTGCGCATGTAAGAGGCGCATGATTTGTTTATTGCAAAAAGATTATTATTACGGTATTTTTCCAAGCGAATTGATCACTTAGGATCACGCAACAACTTAATTTATTTTTCTTTTCCTTTGCCTGGAGTTTCCTCTGTCTCCAATATTCCTTCAAGCGTTCACCGGCATGATTCCTTTGATCTTCTGTCCAAGTTCGTCCACTTCTCTTAGGTCTTCCTTCATCTTGAAACTCTTCTAGATTTTTCACTTTACTCTTAAATTCACTTCTTCCTAACATCTGAGACTCTGTGATGTTCAACTTCTCTAAATCTTTCCTAACTTCCTTAGTCCACGTTGTAGTGGTCTTCTTCATCTTCCAGAGATAGCCTAGTCGAATATTTGTTTGGTTAATCTACGTTTGCGCATTCTGTATACATATCCGAGGAATGCCAGCCTTCTCTTCCGCATAGTCTCTGAGATTCTTTACATGTTCTGTTCTGGTTACGGTATTATTATAATTTATTTTTTATTTATTTATATAAAAATCTGGTCGTTCTGCAACACTGCAACCTGATCACCAGCAGCCACTGGACACATGCAGAACTGTTCCCTTACAGATAGCCTACATATTTCGGCCAAGTGTTGTTGCATTACTGTGTGCTTTGTGTTATACTTTTTGGTTATGGTGTTGCTTATTACAGGCTTTTCTGTACTGGTGTGAAGGTATTCTCACAGAAACAAGCATGACTTGGCCAGCAAACCGAATGACTCATTATTACAACATTACTCTGTAACGAGGCACCGGAAACCACAGGTCCCCGACCACAAAGCAATCAGAGGGCGTCCCTGAGCTTCCTCGAGAGTTTGCGGTTGAGTTCTGGTTCACCATGTATATTTGTTTTGACTCGTATTGAAAGTTGGTGACTTAGAAAGTCAACATCTTCAGGTTACCTATAACTGGATCTTTGTATTGAAAGTACCCCATTTTACTCTAATATCCGTATTGTTTCTGTAAGATGTTGCTGATTCTCTTGGCGCTTTGCGACATCGTGCTCATGTAGCCCCGTGTACTTGTGTGTGTGTAGAATTTGTCTTATAACCTGAGTTACTGTCATGTCTGTACTAGTGTGTGAATTTGTAATTGACAGGAGCGGCCGTGTTCTTACGCGAGGGCTGGAACGGGGTGCACTCAGCCTCGTGAGGACAATTGAGTAGCTGTCTGACCGTGAGGCAGCGACACGGTCACGAAAACCAAGATTAATGGCCGAGGGGACCCGAAGCGCTGACCATGCGTCACCCCAATATTTGCTGGCCAAATGGCTGGGCAGCGGTCGCTTGGCAGGCTTAGGCCCTTCATGGGCAGTAGTGCCAGGGGTTATTATAATAATAATTATTATTATTAGAAGTGGAAAACCACTTCCAAGATGGCTGAGGTAGGAATCAAACCCGCCTCTCCTCAATTTTTTCTCAGGAGGCTGAATGTATCCTGTTCCAGCCCTCAGACCAGAATTAACTTGGCAGAGCCTGGAATTGAACCCGGGCCTCCGCGGTGACAGCCGAGAATGCTTATCACTACGGAACGAGGTGGACATTATATTCCTGTAAGGCCGGTGTTACACTATCAAAGAAATTTGTCAAAGATCTTTTATAAAAGATATGACAGTGTAATGAGGAAATCTTTTATAAAGGGTGGTTTTATAAAATTTATTTTATAAAATGTATGAGCATCATGCTATCTTTGATAAAAGATTCAAACCAAAATGGCGGATCATAACAGCTGGAATATTACCACAGCAGATATGCTCATATCAGAGTGTGAACTGCATGAAATGTTACATAATAGGCCTATGTTACATAATGAATGGTGTACAATGTAAAACATGAATGACAGATAGAAACTGAGGTAAAAATAGCCGAGGCTATAAGCGCTGCACACAAAGGACGCGCATTTCAGGATATACAGAGGAATTAAATAGTTAAATAGGCTGAAATAAGCCGTGAATGGAAGTGCATTTTATGTTATATTATTTGTATTATAATTTTTCAATTACACTTAAGGTACGGTATTACAAACGAGTGTAAATACTGTACGGACTTTATCCTTACCGGTACGTAATGCATCTAACTACCGACAGCTTGGGAGTGTCTAGATAGCGTAATGAGTAGAGCGCTTGACTGAGGTTCGTGGGGACCTGGGATCGAGTTCCACTTAAGGCGTGGTTTTTTACTTCTTGTGTTTCAATTTCATTTGCTCGGGCAGTGGTTTTTTCGAACGTCACCATCATTCATTTTATCATAATTATTAATAATTAAATATTAATGTCATTTTTCAAGTGCACGTACTGCAGCTAGTTCGCCAAGATTTTACTCGCAATACACTTTCACGTGGGCGACCCATGGTTTAAACCATAGACGTTCACTTTATCTTTCCGTTTCTTTTTCATACCGGTATTACCACTACAGAATTTCAACTACCGTAATACAGTAAAGTGAACAAGGATCTGTCCTTCATCCATTTTGGTGAACTGTGATAAAATATTTGATGTAGTGTAATGGTGTGATTATTGCTTTGTATAACTTTTATATAAGTTCAATTTTATAAAATATTTTATAAAATTTCTTTGACAAATTTCTTTGATAGTGTAATACCGGCCTTTAAGAAGCTCTTGACATGTTGCAATGCCGGCAGCAGTGCTTCTTCTTTTCCACTGGAACATCTGAGGAGAAGCCATTATTTTTTATCTATTTGTATTTGTTTTGGTCACACTGTTTATGATATGAATGTGCTGTTGTGCAAGCAATTGTTATGGAAAGACAAGGGTCTTAATGTCCATCAGAAAATCGTTTACCTGAGATATTTATCTCATGAAATCAAAATCCACAGCCTGCTTCCAGTCGACCGACCGGGTCAGGAATGGAATGCATGAAGCCCCCATCTAGCGGCGAGGATATGAACTGTGCCGGCTGCTGAAGCCTATCGCACTCCTCTGAGGCAATGATTAAATGAATGAAATGATAGTGGAGAGTGTTTCTGGAATGAAAGTTTGACAGGGAAAACCGGAGTACCCCGAGGGAAACCTGTCTGCCTCCGTTTTGTCCAGCACAAATCTCACAAAGGTTTATTTCCATAAAGCATTTTAACCCTTGTGTGGTAGCGTGAGATGAAACGGACCGGGCTTTATTAAAAGCAGGACAGAGCTTGTGAAACTTTTTTTAAATGCATGTTCCATTACGTAACAACATACTTCACAACACAATCTACTGGGTGGGGCAAACAAAAGTGGCCCGAGGAATAGAGTTCCAGGTAACAAAGGAACACACCAATATAATGGAGATAGTTCACTAACCTGCTTATAGCAGATGTTGAAAATGACCACCATTCATCCCTTGGTGCTTGCCACGGTGGGTGAGTGGTTATCGTGTCTGACTACCAACCACAAGCTTGCAGGTTCGCTCCTGGCCGTGGTAAGTGATTTTTTGAAAGGCGACAAAACTCACGACATGCATGTCATACGTTGTTGACATGTTAAAGAACCCATTTGAACTCAGTAGGCCGTGTTCATAATGGCAAAATTAATCTCAGGATTTTTCTCCAACACAATGTTCCTCATTTCTCTACTAGAAAGCGCTATAGTGTCGAGGAGCTTAGATATCTAACCTCCTTGACTTTGGTTGGTTGGTTCCTTGGTTTAGGGGCTGCGACAACGCGATCATGTAGCCCCGTGTACTTCGGGTGTGTGTAGAATCTGTCTGATAACCAGTGTTAATTGTGATGACTGTATTAGTGTGTGTTTCTGTTTTCAATTGAAGTAAGGACTGCAGACATTGATTTTTTTCAAGTAGTTCCTACTTTTGCCGCCAAACGCCACTGTCAACGACTACTAGTTCAGAACTTGGTTACCAGACGCCACCGCAGTCGGCTCCTGGCAACGAACGTAGGAACCTAAGAGCGTTTGTCAAATGTTTAACTATAATTTAGCTTCACACAGGTGTAATTAGTGGAAGGTTCTTTAACGTGCCATAAATCTATGACATGGGACCGCCGCGCCGGCTTTACTTACCCTCCGAAGGAAGGCATATTGAGGGATTTTTATCGCTCTTAAAAAATCCGACGACTTCGGCTGGGTTTGAACCCGCGATCTTGGACATAGAAGCTCAGCATGCTACCAACTACGCCACCGAAGCCGCTCTCCTTGACTTTCATAGCGTTCCAAGGAACAACGAAATTCGTCATGCAAGCTGCCCTCTGTGTGTCAAATAACAAAGCTTGCACCCGGCACTCCAGGCCATACGATATCATTATTATATTATTATCTCTTGGCACCATTCATCCCAGGTCAGCAAGTAGCGGAAGGCACATTGCAGCTGGAATTGCTGCAATCTCATCAGAAATGTTCTGCTGCAGTTCTTGAAGACTATGAGGGTTGTTGCGATAAACCTTGCTTTTCAAAACAGTACTACAATTAAATTCACTCCAGGTCTAACAAGCTTAAATAATTTTTTTCTCAAAATCTGTTACCGGAAACAGCAGCTGAATGAGGCCACTGCTGAAAGGCGCCATGGAAGTACAATAAAGCGAACCAATTAAGGCACACCATCTAGCCAGTCTGTAACACAAGATCCGTCTATTTCAACTAGCTATTCACCAGAAACAAACTATTTACGAAAATTCAAACCAAACAATTCACATTATTATTATTATTATTATTATTATTATTAATAATTCAACTCCCTAAACACCTCAATTGCGAAGCTGGCGGGGCTACGCGACCGACAGCAGCCCGCGCCAGATACTTAAAATAATAAACAAACCGAATTCAACTATTACCCAAAATAAATCATTTATCACTCTCCCTTTTATCTATCACCCCAGGCAAAGGAGCGCAATGTCGCACCGCGTATCTGGTATCCAAGCGTCGCTGACCTGCTTGCTCCGCTCGCAGTCAGCGACTTCATTCAGAGATTAAACCTTAGCCTTGAGGGTTCCACACAAAAAGTAATCGCACACGGACAGATCAGGTGACCTGGGTGGCCAGCTAGGGTAGGGTTGCCAGACGTTCCGTTTTACCCGGAACAATTCTGTTTTTTCTTGTTTTGTTCCGCGTTTTGTTTCAATCTTTAACGGAATGCCAAATATTCCGTTTTTTGTTTAATTTGATAATATATTCAATTTCGCACCAATGTTCAAATGTCCCGCTGCAGAATTGATTGTAATATCTAGCTTGTTTTCTGGTGATACACGTGCAAGTTTGAAAGAGAAAATGATTTCTATGTCTGTGTCAGATAGATGGGTACATGTTATAGATTTATTAGGGACAACAACATTAAGAAATATCTTAGTCCTTGTGAAGTTCATACTCAGCATTTTCCCCTCCAATGCATTTACGGAGAGTTTTTTTCTGTCATGAATATCAAATGGAGAGATGATAGAAACAGAAGCTCCATTAGTTTGATAAAACAAGAATTGTTCACATATTACAATTATGACGAAAATTGTAGTGAATTTTATCAGAAGGTACTTACAAATAAAAAAAAATTCTTGCAAAGGGTCGTTCAAATGAAAAGCATTTGTAAGTTGCTGGTGTCATAGACCTATATGATATGTGAGCAATATCCAGTTTTAATGTTGTGTATTTGATTATGTAATGTTTATTTAATACATATGTGTATTATTTATTACTACATTTAACAACCTTGATTTAAAAAAACGTTTTGGGACGTGTGTTCCGTTTTTCCATTCTTGAAATCTTGCAACCTTAAGCTAGGGCCGAGATCAGACTGACCTCGGCTAACAACTCTGTCAGGAGTGAAGATTGTGTGAATGTGATCCATGGTTCGGCGGAATGTATGGGCAGTTGCACCATCCTGTTGGAAGTAACAGTAGGTCTTTTCCTCCTCAGTTAATGCTGCCACAAGTGGATTGCAAATGTTGGAAATGTAACTCTCCGAATTCACCGTCTGATGAAAGAAAATGGGACCAATAATGCGGCGTGCAGACACTGCACACCAAACACCAACCTTCTGATCATGCTAGGATGTATGGTGGAGGTGATGGGGATTCACCGTTGCCCAGTACCTGTCATTAAGTGAGTTGACACCGGGTGAGTTAGCCGTGGTCGTTACGGCATGACTGCTGGCAGTTTCTCACATCCGAGAGGCGAGGAGGTTCGAATCCCCCCCGCCGGCAACCTTGAAGATGGTCTTCTGTGGTTTCCCATCTTCCTTCCAGGCAAATGCCGGGGTTGGTCCCTAACTATAGGCCACAGCCACTACCTTCCCACTCCTCGTCCTTACATTCAAACTTTCCTCCCCAGACAACACTCCACACGCGACGGTACTTGTAGCTCACCCATTGGGTGTCCGCCTGGAAACAGCTACAAAACTGGAGGCACTGAGGAGCATCTGTTGGTTTTAAAGCCTGAACAACAGACATTATCATTATAGGGTTGAATTTTCAGGTACAGGTGGAATATTCATCCCCATGTTCGACGTGATATAACGGTCTGATGAGACAGGCGTGGGGTTGATTTCTTAGGGCTACGAAGCATACTCCGGTTAACTGCATCCACATTTTCTGTTGTGCGGACACGTTTCGGAATGTTTTTATTATCCAGGCACGCGAAACACATACAGCACATGTACTGTATTTACAAGACTAACCATGGCATTGAGGTTGGTTTGATTCCATAGAAACACTGGCACATGGAAAGGTTAACTAAATTTACTTTATAAAGTTTAAATTAATGTTGTACAAATGTAATGAATTGGAACAATATTGTACAGTATCGTCGCTCCCGGGGCGGGGAGCGCCTGGTGACCACCAACACTCTCTACTGCTGCGCTTGGCTGGTAGCTTCATGCCATATCTGCAGGGGCCAACGGGAGCCTCGGGCCACTTTTATTTGCCCCACCCTGCCTGTACTTTAGTTATGAAAGAAATTCATATATTGTTTTAAAATACTGGTATGATAAAATTATGAGATAATACATCTTAACAAGATGTTCAGTAAATAATATATAGCCTACTTTCTCCTAAATGTATGGATGTAGTTATAACTCTCTGCCTTTATCAAGGAGAGTAATTGACTGTTCTTGTGATGAACGTTAGGTGTTGTACCCTACATAAGACTCCACATTTAAGTTTCGTTATAATTCCGTTTTTTTTCATCCCGAGGAATTGATTAGAGCATTAGAATAGTACTCCCATCCACCATCTTGAATGTGTGGAATCGCTTATCTTTCTCCTTCTGTATTTGCTGCGTTTCGTCATTGTAACTGTAGGTAATAAATAGTGGATTATCGATATTAATGTCTTACATATTCAAGAAGGCAGCTGCGTGCTATATGCAGAGTGATAGTCTTATGACTAATGCAAGCAAGGTATCTTGTCTGTTTCTTCACTCTTACAAAGTATTGTGTTAATTAGCAATTGGATACTGAAGTTTTAACAGTATGCTTAGCCACAACCTTGAATATATGGCTGGGGTGGTTTTTTTTTTTTGCTTTTGGCAAACAAAGCCCATATACTGTTTCACAATAATGCTAATTAGAGAAATTGCATCTATAAAAGTATATAACTTATAGTTATTTGTTAGTAGAATTTCAAAAAATCCACTGTGCGCTATATTCAGCGTGATGTTTCTATGAATAATGGTAGCGAGGTCTTTAGTAGCTTACTCCGCTCTTACTAAATTTGGCGTTGTTCTCTTATATCGTGAGTTAAATATACTCAAGTCTTAATAATACGCACAGCAGCCATCGTGGAACGTATAAAGTCGCTGTTCTTTTGACTTGGTCATAGGAAGCCAGTAACAATTACTGCTAATTTTCGTTATATATTAAAGATTCTTTATTTTTAGTTATTGTAGTTTTAAGGGGCGGAACAGCGAGGTCATCTGCCACAAAAGTACTCTTAAGTTATTCATTATCATACTCATATTTTCAAGATGGCCGCCATGCGTTGTATTCTGTGCTTTATTATTGGGGCGTATTTCAGTAATGTCCCTAATATGGTATGTCTTTCTTACTAAGTTTCGTTTCACTTGCGCAATTACATTCTGAATGATTCACTATTACGTTTTAATATTACGCCCAGCAGCCATAGTGAAAATTTAGATTCGCAATTATTTTGCTTTAGGCATACTATGTTCCACATAGGTTTCTATCGCACTATCTTTCGTTATTGTAGTTCTAAAACTTACAATGTTTTTCTTTAATCGTGAAATCTCAGAATAAATTGTTGTAATAAATTTATCACTAACTCTACTGACGCCTCTTAAATAATACTCCTCTTCTACCATGTTTCGTCTTAATTGTGTAATAACGGCATGAGTTACTTATTTGTATACTTTAATAGTGAACCCTATTGATCTAGGCTGGATAAATAAGTTCATCTGTAATTTAATATATGATACAGCGAAAGTGAATGTTATAATACATTGGAGCTTGCAAAAGACGGACACTGGAAAGTTGCAGTCAGTCGAGGAGCGGTCACATTTATTGGCTTATATTATGATCGATTCTGAAATCAAATACCATAATTGAAATCAGGGAGTCACGAACGTTAAGGAAATGGCAATATCAAGTTCAAGGACCCAATTTTAGCGGAGCTCGGGTGAAAATATTCATGAAAACTTCAGGGCCTGCCCCGAAGTCTATAAATGAATCATGCGTGAAGCCACAGTCACTCAGTATTACGACGCCAGTTTTGGAGGGAGCCTGCGCTGGCCTGTCCCAGATTTTGGACAACAAAGGACTTACTCAAAAGAAGTCCGATTCACATAAAGGGTCCAAATATAGTAAGGGCAAGACTAACCAAGCGTTCTGAGCATAGTAGGGACGAAGCTAGTTACAAATAACGTAATTTGCAAGGCAGGAGAGAAATACCAGAGTGTATTGATAAACTGATATCTATAGGGAGTGCTACTGGTACCGAATAGCAAGTTAACAGCCTACAAGCAACTGGGTGAGTTAGCCATGGTCGTTACGGCGTGGCTGCAGGTAGTCGCTCACATCCGGGAGGTAAGGAGGTTCGAATCCCCCCACCGGCTAGCTTGAAGATCGTCTTCTGTGGTTTCCCACCTTCCTTCCAGGCAAATGCCGGGATTGGTCGCTAACTATAGGCCACAGCCGCTACCTTTCAATTCCTCGTCCTTACATTCACACTTTCCACCCCAGACAACACTCCACACGCCACGGCACTTGTAGCTCACCCCATGGGTGTCCGAATAGTAGCAGCTACAAATTCTGGCGAGTCGAACATGCCCTCGGACACTCCCGGCAATAGACGCCATACGCTTAAAAAAATTAAAAATAAAATAAATAAAAAAAGTCTAGAAACAGAGATGTGTACGCTGGAGTACACAGACATTCTAACGTGAGTGGATCGTGAGGACAATCGAGTGTTGTAATTATTTTACTTTCAGTGAATATAACTCTGTGTTGTAGATATAAGTGAATTCTAAAATGTGTAATCCGATGTCACGGAAAGAAGTCCGGGCGGATGCTGTCAATAAACTTCTAGAGAGCCGTAAAATGGGCAGCTAAATATGTAAAGGAGGTGATGGATGACCTCAAGGCTTGCTACTATGGAATCGAGTTACAGCTGAGTACACCTTTTGATATTTTAATTTAAGAAGTAAAGAATATAATCATACATAAAACATGTATAAATTAATGTTGTGGTTAAGAGGAAAATGCGACTTGGAGAAAGTATAAGAATGAACAATGGTTTGTTGTCATAGATTTACGAAGTCGGGAAAATGGTCAACTTTATATAAATACTAGCAGGTACCCGCGGCTTCGCAGGCGATCAAGACATTGGGGACGATGGATTATTGCTGATATTACATCAATCGCGGCTACAGGTGGTTCCATTTAAATTCTGATACATACAGTATATTGATATGAGCAGGAAAGTGGGGATTTTATAGAGCTGTGAAAGTATGCAGGGTACGACGGTACATTATGTGAACACATTTTAAAATTATGTTTTTGGTTTTGCCATCTTCTGCTGATACATAATGATTTAGTTGTCCGGACACTCGCGAGCACGCCACATACAGTTGTCCATGGGAAAAAATGGTTTTGTCTATGTCTAAATGTACACCTACTGCTGTTAAGTGTATGTCATTGCGCTTTGTTAATATAAATTGCGAATATTGTTTGAAGAGGGAAATGCACTCTTGCACACTGGAATGGCAAATCTATCGGAATACGGGGAATTGAAAGTAATTTTCCTAAAGCTATTCTGGGTGTTATTTTGCCACACTTATTGATGATTTCAACGTCAACATGTCGCTATTAACAGGCCTATAGTAAAATATATCTCACCTTGGCCGCTGATGTACATCTACCAGTGTTACATCCCAGGGATTGAAATTCTCCAATTCCCCTTTGCCTCACATGCCTCTATATAATTAAAATTCCTGATTGTTGTTGTTGTTGTTGTTTGAGTCTTCATTTTTTGACTGGTTTGATGCAACCCTCCATGCCTCCCTCTCCTGAGCTAATCGTTTCATCTCTACATAGCTACCACACCCAACATCCGAGGCAATCTGTTTAACCCTGGTCTACCCCTACAGTTTTTGTCCTCGACCCTCCCATCTATAACTAAGCTTGCTATTCCTGGGTGTCTACCAATCTATCTCTTCTCTTCATTAGCAGTCGCTGGAAACAAATCCCCTCTCCCACTCGTCTTAATACCTCTTCATTTGTTACCCTATCAAACCATCTGATCTTCATCATTCTCCTGTAACACCACATTTCAAACGCTTCAATTCTCCTCTTTTCTGCTGCACCATTAGTCCAAGTTTCACGCTCCAGACAAAAGCTTTCGAAAATGGTTTCCTAATACCTAAATGTATATTCGATGTCAAAAGATTCCTTTTCTGTAGAAATGATTTCCTTGCCTGAGCCAACCTGCTTTTTATATCCTCTTTGCTTCGTCCATCACTGGATATGTTGCTTCCTCAGTAACAGAAGTCTCCTACTTCCCGTAGCGTTTCACCTGCCAATTTGACGTCCATAGAGGTTTCTGATTTATTTCGGCTGCATTCCAATAAATTTGTTTTACATTTATTGATTTTCATCATGAATTCTTCCCTCAAGACGGAGTCCATACCATTCTAAAACTCGTTCAAATCCTCTGGCGTATCGGCCAAGATGACGATGTCATCAGCAAACCTCAAAGATGAAATTATTTCTTCTTGAATCTTCGCTCCCACTCTAAATTTTTCTCCAATGATCTTTGAAATGGATTGCTCCCGCACATGGTGTAGATGCATTGTCAAAGGAAAACATTCCATGTTACGAACATGGGTCGCATAACCTGTACCGAAAGCTTCTGCAGATTTAACACAAGGCCTATTCTGAAAAGCAGTTCCTTGAACTCAGATTTGCCAACATTTTATTGTATCTTTCCGTGTGGTTTATCTCTGTACCTCAACATACAGATGAGTGCTTTCAAAATCATGTCTTGTGTAAATTTTGGAAAAGGTAGTGAGTGTGGTTTTTGCCGGAGTGTATACTCGCTCGTAGAAATTCTTTTCAGTAAAATAGACTGGTTCACAATTTTGTAAGTGCAATTTGAGGTATGAGACGGCGGGATGCCTTAAGTGTTTCGGAAACGACAATAGCCGCCACAGAGCCCCGTTGCTACTGAAATAACGACCAGACTGATATTTGTACTTAACTATACGGGATTTGTGAGCCCAGTGTTTATGAAATTGAACGTAGCTATATCGCTACCTTTATTTAGTATCCGCTACCGTAGTGTTTAAAAATTAAAGGTGGTATTAGAAGTCGCTTTCCCTAATTTTTGTACTCCTGGCACTACAGCCCATGAGGGCCTAGGCCTATCATGCGACTGCTTCCCAGCCATTTGGCCTGAAGATATTGTGGAGACGCATGATCAGTGCATCGTGTCCCCTCGGCCGTTAATCTTGTGCTTCGTGACCGGGGCGCTGCCTCACTATCAGACAGCTACTCAATTGTCCTCACGAAGCTGAGTGCACCCCGTCACAGCCCCTCACGTCAGTGTCTAAAATCTCTGACGGAGCCGGGAATCAAACCCGGGGCCTCCGGATGAGAGGCAGGTGCGCTACCCAGTTCTTATTGTGGTTATATATTTCTTGAAAAAGATAATAAATGGATTGGCATTGCCTCCTACAGGGATATATAGCAAGTCGGATGTCATACCTTAGGTACTTTGTGTTGCCATGGAAACAGACTTGCTATTAGTTCATCAGTTTATCAGAGCGAAGATAGTTTTCTGCGAATATCTTTGAAACTGTTGGTTTTAGGGCCTTAAAATGTGGTTTTCGGTGTCCCGTAGGGACACACCGAGTTTTGTTGCTTGCATCGAGTGGCGTAAAATGAGCTTTGTCCGTTCTTTATGCGACAACTTCGATATTTTGTCCCAGTTGAGTATTTTTGGGGACTTTTCAGTTATGTTGCCCGTTCCACGGGAGCAATGATTTATTTCCGGATGAAAGGCAGTCTATATGTTATCCCAAGGTATAAGCTGTCTCCATTTCAAATTTCATCCAAATCCGTCCAGCTGTTTTAGTGTCAAGAGGTAACGAACTAACACACAGACACACACACGCACACACAGACACACAGACTTTCACAATTATAATATATAAATAGGGACTAGCAGAAGTACCCATTCTTCGAACGGTCTTCGGTATTAATAACCAGACGTATTCAATTGAGCTACTGTTGCAATGGTTAGGGGCTTGGAACCTGTTTGTAGACAAAGGCAAATGATTAGTTAAAATGTTCTCTCAAACTAAATTGACCTAACGTGTTCTTCCTGACGTGAAAATAAAATTGAAAACCTCGTAGACGAATCGCAATACACGTCACATACAAACTGGCCCTCACCGTTGTGTCAAGTCCACAACCACAGGAAGACCCCTTTTATAAATTATAAAGGCTAGTGGTGCATGAAAATTCAAGTTCTATAGACCCCAATGAACCAAATTCCTACAGGCAGCAAACATACTATTTCAAATCAGGAGTTTTTGAAAATAATGTTGCTGTTTGGAGATATAATAGACCTTCTGTACGACATATCTCACGTATAAGTCGTGTAAAAAAAATCTCGGGTACCTCTTGAACCCCTTAAGCGCATTGATGAATTTTACAGTTTTAGTTGGTTCCGTGATAACCTTCTAGCCATTTGCAAACTTTCACAGAAATGTAATAAATGGACTGGCATTACTTCTTGCAGAAATAGATGGAAAGTTGGATGTCACCTCTTGAGATACTGTTGTCATGGTTACTGGCTTGCATTCCTTCATTAATTTATTAAATGAAATTAGTTTTCTGGGAATATCTAAGAAACTGTTGGTTTTAGAGCCTTAAAATATAGTTTTCGAGCACCCTTTACGGCTCTTTAGGGGCCCCGAGGTTCTTTCTGACTTCAAGGGGTTGAAAATGAACTTTGTCTCGTCGTTGTACGCGATAATATAATAATAATAATAATAATAATAATAATAATAATTATTATTATTATTATTATAAAAATAATAATAATATCGAATACCTCGGGTGCCGGGTGCAAGCTTTGATATTTGACACCCAGAGGGTAGCTTGCATGTCGAATTTCGTTGTTCCTTGAATCAATATGATAGTCAAGGAAGTTAGATATCTAAGCTCCTTGAACACTATAGCGTTTTCTAGTAGAGAAATGAGGAACTTTGTGTTGGCGGAAACTCCCGAGATTAATTTTGCCATTATGAACACGGCCTACTGAATTCAAATGGGTTCTTTGGCATGCCAACAGCGTATGACATGCGTGCCGTATTTAAAAAAAAAATACTTACCATGGCCAGGAGCGAACCTGCAATCATGGGGTTAGTAGACCGACACGCTATCCACTCACCCACCGTGGCAAGCTAAATAATTATAATAAGTTAATAATATAACAATATAGGGATAGGGATATAATAGATCTTCTGTACCATACCCGCACGTGTAAATCGCGTGAAAAAATTCTAGAGTACCCCTTGACCCCCTTAATCGCATTATATGTATTGATGAATTTTACAGCTTAATTTGGATCCGTTATGACCTTATAGCCGTTTGCAGACCTTCACAGTGATGTAAAAAATGGAATTGCATTGCGTTTTACAGAAAATGTATGGACTTCTGAGATTGTGTTGCCATAGTTATTGGCTTGCATTCTTTCAGTAGGTTAATAAATGAAATTAGTTTTCTTGGAATATCTCAAAAACTGTTGGTTTTAGGGCCTTAAAATGTAGTTTTCGGGTTTCGTTTCTCACATTGAGGGGCTGAAAATGAGCTTTGTCTCGCCCTTCTACGCCTATTTCAGCATGTATTTTAAGGGGGTAGGCCTCCTTTTATGAAAGGTATGGAGAAGAGTTACATCAATGATTAGTGTCGTGCCTCCGATGGATATCTGTATCAAATTTTACGTTGATCCCCCCAGCCGTTCTCGAGTTATAAGGACACAAAATTGTCCACAGACAAATAAACAGACATACAGACAGACAGACAAATTATTTTTGCGCGCATCCGTCATAAAACAGTCTGAAACGCGCAAATAACGCAAATTTCCGTGGAAATTCAGAAAAAACAGACAAACTTTCATTTTTATATATATAGAGATCGACGGGTATGATATGTGATGGTATTTAACTGTCAGGTATTGGCTTTCTGTAAGGAAACATAATCACTCAGTAATGCCCATAATGTTAATTAGAAACAGTGGTATTGATAATGATTTTAGAGATAATAATAATAATAATAATAATAACAATACTGTTCATAGTGTACAGAGAATCATATATTAATGTTGTTGAACAGTTGACTGCCAAAGTAATGAGATAATTCATTTAAGATGGGTTGTTTGACACAGGGTGTTCATTAAAATATTTGAGACGTGAAAGTTATGGTGCGTAACAGTGTAGTGTTGTGACGAATTGATCGAGGAAATTAAGTACTTCGAGTAGCGGATTGGGTACTAGGCAAGTAAAGAGTTCTCTAGAGTGCCAGACGTCGACGATATATGTAGGGGCAATTGGTAAGACCTCAAATCCGCGTTAGGGGCAAAAGTTAAGACCTCAAATCTGCGTTAGGGGCAATAGGTAAGACCTCAAATCTGCGTTAGGGGCAATAGGTAAGACCTCACATATAAAAATCCAGGTGTTGTATACTCTTCTGAAATCTACGCTGGAGGCAATTGGGTAGGACCTCATATATAAAATTCAGGGATGGAAAACGATAAAGTCCTTTGAAAGGGTAAATGAAACGACAGTAGGAACGCAGTGAACAAAAGTACTCACAAGATAAATCGGCGGAATTAATAGGTAAAATGTCACAATTATCCCCTGTTTTATCAAACACAGTCAGTAATCTATTCTGGTACAGTATTTAGCAATTGTAGAGCTATGTTAACGGCAGTCAAGTGATCTAATGATGTAATTGAAGTTTTGAGATACTATATTTTGGTTTTGTAAGAGTGAAAGTTATGATTCTCAATCCATGTGAGAAACTCATGTAGACACCAGTTTAATTAAAACCCGCAAATTGGAAAGTTGAAGTACGGAGGTATTTGACTCCGAGTAACGTAAACTAAGAGTGATTAATATCGACGAATGTTCCCGAATATCGTTAGAAAGTGTTATATGAATCTCCTTAATATGTGCCAGGGCCATAATAAAAGTATGTTGTGGATAGTGTGTGTATTCATTGAAGGGGGTGC
The DNA here is from genome assembly GCA_946902985.2 of Meconema thalassinum. Taxonomy (NCBI): domain Eukaryota; kingdom Metazoa; phylum Arthropoda; class Insecta; order Orthoptera; family Tettigoniidae; genus Meconema; species Meconema thalassinum. Next base: position 64,885,448 of record OX336389.2, on the reverse strand, counting down.
CAACAAATCTTAGTTCGAAATAATGAGTAGTGTGTGTTAAGTGTGAAGAGTTAATTAACTCTTAATTCATAGTTGTACTTGTAAATGTTTGCCTTGTAAGGTAAAGAAAGTAAAGTTACGCAGTAGAATTGCGTATGATAATTAGGGACCCAGTCATATAGTTAGGGAATAAATTCTTAATTTCTTAAATATTGCAGTACTCACCTCGGACGACATAACGTTGTCAAATTTGGAAAAAATCTTTGGATATTTTTCAAGCATCGTTTAAAACATTGTCATAAATATTGACAAATAATATGATGGTAAATTAAAGCAACTATTGCAAAGTATGACACATTAAAGTAATTATTGCAATTCGTTGGTGTAGTAAAACTTTGAACTAGTTTTTTTTCCCTTGGAACAACATTCATTAATGTTGTATTGTCCAAGATTCGATAATCTCGTCACCGGAAGAAAGGTGTGTAGTTGCCCATTCAATGTTAAGCAATGCGCAGAGTAAAGTGACATGACATGTTCACAACGAAGGACGCACATTAGGATGTACTGTATTTAAGGGATTTTGTTGTTCCACAGATGTTGTAACTTAAGGAGGAGCTGTCCTTGCATGGACCTCAAGATTAACCTCCAACATTGTATAGTCAAATGAGTTTGAACAGTTATATTGGTCTATAATTTTATAATTTGTTTCTTGTCATGTTATTCAGGTATTAAATTCAATTTTCTTATTTATAAATCCTCCCTAGTGTGTGTGTCTTTATTAAAGTAGTTCTGATAATCCCCAGACTTGAATCAGTGCCAACGTGACTTCTCATTTATAACCCGGCACGCCCCGAGTGACCGACTGATTTTATTTCATTTCTTCTACAAATTCAAGTCTGTATCACCAATGGAAGGTTGGGCATACAATGGGACTTTTAAGGTTTTATTTTATTACTAAATGTCGTTATGATAGCTCTAGGGTAACGCAAATTATTAATTTAATTGCAAGATGACCGCTGTGCGATACATTCAATTCGATTATCTTTTGACTAACCCAAGTGAGAGCTTTTATATTATGATACTCATCTTCTGGCAAGAACCGTGTTAATTACCCCATTACATTTTGAGTTGAATTAAATTGAACTAAATTTGGTACATAGGTCGACTCAGTGATATGTTTCATATCGCCGCCATCTTAATGTAAACAAAATGGTGGCCACCCAAATGTTCAAAGCTTAAATCAAATTACGACTAAACTGATCATCGGATCTATACCAAATTTTTGAGAAACATACCTACGTGCGGGAAGCGTCTTGTGCCCAAACTACAAGGTCATCAGTCAAATATTTTCCAGATGGCAGCCATGCGAATCATGCAAGCATTTTAATCCATAACTTACGATTCAATCAATGTTCACAGTACTTGGCATTCATTTAGTTCTATATAAAGACTATTTGTTGCCAACGTGATGAGTAGCCTAGGCTATATGAGAGTGCACTTAGTTCCATCACTACCATCACCGTTAATATTAATAGTAAATTTAAATCAATGCTTAAACGATATTTGGCATGGTCACCCATCTTACGATGATCACGCCTAATGTTACTTAACTGTGTGTGAGATAAAAGTTAATTGAAAATTTTTGCAGCAACATCGTAGTAGAAGTGAAATATGAAATAAAGAGACCCCTAATGGTTTATTCGGTATAGTAGAGTTGAAATTATACCGTAGTATTAAGAGAATTACCTCTAATAGGTTTGAAGTGGGTCGCCATTTTAAATTTGAATATAGAAAGCTTCACGTTAGTGCAAAATGTGTGTATGGAATTAGTCGAGTTTCTTAGTAATTGGGTGCGTGGGGCATAAGAGTGTTGTAGTGGTGGTCCAAAAATGCTGGGAATTGAGAGTACAACTATAAAAATATTTGAATGAGTGTCTTATTGGCTGACAATGTGGGCTGTATCATTCCGCCCCTGAAAACAGCGCTGGGTGACAAGCTTGTCCAGTCACATGAAATCCCTGTTTTATTACGTCCCCCTCCCATACAAACGCAAAGATGCGCATGCACTCCTCATTGAAACCAATGCTGCAGCTCTGACAGTCACGTGAGAGTAAGCCGTTGCGTTTGTGAGGTTTACTCCTATCCTTTATTCTTCTCAAACAGTGTTATACATATTTTAAGAATAAGTAACTATTCTCAGTTTATTTTTACGCCACTTGGGAGTGATATGTCACCGTATCACTACCCCTAAAGCCGCTAAGAACTACACACCTGACTCTGTTCGACGGAGCGCCAATACGATCATATTGCATGTCAACTATGATTATCTGATGGTCTGCTCTTCTTGTAGACAAGAGCTTAGTATGGACAGTACGACCCTTGTTTGTTAGAAATTTGTAGCCTATTTTCATCGTATGAAATATAGGCTAATGTTATCACCTTTTGTCCTTGTGTGGGGGTGTGTGTGTCCCCCAAATAAAATCTAAACGATTGGAACAATTTCAATGAAACATGGTAAGGATATACTACTACATTGTCCGACCTCGACTGTGTTTTTCAAATGTTAATAAGGTTCACTAATCGAACATGGCGGCCGTGCGAAATACACTACTGTTCGTAGAAAGTGAAACACCAAGAGATGTGACCACATTGCACTTGACAATACATTACTGATTAGAAGGACAGTCCGATACATGCACGTTGACGGTCGATCTTCAGTACGGAGTCGCGCCACCACGTGCTGCACTCAGAGCCGCTAGACGGCATGGCATGGAATCATACAGCGCTTGAATACGCTGCTGGGGAATACCGTCTCACGCGGTTTGTGGGCGCGTCCACAAAGCATCAACAGTGGCGGCAGATGGACCTGAACGAACAAGTTGCCGACCGACCATATCCCAGACATGTTCAATGGGCGACATGTCAGGCGAACGGGCAGGCCAGGGAAGCAGAGGTATCCGTCGTTCTGCGAAGAAGGCTTGCACATTTCTCGCCACATGCGGGTGGGCATTGTCTTGCTCAAATATGATGGCCTATGGAACGGCCTGCAAGAGGGGCAGTGCCGCGGGCTGTAAAACTTCCCTGATGTAGCGGTCACTGTTCAGATTGCCCGCAAGACGTACTACGAGGCGCGATCGCCTGTTATAGGCAATTGCGCCCCAAACCATTACACCTGGTGTTTGTCCGCTATGCCGCTCAACAATACATTCAGCCTGATTGCGTTCTCCACGGCGGCGTCGAACGCGTGTGCGGCCATCACTGTGGGACAGTTTGAAGCGGGACTCGTCCGAAAACACTACATTTCGCCACTCAGCCTACCAGTGTCGGCGTGCACGTGCCCATTGTAGTCGGAAGCGTCGGTGGTTCCCTGTCAATGGAAGCCGACGCAGTAGCATGCGTGCTACCAGTCCAGCCCTCAAAAGACGGCGCCGCACCGTCGACGCAGACATGTCCACCCCCGCTGCAGTGCTCCAACCTTGAGCCAACACCGAGGATGACGCTGTTCTGTCCGATACGGCCATGCGGAAAAGATGGCGATCGTCTCGCACTGTGGTCAAATTGCGTCGTCCTGTACCCTGTCGTCGCTGTGTACGGCCCTCCTCACTCCACTGGATCCACATACACCTTACTGTTGATGCAGCATGCCCTGTACGAGCCGCAATGTCCCAGAACGACAGACCCGTCTCCCGGAGCCCAAGCATTCTGCCCCATTCAACCGCACTCACATGCTGATAGTCCACCGTGTGATGTCGGCGAGGCATCGTTGCACTTGCTTACACGTTTGCACTTGGTATGACGGCCACACGCCGACAGAGCTGTGCGGAACACTGACCTGTCTGGTCCCACGACGGAGGGCACTGGTGGGCCAATGTGCACGCCGTCTCTCAGCGATTTCTATCACTTAGTATGGTACCGCAGGCCTGTTCTGGGAGTGTCTCCGACCATTTCTTCTGGGTGTTTCACTTTCTACAAACAGTACTGTATTTCACAGGCATTCTACCGGGTGGCTATAACTAAACTTTCCCTATTTAACAGTCTCTAGTTGCCAAGTGCGTGCTTGCGCGTTCATGAAACATAATGTGACCATTGTTATGGACATTGGGAAGATAAAATATAACAATTCAATTCATTTGCAACACTTTTAATGTGTTGCTACATCATACCAATGCCATGGTCACTGCTACAGAGCAGGCTCCATAGGGCTCCGTTAGTGTCTAGGAGAGTCTGGAAGCGCAGGATTGCATTCTGCACTGATGTACGAAGCATTTCCATGGGTATGCTCGACACCTCTCTCGATATGCTTCTTTTGAGATCAGCACATGAGTGACTGTTACCCTGGTAAACCCTGACTTTCAGGTAGCCCCACAACCAGAAATCACAAGGAGTGAGATGAGGTGATCGTGACGGCCCACCATTTGGAAATGATCTGCTGAGAATTCGATCGTCACCAAATGTGTTACGAAGAAGCAGTTGAACTTGACGAGCGATGTGTGGTGGAGCCCCATCTTGCATGAAAACTCTTGAAGTCAATGCGTTTCTCTCCTGTAGGACGGGTATGACATGTTGGCGCAGCATATCGCAGTACCGCTGGCCATTCACACTACTTGTCATTGGTCCTTGAGCGCCAGCTTCCTCAAAAAAGGAATGGACCAATGATGAACTGTACCCTTGGAGAGAAGCACTACACGAGGCAGACATTCGGGGGTGATCGGTCCATACAAAGTATAAAGAGGAGAACGTGCTTCTTAAAAATTTCCAGGATTCATAAAGGAACTTAAGGCTATAAATGAAATATGACAGGTTAAACAAAACAATTTAATACGGATAATAAATAACAGTTAACAATAAACCACCCTCGTCGAAGTATTAAAATACTGGTTCAAACACCAGTCCAAGAAAAACTACCTCCAAAATCAACCTAGACAGTTGTAATCGAGGGATACAAGACTATCACCTCAAAGAACATTAAAGTTTAAACAAGAACATATCAAATACAAATTAAAACAGAAAAACATGTTTATTGTGCTGTGTGCGCGTTCGGACAAGGAATGATCTGAGTACTTGGCGGGTAGTTCACTTCCGATCGACCACACGATTAAGTCGTGAAACCCGTACTGCGAGTTGGTAAATCATGATAATTATGGGAATACACTCTTAAATGGTTAATACAAAATATAAAGACACTGACATAGTCTACCCTTACAGAAAATCAATCATACACGGATAGTATATTTACACTTATGTGACTGCCGAACAGACGGGCTTAGGTCAAGCAAAAATAACACATAGCACCCACGTGACAACAAAGATAACGGCACGCCGCTTGCGACCTTTAAACTGACAAGTTACAATGCTTGGCAAGAATCCAAGCAACATCAACAACCAAATTAAAATACCCCAGCGGGCTGAATACAAAAATTTACATGTGACACTTCGATTAATACGAACTGAAATATTTAAATAGGGGCGTGGGCAACTATCCCAATTAATATCAAAATCAAGCTATAATATGCCAGGCAAGCAATCTACCAATTAGTTACAGGAAAGCGTAGTGCGCACACTACTTCCTTATCAACATTCAGAGATCTGAGTACAAAGGTCAGACAAGCTCAAGTGTGCCATAGTGTGTCAGCAGAAACTCACAGCCTCTGAAATCGCGAAAAATACATCATAAAACATCAATATTTCTTGACCAACCACTCATGGTGTCAAGATCCAAATATCAGCAATACGTCCCTCGGGTACGTTTACTGAATCACGAGGAGCAACGGAAATTGGGTCGCCATGCCCATATCCTGCTACCTCTTCGAAGAATATCATATAGCACACACACATCTCCATACCTGACCAAAAGACCTCAATCGTACTCCAGATCCCGAATACAAATACCACACAAAAATTCTACTATATGACTACAGCAAGGCGGACGGCCTTCTGTAACAACATAAAGTTGCTCAAAGCAAAACAATCTAAGCATTTGCCTGGATAAAAAATGACAACCATGAAGATGGGAAATCCCCCCCATTGTCTAACATAAAATTTAAATGCAGTCCCACTTATCACCCTTATCCAAGTTTTCAGCCGTAAATAATCTCGCTAGTGTCTTACATTCATGCGCGCTGCAACATGAAGGTAAGCACTCTATCAAACAAAGCAACGGGTAAAAACCCAAGAAAACACACAAGGAAAATTAATCTAATATTTACACAAAGTCACGTGATGCTATTTAACTTATTATGTCAGTGAAACGAATCTCCATGTAATCACAGCAAAGCAAAATTATTTACATAAACACAATTTCCCAATTAATTATACATGATCCCTCCCCGTCAAAATTAAATAAATTTAATTTGTACTCATCTCATTCCAAGCTGCCCGGTGCCGGGATAGCACCCGCCACCTTCCATGTTCATGGCCTAGCCCATCATGCTAGACATCAAACCATTGGATACGACACTATCCATTCTTGAAGCCATGGTTACGGTCATCTTGCTAAAGAAATATACAGTTATAGTTATTATTTTAGGCTCCTAAATGTACTGCATAATTGAGCTACACAATTCACCCATAAACTACGTGCAGCATCGAAGACTTTCCCTATACTGTGTGGATATTTTCCACCTAAAAACACAAACACAAATCTATGTTGCAAGTCACGCAACACAATAAAAATATTCAAAGTATCTCGTGCTGACCAAGCACCCGCAAAGGTTAATCAATCAGCGTGCCATGTCTTCAGACAAAATGACATCCTACTCGCTCGAAGACATCTATAATTATGACGGCGTCTGTTCACATACCACTATATATGATTCAATCAAATCTCATGTGGAAGGGGTAACTCGCTCCACAAAATAGTAACAATAGTCGCACACGCATGGGAGACATCTCATTCAGCTCGTAAAAATCAGAACAAACAATTGACACTAGCGTGCAGAAAATCGCATCGTAGGGACATCTATTTATCACGATTCGCGCGCAAACACACTGCGCGGGCAAATTTGGCGTCTTGCTCGCATTGGCTATATTTCAAATTATACGGTGACAGCAGGGTGATGACCTTTCTCCCACTCTCATGTTTGGTCATAAGCTCACTCATCAGTTGGCCTATCAATTTCCTTCTCCAGCGTTTAATACCATGAAACATTTATACCACTCATTTAGAGCAAGTCAACGGCTCCCTGGCTTGCATCCACCTTTCTCTTTTTCCTGGAACTGGCTATATTTAACTTAGCGTTGCTTCAATTGCGACAGCGGTAGCAATGCATCGTCCCAACAGACAGACTACCGTTTCAAATATGACCAACATTTTCTCAATTGAGCTGAATCTTTAGCTGAAGAAATAAAATTATTTGAGGACTTGAATGTAGGCATACATCCAACGTAGCCGTGAAGCCACACCATACGGCGACACGTTCACTGTGCAGAGGATTTTCATGCACATTGACTGGAGGTGAAGATCCCCACACTCAGCAATTCTGTGTGTTCTCCACACCCGTCACAGAAAAATGTGCTTCGTCAGTCCATAGGATGGTCCAAGGCCAGGCCTCGTCAACTTTTAATCCGCGCTAGAAAGTGAAGAGCGAAGTCAATGCGTTATTGTGCGTCCTGCGGCGTAAGCTTCTGTACGATATGGATCTTATACGGATCCAATTTCACAATGATTGGAATCACCTTCCTCACAGTGGACCTCGGAATGTTCAACTTTCGTTACCCAGCACGCGCATTGCTGAACGATTGGCCACTGCGCTCAGCGTTGTCCGCCATAGCAACAACGATTTCGTCAACCACTTGTGGTGCAACCGGTCGGCGGCCTCTTCCTGTTGCGACACCCAGTTCTCCAGTCGATTCAAACTTCTTCATCATGTTCCGCAGAGCAGGTGGAGAAAGAGGACCCAGCCGTAAGCCTTTCAGCCGGCGATAATTTCGAAGTGCAGCTGCAGCGTTACTGCTGATTTCATAGAAGACCAGTAACGCTCTTCTCCTTTTGTCTAAGCCCATTATGACACCATCCACAAGTGCACTGACCAAGGAGGATGTATGGCTAGAGCTACATCTTAATGCCAAATTTTGACACCAACCTATTGCTCGGCGCAAATAGCTCCAACTGGCAATATGAGATGACACGACGATGCACTTTCGAACGCGATCCGTCCCCGACCTGGCCTACTGGCCCCTCTCCCCTCCCGGCCCGTGCCTACCCCTCCCTTTCCGCTATTCTATCCCCCCACCTCTACTTTATATTCCTTCCTTTCTTTCCCCTGCCTTATAATGGTCATATTTTAGTAATTGGTCTATTAATAGGCGATTTCTTCCCCCTGTGATATCAGGTAGAGAAGAAAACATAGGCTCTTTCAGAATAGTTGTGGATGTTTCAAGGTTATCAGCTCACGCTTCCACAAGGCCTACCCCACAGATATGTACAAATAGAAAGAGTAGGCTACTATACTACAATATTAAAAATGAATTGTAAGACAAAATTACAGCTGCACTTATCACACACCAGTATTATTTAATTGTCAGTGCGGAAGTTCCTATCAATCGAATTAAGAAATATCACGTTTGAATTATGGGAAGCGTTGGAACAACCAGTTCTTATTTTGAATTATATCGATAGTATCTGATATCGTTTTCGAGCGCAGTGTATCGATAAAAATCGATGTGTGATTCAATATAATTCAATTTCTTCGTATACTATTGTTCGAAACCGATTGCATTCTTTTCTAAGCACTGAAATATGTATTTACTATTGATATATATTCAAATATTAATTAAATATAAAACATTAACAGGAATACTCACCAAAAATTCCGATTTTGCTGCCATCTATAGAAGTACAACTCAACTACATCGTCGTACGCGATGACTGCTAGCGTTTTTAACGTTGTCTGCAGGTACTACTACAATGCAAGCTAGCGTTGGCACCAAAACACTCTATAAAGTTTCACCCACTCGGCACTGACACTGGTCTGATCAGCGTGACAATGAATGATCATGGCCCCTGGTGGCCAGTTGTGGTACTAGTGGCAGGTGGCGCTGTGAAGCATGGAAATCTTGCGCCCCATACTGTGGACATTATTACTACAGAGTTTGCTACTCATACTGTAACTACTTTCCTTTCTAGACCGTGTTAAATAGGAAAAGTTTAACTATAACCACCCGGTATATATTCAAAACTGTTACTGACGTCATCCTGACATTTTTATGGCGATAGAGAATTCTACAATAAGATCATCTATGTGACTTTCAAATATATGTTAATTACAAAAGCAGCATGGCGGCCAAGCAAATTTGAAATATTTAAATGGATTTTTCTCACGATTTCATCATCCGAGTGCAGTGACATTTGGTACGGTAAATGTTTATACAGAATTTAAACTGCCGGCATCTAATTTAATTCAATTGCTTTTTCATAAACTCAAGATGGCGGCTGTGCTAAATTTTAAAATTAAGTTCTTCTTATTTTCATCCTAATGATGCGGTCGAAGCGAGCGTTTGTATAATGAATCAACGCAATAATTGTCATCTACTGGTACATAACTCTTTGGCCTAGAATCCAACATGGCGATCCTTTTAATAGGCGGGAGAATTATTAATAGAGAAGACCAATATGATACCGGGTGAGTTAGCCGTTGTCGTTACGGCGTGGCTGCAGGCAGTCGCTCACATCCGGGAGGCAAGAAGGTTCGAATCGCCCCGTCGCGCCGGAAACCTTGAAGATGGTCTTCTGTGGTTTCCCATCTTCCTTCCAGGCAAATGCCAGGGTTGGTCCCTTACTATAGGCCACAGCCGCTACCTTCCAATTCATCGTCCTTTCAATCACACTTTCCTCCCCAGACAACACTCCACACACGACGGTACTTGTAGCTCACCCCATGGGTGTCCGCATTGAAGCAGCTAAAAATTCTGACGAGCCGAACATGTCCTCGGACACTCCCGGCACTAAAAGCCATACGCTAAAAAAACTATAAAAAACAATATGATATATGAAAATAGGTTATATAGTTCTTCACGGTATTACTTGTTCTTGTTTTGATGCATACTCCCACCAAAAATATTGGTTACTTTTTTTTTACACCATGAATGGAGCTCATTAACAACCAACGAAATAGCCCCCCTCCTTTCGCAACACTGCTGCACCATCTCATACGAACGCGAAGCGCTAGCGAGTGAAATTATTTCCTTTCTACGATCATCCTTTCAAATGTAAAATACAGCAGAAAGCTATCAATTACTTGTCAGTACTCAAGGTCAGGCAAATTGCTGCAGTCAGTTTTCCATTATCTTTGGCTCCTAGTTTGCAGCCAGGTTATTTCTCTGTATTAATGGTATAGGAATTATTATTCATACTATATCGAGCTTCTTAGTAGTCAGATTTAGAAGTTAAACAAACGAAGCAGAATTATTCCTCCCTTACCATCGCGTGCGAGGAACCCACTCGCTATTCAGCGGCTCGAGGGCACAAACGTGAATGAAGTGACAGTCCCATCAAATTCACAAGGCGGATTGTTAAGCGGAAGGTGATGATGATGATAATTGTTGTTTTAAGGGGCCTAACATCTAGGTTATCGGCCCCTAATTGTTTGGGTGACAGTGAAAGATGAGATGAGAATGAATGACTATAACGAATACTAACTACAAACTTACAGACTAGAAGAAGAAATGGTAAACAAATAAAGGTCAGGAAGAAAAGAAATGCCCTCAACCCTCGAACAATGAGGATTGAGGGACTTGGAAGGAAGGAGAGCCATGAAAGGCAGATAAGAAAGGGAAAGAGGAGAGAGCCGGCCCCAAGGTCGGAGGAAAAAGGAGGAAAACGGACCCAGCTCAGGAATCCCTCGGGGTCGCCAACTCCTAAACTCAACAGACGTGAGCTCTTGAGGGTGTAGCACTATCCAGGGTGCACCAGAACTGGTGGGGCTACATACACCCTGCCTCGGTGAGGATCTTATGCAGAAAGCAGGAGATAACATGAAAAGAAGAAGAAGAAGGCTGACCCCTCGAAGAATGAGGGTATCAGGAGAGATGAGACAAGGTCCACTTAAGGCGGGAAAGTGAAAGACTCCCTAGGCCTTGGATACCCTAATACCGTCGGGGTCGGAAGAGAACAAGAGTTGACCAAGAGAGGTTGACAGGAAAGATGACGGAGAGGAGCCCGGCACAAGTAAGTGGAAGCAATGCCGGACTCTGCTGGGTTCCCGTGGTCGCCAACCCACGTCCCACTAGATGTGAGCCCCTGAGGGGAATGTGAAGCGACCTTATAGATAAAAGGGGATACAGGAAATATACATAGGCGACAGCGCGACCAAAACATGTGCAGCAAGAATACAAAATATGCATTATCGACAAAGAAATTCTCAATTCGTAGCATAACTCAATTCTGATTATTGACCATATCAGTTAAATAAATGCAAATATGGACATAAACTTCACATTTTTCAAATGCATATTTATCGCATGGCGTTGTACACTTATCCTCATAACGCCCATTCTATGTCTACATTGAATTATAAGTCTAAACATATTTTTGGTATACGTTGATAATTCATTTGAGATGCTTGGGGTAAATTGGCCATCAGCCCTGTGTAGTTGGGTGTGTGTTGAACTTTTATGGTAAGCTGTATTTATGTGATGCCTGTAGTAGTGTGTGTAACTGTATTAGGGGCAGGGATGGCTAGGCGCCCGGGATTTGAGGTAAGGTACTATCGTGGAATTTGCCTGGAGAGAGAGTGGAAAAATCCGGGGGAAATCCACGCTCAGGGTAGCTGCTGCCAGCGCCGGGGATCGAACCTACAATATCCGGACTTGCTGCAGCTGCCCTCGCGGCCGTGGTGCTCGATTTACGCAGCTAGGCTACGCCGTTGGACGTCTAAGAAATGATTACGTTGCTCGTTGTTTGGTACAATGGGAAAACGTTATAGGAGTCAGATTTGAGGGGGGAGTGGGGGATGAACCATTCTCCTCCCGCCATCCCTTAGTGATGATGATACTTCTCGTTTTAAGGGGCCTAACATCCAGGTTATCGGCCCCTAGGCCATCTCTTATTACTGGAGTGGCCTGGCTCGCCATGTAGGCCTAATTACAGGATAGATTGCTCATTTCCAATCATCGACAAATTGTTTGAAAAATTGACTGGGCCAAAGGAAGTTGAAAATCTCGTTAGTCATTGGTCGGTGCATCACTTAGAGTTGTTGTTTTTGTTTCATTTATGGGCTTGGACATCGTGGTCATGTCAGCCCCGTGAACCTGGGTGTGTGTAGAATTTGTCTGATAACTTGTATTATTATGGTATCCGCATCAGTGTATGTATTTCATGATGATAATAATTGTTGTTTTAAGGGGCCTAACACCTAGGTTATCGGCCCCTAATGGTTTCGGTGAGAGTGAAAGATGAGATGAGAATGAAAACTATAGCTAATACTAACTACAAACTTGTCTGGCTGCGTGGCTCAGGGGTAACGTTCTCGCTTGCTGAGCCCAAGGTTGCAGGTTCGAAACCTGGCGCAGTCAGCTGGCATTTGAGGGTGCGCAAATGCGAGGGATCCGTGTCAGTACATTTACTGGCACGTTAAGATCCCCTTCGGGGCAAAATTCCGGCACCCAGGCGTCTCTAAAAGCCAGGGTAGTTAAAAGGGACGTAAAGGAAGAAGATTGTAGTTTTACGTGACCGTTAATCTCGAGATCATAAGCCACGGGACCTCCTTTTAACGTGGAATCCGAACCACAGGACGTGGCATTTCACTTTAAAAATCTCACATGCATTGACCGGGAATCGAACCCGGTCCGCCGTGGTGAGAGGCCAACAGCTTGACCGCTGCGCCACCATGCCCCAAAAGGGACGTAAAACCAATAACATTAATTACTAACTACAAACTTACATACTAGAGGAAGAAATGGTAAACAAATAAAGGATAAGGCAAATAAGAGACAGGAAGAAAAGAAATGCCCTCAACTCTCGAAGAATGAGGATTGAGGGACTTGGGAGGAAGGAGAGCCATGGAAGGCAGTTAGGAAACGGAAAGAGGAGAGGCTCCACCCCAAAGGCAATGGAAAAAGGGGGAAACTGGACCCAGCTCAGGAATCCCTCAGGGTTGCCAACTCCCAAACTCACCAGCCGTGAGCCCTTGAGGGTGTAGCACTATCCAGGGTACACCAGAAGTGGTGTGGCTACTTACACCCTGCCTGCTTGAGGGCCTTAAACAGAAGGCAGGAGATAACAGGAAGAGAAATAAGAGGTCTGAACCCTCGAAGAATGAGAAATCAGGAAAGATGAGAAAGAATGACCAATTAAGGCGGGAAAGGAAAACACTCCCTAGGCCTCGGATACCCTAATACCATCGGGATCGGAAGAGAACAAGAGGTGACCAGGAGAGAAGATGGAGAGGAGCCCTGCACAAGTAAGTGGAAGCAATGCCGGACTCAGATGGGGTCCCGTGGTCGCCAATCCACGTCCCACTAGATGTGAGCCCCTGGGGGGGGGGGGTGTTCGTATTTGTAAAAGGAAGTAGGATAGGGGTGGAAGCGGCCATGGCTTTATGTTAGGAACCATCCTGGCATTGGCCTGGATTAGAAATGGGAAACATTGGAGAACTATTTCTATGATGGCTGAGGCGAGGCTGAGTGTATCCCGTTATAAACCTCAGACCACATTGAAACAAGCCAGGAATCAAACCCGGGCCTCTGAGACGACACCCAAAAATGTTAGCCATTACACCACGAGGTGGTCGCATCACTAAAGAGAGAGACAATAACAATAACAATTTCATATGACATTATTTGAGTTGTTATTGCTTTATTTACGGCATGGGTATGGTGGTCATTAATCCCCTGTACTTGAATGTGGGTTAAATTTGTCTGATAAACTGTGTCATTGTAATGTCTGTAGTAGTATGGATTCTTGTATTGGAGGCTAGGATTAGGTTGGAGTCGGCCGTGGCCATAAGGAAGTGGTTCTCAAACGATTTCTGTCGTGCCCCCCTTCTGAAACATGAAATATCCAGCGCCCCCCCCCCGCCCCCCCCCCCGCCCCCCCCAACTATTCTCATTTCTTTTCTTAGCACTTCTTATAGGCTACTTCCCACAAATAATAATAATAATAATAATAATACACAATTCATTACTCGTAGAGCACATCAAAGTACAACAACGTTTTGTAAAAAGAATGTCATGCATATGTATTACTTTTGCTTATCAAAATAAAAACAACTGATGCACGTGCAGTTATTGGAATTGAGCAAATTTTGTTTGTTTCACTAATTAGCTCTTTAGCTGTGACACCTGTGTTCAGTAATGCTTTTCATATTTGAAAGCTCGTGAATTATAAATAACAATAGAAATAATATATACAATTTTCAACATTTCACTGTGAATTTGAAAAATGTTATGTTAAAACTCTTCACCTATGAAAAAGTAAAACAAGAGAATAAAAGTTTACTTGGATCAGAATTCGGTAATTCTCAGACACTTACGGAGTTAGTGTGATGTGTGAGCTTGAATTTGAGATGAATGAAAATCCAGTCTTGGTTGGATGTTTGAAACAGCAACTCGCAGATCCCCTTCCAGCTGCAGCCGAGACCGATGCTTCGTCTTGACGGATGCCATTGCGGAAAATGTTGACTCACACAAGTAAGTTGAAGCGAAGGGTAATAACAGGTCCACTGCTTTTCTTGATAAAATGGGATATTCATTTCGAATCTGCACCCAAAAATTTTCAAGAGACTACGACTTAAATTCATTTCGAAGTATTCTGTCACTTAAGAGTTCTATTAGTTCCTCCTGTTCTGCCGTTGACAGGTCGGCTGTTACGTTCGTTTCAAACGGACTGCGAATCCAGTCATTCTCAGTTGAAGGTTGTGGAAATCTACACTCGAATTTTTGACGAAGGTTTTGGAGGTGTTCTACGACAATTCCACTAATTTGACAAATATTTAACTCATTTTCTTCCTGGAATTCATTCAGACAATGAAATATCTCACAGTTACCTTTGTCCATCTGGGCTTTCCAAAGTTCAAGTTTTCTCTTAAAAGCAAGCACTTTGTCGTTCAGAATGAAAATATTACTATTTCGTCCTTGAGGTGACACGTTAAGTTCATTCAGTTTTTTCAAATACGTCAGCCAAGTAGCACAGTATTAGAAGCCCATTTCTCATCCAGAAACACACGCACTTTCACTTTGTGTGTAGAATTAATAATCCTGATGGGAGCAGAAGTAGACGTGGAAGAACAATGGACCTTGTTTGAATTCGAACCTTGTTCTTTTTCTATCACTTTCGTAGGGTCTCCTTTTATCACTTCTAATAAGCCACTTATCCATGGGTAATGGCGTCACTCGTATCAGTTTATTGTAAAGTTGGCTAACCACGCACTAGAATTCACCTGTTCACTCACTGTCTTTGAACTGACTAGAAAGGCCTAGCTGAATTCGAATCGGCAACGGCAGAAATAGAAGAATCCATTCTTGAAAGGAAGAGGCGGTCACATTGTCAAGCGGCTTATTGTCATTAAGTGTTTGGTAAGGAGAAGTCACTGCGGGTGGCGAGTGAAAGGGAGCTGTGTGGGATATGTTACTCGCCACCTTTTCTCAGAATTCCTGCTGGCAGGATCTACTGGTCAGTTCTTGTGAAATAAGACAGCAAAGGTACGAGTTTATTATTCTTGAATGGTCTTGGGAGCTACCTGCCTATGATAGGTTCTTGATCATGAGGATAGTAATATTTGTTACAGAATATGAAATATAAATATTTGAATCAAAGCCGGCGCCCCCCACTTTCAGAACCCCTTCCTTAAGGTAGGAACTATCCCCACCTTTGTTCGTAGTGGAGGAGGGAAACAAGGGACAAACGTTTCTAGCATGGATCAGGTGGGAATCGAACACAGCTCTTCTCAGTTTAGCGTCATGAGGATGAGAACATCCCATTCCTAACCTCAAACCGCATATCAAAAGTGACGCACCTCAGCTCATACCCACTAATGATTAACACTTGTACCCAAGGGGCTCACACCTTGTGGGACGTGGATTGGCGACCACGGGACCCCTGCTGGGTTTGGCATTACTTCCACTTACTTGTGCCGGGCCCATCTCTGTTATCTTTCCTGTTAATCACCCTTGGTCAACTCTTGTTCTTTTGCGACCCCGACGGTATTAGGGTGTCTGAGGCCTAGGGAGTCTTTCACTTTCCTGTCTTAATTGGCCCTTGTCTCATCTTTCCTGATCCCTCATTCTTCGTGGTGTCGGAACTCTTGTTTTCTTTTCATTGTATCTCCTGTCTTCTGCTAAAGGCCCCAAAGGATGCAGGGTGTGTGTAGCCCCACCTCTTATGGTGCACCCTGGATTGTGCTACACCCTCAAGGGCTCATGTCTGGTGAGTTTGGGAGATGATGAACCCGAAGGCTTCCTGAGCTGGGTCCGGTTTTTCTCCATCTTCCATTGCCTTTGGGACGGTCCCTCTCCTCCTTCCCTTTCCTCTCTACCGTTCGTGACTCTCCTTTCTTCCAAATCCTTTAATTCTCATTCTTCGAGGGTTGAGCGCATTTCCTTTCCTCCTGTCTTTTGTTTCCCTTCCTTTTCTTTTTGTTTTCCATTTCTTCTTCTAGTCTGTATGTAGTTAGTTTAAGTTATAGTTTAATTTCATTTACATTTTTATGATCATCCAAACCATTAGGGGCCTATAAACCAGATTTTAAAAATCAATCTCAGTGATTAACAAAGCAGTGGAAAAGATGTGCAAGTGTTTCTATGAGTCACCACTAATAGAACAGTCACAAAAGTGAAAACAGCATATCTATATACTGTATTTAAAGGTTTAGAATATATTTGAGAGAGCCATCTTAGATTACTAAACCTGTTTCTTTCTTTTTTTCCTTTTTTTTTCAGCGGACGGCTTTTAGTGCAGGGAGTGTCCGAGGACATGTTCGACTCGCCAGAGTTTGTAGCTGCTTCTATGTTGCTACAAGTACAGTCACGTGTGGAGTGTTGTCTGGGGAGGAAAGTGCGAATGTAAGGACGAGAAAATGGGATGTAGCTGCTGTGGCCTATAGTTAAGGACCGACCCTGGCATTTGCCTGGAAGGACGATGGGAAACCACTGAAGACCATATTCAAGGTTGCCGGCGGGGGGATTTGAACCTCCTCGCCTCCCGGATGTGAGTGACTGCCTTCAGCCACGCCGTAACGACCACGGCTAACTTACTCGGTAACTAACCATGTATATACGCCTTGCTCAAAATTTACTGCAATGTTAAGATAGTGTAGTGATTAGAGTTTCAAGCTACATATATTGGCAAATTCTAAGATAATGAGTCTAGGGCTCAAATGTTCTCAGAATGTTACTAGGCAGTTGGTAGTCTTGTGGAGTCTGTAAGTATGTTAAGGCATACCTTGTAGGTCCAAAATTATTTATAAATCCACAAAATTTATACGGTAGTTGCATGGAGTTGAACACTAAACATTATACGCGTGCACAGAATTATGATGGTAGCTTTAACATTGATGATTTACTGTTAATATGTCTAAAACATCTTGGATTTAAGGTGTACAATATTAGAAGTGTGTTCCGTACACATATTCCGAGATATTAGCCTAAATCTAGTGCTCAAAAGACTTATCATCATTAATACACAGTTGGTAGCCCTGGTGGCACTTATAATAAACACAGTTATATGTCTTAAAGCATACATTGCCCAGAATGTACATTATCAAACTGGATGAAATGCATTCGTTAGTATGGAAGTTACGTGCAGTTAAACATTGAACCTATCAGCATGCGTCAAATCATGTTGGCTCCACTGTCATTCCCATGTTACTCAAAATTAACTTGAAATATTATTTTCTATATGTGATCAAAATTCAGTAGTCTACTGTTGGCCGGATACTGTCTGATATTCTGATACTAGGGCAGATGACCTCACTGTTCTGCCCCTTTAAACAACAATAACTAACTAAAAATTATAGAGATCAATTATTACCAGTTGGCAGTACTGGCGTCTCAGTATATATGCCCAGTTCCATCTCCTAAGGTACACTATGCACACACAAAATTTGGTTGAAGTCCAGGAGATAGTATGATCGTTGCATGCTGTTAAACAGTGAACCTATCAGCACACGTAGAATCACGTTGGCAACACTGCCATTTATAGGTAGCTCAAAATTAATCTGAAATATTATGATCTGTATTAAATAAAAATTAATTGGTATTCTGCCCGAAGGCAGGTCCGAGCCTCCGAAGAGGCTACCCCCAGCCGGAGTTTACTTGCGGTAGGGTGGCCAGGCCCTTTCCGCTCCTCCTTATGTTGGCCAACAGCGCGCAGTGCCTAGAACCGGCATACCATCCATGATCTGACTGCGCCCAATGTTGCTTAACTGCGGAGTTCTCATGGGATCCGGTGTTTCAACATGGCTAGGCCGTTGGCATGATCTGTATATGAGTCAATATTGGAAGAAATCCATTTGTTAGTATGGAAGTTACATACGGTTAAACATTGAACCTATTATTATCCGTAGAATCATGTTGGCAACACTGTCATGTATGGACTACTTAATAAATACAAAATATGACGGTCTATGGCCTATTTGTGTCAATATTGGAACAGTTTTCATGCATACCTTCTTAGATATCCATCTTAGAGTTCAAATTTCAATTGTGATTTTTCAGCAATTGGTAGTACTGACATGGCCGTGAGATGTCCTTGTATTGATCCACACTCATACCGAATTTGGATTCGATAACTGCAGCCGTTTATGGGTTGATACGGGGGCGGGATACATCTGCCCGGAAGGATCTCATAAGTCTACTTTTTCATAATTTTTGCAAATTGCGAAAAGTCTATCACTTTTAACACACGCTCAACAGTTGGAAAGTATTTAAACCTTCAACAGAATAATTGAACCAGTGTCCGGCTCCGCGGCTAAATGGTTAGCGTGCTAGGTTTTGGCCCAAATTGCCCCGGGTTCGATTCCCGGACGAGCCATCAGGGATTTTAATCTCCTGGGGTTAATTCCCGTGGCTCGGGGACTGGGTGTATGTGACGTCTTCATCATCACTTCATCCTCATTACGACGCGCAGGTCGCCCACGGGCGTCAACTAGAAAGACCTGCACTCGGCCTCTCCGGAGGCCACACGATCATCGATAATCATCATTGAAACAGTAGGTTATCAAGCTACACGATGGGGCAGATGACCTCACTAAACCTAGCCTATGCAATAATGCCGTTGGTAATCGTGTTTACAACAGATTGTTATTATTATACATAATAATAACAATATTATTATTAATAAAAATACAAGCCTGCTGCGGGTTGCATTCTCTTAAAAAAATTACAGTCAGTCTGAAAGACTAGACGTTATATCATTTCAAATGACGCATGCTACAAATGCTACACATGTTAGAAAGGCTCAGGAGAGCTCTTTCCACAGACTCCATTACCCATTAACTTAGGCTTCCCGCGCGGGCACCTCATTAAGAGTCACCCGGTATTTGAATCTGATATCTTGCAAACCTCTTTAAGGGTCACCCTGTATTTGAATTGAATCTAACATACTGTACACCTCGTTAAGTGTCACCCTGTATTTTGCTCTGACATCCTGCACACCTCTTTAGGAGGCACCCTGTATTCTTGTGTGACATCTTGTACACCTCTTTAGAAGTCCCCCTGTATTCTTGTCTGACATCTTGTGCACCTCTTTAGGAGTCACCCTGTATTTTTCTCTGCCATCTTGTACACCTCTTTAAGAGTCACCTTGTATTCGTATCTGGCATATTGTATATCTCTTTAGGTGTCACCCTGTGTTCTTATCTAGCATCTTGTACTGTATTTTGCTCTGACATCCTGCACACCTCTTTAGGAGGCACCCTGTATTCTTATCTAGCACCTTGTATATCTCTTTAGAAGTCACCCTGTATTCTTGTGTGACATCTTGTACACTTCTTTATGAGTCACCCTGTATTCTTGTCTGACATCTTGTGCACCTCTTTAGGAGTCACCTTGTAATCTTCTCTGCCATCTTGTACACCTCTTTAAGAGTCACCTTGTATTCTTATCTGGCATCTTTTATATCTCTTTAGGTGCCACCCTGTATTCTTATCTGGCATCTTGTACTGTATGTTGCTCTGACATCCTGCACACCTCTTTAGGAGGCACCCTGTATTCTTATCTGGCATCTTGTATATCTCTTTAGAAGTCACCCTGTATTCTTGTGTGACATCTTGTACACCTCTTTAAGAGTCACCCTGTATTCTTGCCTGACATCTTGTGCACATCTTTAGGAGTCACCCTGTACTCTTCTCTGCCAACTTGTACACTTCTTTAAGAGTCACCTTGTATTCTTATCTGGCATCTTGTATATCTCTTTAAGAGTCACCCTGTATTCTTGCCTGACATCTTGTGCACATCTTTAGGAGTCACCCTGTACTCTTCTCTGCCAACTTGTACACTTCTTTAAGAGTCACCTTGTATTCTTATCTGGCATCTTGTATATCTCTTTAAGAGTCACCTTGTATTCTTATCTGGCATCTTGTATATCTCTTTAGGAGTCACCCTGTATTCTTATCTGACATCTTGTGCTGTATTTTGCTCTGACATCCTGCACACCTCTTTATTTGGCATATTGTATATCTCTTTAGAAGTCACTCTGTATTCTTGTGTGACATCTTGTACACCTCTTTATGAGTCACCCTGTATTCTTGTCTGACATCTTGTGCACCTCTTTAGGAGTCACCCTGTATTCTTCTCTGCCATCTTGCACACCTCTTTAAGAGTCACCTTGTATTCTTATCTGGCATCTTGTATATCTCTTTAGGAGTCACCCTGTATTCTTATCTGACATCTTGTACACCACTTTAGGAGTCACCCTGTATTCTTTTCGCTTCGCTCGAATCCCTAGGTCGCTCAACGCCCCAGGACTCTTTCAACAGACTCCATTAACCATTAACTTAGGCTTCCCGCGCGGCTGCATGACGTCACAGTCTCCGTCTCCGTAACGCAACCGTCTCCGTCTCGCATAACGTTAGACCCAAAGCATAACGACGAAGTCGACAAGATCATTTGAAATGATAAAAAAGGCGGCAGCCAAATCCTTGGAAGAAACTTGCAGTGTCACAAAGCGTAGTAGTTGATCGACAGGCGCGCGCAAGGCGCTGAACGCACCCGCAGCCTATCGGGAAGTTATTGCACTGCAGTATATATCACCTTGTTTGTAATGATGGGGGACAAATTATGAGATTATATCGTCAGTACATTATAATGTACTAAATAATAATTTACAATGATGTTGACGATATTAGTTTTAATACTCAAGAGTCGTCCATTGTATTGGCTGGCTTCGGCTGTGTCCGTGGCTTGTCGCTGCCTGCTGTCTCGGGAAGCCCTGGTACGCCGTCATGATTAATGTCTGCGATATCGGTGTGCAAAATAATCGGGAGCTCTATAATATCTAAATGCCTCCACACACTTCTGAACTGTTAGAGGACTATTCTTTAATTTGACGTAAAATAATTCTCTATCATGTGAACCAGTTAAAATGAAACATACGGGAATGCTTCGACCGTATTCTAGCTTTCTGTTACTAGATCTCGTATGTGTCTGGCTGTTTTAATGGTATAAGGTTAAAGATCAGATGGAATTGTATAAGATTCCATCTGATCTTTAACCTTATACCATATAAGAGTGAGTGTTCCATTATAGTTCCATGAAACTTATTTAGCACAAAACGAACATGGCGGCCAAGCGTAGTTGGAAATATTTAAATCGACTTTTCTCGAGATTTAACCATCCGAGCGCAGTGAGACATGGTACAGCAAATGTTTATACACATTGAAATGCACTGACATTTGCCATTTAATTTAGTTCAATTGTTTACATAACCTCAAGATGGCGGCTATGCGGAATTTTAAAATTAAGTTTTTATTTCTTGTGCCCTAATCATGCGATTGAAATTTGAATAATACATCTACGCAATAATCTTCATGTAATAATACATAACTCTATTGCCTTCATATATAAAAATCCAACATGGCGACCATCCGAAGTATTTAGAAGGTTCTCAATATCTACGTATCTATTACAGCAACCAAACTGAAATGTTGTTTGTTGATAGAGGCAATTAACATAATTATGTAAGATACATGAAAATAGGCCATTTTGATTTTCACGGAATTACTTGTTTCATTAGTGCAGCAAATGGCCATTTTTAGCCTACTTTTCACATTTTGCAAAAATGAGGAAAAATTAGACTTATGAGATCGATCCGGGAAAATGTGTGTCAGTTTGTCTGTCTGTCTGTCTGTCCGTCTGTCTGTCACCCCCCCCTATCAACTCCTAAACGGCTGCAGCAATCAAAACCAAATTTAGTATGAGTAAAGATGTGCACCGGAATATCTCACGTCCATATTTGAAAATGATGTCAGTGCTACCAACTGCTGAAAAAACGCACTAGAAATTTTAGCTCCATGTTGGATATCTTGCAAGATATGCATGGGAGCTATTCCAAAATTGGCACACATGTAGATAAGACTATTTCAGTTTAATTTCCCGGAGGCCAACCATGACAGTGTTGCCAAAATAATTTTAAGCCTTCTGATAGGTCCAATGTTTAAATGCATATAAATTCTACACTATCAATTGGATTTCAACCAAATTTTGTATGTAATATCTGTACATAAACTGATATGACTGAGCGTATTCTGAAGAGCCATTAGGGCTGCCAACTGTTAATAATTGCTCTCTCTCTATTGTTTTTATCCAAATACCAATATATCAGAAAGTATGCAAGCCAACAGCTTTAAACTATGCACACGTATATTCTGACATTTTAGATTAATTTGGAGTAACTTATATACGTCAGTTCTACCAACATGATTATAAGCCTGCTGATAGTACCAATTTTTAAATACATGTAACTTCTATACTATCAGTTGGATTTCAACCAAATTTCGTATGTGCTATGTGTACCATAACAGATATGACTATAGGTATTGTTAAGAGCAATCAGGGCTGCCAACTGTTAATAAATGCTGTCTATTTTTTACCCTAATATCAATATATCAGAAAGTATGCAAGCCAACAGCTCTATACATTGCACACGTATAGCACCTGACATTCTAGATTAATTTGGATTAATTAATACAAGGCAGCGCTGCCAACATGATTCTATGCCTGCTGATATGTCCAATTTTTAGATACATGTAACTTCTATACTAACAAATGGATTTCATCCAAAATTGGCACAACAAAATATCATAATATTTCAGATTATTTGTGACCAGCACACGCACGACATCGTTGGCAACATGCTTTTACGCGTGCTGATAGATCCAATGTCTAACTGCAAGTAACGTCCATTGGACTTCAACCAAATTTTGTATTCTGTACCTAAGAGATGGAACTAAGAATATATTCAGTCACCAGGGCTGCCAACTGTAGTGCTCTATTAGGCTACATTATACCAGGTATATTTTGAACTTTTTTTTAGCGTATGGCTTTTAGTGCCGGGAGTGTCCGAGGACATGTTCGGCTCGCCAGTTTTGTAGCTGCTTCGAGACGGACACCCGATGGGTGAGCTACAAGTACCGTTGGGGAGGAAAGTTGGAAGGGAGGGTCGAGGAGTTGGAAGGTAGCGGCTGTGGCCTATAGTTAAGGACCAACCCCGGCATTTGCCTGGAAGGAAGATGGGAAACCACAGAAGACCATCTTCAAGGTTGCCGGCGGGGGGATTCGAACCTCCTCGCCTCCCGGATGTGAGCGACTGCCAACAGTCATGCCGCAACGACCTCGGCTAACTCACCCGGTTATTTTGAACTAATAGATATTTCGATATTACCAACTTAATTTCGTCATTATTCTAGATAGGTTCATATTCTGTAGAATAATCATTGGCATGAAAAGTAGGCTGTATAGTTCTTCGCGGAACTTCTTGTTTCAGGACGGATTAGGGAAGGGATTATGGAAGGAAATCAGCCGTGGACCTGTTGAAAGGAACCGTCCTGGTATTTGCCTGGTGGTGAAAATGGGAAATCACGAAAACCATTATCAGGACGGCTGAAATCATCGCCGTCTACAATTCTCAAGCCGTGTCATAAGGTTTGGCAACACCGCCCATCTGTCATCTCGCAGGCCTAGTGCAAGCACATGGTAATTGCTAACACTGCGTAAACACATAGATTTTGACGCAAAATGTTACCGAAAATACAACAGAACATGACGTCCGCTAAATCTACACACAAATATCACAAATAAAGGATATGCCTACATATTACCAAGCTATGTACTGTCGATTCCCGATTAGGTAATAATAAAAGGCTACCTCAATGTCCCAATGTCTGAAGTTTCATTTTTTGCTGCTATGCTAAATGCCGTCATTGACGCGCCCAGAAAATATATTTCAGACTATTCTTACTAACTTAGAGACTGCCTTTGATAATGAATCCTTCACTTTTTGTCCACAGATGCACTCATCATAGTCACAATAGGCCTCCCAGCTTAATGTTGACAGTCTAACAATAATGTTCAACTGGTCACTTAATTTAAAAATAGGTAGCTTTCAAACGAAATCTACCTAAAAGCACTTGCCAACTGAGTACAGTTCATAATGTACTGGAAAATGGAGGGCACATGAAGATATATACCTAAACTAAATTAGTCCTTCTAGACACAGAAAGTTCACCTCGATGTAGTGATCAAAACGTTGTAATATAACCAGTTATTTGAATAGTGCTGCCATAATTTGACTTACTGCCAGGCACACAACACTTCCTAGGCATCTGAAATACCGTAGTTTAATGAAATATTAATGAAGAATTTGTTGGTTAAATTCATTACAAGGCATTGGTTACACAAACAACTTAATACGGGAGATACTTCTACAACTTCAATTTTATATTGAATACATTTATAAGGAAAAAGGTTCTCATTTACGCGTTTTGACATTAATTCCGCGAACTATTGACAGTAACGTTTTATCTGCCTGATGAGCTGCATTTAAGTTTCAAACAACTAGTTCCGTGAACAACCAACAGAGCCTATTTTCATATAACCTGCGGGTACTTTCCATCTCAAAACTCTTCCGTGCTTTCCCCCACTTCTAATCCAGGCAAATGCTGGGATCGTTCACAACTTATGGCCACGGCTGCCTCTTTTCCTATCCCCAATTTACAAATAGGCCTACACACACTATTACAGCCAACACAATAACACATATTATCACACAACCCCAAATGCACAGGGTTTTATGACCACGATATTGTAGCCCCTAAAATAAGCAACAACAACAGAAGCCGAACTTACGGCATAAGCGATGAAAAAACACTTTTCTGTACGTAAATAATGGATAATTGTTTCAGAATTAATATCATGGCGTTAGGTGTTGCTTTATATTCATTTTAAGGGCTTGGATTATCTTGGAGGAAAGACGAAATCCACACACACCGAAGTACACGGAGCTGATGAATACGAAACGCAGCCATTTCAAGGAAGCAGCAAAAACAACCTGTATTTCCTAGCTGTGTAATAGCAAGCCGTCCAGTTGGAAAAGGGGGAGAGTCCACGTCGCCTTATGAGCGCGTAGATTTCACATTGCCTCGAGTTCCTTCACTGGGTTTTGCTGAACGCTGGCTCTCCTAATGGGCATGATTGTCTCTCGTCACTGGGTTGCTGAACGCTGGCTCTCTAGGAGACGGGACTCCCCCCCGTTTACTAATGCCAACTCGCCTGTATATATAGAGCGCAGAGCAGGGTTACATCGCATACGAGTGTTAACGTTCAGCGGTTAATTAGTACTAAACGTGAGAGTTTCAAATGAAATTTATGTTATATACAGCATCAAGTAAATTTATTACGCCAAATACAATGCAATAATATTGCGTAAAAAGAATAAAATAACCAGGATATCCGCATCCGAGCAGGGCTTTACCTATTGTCGCAACTTTACATCAAATAAAAACAAATTCGCCAGGACAAGCCTGGGGTTTGCCTGGAGTGATTGGAGAGGCCCGGGTTCGATTCCCGGTTCTGCCAAGAAATGTAATTCCTGTCTGAGTGCTGGAACGGGATACACTCAGCCTCGTTAAGGAGGACTGAGAAGAGGTGTGTTGGATTCCCTCCTCAAAGTCATCCTGGAAGTGGTTTTCCGTGGGTTGCCATTTCCAGTCCAAGCAAATGCCGGAATGCTTCCTAATGACTTAGGTGCACGGGAGCTTCCTACCCCGATTACAAATACACACACTAGCACAGACATCTTCTCCACACATCCAAGTACACGGGGTTACATAACCACGATGTCGCAAAGCCCCTAAAAGAATCAACAACAAAGAACGTGGTAACCATACCTTTCGTGAAGAGACCAATAACAAATCGTCCTCTCGCAGATTTTTACGATTTCAATGTTTTGATCGCGTTTCAAATTATTTGGAACAGGGAGTTGAGTTGAACACATTGCTGGCGAGCATTAGGATAGCCGACCACAGATGTCTATAACCCTACACCTTTAAGGATCCGAAAATCATGTATATTTCACTTTTTTATTCCTCAGCAACAGAAGGTACTAAAGAATTGTAATTTGCTCTGCCAATCACACTATGCTTTGCCAATATGTTCGTGTATTTACAAGTCATATGGCGAATGCATTTCAGCAAATTAGGCATTTAAATTGGCGGCTGCTTATTGTGCACTGATCCACCGTCTCCCTAATATTTTTCAAAAATTCTTTATTCATTGTATTTAATAATACAGTAGCTAGAGATTGACCTAGAATCATTGGAATCTATAAAGATATTTTTTTAAGCTTATATTAAAGTGTAACCTTTTTGCAAGTTATTTCACTGAATATTATTTTTTAAAACCGAAACTATGGCATGTACAACAGCAGTTCTAGGTCATATTGTTCTTCTCTATAGGATACACATGTATACTAAATTTCACTTCATTATCTTGAAAACTCTGGCAGTAACTAAGGAAACGGGTTTGAAAATCCAAAGTTTCGAGAAACAAGCAACAAAGTTACCAATGTGTAGGAAAGCCTCCAAAACTTCCCTGCACGTTTTTGGTGTTTATAGCATTTACAGACTCAACTAAACGTTGCCAATTCTACCAATAGCACGGCTTGAGAACTATAGACGGCGATGTTGAAATTAATCCTGGTAAAATGTAAAATTTACAACAGTGAAACTGGAGGAATGCTTGCAATATTATTTGCAAATTCAATATTTATACCTGGCAAGGTTGTACCAATGTTTCCTCAGTAGCGTAGCGGTCAGCATGGTTAGCTGCCGCCCCGAAGGTCCTGGGTTCGATTCCCGACTCTACCACGAAATTTGAAAAGTGGTATGAGGACTGGAACGGGGTCTACTCAGCCTCGGGTGTTCCAAATGAGAAGAGGGGGGTCGATTCCCACCTCAGCCATCCTCGAAGTTGTTTTCCGTGGTTTCCCACTTCGTCTTTGGGCAAATGCCGGGATGGTGCCCTCTTCAAGGCCACGGCCGCCTCCTTCCATCTTCCTTGCCTATCCATCCTGACCTTCCTTCATGAGGCCCCTGTTCGCTTTGCAGGTGAGGCCGCCTGGGCGAGGTGCCAATCCCACCTCACCAGTTGTATCCACTCCGATTAAATGTTCCCGGCTCTAGGACACTGCCCGTAAAGGCGGTAGTGGTGAGTTCCCTCGCTGAGTCCGTGGGTTCCACCAACCTGGGGGGGGGGGTAAACGACTAAGAAAAGAAAGAAAAGGTTGTACCAATGCATCTTTTTTTTTTTTCAATTAACAAATATAAATATCAGAGTAATGGAGCCTCCGTAGCTTAGGCAGCAGCACGCCGGCCTCTCACCGCTGGGTCCGTGGTTCAAATCCCGGTCACTCCATGTGAGATCTGTGCTGGACAAAACGGAGGCAGACAGGTTTTTCTCCGGGTACTCCGGTTTTCCCTGTCAACATTTCATTCCAACAACACTCTCCACTATCATTTCATTTCATCTGTCATTCATTTAATCATTGCCCCAGAGGAGTGCGTCAGGCCTCGGCAGCCGGCACAGTTCAAATCCTCGCCGCTAGATGGGGGCTTCATTCATTCCATTCCTGACCCGGTCGGAGACTGGAAGCAGGCAGTGGATTTTCATTTTCAAGTTCAGCTCACTGAACTGATGTGGAAAGGGTATACTGTGCACTGTGCAGTGCTACGGCCCCTGTGACATATGACGTCAACTCTTTCCCTGATGAAAACATGATATTTACCCAAAGTCAAGACGTACTATAAAATATGTCTTACATATAGTGTTTTTATGTTGAAATCCTTAAAATTTGCTGGCCTTGAAAAGTCACACCCTTGGGTCTAAGTCTAAACTCTGATAAGTGTTTTGGTTGAACGGCGATCACACAGCTTTGTACATTAAACAAAGCGAGATACCTTTTCATAATTAACCACAGGTAAGCCAAGTTATTATGTGCTAGCAACTGTTCAGTAATTTTTTCACAAAGACGAAATTTTGAATTTGAACTATGTTTTGTAATTTGCAGCCAGTGAATTTCTTATAATTTAGTATTGCTTAGCAGTAAGCAAAACAAGAGCCAGGTTCTCCTGAAAATCCTCAATCCTATTTATGACTGGTGACCATCAGGGGCGGATTCAAGCCAAGATTATGGGGGAGCGGACACACCGGGGATCGGGGGGTACTGAATACCAGAGTGGGGTCCGGGGGTCATCTTCGGGAAAATTTTGCAAAAATTAAAGACGCCTACCCCACTCTTAACTTCAATCTTTACTGTAATAGACACGACGGCCATCGGAACAAGGAATACGGCATGCGATTGGTTATGTCACATGCTTTTCGTCAAGCAGTGGGTGGTTTTAAGAGAGTTATGGGCTGTAAGTTTCTACTCTCCAAGACAAATAGTTACAAGAATGTTGCCAATACACGTCTCTTATTATACAACAACCACTAGCCTCTCCTTCAGTTAACACATTTCGCACGATTTTTAGCCTATTTCCATTTATAAAATAATAGGCTTATGAGATCATCTTTTGTCCATGTGTGTGTGTGTGCGTGTGTGTGTCCCTAATAAATTGTAAACGGCTATAGCGATGTCAATGAAACTCAGTCAGGACATAGTTATATTTCTTCCGACCTCGACAGTGCCCTTCGATTTTATTATGTCTCACCAATCTAACATGGCGGCTGTGCGAAATAGTTCTCCGACATTCTGCATCACCGAAACTATATCTGCTATCAGCCTAAAATTGGTAAAAGGCACTACCAGAAGTTCACATATGTGACTTTCAAAAAGCTGTTATGTACAAAACGAACATGGCGGCCAAGCGAATTTGATACATATAAAAATACTTAACCCGCGATTTAAGAATCCGAGCTCAGTGAAACATGGTACAGCAAATGTTTATACACATTGTAATGCACTGACATCTAATTTAGTTCAATTGTTTACATAACCTAAATATAGCGGCTGTGGGAAATGCGATTGATGTTTGAATAATAAACCTAGGCAATAATCTTCATCCAGTAGTACATAACTCTATGGCCTACATTGTATAAGAATCCAACATGGCGGCCACCATCCGAAATATTTAGACGGTTCTCAATATCTACGAATATTACAGCAATCAAACTGAAATTTTGTATGTTGATAGAGGCAATTGACGTAAGTATGATATGTGAAAATTGGCTATTTAGTTCTTCACGGAACTACTTGTTTGTTTTCTATTTTGTTCGCTGTTTGAGAATCTTATCATTTACTTCATTAATATTTGTGAAAACTATTGCTTTGCAGTCAACTCATTCAATAATATTTGAAGAATTTACGCAATTTCTAAGTATGTTAACTATTTTTTTAAATTATTGTTAGTGCATAAGTGGGCGTGGCATTATGCAGCCTCTGAGATATCAAATGCTTCTTTGCTTTCATTTCACCTCCTCTTTTCTTGCGCTCCAAATGTTGGTATAATTTAAGGGAATATATTATTTCAATTTAGGGGCTTGTGACATCATGGCCATATGCCTCATGTACTCGTTTGTCTGATGACCTCTGTGTCTGCAGTGACTGTAGCAAAGTGTATAATGGTAATTATAAGGGTCCAAGATGGGGAGAGGTGCCCGTCCTAGCATTTGACTGGAAGGACTGTGAAAGAAATCTGAGATAAACCCTACTCAGGATAGCAGCTGCAAGGATTCGAACCCCCCCGAAAACTGGACTTCATACAGCTTTCCATCGTCGTCATCAGGGCGCACCGACAGCAGTGGCTCAGCTGGCTAAAGCGCAGCGTTAGGTCATGGGACCAAGCTCTCTGCTGACTCGGTAGACGCGTGGGTTCAAGCCCCACCGTCGGCCGTCCTTGAAATGGTTTTCCGTGGTTTCCCCATTTTCAACACCAGGCAAATGCTGGGACGGTACCTTCTGATAGGCCACGGCCGATTCCTTCCACATCCTTGCCCAGTTTCATTCATCTTCATCCATTCCATCCCGACGCGCAGGTCGCCTACGGGCGTCGAATAGAAAGACCTGCACTCGGCCTCTGAGGAGGCCACACGACAAAAAAAATCAGGGCGCGGTTAATTATGTGCTGAACTTTTCCGAAATATTTATGTATTCATGTGCTTAAAAGTGTAAAATATGAGATTAAGTTTCCAAAATATGTTCCTAAATTTGCATCACATTTATGCCTCCAGTTACTTGAATATAGTTGAAACGTCTAGTTGCTTGAATAGGACTAATCCATAATTCTGACTACAGTACAAAATGTTCCCGATTAATAGGCTGGGGCTTGCCTCAATTTCCGAATCCTACAATAGCCTACTTAACTGCAGATGCGCGATATGAAATCATGTATGTGCGGTTTTCGAATTTCATTCTAAAGAGCGGAAGAAATGGTCACTTCCA
This sequence comes from Meconema thalassinum, assembly GCA_946902985.2. Taxonomy (NCBI): domain Eukaryota; kingdom Metazoa; phylum Arthropoda; class Insecta; order Orthoptera; family Tettigoniidae; genus Meconema; species Meconema thalassinum. The sequence goes on along the minus strand of OX336389.2, from coordinate 64,854,604 downwards.
AAACTTTCATAGCACTCTGTCGATACTCACAAGTTTCGCAGGCCACTGTAATTTCAAGTAAAATTTCCTGTCAAGGTAATGACTATTGGAGGCGTGATGAGGCTGTTGACTATAATGACCGGTGAATTCCTGTCATGAAATTTTACTGCAATACAGAGATAAGAGTGCATTCACGAAATAGAAAGGAAGCTTGTAGTTTAACGTGACCGTTAATCTCGCGATCATAAGCCACGGGACCTCCGTTTTACGTGGAATCCGAACCACAGGACATGGCATTTCACATCGAAAATCTCACATGCATTGGCCGGGAATCGTACCCGGTCCGCCTTGGTGAGAGGCATACAGCTTGACCGCTGCGCCACCACGCCCCAATCACGAAATAGAGAAGCAACTTACCTGAATTGCCATGGGTCACAAATGTGGGCAGCAGTCATCTAAGGAGTAGGCTACAACATAGCGCCAAATATAGGAAATATGTACTTATGATTAAATACACCAGAATATGTATTTATTTATAAAAAACACAAAAATATGTAAATATATAGAACATATTTAGTTAAATAAAAATAAATAAAAAATGGTGCTTTTCAGTCGGTCAACACGAATGTACCCAAATAATAATAATAATAATAATAATAATAATAATAATAATAATAATAATAATACAGTAATATCGTATGGCCTCGGGTGCCGGGTGCAAGCTTTGTAATTTGACACCCAAAGAGTAGCTTGCATGTCGACTTTCGTTGTTCCTTGAAGCACTATGAAAGTCAAGGACGTTAGATATCTAAGCTCCTTGAACACTATAGCGATTTCTAGTAGAGAACTGAGGAACTTTTGTGTTGGCGGTAAATCCCGAGATTAATTTTGCCATTATGAACACGGCCTACTGAATTCAAATGGGTTCTTTGACATGCCAAGATCGTATGACATGGTGTCGTAATTTTTTCAGCCTTTCAAAAATAACTTACCACGGCCAGGAGCGAACCTGAAAGTTTGGGGTTAGTAGACCGACACGTTGACCACTCACCCACCGTGGCGAGCATGTACCCAAAAGAGTTGGGTTATTCCCTAATCCTGAAATAAATTACACGAGATTAATAAATACACTAGGATGATCAGTTCCGACCGTCAAGCGATCATCATCAGACCCATTACACTTAGGCTACAAATCTATGTCTGAAAATACAGGTGAAAATATTTACAATATGTACACTTACTTAGTTGCAGTATTGGTAATGCAATGTGTCGGTGTATGTTAGTTGTAGTCTATATGATGTTTTAGTGAGATGCTGAAAGTTGTGATAGAACTCCGGAATTTGCCTGTTTTGGAATGACTATGTGGTTGTTCTGAATGTTCAATTCTGAATGTAAAGTATTATACAGGCTACTTATAACCCCAAAATGTAAATAAACAAGAAGTTCCGTGACGAACTAAAGAGCCTAATTTTCTTAAAATTTAAGATTCATGCCAATGATTAATCTATATGGATCTATCTAGAATAATGACGAAATTAAGTTGGTAATATTGAAATTTCTAATTAGTTCGAAATACTGTATACCTGGCATAATGTAGCCTAATAGAGAACTACAGTTAGCAGCCCTGGCGACTAAATATATTCTTAGTTCCATCTCTTAAGGTACAGACTACAAAATTTGGTTGAAATCCAATGGATAGCATGGACGTTACATGCAGTTAAACATTGGATCTAACAGCGCGCGTAAAATCATGTTGGCAACAATGACATACCTGTATTGGTCAGAAATAATCTGAAATAATATGATCTATTGTTGTGTCAATTTTGAATGAAATCCATTAGTTAGTATATAAGTTACATGCATTTTAAAATTGGACCTATCAGCAGGCTTAGAATCATGTTGGCAGCACTGGTGTAGGCCTATATTAGTTACGCCAAATTAATCTAGAATGCCAGGTACTATACGTGTGCAAAGTTTAGAGCTATTGGCTTGCTAACTTTCTGATATATTGATATTAGGGTAACAAAAATAGAGACAGTATTTATTAACAGTTGGCAGCCCTGGTTACTCTTAAGACTCAGCGTAGTCATATCTGTTATGGTACACATAGCACACACGAAATTTGGTTGAAATCCAAATGATAGTATAGAAGTTACATGTATTTAAAGTTGGACCTCTCAGCAGGCTTAGAATCATGTTGGTAGCACTGACATATATACGTTTCTTCAAATTCATATAGAATTAATATAGAATATAAATTAATATGGAATGTCAGGTACTATACGGGTGCATAGTTTAAAGCTGCCGGCTTGCATACTTTCTGATATATGGGTATTTGGATAAAAAATATTGAGAGCATTTATTAACAGTTGGCAGCCCTGATGGCTCTTAAGAATACGCTCAGTTATATCTGTTTATGTACACATAGCACATACGAAATTTGGTTGAAATCCAATTGATAGTGTAGAAGTTATATGCATTTAAAATTTGGACCTATCAGCAGGCTTAGAATTATTTTGGCAACACTGCCATGCATGTCCTCCTGGAAATTAAACTGCAATATTATTATCTATACGTGTGCCAATTTTGAAATAGCTCCCATTCATACCTTCCAAGATATCCAACATGGAGCTCAAATTTCAATTGCGATTTCTCAGTAGTTGGTAGCACTGACATCATTTTCAAAAAATGGCCGTGAGATATTCAGGTATAGATCTTTACTCCTACCAATTTTTGTTTCGATTACTGCAGCCGTTTAGGAGTTGATAGAGGGGGGGGGGTACACACACCCAGCCAGATGGACAGACAGACAGACAGACAGACAGAAGGACAGACAAGACAGACAGACAGACAGACAGACAGACAGACACACACACATTTGCCCGATCTCATAAGTCTACTTTTTCCTCATTTTTGCAAAATGTGAAAAGTAGGCTAAAAATATTTTAACACATAACTATCCGGGTCATAGTCGTCATAGTACTCGAAAGGATGTGCAAGACTGTTATATTAAGAGTATTAAACTATCTTGTGGTGAAAAATGAACATAAAAGTTAAGGTGTTTATGAAGTTACTTTTGCTTATGAGTATGAGGCTTGAGATCATTAACACACAGTTGGTAGCCCTGGTGGCACTTAAGCACAGTTATATGCCTTAAACCGTGGTGTTGGGGTAGCGCGCCTGCTTCTCACCCGGAAGCCCCAGGTTAGATTCCCGGCTCCGTCAGGGATTTTAGAAACTGACGCGAGGGCTGAGAAAGGAGTGCACTCAGCCTCGTGAGGACAATTGAGTAACTGTCTGACAGTGAGGCAGCGCCCCGATCACGAAAACCAAGATTAATGGCCGAGGAAACCGATGCGCTGATCACGCATCGCCCCAATATCTGCGGGCCAAATGGCTGAGCAGCGGTCGCTTGATAGGCCTAGGCCCTCATGGGTTGTAGTGCCAGGAGTTATTATTTATATGACTTAAAGCATACATTGCACACAAACAATCTGGATGAAATGCATTCCTTAGTATGGAAGTTACATACGGTTGAACCTATTAGCTTCCGTAGAATCGTGTTGGCAACACTGTCATGTAGAGGCTCGTAAATAAACCCAAAATATTACGGTCTATATATGTACCAATTTTTGAACAGTTCTCATGCAGTTCTATCAGAGATAAAATTTCAATTGTGATTTTGCAGCAGTTGGTAGCACTGACATCTTTTTTAAATATAATAATTTTATTAATGCTGCCAATGGCCATGTACTTTTCTTTTCAGGACGGGTCAGGGAAGGGATTATAAAAGGAAATCGGCCGTGGACCTATTGAAAGGAACCGTCCCGGCATTTGCCTGGTGGTGAAAATTGGAAACCACGAAAACCATTTTCAGGATGGCCGAGGTGGGATTGGAACCCATGCTCTCCCGATGCCAGCTAGGCACGAGCACGTTGATATATCCTTGTATAGATCCTCACTCATACCAAATTTGGATTCGATAGCTGCAGCCGTTTAGGGATTGATACGGAGGCGTGGATCCACACGCAGACAAGGCAGACAGATAGGAGTCCACACACACATCTGCTCGGAAAGATCTCATAAGTCTACTTTTTCATAATTTTTGCAAATTGTGGAAAGTCTATCATTTCTAACACGTGCTCAACAGGTGGGAAGCTTTTAAACCTTCCCACCAATCAAATGAAACAGTAGGTAATCAAGTTACACGAAGGGGCAGATGACTCCACTGTTCCGCCCCTTAATACAACAATAACTAATATAACAATAACTAACTAATCTACAGGATAATGCCGTTGGTGATCGTTTCCCGCCGTTTGTAACAATATGCGTGTTTACAACAGATTATTATTATTATTATTATTATTATTATTATTATTATTATTATTATTATAAAACAAGCCTAGTGCGGGTTGCAATCTCATTTAAAAAAGGCGGCTGCCATCCCTGGAAGAAACTTGCAGTACGCATGCGTAGTGTCACAAAGCGTAGTAGTTTATAGAGGTATACAATGGGCGCGCGCTAGGCACTGAACACACCCGCAGCCTATCGGGAAGTTATTCTCTCCCCTCCATCCAGCAACCCTGTCGATGTCATCTGCCTCCAGGACAGGATCTACCAGTGGCGGCCGGTGGTAAGTAGAGCTGGGTGTTGCACCAAAATTTCTGATGTCGCAATTTTATATGGGAAGTTTACACATGTAACAAAAATTAATTAACGTTAGATAAACTACAGTTCTATAAAAACTGAAATACATGGGTTTTCCAAAATAACTGTACGTTCGACAAATAGACAAATTTTAATGGCTCTTTTGGGCTTCTTCCTATAGGAATTCATTAAAAAAATCAGATTTATGTATTTAAGCCCTATGCCTGAGTTCATGGGAAGAATTTTAAACACAGCAGGTTGTCTAAGGTTGGGTCTCAATCTCCGGGATAATAAACATTCTCAACATAAAAACATGGCAACCGAAAAGTTTGTACGTTAACGAAAATGTTATTACTAACAAAGACGGGCACATATTCTGCATAAGGATAGTATTTTTATCATTTTAAATGATCTTGACGACTTCGTAGTTACGCTGGGGTCTGGCGTTCCGTTACGGTGACGGGACGAAATGTACCGAGCATGCACTGAGGTGTGTGACGTCATAATACTGCTTGAGCTTCCTCCTTTCCCCGCGCGCTCCGGTGAGCGTGACGTCATCCAGCCAGCTACCTCTTTTGACCTTGGTTTGCACTTGCTAACGGACTTTGAGTTCACGCAGCATTTGTAGCATTTAAAATGATATAAAGTCTAGTCTTTCAGACTGACTATCAGTCTTTTTTTTTACTATAGCTTGAACCCCATCAGAGGAACCAGCCATGAAGTGCACTCTGTCATACGTCGGCGCAATTCATTTTTGCGGAGTTTCGTTCAATTTCTGCTTCTTTAATTCAACCAGTAAACACGCTGCTAATGTGTGTGCATCATGTTTTGTTTGCCTCTTACTACGTATCGGTGCACAACAGCCATCTGAAATATGTTTGAAATATCACTAGTTTCATCTGCTATAATGGCAAAAATTTCCGATTCCTTTATTTGCTTTGATTCTTCTTCTTGGCAAACCTCCATCATAATCTGTAAAAATTAATTTTGAATTGTTTTGGACGTTCCTTTGAAAACAGTTGCCCTTACCGAATGACCTTTAACACAGCATCCAACTTAGCGGTAAAATTAATTAGTTCTCTCAAAACACATGGATTTGTTGATGTTACACTTTCATCATGATCACGCAAGGCCAGTCCGAAAGAACCACAGAAACTAATACAGTTTATTACAATATTTAACACATATCTATTGTGCCTAACATCTTCGTTATATTCCGCAATTTACCTTCTATAGGCACTGTCCAATTGTGCATCTTCGTTAACAGTTCCAAAAAGTGTCAATTTCAAACAGCTGAAGATTGGTTGGTTGGTTCCTCAGTTTAGGAGCTGCGACAAGGCAGTCATGTAGCCCCCTGTACTTTGGGTGTGTGGAGAAACTGTCTGATAACCGGTGTTAATTGTGATGGCTGTATTAGTGAGTGTTATCAGTTTTTAATTCAAGTGAGGACTACAGACATTGAATTTCAAGCAGTTCCTACTTTTGCCACCAAAGGCCACCGTAAACGACTACTAGTTCAGAACTTGGTTACTACACGCCACCGCAGTCGGCTCCTGGCGACGAACGTTGGAACCTAAGAGCGTTGTTCAAATTTTTAACCTATAATTTAGCTTCACACAGGTGTAATAAGTGGAAGGTTCTTTAACATGCCATAAATCTATGACATGGGACCGCCGGCTTTACTTCCCCTCCGAAGGAATGCATACTGAGGGATTTTTAACGCTCTTAAAAAATCCGATGACTTCGGCCGGGTTTGAACCCGCGATCTTGGGCATAGAGGCTCAGCATGCTACCAACTACGGCACCGAAGCCGCTCAGCTGAAGATTCATGTTTCTTTATTTTCGGGATTATTTTCCATAACTCCTATTTTGGTCCACGCGAATTCTCCACCAACAAACATGTAAAACAGAATAAAGCGTTTTTAATATCGCATTCACATAACCAATTATCATTGCCTTAAATATCTCCTTTAAACGCCCTCGTATACTTATATTTTGGACAATACTTATCCGGTAATGGTGCACCGAGTGTTTTTACTGTAAGTTTATCGTCATCAGGGAGCTGGAAAAACTGTCTGACTAGCAAATTACTTACTCTATTCATTTTCACTCACACTCCACAATACAATTAATGTTTCAAACTAAACATTCCGTTAAAATAAAATACTACGGTAACTTACAAGATGCGCAGATGATAAATCTGGGTGCTACATCGGAAAGTGGCGCGAAAAGCAAACTAACAAAACACTGAATTTTGCTAGCCAAGAAATTTCGTAGTGAATGCATAGGTCTACTCACAATCAACCAAACAATAATAATAATAATAATAATAATAATAATAATAATAATAATAATAATAATAATAATAATAATAATGCACAGTTAAGTATCTGCCTGGAACCAAAATACTCAAATCAACTAAATACAGAACTAATCGCAACCCAAATACCGCAAGAACAAGAGTGGTAAAAGCAAACATAAACCGCTAAAGTACACCAACAATACGTCGCAAAATAGTTCAGCCACTTATCTACTGTACTTATAGCACGGTGGCGTTCTTAGGCTCGCTTCACAGAACAATTGACAAAAATATTAAATGAAGTTATGATGAGAAAACATCTAAAAATAATTGGGTGTGAACCAACTAATGTCTCCCTATGAAATTCCGATATTTGTACCGTTGTGGGTGGTATAGCATTCTCTAGTGGTGTGGGAAAGAAACTACCCTTCAGGGGCAGATGACCTCGTAGTTCCGCCCCTTAAAACAACAATAACTAACTAACTAAATAACTAACTAACTAAACTACCCTTCGCGGGGTAAGAGAAATCGAGGGTGTTGTCATTTCCAAAGAGTGGTGCAGTCTAACGGGGCCATTTGGAACTGAGTGTTGCCAGGGGGCTGGCAGCTCGTCTGCAACTCCCTGCTACCCATGCTGGTCGGCATGCTATGCACAAGCTTGGCCTCGTCCAGCCTCGTCCTGTACGCCGCGCTGTCTGCTTGGGAGTTGCCACAAGAGAGCTAACCCCCTGGAGTTTGATTTGAAGGCGGCAGCTTTTATAGGTACAGTGTGAAGCATTTGGATAAATAATATCAAAATATAGATGAATTTAACACATTTTTGAGTGCATTAGATCTATAAAACTAAAACATTAAAGGAAAAGAAACTACGAATTAGGTGTAAAATTATTGGGAGTTGTGCAACGCTGCAACAATGTCACCAGCCGCCACTGGGATCTACACCAAGACTGAAGATATGGGAGACCTCCCTTGTGGAATTGCTGCAATATACATAAGAAGAAAACAAAAATGTGTAATATGAAGAGTCAATAAAATAGAGAAATGAAATTTAATTTCAAAATCATATCTGTACAGTTTACATTAATTTAAATGTGTTCCAACCTTTTATTCCTGAAAGTATTTATAAACAGTAAAAATTGAAACGTTATAGACTTAACTCCATGTGGTACATCTCAATTATGCACAATAGTCCTGTTTTCATTCAACAGGATGTGCTGCCTGATTTAGGCGCATGGCGCAGAGGTAATGTTTTCGCCTGCTGTTCCGAAGGTTGCAGGATTGAATCCTGGCTCAGTCAATTGGTGCATAATTGAGAGGGAGTCGAATCACAGATTTTCTGGCATGTTAAAGATACCCTTTTGGGTGGAAATTCTGACACCCTGGCATCTCTAAAAACTGCAGTAGTTAAAGGAACGTAAAACCAATAACATTATTATTATTTGATTAAGGATGTTCCAAGAATGAAGCATGACTGTCCCGCTATACTACTATAGAGCTCATTTTTTTAACAAAACGCTAAGAATAGTTTTCATTGTTCTTCTAGGACAATGACAATAACAGAAAGGCACTCCTGTGTGTATACGAGTCAGTGTCTCAATGCATCTCTCATCCTAAGTGCTGCATGTCATATGCACTGATTTGTCAACTAGTCAGGATGCAGTTAATCTGAAATGAGCAAAAAAGCAATATACCATGCTAGAATGTGAATGCATGCTGCTCGATTTGAAATCGACTCTAAAACCTGCTTTTTCTAGGGTGAATTGAAAGCTAGCATGGCACTTGGACAACACACTAGAGTGACTAAGCTGCCTTTGTTAGTGTATGTTTGTCATGTCTAATAATTCACTAGATGTGAAAATACTCTCTATATAAAGCAGGCTTAACGTGGGCACAGTGTTCACTGGTTCAGTAAATATCTTAGAAAAATAGCAGAAAGGAGGCAAACATACAATAAAAGTACTAATTTTAAATTTTAAAATGTTATTTATGACCAGCTAGTCCTTCCATTTCTTGCCATTACTTGTGTGCACAACGGAAGTCATGGCTTCTGTAGTATAGTACCACACTTAACGCAGTCAATACCACACGTCCTATTTACCTTCTTTTGACGAGCTGGAAAACATTTATCGCATACCATAGCCTATGCTCTTGGTTTTGGAAGCTGTACCATAACATGGCGGTAGGTAATTATTCTCAAGCTAGTAGTTTTAACGTGGCTTTAAAAGTTATGATTGGTCAGGTATGTGGTGTAGCCTATAAGGCCCCATGTCTAGCCTACTACATGCAAGAGGCCTGTGTCTGTTTATATACTGACATTTTGCAGAACCCCACCAGGGGATAATTCTAGCACCCTGGGATCTCAAACCGTTGCAATTATAGAAAACGTTAAACCAATACTATCAAATTTCACAATTTTGAGCCACAGGATCTCCTTTTTATGTCGACCATGCATTAATCGGGAATTGAACCTGGTTCTCCAAGATTATGTACGAGGATCGTTATTGTGTCCATACCAATATCTTCTGATAGGGATTACAGTACACCTCTACTGCACATGGAAATGGGAGTAGGATGAGATTCAGGATTCATGGAATGCTCCCCAATGAAAGAGATTGAAAGCTTAACTCTCAGTTTATTCAGTAGCCTAAGCCTAAGTGAGTAATAAATTTTACGCCACTAACAAGTGATTGAGCACTATTTCATTGGACTAAATGGCAGTAAAATTCTAAAGATATAAATGTAGGATTTATTCTGTTATATCGTGGGAGATACATGGTAAATAACATACACTTGTTAATATAAAACAACGGTTTATTAAACGCTAGTAGATACACAACGATACACAAGGTGAACTAACTTGAGCGGAACTAGCGCGGAACTAAAGAATATGCGCGGAACTGACGTCTACAGTATGTGGGTGCATATATTCATAGTATATGGAAGGTTCCAGATTCGAATGTTAAAGATTGGAATGTTCGTGTTATCTCAAGTAAATAGGCTACACAACAATTTCTAGATTGTTCATGTTAACTCAAGTAAATACACAACATTTCCTCCCTCTTTTAAATGGATGATTTAGGAAACTTAATCAGGAGAGAATCTCAACGGTGGTCGGCGCTGGCGAGTACTCCTGCTGGGAATAACAGGGGTTTGCGAAATAGGTGGTGCCCTGTCTACAGGTGTAGCTGGTCTGGCTGGTGGTGTTTGGGCTGTTGATGGTGTCTCGGTGAAGCGAACTCGTCTCGGGCTTGGTTGCTCGATGGCTGGTTCTTGATCATTGGTTGACTCTCGATCGTTGGTTGATTCTTGATCGTTGTCCAAGTTGGTTTTGCCTTTGTTGGTGCCAGCAAACGATCCGATCTGATCAATGTGGCGCTTGAATCGTTTTCCCTGGTAGTTGATCTCGTAGTGAAGGTCACCAGTGCGTTTCACAATTGTTCCAGGGAGCCACTTGTCCAGCTTGATATTGCCAGACATGAAGTAGACTTTCAGACCAGGTTTCAAAGTGCGGAATGTTAAGCTCATTTCAGCTCGTTGTTTTTCTGTAACCTTCGTGTGGACGTCATCAGGTCTGGTCAAGTTGAGTCTCGTACGGAGATCTCGTCCCAAGAAAGCTGGGCTGGAGATTGGCCAGTGGTGGAGTGTGGAGCCTTGCGGAATTGACGGAGGAACTCGTTCAGGTTGGCGCGGAGCGTTCCCTTAGTTGTCTTCATCGCATAGAGGGCGTCCTTCACCGTTTGAACATAACGTTCAGCTTGGCCATTGGTTGAGGGATGGTATGGCGCTGACAACTTGTGATATTTCACACCAATGTTTCTTAGGAAGGTCTTGAACTCGTCTGAGACGAATTGTCGACCGTTGTCGGAGACGACAGTGACTGGCACGCCGTAGGCCATGAACAGGTCATCCATGATGGAAATTGTTGCGGCTGATGTTGTTGATGTTATGGGTTTGACCTCGAGACACTTGCTGTATGCGTCGACCACAATCAGCAGCATGGTGTCAGCCACTGGGGCTGCGTAGTCAATGTGGATCCGTTCCCATGGTGCCTTCGGGTATTCCCAGTGGTGATCTCGGAACTTGGGTGGCGCATGCGCATGAGCTGCACACACGGCGCAAGCCTTGGCGAGAGACTCAATGTCGTTGTCGATTCCAGGCCAGAACACAAAGGAACGTGCCATGCCTTTCATCTTGACTATCCCCAGGTGAGCCATGTGCAGGTCATTGAAGATAGCGTCTCGCAGTGAAGGAGGGACAACAACTCGATGCTCGAACATCAGACAGTGTGCGGTGAGGGTGTACTTCGCTTCTGGTGCCTTGTAATGCTGGCGGGTGAGGTCTTGCCCTGCTTCGATGATCTGGACAATTTTGCCCAGATGTGGATCTTTCCTGGTCTCGCGTGCGATTGCTTCTGCCATAACTGGTAGCAGTTGGATCTGATGGACTGCAAAAAAAACATCAAAACTGACCGCCTCTTCCTCCTGTGGAGAAAAGAAGTTTCTGATGTGGTTAACTGTTGTTGGTAGGTGAGCTCGGGAGCATTAGTCAGCGTTGGCGTTGGCTTTGGATGTCTTGAAGATGACGTCGTAGTCGAAGTGTGCTAGATAGTCGGCATAATTGGCTATGCGACTGATGCACAGGACCGGTAAAGACTTCTCGGGGTGCAGGATCTGTGTGATAGGCTTGTGATCGGTGATGAGAGTAAAGTGGCGAGCATACAGATATTTAAAAAACTTCTGTACAGCCCACACAATGGCCAGTGCTTCCTTATCGATCTGAGGGTACCTTTGTTCCGTTGCTGTCATCGTTCGACTGGCGTAAGCGATTGGACGTTCTTGCCCGTTGCTGAGCCGGTGTGACAGTACGGCGCCCAGGCCGGTCTTGCTGGCGTCCGTGGCCAACAGGAGTGGTAACGCTGGGTGATACTGCATGATTACATGGGGCGAGGTTAGGGCGTTCTTGATGTCTTTGTATGCCCTGTCGCCTTCTGGTGTCCAGATGAGAGGGTCCTTGAGCAGCATGTCTCAGGTGGACAAATCGGGGATGAACGAACTGTAGTAGGTTGCTTTACCAAGGAACAGTTGGAGTTCTTCTGGTGTAGTAGGTTTCGGTGCATTACGTACAGCTCGGATATGTGCATCAGACTTGTGGATGCCTGACGCCTCGATTTTGTGGCCAAGGGCTTCTAGGGATGTTTGAGCGAAAACACATTTGGCTCTGTTGAGCCTGAGGTTGTGTTGACGAAACCGTTCCAGAGTGGTGCTGAGGGCCTGCATCAGATTTTCAAAGCTATCAGCAAAAACTTTACTGTTATCGAAAAAATGTACGACGTTTGGGAGACCATGCAGGACTGTGTCCATTCGCCGCAGCCAGATATCGGGGATGTTAGCTGCTCCATATACTGCTCGCGTTGGGTGGATCAGACCGTGAGTTGGCGTGTTAAGCGTGAGAGCATGGCTGAACTCATCGTCGACCTCGAGATGAGTGTACGCGTCGGTGATATCCAGGTGGCAGAAGAGAGTGACGCCGCGCATTCGGTTGAACAGATGTTTCACCTTGGGAATCGGATGTTCATCGATGATGATCCGCGGGTTGCGAGTAGGCTTGTAGTTGCCTGTGATCCTCAGTTTGCCGTTCTTCTTGGCGACGACGTGCGTTGTCGATGCCCACTCAGAGTAGTCCACTCATTTGTAGAAGCCAGATGCAATTTTCTTCTCGATTTCCTTGGCGTAGGCATCGCGGAGGGCAACTGGTACGTTTCGAGCTCGGGCGAAAACAGGTTTGGCTCCATCCTTCAGGTGCATCTTCGCTGGGGGACCTGAGACCTTCCCGGGGATGTCGCTGAACACATCCTGGTAGCGAGATAGAATGTTGTCGAGCTGCTTCTGTTGTTCCAAGGTCAGAGCCTGCTTGTCTGAGAGCTTGTGTATTGGGTCGGGGTTTCTGAAGAGGTGACCAAAGTCGATCTCCCGTACAAACTCCGAAATCCACTCTCGGCCAAAGAGCGATTCGACTTCATCGTCAACCACGTAGAGATTCAGGTTCCTGGTTGTGGTTCCGATGGTGGCGCACACTGACGTTTTGCCAATGCATTTGATCGGGTGGCCAGTGTAACTGACGAAGTTACGATCATTTTTCTGCAACATAAAACCTGGTTTGATCATACTTAGCTTTGATTTGCTCATGGTTGAGCAGGGGACGCCGGTGTCGAGTTCCATTTTGACGGTGGTTCCCTCTATGTTGACATCAACCAGTGGCTTAGGTGCTGCGTTGACCGATCCGATGAGATTTTACTGAGGTAGTCCACAACGTCGAGGTTCTCTGCTGGAAGCTCTTCTTCGGTCACATCGTTTGTTGTTCGATGTTTCCTCGATTTCCATCGGCAAACTTTTCTGATGTGACCTTTCTTGCCACACTTCAGGCACTCTGCATTCAGGAACCTACACTGACTACGAGGGTGAGCTTCACCGCACCCTGCATATGTTGATTGGTTGTCCTGAGATGCACTCTGGTTTGCCTGGTGTGGCCATTGGTGCTGTCTGGTTAGGTTGTAAGACCCTTGACTTCGATGAGCTGACTTGCTGCGTGGCGGCTGCTGGTTGCTGTTCTTCCTGGACAGAGGCTTCTCGTATCCAATCCGATTGGTTGATTCAGACTTAGCGGAAGCTGTTTTGACCTCGTCGGTGGTAATACGAGTAGCTTCGAGTGCGTGCGCGATTTCATATGCTGCGGTGAAGTTCTCTTGTTGTTTTGCACTAATCTCGTCGCACATTTCTCGTGATTCCAAACCTGCGAGCATTTGTTCAATTAACATGCGATCAAGGAATGTGCCATACTCACAAAACGTTGCAGCCTGCCGCAGTCTTAAGGTGAAGCTAGCGATGGTTTCTCCTTGCTTCTGCATTACACTCCGAAATTTGATGCTCTCAGCAAACTTGTTGCGTGTGGCGTCGAAGTGGCCTGTCAGCTTAGATTGAATCTCGTTGTATGACAGAGTTTCTGGATCATTAGGACTCACCAGGATCTTAAGGGCATCATTGAGTTCAGATCCCATGTAAACACGTGCAAAGTTTGCATGCTGATCAGCGGGTACCTTGCTGAGGTGGAGCGCCCAGGTAAAGCGAGTGAAATAGTCGGCTACAGTCGTTCCGTCGGTAGCGCGATACGGTTGCATTGTGAACTTTGGCAGTCGAGGCTCTGATGACGTTGTTGACCCTATTGTCTGTCGGATAGCGTCGGCGATCATTACCGAGAATTGCTGGAGTTGCTCAGAGATTAAGTCTGGCATGGTGAAGATGTGTGGAGAACAGTATATCTAACACGCACTTGCGATGAACTTAGTTCGGTGCAACACTTGCGTTGAGGTTAGAAAGTCGCTCGGTTTCACAACGTTTTTTTATCTTATCCCACTTCTGACACCACTGTTATATCGCGGGAGATACAAGATAAATAACATACACTTGTTAATATAAAACAACGGTTTATTAAACACTAGTTGATACACAACGATACACAAGGTGAACTAACTTGGGCGGAACTAGCGCGGAACTAAAGAATATGCGCGGAACTGACGTCTACAGTCTGTGGGTGCATATGATATATACATAGTATATGGAAGGTTCCAGATTAGAATGTTCCAGATTGGAATGTTCTGGGCATAGTGACTAGAATGTAGGTGTTATCTCAAGTAAATAGGCTACACAACATTTTTTAGGTTGTTCATGTTAACTCAAGTAAATACACAACATATTCTTAAGCAATACACTGCAGTAGTAGGTAGGCCTATCAGGGTAGAAATGCTACAAATTATATTATCCTTCATCAGACATGGAAGCCTTTACATCCCACGGCTACTCATTAGCTTACTTTTCTCACATACATAAGTTGCCAGAGCCAAATACACGATATACCCCTTCTTATTCGCGATAATCAGATCGCAACGAATGTAAGCATGAGACGGTCAGCTGTTAGTGCCGCCAGCCATCATACTTCGCGCGGCGCGCCCAGGGAGAGTGAGTGCAGATACGTACCAAATTACCGAGTGTTTATACTTCGAGTGTGGACAGAGTGATCGAGAGCAAGTGTACATGAGAGTGTGGAGTGCGAGTGCAGAGTGTTCATCATTTGGCAAACAGCCTAAGCCACTACTAAATATACTGTATTTCTTCTACCTTCTGCCGGGTTTCGTAGCGATGTTTATGATGATGATGATAATTGTTGTTTTAAGGGGCCCAACATCGAGGTTATCAGCCCCTGTAGCGATGTTTAAAAAGGATATTAATATGCCATGGTAATCCACTCCATACTCCACCAAGACATAATTTCCATCCATGAGCAGTCCGGGTCCCGAACTCAGAACTCCTTCCTCCAACAAGCTCCCAAACTCCAGCTTCGCGATCGCTCATGCCACGAAAAAAAGTCGCGATCAGAATTCACGCACTCGCGTTTTCCGAAAGAAAATAACAGCACATAGCAGCTGAGAGACATTCGTTTGCTGCCATGTGTTATGCCCATCTCGATTGGAGATATGTAAAACATATTCTCAAAATGTTGATTCGTCTGGGACGTGAACAACGTGTTCTTGAAACACATGTTAAATCTGGTTACTTTTGAGAGTCTCTGCTATGCCTTGAAAGTAGTGCTTATGTCAGTAGCTTAGCCCTGCATGGCTATCATGAGTTTATACTGTTAATACTCCCCCCCCCCCTGACGTCTGCATGGTTAACATGACGCTTGAGAAAAGGTATAGTTCCAATACACATGCAGTGTATACAGTGAATCCTCTCTAAAAGACCACCCCTCTTAATGGCCGATTTTTCTTGGAACCGATTTAAAACCTCATAAGGTCAATGTATTTGTTACCTCTATTTAAGGACCACCCCTCTTCCCGACCAAAGACCAGGCATTTTCTCAGTCTGACCTCTTTATAAAGACCACTTTTCGTCTGCCTTCCCATTGGAGATGGTGATGAAGGTGATGATGTAAACAATGGTCCTGTTGGCACGGTTGTGTCCTGATTGCGGTCGCTTTTCTTGGGAGACCGGTCCTTGGTTCTTGGTTCTTCCCGACTGACTCATACCTTCCGTAAGTTTTATGGATAACAAGGGGAAACTGATATTTCACTACCTAACCAAAGAATACAGTTCAGTGTTCGGCTGAGCCAACCCCATAAAACTTCGCTTAGAAAACCAAGTACCCTCCCAATCTGACAACACCTCGTAAAGCAATGATTATAACATTTTCAGTCTTAAGAATAGTAAGTTCCGTTAATACACACCTTCGGTCAATAATCTCCCCTTGCATTTTTTTGGATTTCTCCTTCAAACAAAGCCATATTTTAACACCACGTTTACTCGTTCTGTATGGTCTGTAACTATAACCATTCTGTAAAACACACTGCTTACCCTTCTCCGTTTCAATAAACTCCATAACGATACAGAACACGGTTAATAAACAGAAAAATATAGAACACTGTGGTTGCAGCTTAAGAGACCAAGGAGAACTGACACATGACATGTACCTCAACATTGGCAAGAGGGGTGGAAGTGAAAGGTGAGGAAATCCCCACGGGAGTTACAACCGGACAGGTCTCCCAAGAAAAGTGACCGCAATCTGGACGCTGGAATGTTTATAGCTCTTCCCTAAAATGAAAGTGACCGCAATCTGGACTGCTAATGAGGTGAACGCAATCCGGAATGGTCGCAATCAGGATGACACCGTTGGCATAGAACTACATCAGCATACAATGTCATTAGAAATAGTGTTATATAGCGAATAAAAAAACAAAAAACGGCTCTCCATGAAGATTGTTCGAACCCAGAACTAATTAATGGACTTTCAAACCTACTCAGATATTCTAGAAAGTGAAATTGTTAAAATCAAACGATGCGCTAATGTGAAACAGAGATCAATTCGTGATTTTTTTAAATGACAGAGCTCAGAAAATAACTAATTGTCATTAATATGTACTAAATGTGAACCAATACAGATAAATTGTAATCAAGTATGTGTTCCAACTGTGCTTTATTAACCATGCAGTATAAAATTATTTTTAATGCCTACCCCTATTAAGAGACCACCCCCCTGAAAGACCAGTTTTCCATGGAACCGTCACTGGTCTCTTAATAGAGGTTTCACTGTACTTCACAAACTGTCTATGGTTTCAATACCCAGTGTGAATTGAGTAGAATCGCGCTTATCGCAAACTGTTCTTAATGGCGTCACTCAGCCTTGTGTTCACAACGGTGAAACAGTATCAATGCGCACTAGCATGACAATTGCGATAGTACTCGCTCGAAAGCTTGAATGCCGAACACGACACTGAAATTAACATAACACATGGTACATGTTGTAACACACAGTAGGGTATTTTGACAAAGTCCGTGAACTTCACGTATATCACGACACGGCTCAACTTACAACGAGCACTCTCGTGTTTTAAATTTCCGATACGGAATCACATTGCGTTCTGTCTTGTGTAGTGGTGGGTCGCTCCGCATGAAAAAACTCCCTACCCCCACTCTGAGGTATCCTAGTTCGAGTTTGGTCGCTAGGACTGTCATATATATATTTCTTTCTCATTTTCAACTCCTTATAATGTCATAAACACAAGCATTAACTTTCTGGCATTCTGGCAAGTTGTTTAATACCTATTTCATTGCTTAAATCGCTCTAATTTGCTATAAAACATTACAATCTCTTCTCAGGTGTTGTGACGTCATGAATACTGTTGACCAATAATATCATATCTTCTTCATTTCAGGTCGCGGCCTTCGTATATGCTCGCGGGACATCGGCTACTCTCGGCTGACCTACATCTGAGATGCAATGATCGCTCGCCATATGATTCCACACGAAGTACCGATTGAAAGTCGTCAGGTCATGGCGCGGAGGCCATACATTAATGGTACAGTACCATCCCGGCATTTGCTCGGAGACGAAGTGGGAAACCACGGAAAACCACTTCGAGGATGGCTGAGGTGAGAATCAAACCTCCTCTTCTCATTTGGACCACCCGAGGCTGATTAGACCCCGTACCAGTCCTCATACCACTTTTCAAATTTCATGGCAGAGCCGGGAATTGATGCGCGGACCTCTGGGATGGCAGCTAAACACGCTGACCACTACGAAACGGAGGCGACTACATTAAATTATACTCCTTCAAAAGGACAAAGAGTAATAACTAAACCCATGCATTTAGGAGAATGTAGGCTAAATGTTCTTTACTTAACATCTTGTTTTATATATGTAGGCCATAGAGTTATGTACTATTACATGAAGATTATTCCGTAGGTGTATTATTCAAAGTTCAATCTCATGATAAGGACACAAGAAATAAAAACGAGATTTGAAAATTTCGCTCAGTTGCTAGCTTGTAGTTATGAAACCAATTGAAATAAATTAGGAGCCAGTGGATTAAAATTTGTATAAGCATTTACGGTACCAAGTTTCATTGCGCTCGGATGGTTAAATCGTAAGAAACGTCCATTTAAATATTCACATTTCGCGTCGCCGCCATGTTAGATTTGTGCTCACCAGGTGATTGAAATTTCTATAGGCGAACTTTTGTTCATAGCCTTTATCAAAATACAAAATTGCAGTATGATTGCTGTCATAGATCAGTAGATACTGAGAACAGTATAAATATTTCGGTTGGTTGCCATGTTAGACTTTATTTATGTAGGCCATAAAGTTATGTACTATTAGATGACATTTATTGCGTAGGTTCATTATTGAAACGTTGACTTCGATCGCATGATTAGGACACCAGAAGTGAAAACTTAATTTTAAAATTGTGCACAGACGCTGTCTTGAGGTTATGTAAACAAGTGAACTACAGTAGATATCAGTGCATTGCCATGTGTATTAACATTTGCTGTACCATGTTTCACTGCGTTCGCATGGTTTAATCGCAAGAAAAGTAAATTTAAATGTTTCAAATTCGCTTGGCCATATGTTTGTTCTGTACTTAACAGCTTTTTGAAAGTCACTTAAATGAACTTCTAGTAGTGCCCTTTATCATCGTACAAAATGTGAGGGTGATATAAGTAATTGTGTCAGAGTTATAGAATGTCGGTGAAATATTTCGCACAACCGCCATGTTGGATTTGTGATACGTAATAACATTTGAAGGTCAGGCAAAACAGTAGGCTACTACTGTATGACCATACCGAGTTTCATTGAAATCGCTCCAGCCGTTTAGATTTTATTAGGGGGACACACAAACATACGTACAAACACGCACACACACACACCCATACAATAAGTGATCTCATAAGCCTATTTTTTTCATAAATGAAAATAGGCTGAAAATCAGCAAGCAATAATAATATTTCAATTATACAGCGTGTAATTCACATAGACCTACGAGAAGTCCGTTACACTGGCGATAGAAGATGGTATTCTAAGCAAATATCTTCATGAAATTTAGTCGTATCTTAATTAGTGAAGGTGGAATTTGTTAGTATGGAAGTTAAATAAGGTTAAACATTGAACCTATTAGCATCCGTAGAATCATGTTGGCAACACTGTCATGTATAGGCTCATAAATAAATCCCAAATATTACGGTCTATATATCTTCCAATTTTGGAACAGTTCTCATGCATACTCTCTTAGATATTCATCTTAGAGGTCGAATTTCAATTGTGATTTTTCAGTAGTTAGTAGCACTTACATAGCCTTGAGATGTCCTTTTATTGATCCTCACTCATACCAAATTTGAATTCGATAGCTGCAGCCGTTTAGGGGATGATACGGAGGCGTGGATCCACACGCAGACAAGGCAGACAGACACACATCTGCTCGGAAAAATCTCATAAGTCTACTATTTCATCATTTTTGCAAATTGTGGAAAGTCTATAATTTTTAACACACGCTCAACAGTTGGAAAGATTTTAAATCTTCCCACCAATCAAATGAAACAGTAGGATACCAAGTTACACGATGGGGAAGATGACCCCACTGTTTCTCCCCTTAATACAACAATAATTAACAAACCTACAGGATAATGCCGTTGGTGATCGTTTCCCGCCGTTTGTAACAATAGGCGTACTTACAACAGATTATTATTTTTATGAATAATAATAATAACAATATTAATATTATTATTAATAATAATAATAATAATAATACATGCCTACTGCGGGTTGCAATCTCATTTAAAACAGGCGGCAGCCGTTCCCTGGAAGAAACTTGCAGTACGCAAGCGTAGTGTCACAAAGCGTAGTAGTTTATAGAGGTATACAATGGGCGCGCGCTAGGCGCTGAACACACCCGCAACCTATCGGGAAGTTATTGCAATACAGTATCTCTACCCTTGTTTGTAATGAAGGAGACAAATTATAAGATTTATATCGACAGTACATTGTAATGTACTAAATTATTATTTACGATGATGTTCACGATATTAGTTTTAATGCTCAAGAGTTGTCCATTGTATTGGCTAGCTTCGGCTGTGTCCGTAGCTTGTCACAGCCTGCTGGCTCGGGAGGCCCTAGTACGCCGTCTGGATTTAATGTCTGCGATATCGACGAACGAAATGAGCCGGAGCTCTATAATATCAAAATGCATCCACACATTTCTGAACTGTTAAAGGACTATTCCTTAATTTGACGTAAAAAAATTTCACGTGAACCAGTTAAAATGAATCATAAGGGAATGCTTCGTCCGTATTGTAGCTATTACTATCTGCCATATGTGTCGGGTTGTTTTAGTGGTATAAGGTTAAAGATCAGGTGGAATTGCCAAGGAGTGAGTGTTCCCTTAATGTGGTGCTCGCTAACCGGCGGCTGCCGCAAGGGAACGGTACCTGAGAGACAGCGTATTCTCCATAGCCTACTACAGACTGAGGAGGTATCGGCTGCCTGCAAGCATCATTTCTTTGCGGGAGGAGTCAGTCAGCCCCACTTTGATAAAACATTCACTCAAAAATATTCATCCCCAAACAGGGCCGTGTAAAGCGGCGACGAGCCCTGGGACAGGAGGCTCCCCCCCCCCCCCCCCCGCACCCCCCTGGCGCTATAACCAAATTCAGTAAAATTAATTTATAATCCTCCTAGATTTGCACAAACTGATATTGCGACATTTTCTTTTCCGCAAAACGTTCATGATGAAATCAATAACAAGAAGTTCCGTGAAGAACTATACAGCCTATTTTCATATATCCTACTTATGTTCATTGCCGCTATCAACTTACGACATTTCAGTTTGCTTGCTGTAATAGATTCATAGATATTGAGAGCCTTCTAAATATTTCGGATAGTCACCATGTTGGAATTTTATATATGTAGCCATAGAGTTATGTACTATTACATGAAGATTATATTAGGTGTATTTTTAAAAGTTCAATCACATGGTTAGGACACAAGAAATAAAAACGAGATTTAAAAATTTCGCGTCGCGTCCGGAGCGTAGCGTTCAGCATAATTAGCTGCCTCCCCGTAGGTCCTGGGTTCGATTCCTGGCTCTGCCACGAAATTTGAAAAAAGTATGAGTACTGGAACGGGGTCTACTCAACCTCGGGTGGTGCAAATGATTAGAGGGGGTTCGATGCCCACTTCAGCCATCTTCGAAGTGGGTTTCCGTGGTTTCCCACTTCGTCTTCGGGCAAATGCCGGGATGGTACCTCCTGTAAGACCACGGCCGCCTCCTTCCCTCTTTCTTGCCTATCCATCCTAACATTCCATTCCCTTCCCTCATGAGGCCCCTGTTCGCTTTGCAGGCGAGGCTGCCTGGGCGAGGTGCTAATCCCAACTCGCCAGTTGTATCCACTCCGATTAGATGATCCTAGCTCTAGGACACTGCCTGAAAAATGGCGGTAGGGGTGAGTTCCCTCGCTGAGTCCGTGGGAGACACCGACCTGGACGGTAAACTCGATTAAAAAAATAAAAAATTCGCGCAGTTGTTATCTTGTGGTTATGAAAGCAATTAGATACCAGTGGATTAAAATTTGTATAAGCATTTACGGTACCAAGTTTCATTGCGTTCGGATGGTTAAATCGCAAGAAACGTCCACTTAAGTATTCAAATTTCGCGTAGCCGCCATGTTAAATTTGTGCTCTCCTGGTCAATGAAAGTCCCATAGGTGAACTTATGTTCAGAGCCCTTATCATCATACATCATTTCAGTTTGATTGCTGACATAGATTAGTAATTATTGAGAACCGTCAAAATATTTCGGATGGTTGCCATGTCAGATTTTTATATATGTAGGCCATAGAGTTATGTACTATTAGGTGACGATTATTACGTAGGTTCATTATTGAAAGGTTGACTACGACCGCATGATTAGGACACCAGAAATGGAAACTTAATTTTGGAATTTTGCAGAGCCGCTATCTTGGGGTTATGTAAACTGTTGAACTAAAGTAGATATCATTGCATTACAATGTGTATAAACATTTGCTGTACCATGTTTCACTGCTTTCGGATGGTTCAATCGCAAGAAAAGTCTATTTAAATGTTTCAAATTAGCTTGGCCGCCATTTTCGTTGTGTAGTTAACAGGTTTCTGAAAGTCACATAAATGAACTTCTAGTAGGGCCCTTTATCATCGTTCAAAAGGTGAGGGTGATATAAGTAATTGTTTCAGAGTTAAGGAATGTCGGTGAAATATTTCGCACAACCGCCATGTTGGATTGGTGATACTTGATAACATTTGAAAGTCAGACAAAACAGTAGGCTACTACTGTATGACCATACCGAGTTTCATTGAAATCGCTCCAGCCGTTTAGATTTTATTAGGGGGACACACAAACATACGTACAAACACGCACACACACACACCCATACAATAAGTGATCTCATAAGCCTATTTTTTCATAAATGAAAATAGGCTGAAAATCAGCAAGCAATAATAATATTTCAATTATACAGCGTGTAATTCACATAGACCTACGTGAAGTCCGTTACACTGGCGATAGAAGATGGTATTCTAAGCAAATATCTTCATGAAATTTAGTCTTATCTTAATTAGTGAAGGTGGAATTTGTTAGTATGGAAGTTAAATAAGGTAACACATTGAACCTATTAGCATCCGTAGAATCATGTTGGCAACACTGTCATGTGTACGCTCATAAATAAATCCAAAATATTACGGTCTATATATCTTCCAATTTTGGAACAGTTCTCATGCATACTCTCTTAGATATTCATCTTAGAGATCAAATTTCAATTGTGGTTTTTCAGTAGTTGGTAGCACGTACATGGCCTTGAGATGTCATGGTATTGATTATAACTCATACCAAATTTGGATTCGATAACTGCAGTCCTTTAGGGGTTGATACGGAGGCGTGGATCCACAAGCAGACAAGGCAGACAGATAGGTGTCCACACACACATCTGCTCGGAAAGATCTCATAAGTCGACTTTTTCATAATTTTTATTGTGGAAAGTCTATCATTTTTAACACACGCTCAACAATTGGAAAGATTTTATATCTTCCTACCAATCAAATGAAACAGTAGGATACTGTGCCCTTGGCCTATGTCTTAGGCCATGGACACATTATGTCACTGGAGTACTTATATGGGGCAATGTCATGATGTTAATGAGAATGAAATCATCATTATGTAATGATCATAAGAAATAACTAGGATCTTTCTGCCGTAGTGAGACCACATATACTGTATATGGCTTGGCAGTTCTGACAGGGAGAAATTTATGGTTTTCACACAATGGACAGAGCAGGTGCATTCCAAGTCGCTTGCCTGCAAGTTTCAGAGCAGGAGCACCCCAGCGAATTCTGAGAATCTTGCCAAAACGCAGTAACTATCTCAAGTTAGCACGCAGTAGATGCCTGACTCCGCCCTTAAAGAGTACGCTTCAGTTAGTTACAAGAGATCAAGGCATTACAGGAATGATCTGAAACGCCCATGATGAATCTAATTATTATCAAGAATTTTGGGAATGCGGTAACGGATTAAATATCTCTGTGTTCATCGAATGAAAGTAGTCCCTGCGCAAGGAAATCTGACAACGTCGAGTGTGTGAGAGAGAGAACATAGCGTCCTTCAACAAGAAATTAGTTCTACCCAAGCGCTGATGATATAAACTTAGCCTATGATCGAGTTCCGTCGTGAATCATATGATTAGCAAGGCCATATTTTTGTGTATAAATTAAGGTACCTGATTACTGTAGCCTATGATTGTGAAGGGAGCATTTGGTGTCGTATGTGCAAAACTGTGAATTGGCAACCATTTTGTCATATATGTGGGTAAAGTCTGTGACAGGAACATTGTTCATCTTTCAGCCAACGTTAGTGGATGCGGGCCATATGTAGCACCACGCCAGGCATTAATGTACGAGACGCATAGTCCATTGTTCGGCTGATGCGAAATAATATTAAAAATGAATACTAAGTTGTGAATGTGTATAACAGAAAGGAAAGATGTGAAATCATATATAATTGGAGTGAAAATGTATAACAGAAAAGGTGCTGGCTTATAGCGACCTAGTGATAATGGAGGGTTGCAGTGATATTATCGAGTGGTTCTACATCATCGTGATGGGATTCGAACCGGCCATGGAGGTCATGTGTTAAGTTATACTGTTGCGGGCCTCTGGTCCAACTCTTGCAAATGATGAAGGAAGTCTTCAATATGATAAGTACCTTTTGATTATATTTTAAAGTGTCAAATAATTCATGGATTTTATCGCCATAATGTTAGCATGTTATTTGTTTTCTTTTGATTTGTTTTATCTTGTGTGTACAATGACCGTGTCAATGGCGACCATAGTTGTGCATCTGAAGGAGCTGGGTACGCTCATAAGGATTAGGGATCAGAATAATTATTTTAATGAATTAAAAGTGCCTAACTTAACGTAAGGATGTTGCTAGGTAATCGTATCCGTACATAAAACACATGGTAGAATTCCCTATTTTATTTATAGATGTGTGTTAGAAATATCCCCTGTGTTTTCGACCCAAATAGAACGAACGAAGCATGGTATTTCGATAGGTGCCCTTTCCAGGCAAAATCTCATTATTTCGTGTAATTGACCAGAGATAGTAATTTATGTATTTACATACCGGATGAATTAATAGCCGATGATTTTTTTTGGGACGATATTTAAAGGACCATGGTGTATTGTGATGGATGATATGGAGTATTATGGTGTAGCAATGAGTAAAGTTTATAGGACAGTTTACAAAGGCGTGAATTATGTCAGATGAGAGGTAGTATGATAAGTTTACAATGATATGAGTGACGGCTGACCCAGCCTCACCAATTGTTATATTAGTTTTTATTGAACGCGTGTGATATTTAAGGCCATACAGGTAAGATGTTGTAAGGAGGAATCTACGATGAAATAAGATAAAATAGATAATGATGCCAGGTAATAAGACCTGAGGGAAGATGTCGGATGAAAGTATGATAAGTTGTATGTGTAAGGTAGTGGCCATCAAGCGCAGATAAAATAATGCTATAATTAATCTATATCCAAATGAGAGCGTCCCGCTCCACATTTAGAATACTAAGATCCAGTCCGATCAGCTGGTGAGAATACAGTCAAATATTAGCCCGGGGGAAGGGGTGAAGACTTGCATTTCTACCTTTCACGGTCAAGGTCAGCCAGCAGGCGAGGCCAGTCCATTGTCACTTGCCACAAAGAGAAGGAGGGGTCCACTCTGGACTCGGGTGTTTGCCGCAGCGATTCATTTAAATTTTTCTTATGTTTGGTCCCAAGTTTAATATTCACGTAAGGGTATGTTAGGTCACTACCCTGATGCCTCCAATCGATAGCGTTTCTTTTACTGGTCATTTTGATATAAGGGACGGTTTTGTCTGTTGACCATACAGTCCCGGGTTCGATATCCTTTTGTTGTGCCTGGTCCAGACGCTATTTTTAAACGGGTACTAGATAGGCAATAACCTTGCGGTCCCGTGTTCGAAATCCTTTTATTCATACCTGGTCGATCAGTCTTTTTAAATGGGTACTAGCTAGACAGTGACCTTAGAGTCCTGTGTTCATGAATAATTATTTTCGGTCCTGGAAAATAATTATTATTAGTTTTTTTTTATAGTTAATATTGGTTCAAAATTATCTTGAGATTTCTTTTTCTCGATAATTGTTGAACGGACCATGCTTTGTTCTATTGTAACCTCGTTCTGCGAGATAAGGCATTCAAGGTAAGAAAGGTGTAGGTAGCGAATACCCCTAAATACATATTGACCCTATTGAATAATCCGCTAAGAACATGTTTGTGCCATGTCTATCTTTTTCAGGGGTCGCGGCTTCAAATACATTCACCGTTGCTTAACATAACACTGATACAAGGTATTTCTTCTGTGCCATGTCTATCTTTTTCAGGGGTCGCGGCTTCAAATACATTCACCGTTGCCTAACGTGACTCTGACACGATACGATTACTTTAATAATGTTTGGTTGGAATTATTAATTGTTTTTCATGTTTATCCAACCCAAGTTTGAAAGGCAAATGATTAGTCATCATTTTTTTATGATGCTATTTTTGTCTGTTTTTAAGGCATTTTTCTTAGTTTGTTTATTATACATCCATGAATTATTTGACAAGGCATCGAGTGCTTGGTTCGAGAATGTATCACGTCGAACGCAAGGGCCGAAGCCAGGCTTATCATATTGCTAATATGTTAATGTAATATGTGACAATTTGTAAGGGTGTTTCAAGGCTAAGTAAATTCAATGGCTTCATTGATTCAGCTAATTTGTTTTAAAGCTAAGACGTCCAAAGTAACGTCGGGATTGAACATTAAGATTCCGTACGGAAAGGCTTCCATGATTAATTTACAAGAGTATGTAAATAAGATGCATAAATCATATTCATGTTCGCAGATAGAAATACATAATTAATGCCATGAAGGTTAAGATTTGATATGAGGGTAAACTTTTATTTAACGGAGGGATTCTAGTAAATGTTAATTAAACGCCATTAATAATTAAATAAGCCAATGGCTAGGCTATAATGTATACTTCGGAATGGCCATGGATGTCTCTGATATTTGAACATACCATGTATCTGAAATGTAATTGGATGATATTAGACTCAATGATTATTATGTTTACTCAGATTAATGATTGATTAATTCCGTATAAATGGATTTCTTTTTCTTAATCCATACTGTTGTTACAGTTGACCGGACCCTCTTGATCCATCATCTCTTAATAACTTAACCTTCTTATGATATCTTATCATCGTAATTAATAAATTTGATTTTGGCAATTAATGCTAATTGGTGTTAACCAGATTTCATTTTTGATTCATTTTCTTTGCTTTTTGCCATATGATTGGTTTTTATTTGTCAATAAATTTGATTGTAATCATACATCATAACTACTATGATAAGTATTAATTGATGCTGATTAGCATTTAATTGGTGGTTTTTGGACATTAATTAGTCCATTGTTTATATTTTTGATTTTGACTTAATTTTATTGATTCCGTATTTGATTTATTTTACCTTTGAGTTATTATTATTATTATTATTATTATTTTAAATTTCATTTCTGCTATTTTTGGTTTTATTTCATTTATTTGTTTTTGCTGTACTGGTGTTGGTGCATTAAATTTGTTTATTCTCATTCAGAATCTGTGTGTGATGAATTTTATTCAGCCCTAGTGATCTTCCTATAATATCCAGAACAGTTTCATATTCAAGCTAGTGTACCGTTCATGCCCCGACGACAGAGTCCTGTTCTGAAGGCCTTGTGCAAGGGTACATGGCAAAGGATAGATTATTCTCTATTCTTCTTCGATTTTTCTATTCTGGAAGATCCTAGTGGTTAACATACACAGATGCACCCGGGTTTTGTGCTTGTTTGATTAAGTTTGGCTTGCCTACTCGTTTGGCATGTTAGTTATTTTTTTGACTTTATGCTGAGCGGGTAAACGCTGGAAGATACCCATAAGTCACTTATCAATTCAAACCCGAATCCAAACCGTATTCCATTCATTTCATACCCGTTATTTTTCCGTGAGGATCAGCCTTGCCCTTTTTCCGCTTGCCACATTCATTTAATACCAAACCCTGTTCTCCCCACCACCAGTGTAAAGTGCAAAATGGCGCCCAACGGTGTGGCTTAAGCTTGAAACAATAGCAGCCCAACATAAGGTCGAAATGGAGCTCAATTAATTGAATGAGAGTTACTGTAATTAAATTTTCATTTATATAAATTTTTATAGTATCATACAGTAATCTCAAGGAGTCCCTTGCAATTTTTATAGCATTGAGCATCCATCAGATAGTTAATTAAGGCTCATTAGTGGCCTGATGAGAAACATTAATCACTTTAATTAATGTTTGATTAAATTAAATTAATTAATTAATTTTTCTTTGAGTGATAAGTCAAATATTTAATGACACCAATGGATTACAATCAAATTTTGAATCGTTTTACTGTTGCAATATCACTGTAGGTGATTGCAAATTCGAAGGATAGGGGAAGGAAGCCTTGAAAGCTTTGAAATACACTTACATTGCATGGTGTGTTGATGTGTATATTTGCATGAGTTGGGACAAGCCCGCATATTCTCCTATTGATAATTATGTCATCGACAGAGGACCTGATGGTCGTATTGCAAGAATTTAAGGACAGTAGTTATAAGCAGATGCAGGAAATAAAAGACAGTAATCAGGAACTTAGAGTTAGTACTGAACAGCAATTGTCACAGATGCAGGAAATAAAAGACAGTAATCAGGAACTTAGAGTTAGTACTGAACAGCAATTGTCACAGATGCAGGAAATAAAAGACAGTAATCAGGAACTTAGAGTTAGTACTGAACAGCAATTGTCACAGATGCAGAGAAATATAGAACATGTAGGCCGCATTTGCAATCAGAGTACTGAGAAAATAGAAATTCATATGGTCACGATCGAGAACGAGATCAGGAACGTGTCTCAGAGAATGGCTAGTATGGAAATTCGAGTCCAAGCGCAGGTAGCGAAATGTGAAGTGGGAATCGCAGCAACTCAGGCAGATGTCGACAAGCTGAGAGATGAGAATAAGTCAACGCAAGCTAAGATAGGAGTGATCGAGACCGACATCTCTACATTTAAGGACGAGATTAAGGATTCATTGCAGCTCATACGAGATGATATGGATGGCCAACATGACGAATGTAAGAAATCATGGGAAAAGGATAAGGAAGGATTGAAGAGAGATGTCGAATTAGCATACGATGACATGAGCCAGGAGGCTAAGGAAGAAAGGATAGCTGTACTCCGTAAATTAGAAGAGAGCAAATTAAAGATGAATAAGGTCGAGATGGAGCTTTTGTCAAGGATGGAACGACAAGAAAATAAACAAGTCAAAAGCGACCTCAAGATGCTGATCCAAGAAGAGGTCATCGCCGACTTACAAAAAGGATTGGCCAAGTCCATTACAGAAACCCGTATGGAAGGGAAAGTAGGATTTCAGGAGCATACGACCATAGATGAGGGGATGGAACCTCACAGTCAGGAATTCAGGGGTCGTACTTCAACACCCGTCGAGTCTAACGCAGCTGCTCAGGTCATTCACGTTATAAAAATGAGTGATGACCGGCCGAACAAATTTTCAGGGAACAATAACTTTACTCCTAAGAGTTTCCTCAGAGAATTGATGGAATACATCAAAGAAAGCAAGATCTCAGAAGACCGACAGTTAAGGACAGTGGAGAAACTGTTGACTGGACACGCGTTACAATGGTTCCGTAGCTTCAGGTATACCTTTGACACTATGGGAGAATTCCGTGAAGCATTTCTGAAGAAGTATTGGAGCCTTGCCTCGCAACAGAACCTGAGGATGGAACTATACGCGCGCCGCTATAGTACCACATCACCCACAAAATATTCAGAATATTTCATCACACAGCTACACCGAATGAAAGAGTTGGATATGCCTCCATCAGAAGAAGAGATGATCACCGCCATTGAGAAGCAACTGCCAGTCGGGGTTCAACAGATCATGGCGGCAGCGAACGTACGGACAGCGGTACATGCCGAGGAGATATTAAGAAACCTCGATGAGACGACGATCCACAGTCCGCAAAGATCAGGTCGAACGACTGAAAATGTAAACGTGGTCGGCCTAGAAGAAGCACCTAGACGACGCATGAAAGACTAAAGTACAGACGCCATGGACATGAGGCAGAACTGGGAACGTCGGGAATACCAAGATCAAGAACTGAGGCCCCCGTGGTATAGTAACCGAGGTAATAATAACTGGAGGTCGTCCCAAAGACAAAACGAACCACGGAGAGGACATCGTGGATCATACAGGCCGTATAACAAGAGAGGTGGGCGTTTTCAACGCGGAAGGCCACCGTGGGACCAAAACAGAGAGCCAGAAGTGAGATGGGACTTGCCAGATGACCACAGAGAGGAAATGGAAAGGTGGCACAGCGATTCGGAGCGGTATTTGGCAGAATTACGTGCCAAAGAATCGGCCGAACAAAGTAAGAAAGACAGATGGAACAGGGGAATGAATGATCGAAGGGATCCAGATGTCATCGAACAGGGAGCTGAGAGCCTGGAACTCCAGAATGCCCGGAGGAACAGCAATCAATCATCCGGAGGTACACCAGATAGGAATGGCAACAACGAGAAAAAAAACGCCAATTTTAGAAGATGGGAACGTCGCTAGTGCACAGAACAGTCACAATGCAAAGCATATGGTAGTAGCGCAGATCAGTGATTGGGTCATCAAAGAAGAGGATTTGACGGAGGACACAACAGGGCCAAAGATTAATACAATTAGAGAATTACCCATAATTTACGCCCGAGTGGGAGGTCTAACGGTACGATGTATGGTAGATACGGGTGCCAGCATCAGTATAGCTTCCCAGGCATTAGTTAAAGAGTTGGAGAGATTGGGGAAGGTTCCCGTGATGCCAATTTCTAACATCACAGTCAAGGGCATTATCCCAGACAAGTCCGCAGTCTGTAAGTTCCAAGCTTTGTTGGACATTACACTGCAAGGACATAATATGCCGCATTCGTTCATCATAATGAACAAGATAAATTATAACATTATCTTGGGAGCGGACTTCATTCGAGAATATAAAGCAGTCATCAACCTATTTGAAAACACCATTTGTTTTAAAGATATTGGAGAGGACAATCATTTGGACATGCAATTAAATACGGATATTCCAAGAGATGGCGAAGAGATATGGACATTGTGCACCACTGAAGAGATGGAAGCATATGAGAAAATCGACGAAAGGTTAAGGGATATTGAGGATGATTTAATGGAACCTGAATCCTGGGTCATGGCGCTAGAAGAATTGGAGGACAGAGTTACTGACTATTTTGAGGAGAAGGCTCGTGAAGCAAAGATAAATGAGGAGAACAGGATCAAATTGATGGACATGTTAAAGCGACACGAACCGGTTTTTAATTCTAAACCCGGTAAGATAGAACATTTCAAGTACCAAATGCAGGTCAACGATTGGTCACCGTTTAGGAAAAAGCCTTATCCGATAGCCGAAAAACATATGAATGAGGTGAAAGAAACCATCAAGCAAATGGAGGATGCTGGAGTCATAGTTAAGATGGCTACCCCATTCGTGAGTCCGTTGGTAGTAGTCAAGAAACCCAATGGCTCTGTCCGAATATGTCTGGACGCCAGGACAATTAATGAACGATTGATTCCTGAATATGACCAAGCTCCAGCGATCAAAGAGGTCATAAACAAATTCCAGAACAAGATATATTTTTCATCAATAGACTTGACTAGTAGCTATCACCATTTGGAACTGGATGACAAGTCAAGGTTATTGACTGGATTCCTATTTAATCAGCAAACTTATGCATTTCAAAGATTACCATTCGGTATCAAAACAGCAGGTTCGGCACTCATACGAGCGTTAGACCGGAACCTGACGTCGGAAGTCAAGGATGCCACTGTAAGATATGTCGATGACATACTCTTGGCGTCTGATAATTTGGATGATCACCTCACGAATTTAGAGAAATTACTAGACAATTTGGAGAAAGCCAATTTCAAAATTAACATCCAAAAATCTCATTTTTGCCAGAAGGAGGTACTCTATTTAGGCCACATCATCGATGGTGAAGGAGTACGCCCAAATCCTGCGAAACTAGAGGCTATTCGGAACTTTCCTAAACCAAACAGGGTAAAACACGTCCGCCAATTTCTGGGCGTTTGCAATTTCTTTGCAAATCATTGTCCCGGGTATACTGAGGCTGTGGCGCCACTACAGGATATGCTTCGTAAGAACAGCAAATGGGCATGGAAGGAAGAATGCGACGCGGCTTTTCGGAAAACGAAGGAATTACTAATCAATAGCATTAAATTGGGTTACCCGGATTTCTCAAGAAAATTTATAATTCAAACCGACGCCTCACGGATTGGAATTGGATGCATGCTGTACCAAGAGGATCCAAACAACCCTCGAGAACGATCTTACTTGGCATTTTCTAGCCGTAAGCTAAAGACACACGAGCGGAATTACACAGTAACGGAATTGGAACTTCTATCCATCATTTTTGCTTTACAACAATGGAGGAAGACTGTCTATGGTTTCGAGATTTTGATAAGAACCGACCACAAGAGCCTTATCTTCCTATTGAAAACTCCCATGGCTAGCGAGCGAGTGAACAGATGGTCGTTGTATGTTCAACAGTTCAATATTGACATTGAACACTGCCCAGGAAGATTCAATGTGATACCCGACGCATTAAGTCGAAACCCAGAACGAGGAGAAGGAGTAGTATCTGTACATCAAGTCGAGCTCACTCAGGCAGATCAGGAATTTTTGGTTAAACTGGGAGAAATTCAGGCTGAACAAGTTAAGGATCCGTGGATGAATATGATCATCGATTATTTAAGAGGAAGATTGCAACGAGGAACGCCCGCATATTTGGAAGCGGAGAAAATTTCGACAAGTTATATTTGGTATAATAACCTGCTGCACAAGTACGCGGATCCCGATCGCGTGAAATCAAGGATTTTGGTGCCACCTTCTTTACAGAGAGGTCTAGTCTGGCACGCACATAGCATATCTGGACATGGAGGAATCGATAAGACAAGTGCTCTTATTCAAGAAGCATTTGTATGGCCCAAATTAAGGGAAACCATTCGCAGTGTTTTGAAGACCTGTGACAAATGTCAAAGGGTTAAGCCAAACTCATTCCTCATGAAGCAATATCCCAAACCTCTACTGCCACAGAAGCCGTGCGAACTGGTCGCCATGGACGGTTATGGTCCATTACCGAAAGGCAGAAGAGGATGCAAATACATTCTCGTCAGCATCGATGTATTTACAAAATACGTGGTGTTATGTCCAGTTCAGAAGTTAAACACTAAACAGGTACTGAACAGAATTAAGGCAAGGGTAATTCCAACGTTAGGGAAGATGGAATTCTGTCTTACGGACCACGGCAGTTATTTCACTAGTGCCGAGTTTAGGAGTGAGATGGTGAGGTTAGATGTCCGGCACGTGTTGAGTTCAGTGCGCCATCCTGAGGGAAATCCATCAGAAAGAATAATGCGGGAGATCGCAAAATATTGCCGAATTTACTGTTCTGATCAGCATTGGAAGTGGGTCGACGTATTACACATAATGGAATTCTGTATAAACAATACGATCCATGAGAGCACAGGACAGATCCCCACGGTCCTTCACTTAAATCGATGTCCGGATCGACCGTGGAAGAACATCTTGCCTTGTCCGTTGGACGCTCGACCAAGCCATGAATTAACCATACAGGCCACGGCAACTTATTTGAAGAAACAAGCTGATCGTCAATTACGTAGAGTGCGTAATAAAAGATTTCACCGTCCTTTGGAATTGGAAGAATTGGTCTTGGTGAAACGACCAGCAGTGTCCGATCCAGCGAAGCGAATATACTCAAAATTTTGCGAGATATTCTATGGACCGTACCGAGTCATAAAGGTGATTGGAAATAATGCCTATAAAGTAAAACACCTACGCACTGGAGTCGAGTCTGTCTATAACGCACAGAATCTAAAACTATACTACCCCGCCGAAGAAGATGAGGTCCAACATCGAGTCAACGTAGTGGAGAAGAAAGAAGAAGGGGATGATCCGGTCCAAGTAGAAGAACCATCGGAAGGAGAAGAAGAGATCCAGCGAACAAATAATCACGACTGTCAATGGATAACGCTGCGTGAAGAATTTGATAATGCTAAGGGAGAGTGAACTAAGGATAAATGCAGAATTTAAAGCTGAGAATGAGAGGCTGCTGGAAGAATTTCACGATCCGAATTAATTTAGAGTCCATCAGAAAGCCAACTTCGAAAGAAGGTCGATGAGGAAGACATGACATTGTTAAAATGGATTATGTTGCCGAGTATTGTTGAATTGTAAAAACTCTTCGTAACCTCAGCAGTTTTTCCAAACTAAGAAGGAGGGAGATGTGCCCTTGGCCTATGTCTTAGGCCATGGACACATTATGTCACTGGAGTACTTATATGGGGCAATGTCATGATGTTAATGAGAATGAAATCATCATTATGTAATGATCATAAGAAATAACTAGGATCTTTCTGCCGTAGTGAGACCACATATACTGTATATGGCTTGGCAGTTCTGACAGGGAGAAATTTATGGTTTTCACACAATGGACAGAGCAGGTGCATTCCAAGTCGCTTGCCTGCAAGTTTCAGAGCAGGAGCACCCCAGCGAATTCTGAGAATCTTGCCAAAACGCAGTAACTATCTCAAGTTAGCACGCAGTAGATGCCTGACTCCGCCCTTAAAGAGTACGCTTCAGTTAGTTACAAGAGATCAAGGCATTACAGGAATGATCTGAAACGCCCATGATGAATCTAATTATTATCAAGAATTTTGGGAATGCGGTAACGGATTAAATATCTCTGTGTTCATCGAATGAAAGTAGTCCCTGCGCAAGGAAATCTGACAACGTCGAGTGTGTGAGAGAGAGAACATAGCGTCCTTCAACAAGAAATTAGTTCTACCCAAGCGCTGATGATATAAACTTAGCCTATGATCGAGTTCCGTCGTGAATCATATGATTAGCAAGGCCATATTTTTGTGTATAAATTAAGGTACCTGATTACTGTAGCCTATGATTGTGAAGGGAGCATTTGGTGTCGTATGTGCAAAACTGTGAATTGGCAACCATTTTGTCATATATGTGGGTAAAGTCTGTGACAGGAACATTGTTCATCTTTCAGCCAACGTTAGTGGATGCGGGCCATATGTAGCACCACGCCAGGCATTAATGTACGAGACGCATAGTCCATTGTTCGGCTGATGCGAAATAATATTAAAAATGAATACTAAGTTGTGAATGTGTATAACAGAAAGGAAAGATGTGAAATCATATATAATTCGAGTGAAAATGTATAACAGAAAAGGTGCTGGCTTATAGCGACCTAGTGATAATGGAGGGTTGCAGTGATATTATCGAGTGGTTCTACATCATCGTGATGGGATTCGAACCGGCCATGGAGGTCATGTGTTAAGTTATACTGTTGCGGGCCTCTGGTCCAACTCTTGCAAATGATGAAGGAAGTCTTCAATATGATAAGTACCTTTTGATTATATTTTAAAGTGTCAAATAATTCATGGATTTTATCGCCATAATGTTAGCATGTTATTTGTTTTCTTTTGATTTGTTTTATCTTGTGTGTACAATGACCGTGTCAATGGCGACCATAGTTGTGCATCTGAAGGAGCTGGGTACGCTCATAAGGATTAGGGATCAGAATAATTATTTTAATGAATTAAAAGTGCCTAACTTAACGTAAGGATGTTGCTAGGTAATCGTATCCGTACATAAAACACATGGTAGAATTCCCTATTTTATTTATAGATGTGTGTTAGAAATATCCCCTGTGTTTTCGACCCAAATAGAACGAACGAAGCATGGTATTTCGATAGGTGCCCTTTCCAGGCAAAATCTCATTATTTCGTGTAATTGACCAGAGATAGTAATTTATGTATTTACATACCGGATGAATTAATAGCCGATGATTTTTTTTGGGACGATATTTAAAGGACCATGGTGTATTGTGATGGATGATATGGAGTATTATGGTGTAGCAATGAGTAAAGTTTATAGGACAGTTTACAAAGGCGTGAATTATGTCAGATGAGAGGTAGTATGATAAGTTTACAATGATATGAGTGACGGCTGACCCAGCCTCACCAATTGTTATATTAGTTTTTATTGAACGCGTGTGATATTTAAGGCCATACAGGTAAGATGTTGTAAGGAGGAATCTACGATGAAATAAGATAAAATAGATAATGATGCCAGGTAATAAGACCTGAGGGAAGATGTCGGATGAAAGTATGATAAGTTGTATGTGTAAGGTAGTGGCCATCAAGCGCAGATAAAATAATGCTATAATTAATCTATATCCAAATGAGAGCGTCCCGCTCCACATTTAGAATACTAAGATCCAGTCCGATCAGCTGGTGAGAATACAGTCAAATATTAGCCCGGGGGAAGGGGTGAAGACTTGCATTTCTACCTTTCACGGTCAAGGTCAGCCAGCAGGCGAGGCCAGTCCATTGTCACTTGCCACAAAGAGAAGGAGGGGTCCACTCTGGACTCGGGTGTTTGCCGCAGCGATTCATTTAAATTTTTCTTATGTTTGGTCCCAAGTTTAATATTCACGTAAGGGTATGTTAGGTCACTACCCTGATGCCTCCAATCGATAGCGTTTCTTTTACTGGTCATTTTGATATAAGGGACGGTTTTGTCTGTTGACCATACAGTCCCGGGTTCGATATCCTTTTGTTGTGCCTGGTCCAGACGCTATTTTTAAACGGGTACTAGATAGGCAATAACCTTGCGGTCCCGTGTTCGAAATCCTTTTATTCATACCTGGTCGATCAGTCTTTTTAAATGGGTACTAGCTAGACAGTGACCTTAGAGTCCTGTGTTCATGAATAATTATTTTCGGTCCTGGAAAATAATTATTATTAGTTTTTTTTTATAGTTAATATTGGTTCAAAATTATCTTGAGATTTCTTTTTCTCGATAATTGTTGAACGGACCATGCTTTGTTCTATTGTAACCTCGTTCTGCGAGATAAGGCATTCAAGGTAAGAAAGGTGTAGGTAGCGAATACCCCTAAATACATATTGACCCTATTGAATAATCCGCTAAGAACATGTTTGTGCCATGTCTATCTTTTTCAGGGGTCGCGGCTTCAAATACATTCACCGTTGCTTAACATAACACTGATACAAGGTATTTCTTCTGTGCCATGTCTATCTTTTTCAGGGGTCGCGGCTTCAAATACATTCACCGTTGCCTAACGTGACTCTGACACGATACGATTACTTTAATAATGTTTGGTTGGAATTATTAATTGTTTTTCATGTTTATCCAACCCAAGTTTGAAAGGCAAATGATTAGTCATCATTTTTTTATGATGCTATTTTTGTCTGTTTTTAAGGCATTTTTCTTAGTTTGTTTATTATACATCCATGAATTATTTGACAAGGCATCGAGTGCTTGGTTCGAGAATGTATCACGTCGAACGCAAGGGCCGAAGCCAGGCTTATCATATTGCTAATATGTTAATGTAATATGTGACAATTTGTAAGGGTGTTTCAAGGCTAAGTAAATTCAATGGCTTCATTGATTCAGCTAATTTGTTTTAAAGCTAAGACGTCCAAAGTAACGTCGGGATTGAACATTAAGATTCCGTACGGAAAGGCTTCCATGATTAATTTACAAGAGTATGTAAATAAGATGCATAAATCATATTCATGTTCGCAGATAGAAATACATAATTAATGCCATGAAGGTTAAGATTTGATATGAGGGTAAACTTTTATTTAACGGAGGGATTCTAGTAAATGTTAATTAAACGCCATTAATAATTAAATAAGCCAATGGCTAGGCTATAATGTATACTTCGGAATGGCCATGGATGTCTCTGATATTTGAACATACCATGTATCTGAAATGTAATTGGATGATATTAGACTCAATGATTATTATGTTTACTCAGATTAATGATTGATTAATTCCGTATAAATGGATTTCTTTTTCTTAATCCATACTGTTGTTACAGTTGACCGGACCCTCTTGATCCATCATCTCTTAATAACTTAACCTTCTTATGATATCTTATCATCGTAATTAATAAATTTGATTTTGGCAATTAATGCTAATTGGTGTTAACCAGATTTCATTTTTGATTCATTTTCTTTGCTTTTTGCCATATGATTGGTTTTTATTTGTCAATAAATTTGATTGTAATCATACATCATAACTACTATGATAAGTATTAATTGATGCTGATTAGCATTTAATTGGTGGTTTTTGGACATTAATTAGTCCATTGTTTATATTTTTGATTTTGACTTAATTTTATTGATTCCGTATTTGATTTATTTTACCTTTGAGTTATTATTATTATTATTATTATTATTTTAAATTTCATTTCTGCTATTTTTGGTTTTATTTCATTTATTTGTTTTTGCTGTACTGGTGTTGGTGCATTAAATTTGTTTATTCTCATTCAGAATCTGTGTGTGATGAATTTTATTCAGCCCTAGTGATCTTCCTATAATATCCAGAACAGTTTCATATTCAAGCTAGTGTACCGTTCATGCCCCGACGACAGAGTCCTGTTCTGAAGGCCTTGTGCAAGGGTACATGCCGTTGGTGATCGTTTCCCGCCGTTTGTAACAATAGGCGTACTTACAACAGATTATTATTTTTATGAATAATAATAATAACAATATTAATATTATTATTAATAATAATAATAATAATAATACAAGCCTACTGTGGGTTGCAATCTCATTTAAAACAGGCGGCAGCCGTTCCCTGGAAGAAACTTGTAGTACGCATGCGTGGTGTCACAAAGCGTAGTAGTTGATAGATGTATAGAATGGGCGCGCGCTTGTCGCTGAACACACCCGCAACCTATCGGGAAGTTATTGCAATACAGTATCTATAACCTTGTTTGTAATGAAGAAGACAAATTATAAGATTTATATCGCCAGTACGTTATAATGTACTAAATAATTATTTACGATGATGTTCACGATATTAGTTTTAATGCTCAAGAGTCGTCCATTGTATTGGCTAGCTTCGGCTGTGTCCGTAGCTTGTCACTGCCTGCTGGCTCGGGAGGCCCTAGTACGCCGTCTGGATTTAATGTCTGCGATATCGACGAACGAAATGAGCCGGAGCTCTATAATATCAAAATCCCTCCTCACATTTCTGAACTGTTTAAAGACTATTCCTTAATTTGACGAAAAAAAAAAAATTCTTTACCACGTGAACCAATTAAAATGAATCATAAAGGAACGCTTCGACCGTATTGTAACTTTCTATTACTATCTGCCATATGTGTCGGGTTGTTTTAGTGGTATAAGGTTAAAGATCAGGTGGAATTGCCAAGGAGTGAGTGTTCCCTTAATGTGGTGCTCGCTAACCGGCGGCTGCCGCAAGGGAACGGTACCTGAGAGACAGCGTATTCTCCATAGCCTACTACAGACTGAGGAGGTATCGGCTGCCTGCAAGCATCTTTTCTTCGCGGGATGAGTCAGTCAGCCCCACTTTGATAAGGCATTTACTCAAAAATGTTCATCCCCAAACAGGGCCGTCTAAAGCGGTGACGTGCCCTGGGACTGGAGGTTTCCCCCCGCACCCCCCTTCCCAGGCGCGGATCTAGAGTTTGCCTTTGGAGGGGGTCATAGAATAGAAATTTTAAGAAAAATTGTATCACTAAAAACGCAATCACAAAATAACAAAACCATACCATTTTTTTTGCAAGCTACATGGATAGAAATTTGATGCGTTTAGCGCACCAAAAATATTCGTACAAATTGCAACGGTGTGTTTTACGACTTTTACATCGAGCTTCAAAAAAAGTATCAAGGTACGTTACAGTTTCGGCAAGTCGAGTTGGTAACGCGCCCGAATAAACCCATCAGAACTTATATCCGCTGCACTGTAAAGGATTGCAGACATGTAAATTACCCAGCTCACAAACTTACCATGCCTACTAAATAAAATTGGGAATTTCAGGAACATACAGGATAGATATTATTCGTAAGAAAATAGTACTACCAGCCAAGGTACAAATTTCTACTATCATTTACATTTAGAGCAAATCGAGAAACTCCAATCTCTAGGGATGATAAGGTCTAATTTATAGTGAGCGCCTGTATCTATACCTCGCAGTACTATTTTCGACGATGACGACAATGAAAACGGTGTCAGTTAAGATAAAAGTTGACTGAGTCGCTAAAAAGCGCCAGCCGTTTATTGTGCTGAAACAAGTACAATAAAACAGGCTTCCTGCCTGAATATGGTGTCTCCTTGACACTCTCACAAAAATGAACTCCAAAAATAAACTTGTACGTGGCACTGATGTAATAAGAAATGTGAAACGGTGTGATACTAAGCATTACCCTACTTTATACAAATCCGCTTCAACTCTGAACTGTAGTTCCATATCTAAGCAAAATCATTCATTAACTATATGCATATATACATCCATTTATGGTTCGCACAAATTATACACTCTATTGTGTCGAAAAGATTAAATTGTCTATCTTTCAATGAGTCTTTTATCTACTCAACTTCCTTAACAATCAAATAACAAACATACACCGT
This sequence comes from Meconema thalassinum, assembly GCA_946902985.2. Classification (NCBI taxonomy): domain Eukaryota; kingdom Metazoa; phylum Arthropoda; class Insecta; order Orthoptera; family Tettigoniidae; genus Meconema; species Meconema thalassinum. The sequence continues at coordinate 64,814,113 of OX336389.2, read as the reverse complement.
AACTATCGTGTTGAAAGTAATAAATACTCGTCTTAATCAATTGAACATAAGTGACGAACATTTAAGCTAAGCACTGTTCCTTTTATCTTTTATCTTTTCATTATAAAATACTGAAACATTTCTGAAATTCTTTACTGTGTTAATAATTCTCTGATAAACGTGAATCCTAGAAGTGCATGGCATTAACCTTCATTCTCACACTCCTCTTTCAAAATTATACAACAATTACCTCATCTCTTAAACACCCTGTACAGAATCTTCCTTTAATACACTCAAATAACTTCACAATCACTGCGATCAATACTAGAAAAACTTGAGACTCCTCAGCCTCCTCTCGTAAAAATACATAACTCATTTACGTCTATATCTCCTTACTTTGCACGGTATTTCAACTATAAACTTCCATTTCAATACACTTTCTTCCTAACTTTAACATTCTTCTCTATCCTGATACAACTTCACATCGTGCTTACAATTCCACTTCTGCAATAAATTTCTGTACTTTCACTTTCTGATCACCCTGTGATTTAACTTTGTTAACTTTCTTTTTCACGTGTTTAAATTCAGTTTTACATTCAATTACAACCTTTAAAGAAATATCAGTAAGAATTCATATTTTTAACAAATGATATAAGTTTGACTTCCTTCCATGAATATATTTGTTTAACAAATTCATCTATGCTTTTTAATGCTCTAAATTTCATTAGACATATGTGTATAAGAGTTCTCGTAATACTTTCGTTCATAATTAGTTGAAAATAAATTTCTGACACTCGAATCAACATCATGAGTTGTCGAAATATTCTTTACACTTCGTGACATAACTTCTTAAATATGCGGTACTTAAATTTGCTTCAATAAACTTCCTTTACTTCATTTACAATTATGCTCCTTCTTTAGTTCGTTCAACGTTATACTCCTTTTAAATAGTTCACTCTACATTCTTTTAATAGTTCACCCTACTTTCCTTTAAATAGTTCATTCTACATTCCTTTAAATAGTTCATTCTACATTCTTTTAATAGTTCACCCTACATTCCATCGCTGCGATAAAACAGATTTAATTAGTTTAAATCTAACGCAAATATGAAAAATTCTACACGGTTTGACTCTGAAATGACTTTAGCGTTAATAGCAGCGCTATGAAAAATTTCGTCCAAGTGACTGAAATTTTCAAGAACAAGAAAAAATAACTCCTAAGAAAAATACGAAAAATTACTACTTCAAAAATTACATAATTCAATTATACTGACAAAATTATACTGACAAAATTATACTGTTGAAATAATACGAACAAAATTATACGGTTGGTCAATTGGATAATCACAAAACATAACTACAATTCTACATTGTATAAAACAATTTCTTCTCTACCTTGAGTTGACTCTGGTCTGGAGAATACCTTCGTCTCGCCTGCCAAACCAAACGTGTCTCGGAGCTCATCGTATCGCCCACAGCTATGAAGACCGGTTTGTATCAGAACCAGCTGGCCTCTTCCCCCAGTGGAACAAGGTCGATGACGTCCTCGGTGAACGACTTCGCCGTGAAACAGCCCGCTCTGCCTGCACTCCGTCTCCCGTTCACTGCAAGTCGTCTGGCTTCGACTCCCCATCTCTTCAGAATTGACATCTCGTTTCTTCAGAATTGACATCTCGGTTCTTCAGAATTGACGTCTCGGTTCTTCAGAATTGACATCTCGTCTCAGGTTGAAAATTATCGTTCATACAAGCGTTTGCGAGTATTCAAGATGTATTAGAACTCTTGTAGAAAAGTAGAGGTTTGTTCGGTGATTTTGCGCATCACGTGGATGTTCTGCTGCGCCTTCCATAATAGTGAATTCTGGAATTCAACTGTACATCTTTGTAGTTTCCACTTCCCTATGCTTTAGCTTAGCACATGGTAATTCTCATTTCACTGATGATATATTTAAGACTTCCCCGTTGCTGCTTTGTAACTTGCATTTTTAATGTCATGTTCAAGTATGCGTTCAAACGTAGTAATAGTGAATATCTTCTTGTCGAAATGTTTTTATATAAGCGATGTAAAAACAACTTTGTATTAAGCACTGTAATACTCGGCTATATACTGTTCTATTCTGCGTGATAAATGTAGCTTGCTCCTCAAGTTACAGTCTTGCTGTACTACACTCTTCTTCACTTCCAACTTTGATAAAACGTGGCACTGTTATAATAATACTGGCTTCTTCTCGAGGTCTTGACTCGATGAAATCTCAAATTGGAAAGAACTCTCTCGTCCCGTTCTCGGCGCTCGGCAAGTTGCAGTCTCTGCCTCCCCTCTCGTGGTGTGACGTAACTTCTACCACCTCTCCTCACTTCAGTCCGTAGTTCGACCTTCGTCTCTTCCCCTCTTTCATGACGTAACTCTCGCTTCAAGTGGCGTGATGTCTCTCGCAATGTAGACCTCCCACATTCATATAATAGAATATATGTCCATCTTTAAATCATTCCTTCTTTCTTGCCTTTCATAATTGCATAAGATGTATAGTATTTCACTCATTTCCATACAGATTTTCCCATATTTCTCGAATTTTTAATGAATAAAAGATTTTCATCCACTCTTTTATTTTTCCTGGGTCTTGGTTCATATCCAGATTGGTTCTTTGGTAATGGCCTTAAATAAATTCTGGCGCATTTCCCCGTTGCTAATTTAAAGTAAAGTATAGCCTGTACTTTCTTTAATAACAGTAAATTTCTCTGTTCTTGAGACTGAATTTATTTATTTTACTGTATCTTTGGGTAAAATCTTTTTAATTTGGAATGGTTGAATTTTCCAATGGATCTGTTATCTTCAATTCTTACAATTTTATAACAATTGTTACCGTAGACTGTATCTACTTTGAACGGTCCTCTGAAAAGGCTACTGAATTTGATATACACCTTCTTCAGTACGTCTGCTTTCACAGGAATCCTGACTAATACAAGGTCACTTTCTCGTAGCGGTCCACTGAATCTCTTCCCTTCTAAACGTTTCAATCTCTTCTCAGCCGCTTTGTTCAACTGGACTCTCGCTGCTTCGATTCTCTGGTCCATCGGTGGTTCGTTATCTTCCGGAATATTGAAGATTCCGTTCCATGGTCGTACGGGTTTCTCTTCAAAATGTAACATAACTGGAATATCGTTGGTGCTCTCATGTCTCGTGTTATTGATGCAAAATTCTACTAGTGGTACAATCTTCACCCAATTCGCATGATTATCTGCACTATACAAGCGAATGTACTTTGAAAATTCAAGCATTGTTCTTTCAATAGGATTCGTCTCTGGGCTTCGAACTGATGAAAATAGGTGAACACTATCCAACCTATCCATCGCTCCCTGAAATTCTGCAGAGGTAAATTGCGTTCCATGGTCTGTTAAAAGTCTTTCTGGTTTTCCCAACTTTGGAATAATGTTCCTCTCCAGGTGATATAAAACAGTTTTCGTTGTTGCTTTCTGCATTGGATTAAGCATTACAACTTTGGAAAATACATCCATTGTGACTAACACATATTGGTTTCCTCTGTCTCCCTTAGGTGCAGGTCCAAAAATATCCTGACTAAACAATTCCAGTGGTTTCGTAGGAATAATTGCTTTCGGTCTTTCCTTCAATAGTTCAGAATTATATTTGTTTTTCTGACACAGTTCACAAGATCTGATTACTATGGTTATGGATTCTCTCATATTAATCCAATAGAACTTTTCTAACATGGTATTGTATGTTTTGTCAACTCCTCCGTGGCCTATACTTTTGTGTACTAACCAAATTAGTGGCACAATAAGTTCTGGTGGAATGGCAACTCGTACTTTCGTGTGTCTAGCATTGATGTATTTACATACAGTTTCTCCCACGAGAATATAGTGTCTAGCTTTCCTTCTCGTTTCGAAGTATGAGGCGTGCCTCCTTGTCATTCTCCCTGACAAAAATCTATAAATGTTCCTGAATGGTGCATGCTTCTTTTGAAAAAGAGGAATTCTTCTCAGTTTATCCAGCGTTTCTTGATCTTCTGCATCTGTCTGGATAACATTAATTCTCACATCCTTCTCAGGAATCGGATGTCTGGAAAGAATATCCGCTAGTAGGTTGTCTTTACCAGGAACATGGACTATCGTGGCATCAAATTGCTGCAAAAACATGGTCCATCTGGTCATCCTATCGCTTGACAAGTCTGACTTCAACATGAATTCCAGTGCTTTGTGATCCGTTCTAATTATAATCTTGTGTCCCAGCAATCATTTCTTCCAGTTTTGTAGAGCATTTATGACGGCTAAAGCTTCAAGCTCCGTCGTGAAATAATTCAGCTCGTGCGTGCGTAACTTCCTACTGCTGAATGAAATATAGTGATGATTGCCATCTTGATCCTTCTGATATAAGACTGCGCTAATACCAATTCGTGAAGCGTCCGTTTCTATGATGAATGTTCTTTCAAAATCTGGGTACTCTAACTTGATGTTATCTCTGAGCATTTCCTTTGCTTGAATAAATGCATTCTCAGCAGCTGCATCCCATTTCCATCTATTGTTTTTCTTTAGAAGCTCATGTAGTGGTGCCATGATCTCTGAATAACGTGGACAATGACTACTGAAAAACTGACAAAGACCCGCAAAAGCTCGGATGTCTTTTATTCTCTTGGGTTTGGGAAAGTTCAATATCGCTTCGATCTTGTCTTCATTCGGGTGGTAACCGAATCTGTCTATAGTATGACCAAGAAAGTTGATCTTTTCTTGAAAGAAATGGCATTTATTCAATTTCACCTTGATGTTTGCACTTCTGAGGTTTTCAAATAGCTTCCTCAAATGCATGAAATGTTGCTCTGGCGTTTCTGAAGATATGATAATATCATCCACGTAGCAAATGGCAAATTGTTTTACTTCATCACTCAACTTGTCATCCAAGGCTCTGATAAGTGCTGGACTTGAATTTACCAATCCATATGGTACTCTTTGGTATACATAACAGGTTTGATTGAACATGAAACCTGTATAACATTTGCTGTCTTCTGTAAGCTCTATTTGATGAAATGCTGCAGTTAAATCAATCACTGAGAAACAGGTTTTATTCTTGAAGCTCCTCAGTAGTTCTCTAATTTTTGGTGGCCTGTCGAATTCTTTCAGCAGAAGAGTATTTATGCCCCTGGCATCTAAACATAGTCTAAGCCTACCATCTGCTTTCTTCACAACAGTGAGTGGGTTTAAATAAGGAGTGGCTTGCTTTCTTATAATCCCGTCTTTTTCCATGCCTTTTATGAGCTCTGTCACTTCAGCTTGATACTTCTCCGGTATTGGATACAATTTCTTCTGAAAAGGTGTGTCATCAGCGAGCTTGATCTGATATTTATATCCTCTGATAATGCCTGGTTTGTCATCAAATACGTCTGCATAAGTCGTGACCAATTCTTCTAATTTCTCCCTCTGATCTTCAAAATTCTCAATTTTTCTGCCATAGTGAGGTATTCCTTCTGCTTCAACTTCCATAACTATCTTCACAAGATTTTCTTCTGTAGTTTCGTCAATCAGACTACACTCATTCTCCTCCTTCTTCGTGTCCTCTGGTTGATGTTGTCCTTCATTAAATCTTATGACTCCATTTCGTAAATCAATCACAGCTCCAGTCTTCGTTATAAAATCAATGCCTAAAATAGCATCGAAATTTATCTGGCTCAAGACTATGAATATCTGCTCATATTTGTATTAATTTATGGAGAATTCCATTAATGCTTGGACTTTACATTTCATGGTCTTGTCATTAAATACACCCCTGACTTTAATAGTTGAAACGGGCATTGCTATAAGTAAATTTCCATCTTTCAATCTGTGAAAACAGTTCTCTGATAAAATTGATGCTGTCGCTCCCTCTAGTAGTGTTCTCAGGCATTCTCCTTCTGATATGATTTCTATAATGGGTAACCTCGCTACTCTTCCTGTTTTCGGCTCTTCTCTTTCATACAGGAGATCTTCATTCATGGCTTCATATAACTCATTGATCTGGATTTCATGTCTGGTTACGGTGCTGTTTTCTTCCTCCTTCACTTTTTGGAATTTGAAGTTTTTTTTGTACCCCTCCTGGGTCTTCATTCCTCCGATCTCTGCTTGTTCCGGGCTGAGATTCTTGATTCTGGTTACGCTGTCCCTGATTTTGGTCTCTCGCGTTCCTTTCTCTGAGATTTCTTAGGTATTCTTGACTTTCTCTTTCCCTATCATCGTAATACCTTCTTACATTGTTGTTATTTCTCCAACCTTGATTTTGTTGACTTTGCTGTTGTTGCTGTCTCGAATAATTATTCGTGTTCCTCCAGTTCTGATATCCCCGATATCCATAATTATTCGTAGGGTTATTTCGATTATAATATCCCTCTCTGCGATAATCATTGTTTCTGTTGTGGTAGCTATTTCTCCATCTTTGATTTTCACCCCATCTTTGATTTTGGTATGGTCTTCCTTCTCGAGGTCTCTGATAACCTGGTTGAAATCGATTTTGTCCATACATTCTTGATCTCGTTGGGCCTACTCCATTTTTGTTCTCTTCTGTCTGCTGCGTTTGATCGATGTGGATGGTGTGAATCTCTCTCTGTTCCTGATTTCTACCTCTCTGGTTTTGGTTTCCAGTTGAGTTGTTGGACACATTAGACGTGTGATCCAGTCTCCTCAAAATTTCTGCCATCCCCTCTAAAGTTTTTACATTTGCTGAAATGAGGTGCCTCCTAACTTCCGTTGGTAACTGGCATGAAATAGCATGAACCAAGTCTTCTTCCGCCAAAGGAGGTTGCAAATACTGCAAGCGTGCTAATTGTTTCGTGAAGAAACTTGCGTACTTCGTTGGACTAGAATAAGCATACTTTTTAGAGTAAATTTCGGCTCGTATGTCTTGTTGAAGTTCCTTGCTCCAAAATCGCTTCTGCAGAGCTATAGCAAATTCTTCAAATGTCTGATAAGTGTACCTGAAAGCTCTGTGCCAAATTAACGCTTCTGAGTCCAAGTATTTCTCAACAACCCTCATATGTCTTTCACGAGGTATTCTATTGTCCTCTAAATATGATCTCATGTCTCTAAGAAACTCTACAGCAGTAATATTTCCTACTCCGCTGAATTTATTCGGCTTCTCATCGTTATTCTTAATCACGATAACGTTGGCATTTGACCTACTCTGGTAAGGTTCAAAGTCTCCTCCAAGTTCCCCTATTTCTGTTTGAAATGGCTCTCGACTAAAGTTGAAATTGGACTTCGGAATCTGCTGTTGACTAACCACGCTTTCCTTATCCTCTTCTATCTTGTCTGTCCTAGCCTCTAATTTCCTTATTTCTTCTTTCAATTTTTCATCTCTTGCTTGAAAAAATCTCGTTAAGTCCTTTCTGATGTCTTCCCTGACTTCAGCTCTTAACGTAGATGAAAATGTAGCATCCCCTATCGTAAGTGACCTTAATTGCTGTTCTATGTCGCTGGTTTCCTTATCCTGCTTTGATCGAATTTTCGCCAGTTCTGTGCTTATCTCATCGACTGTGCGTTTAACCTTGTCAAATTCATCTGAGTTATTTAAATCTGTTTTATTAACAATGTCTGTCAGCGTGGCTACATTATTAATTAGCAATGTATCTATCCGCTTAGATAGATCTTCCCGTACCTTACTAACATTTATATTTGAACATAACTCTATGGCTTTAATGTCATTTGCTAATTTATGATGAATTTCTGATATGATTTTAGTTTTGACTGTTACGACCTCCTCCTTCATGTCCGTAACTGCCTTTACAATAGAAGCATTTATATCCACATTAATACCCTCTTCAATCAGTTTACTTTGACCTTCCAACTTGACTTGTTATTCACCAACAGTGTCATTTAGAATGTCAAGTTGCTCCTTGAGTTTGTTCTGGGCACCTGAAATGTGTACATGATGAGTATTGTTCTCTTCCTTAATGGAGCTAATACTAGCCTGTAATTTCTTTTCTAGCTCTATCATGTGATTACTGTTAGCTAATTGGACTTCTAACACCTTTCCTGCCATGTCGGATCTTAAATTTCCTACTTCTGTCTTCGTAAGATTTATGTCCTGTTTGACTTGATCAAATGAATTTTTAAATTCTTCCTGTGCATGTCCTGCCCTTTCTAAAATTCTCTGAGCCTTTTCCTGATTTTTTCTAGTTTCTTCCTGAGCTTTTTCCTGATTTTTCCTAACCTCTTCATGAATTTTCCTAGCTTCTTCCTGTGCTGCTCTTATTTCGGCTTGGATTTTTCTATCTTCTAATCTAGCCTGCTCCTGACTTAACCTATCCTCCTCGCGAGCTTTTTCCTGAGCTAATCTCATCTCTGCTCTTATCCTATTTGCCTCTTCCAAAGCTAACTTGGCTTCTTCTCTTTCCTTTTCTCTAGCTAGTCTATCTTCCTTTCTGGCCCTTTCTAAAGCTAACTTAGCTTCTTCCTGTGCTAATGTTATACTATGACTTCCGATTTTACAGTAGCTACTGATTTCTGAATCTCGGCTTTCATCTGTTTAGTGTTGTTGTGTGTCAATTGGTGGAGGGCTTCAAGGTCTTTGGTCAACGTACTTTGACCTTCCTTCATGGTTTCGAGCATCGTTCTAATGAACGTCATGTCGTTCGCTGACATAATTCTTCTTTCTTGAGAATAAAGGAAGTATCAACCACAAAAAAAATACCAGTGAATATCCAGATTGACCAACGTATACATTTTATACCAGAGATGGAACATATTGAACATCTTAATCCTACTTAAATCTATTTGAATCGCGAGTTACCTCGTATATCTTATCGTCCCATTTTACTGAACCGACATCGTTACATTCTATCATCCCACTTAACCTATGTTTAACAACATGAATTACTTTTAAATTTAATATTACATGACAAATGTCGTTAGCTGGTTTTTAAAAATATGCCTCACAACTATAATGTACTCCACTAATCTACTGATGTTGTGTCCATCTCAACAATCATTAAATTTGGGATCGGCATTTTTCTTTTTCTCAAAACTAAATATGGCCTCAGTCTCGAGTACTTCCAAACTGCTTCTCTCGAGTGCTCTTTCGAATGCTCTTTCGAGTGCTCTTTCGAGTGCCCCACGGATGGGCATGCCATTTAAATAATTATCTATCTATATGCGCCCGAATAAACCCATCAGAACTTATATCCGCTGCACTGTAAAGGATTGCAGACATGTAAATTACCCAGCTCACAAACTTACCATGCCTACTAAGTAAAATTGGGAATTTCAGGAACATACAGGATATATATTATTCGTAAGAAAATAGTACTACCAGCCAAGGTACAAATTTCTACTATCATTTACATTTAGAGCAAATCGAGAAACTCCAATCTCGAGGGGTGATAAGGTCTAATCTATAGTGAGCGCCTGTATCTATACCTCGCAGTACTATTTTCGACGATGACGACAATGAAAACGGTGTCAGTTAAGATAAAAGTTGACTGAGTCGCTAAAAAGCGCCAGCCGTTTATTGTGCTGAAACAAGTACAATAAAACTGGCTTCCTGCCTGAATATGGTGTCTCCTTGACACTCGCACAAAAATGAACTCCAAAAATAAACTTGCACGTGGCACTGATGTAATAAGAAATGTGAAACGGTGTGATACTAAGCATTACCCTACTTTATACAAATCCGCTTCAACTCTGAACCGTAGTTCCATATCTAAGCAAAATCATTCATTAACTATATGCATATATACATTCATTTATGGTTCGCACAAATTATACACTCTATTGTGTCTAAAAGATTAAATTGTCTATCTTTCAATGAGTCTTTTATCTACTCAACTTCCTTAACAATCAAATAACAAACATACACCGCAACTATCGTGTTGAAAGTAATAAATACTCGTCTTAATCAATTGAACATAAGTGACGAACATTTAAGCTAAGCACTGTTCCTTTTATCTTTTATCTTTTCATTATAAAATACTGAAACATTTCTGAAATTCTTTACTGTGTTAATAATTCTCTGATAAACGTGAATCCTAGAAGTGCATGGCATTAACCTTCATTCTCACACTCCTCTTTCAAAATTATACAATTACCTCATCTCTTAAACACCCTGTACAGAATCTTCCTTTAATACACTCAAATAACTTCACAATCACTGCGATCAATACTAGAAAAACTTGAGACTCCTCAGCCTCCTCTCGTAAAAATACGTAACTCATTTACGTCTATATCTCCTTACTTTGCACGGTATTTCAACTATAAACTTCCATTTCAATACACTTTCTTCCTAACTTTAACATTCTTCTCTATCCTGATACAACTTCACATCGTGCTTACAATTCCACTTCTGCAATAAATTTCTGTACTTTCACTTTCTGATCACCCTGTGATTTAACTTTGTTAACTTTCTTTTTCACGTGTTTAAATTCAGTTTTACATTCAATTACAACCTTTAAAGAAATATCAGTAAGAATTCATATTTTTAACAAATGATATAAGTTTGACTTCCTTCCATGAATATATTTGTTTAACAAATTCATCTATGCTTTTTAATGCTCTAAATTTCATTAGACATATGTGTATAAGAGTTCTCGTAATACTTTCGTTCATAATTAGTTGAAAATAAATTTCTGACACTCGAATCAACATCATGAGTTGTCGAAATATTCTTTACACTTCGTGACATAACTTCTTAAATATGCGGTACTTAAATTTGCTTCAATAAACTTCCTTTACTTCATTTACAATTATGCTCCTTCTTTAGTTCGTTCAACGTTATACTCCTTTTAAATAGTTCACTCTACATTCTTTTAATAGTTCACCCTACTTTCCTTTAAATAGTTCATTCTACATTCCTTTAAATAGTTCATTCTACATTCTTTTAATAGTTCACCCTACATTCCATCGCTGCGATAAAACAGATTTAATTAGTTTAAATCTAACGCAAATATGAAAAATTCTACACGGTTTGACTCTGAAATGACTTTAGCGTTAATAGCAGCGCTATGAAAAATTTCGTCCAAGTGACTGAAATTTTCAAGAACAAGAAAAAATAACTCCTAAGAAAAATACGAAAAATTACTACTTCAAAAATTACATAATTCAATTATACTGACAAAATTATACTGACAAAATTATACTGTTGAAATAATACGAACAAAATTATACGGTTGGTCAATTGGATAATCACAGAACATAACTACAATTCTACATTATATAAAACAATTTCTTCTCTACCTTGAGTTGACTCGGGTCTGGAGAACACCTTCGTCTCGCCTGCCAAACCAAACGTGTCTCGGAGCTCATCGTATCGCCCACAGCTATGAAGACCGGTTTGTATCAGAACCAGCTGGCCTCTTCCCCCAGTGGAACAAGGTCGGTGACGTCCTCGGTGAACGACCTCGCCGTGAAACAGCCCGCTCTGCCTGCACTCCGTCTCCCGTTCACTGCAAGTCGTCTGGCTTCGACTCCCCATCTCTTCAGAATTGACATCTCGTTTCTTCAGAATTGACATTTCGGTTCTTCAGAATTGACATCTCGGTTCTTCAGAATTCTGGAATTCAACTGTACATCTTTGTAGTTTCCACTTCCCTATGCTTTAGCTTAGCACATGGTAATTCTCATTTCACTGATGATATATTTAAGACTTCCCCGTTGCTGCTTTGTAACTTGCATTTTTAATGTAATGTTCAAGTATGCGTTCAAACGTAGTAATAGTGAATATCTTCTTGTCGAAATGTTTTTATATAAGCGATGTAAAAACAACTTTGTATTTAGCACTGTAATACTCGGCTATATACTGTTCTATTCTGCGTGATAAATGTAGCTTGGTCCTCAAGTTACAGTCTTGCTGTACTACACTCTTCTTCACTTCCAACTTTGATAAAACGTGGCACTGTTATAATAATACTGGCTTCTTCTCGAGGTCTTGACTCGATGAAATCTCAAATTGGAAAGAACTCTCTCGTCCCGTTCTCTGCGCTCGGCAAGTTGCAGTCTCTGCCTCCCCTCTCGTGGTGTGACGTAACTTCTATCACCTCTCCTCACTTCAGTCCGTAGTTCGACCTTCGTCTCTTCCCCTCTTTCATGACGTAACTCTCGCTTCAAGTGGCGTGATGTCTCTCGCAATGTAGACCTCCCACATTCATATCATCATCATCACCTTGTACAGTTTCCAGCCCCAGGCTGGGTCTGTTTGGAACATAAGCCTCGCCACTTATTTCTTTCTTCCCACCATCTCTCCGCTGTCACTCTCGTCCAGTCCTCGCCTCTCTTCTTGACACATTCATATAATAGAATATATATCCATCTTTAAATCATTCCTTCTTTCTTGCCTTTCATAATTGCATAAGGTGTATAGTATTTCACTCATTTCCATACAGATTTTCCCATATTTCTCAAATTTTTAATGAATAAAAGATTTTCATCCACTCTTTTATTTTTCCTGGGTCTTGGTTCATATCCAGATTGGTTCTTTGGTAATGGCCTTAAATAAATTCTGGCGCAGTACCGACAAAGGGAGAAAGTCACAGCTTAAATTGCCAACCAAGCTTGCAGTTTGGACGTCGGCAAAATATTTTGGTACGAAAAAAGCCCCGAATTCCTATCTATGAATATACGATATATGACAAACAAAAAATGTATATTTTTTATAAACCAATATATACTAGGTACAACAATTAGCGGGCCAGAAGCTTTTGGATTCTCCCATTTCAACAGTTGTTGCCGAGTACGAATTGTGGGTCGCAAAATGGGAGCGCATTGTTTAAAACGGCGGCAATATTCCCTTGTTGTCATTTGTGATGAGTGTGACGAGGATATTTATCCATCCACCAATAAACTGTTACGTATCCTCATCACACTTCCTGTGAGTGTAGCCAATGCAGAAAGAAGATTTCCAACTCTCCGTCGCCTCAAAACTTGGCTAAGAGCAACCATGGCAGAATACAGGCTCACCGGACTTGCATTTCTGCACATTCATCGTGTCATCACTATAAACATCGATTTGGTAATCACAAGATTTACTAAACAAAATAGACGAGTTGATTTTGTTATATAAATAATAGTTTTTATATAACAGGTATGAAGTTATAAATATGTACAGTTTTAACAGAACATAATAATTGCAATCAATATATTTTCTGTATTGAATAAAATGAAAAAAACAACCCTGTTTTTCAGTTAAAATCAGCTAAGTTTTATTTGTCTGGTTATTGTGTTTTCGTTTGTTGAGTTTGCAAAAAATTGTGGTCTCCGTTGGGGGGGGGGGAGGGGTCATGACCCCCGTGACCCTCCCCTTGAATCCGCGCCTGCCCCTTCCGCTATAACCAAATTCAGTAAAATTATTTTATAATCCTCCTAAATTTGCACAAACTGATATTGCGACATTTTCTTTTCCGCAAAACGTTCATGAAGGAATCAATAACAAGAACATAAACAAGAAGTTCCGTGAAGAACTATACAGCCTATTTTCATATATCCTACTTATGTTCATTGCCTCTATCAACATACAAAATTTCAGTTTGATTGCTGTAATAGATTCATAGATATTGAGAGCCTTCTAAATATTTCGGATAGTCACCATGTTGGATTTTTATATATGTAGGCCATAGAGTTATGTACTATTACATGAAGATTATTGCGGAGGTGTATTATTAAAAGTTCAATCACATGATTAGGACACAAGAAATAAAAACGAGATTTAAAAATTTCGCGTCGCCTCAGGTGCGTAGCGTTCAGCATGGTTAGCTGCAGCCCCGTAGGTCCTGGGTTCGATTCCCGGCTCTGCCACGAAATTTGAAAAAGTGTATGAGGACTGGAACGGGGTCAACTCAGCCTCGGGTGGCCCAAATGAGTAGAGGGGGTTCGATGCCCACCTCTGCCATCCTCGAAGTGGTTTTCCGTGTTTTCCCACTTAGCCTTCGGGCAAATGCCGTGATGGTACCTCCTGTAAGAACACGGCCACCTCCTTCCCTCGTCCTTGCCTATCCATCCTAACCATCCATTCCCTTCCCTCATGAGGCTCCTGTTCGCTTTGCAGGTGAGGCTGCCTGGTCGAGGTGCTAATCCCATCTCACCAGTTGTATCCACTCCGATTAGATGATCCCAGCTCTAGAACACTGCCTGAAAAATGGCGGTAGGGGTGAGTTCCCTCGCTGTGTCCGTGGGAGCCACCATCCTGGACGGTAAACTCGATTAAAAAATATAAAAATCGCACAGTTGCTACGTTGTGGTTATGAAAGCAATTGAAATAAATTAGATGCCAGTGGATTAAAATTTGTATAAGCATTTACGGTACCAAGTTTCATTGCGTTCGGATGGATAAATCGCAAGAAACGTCCACTTAAATATTCAAACTTCGCGTCGCCGCCATGTTAAATTTGTGCTCACCTGGTTATTGAAAGTCCCATAGGTGAACTTATGTTCATAGCCCTTATCATCATACATCATTTCAGTTTGTTGGCTGTCATAGATTAGTAGATATTGAGAACCGTCTAAATATTTCTGATGGTTGCCATGTCGGATTTTTATATATGTAGGCCATAGAGTTATGTACTATTAGATGACGATTATTACGTAGGTTCATTATTGAAACGTTGACTTCGACCGCATGATTAGGACACCAGAAATGGAAACTTAATTTTGGAATATTGCAGAGCCGCTATCTTGGGGTTATGTAAACTGTTGAACTAAAGTAGATATCATTGCATTACAATGTGTATAAACATTTGCTGTACCATGTTTCACTGCGTTCGGATGGTTCAATCGCAAGAAAAGTCTATTTAAATGTTTTAAATTCGCTTGGCCGCCATGTTCGTTGTGTAGTTATTACCCGTTTAACATTTGATTGCCGCTGAGCCTGGCTGCGCCACCGTTTGTTGATTACTGTAGCCGGAGCCCCGCGGGGCAAGGAGAAGGACACAGTGATGATACAGTGCAAGTGGCACATAAGTCAAGCAGCATTGCGTGCGCTACCTGTCTTAGAAGCGCAGATAAGCGTCATGTCACCACGGACGGCTACTGTAGCTGGGTCATATCCTACTCGCGCAACTGTACCTGTCAATGAAGCAGAGTGATGTGAGACGCAAGTAAACAGAGAATAGTTCCCATCTCGACCGCCGGCAATCAATTAGTGAAAGGTTAATAACAGGTTTCTGAAAGTCACATAAAGGAACTTCTAGTAGTGCCCTTTATCACAGTAAAAATGTGAGGATGATATAAGTAATTGTTCCGGAGTCAGAGAATGTCGGTGAAATATTTTGCACAACTGCCATGTTGGATTGGTGATACGTTATAAAATTTGAAGGTCAGACAAAACAGTACTACAGTATGACCATACCGAGTTTCATTGAAATCGCTCCAGCCGCTTAGATTTTATTAGGGAGACAAACACATACGTACTAACACGCACATAGGCACACACACACACATACAATAAGTGATCTCATAAGCCTATTTTTTTCATAAATTAAAATAGGCTAAAAATCAGCAAGCAATAATAATATTTCAATTATACAGCGTGTAATTCACATAGACCTACGTGAAGTCCGTTACACTGGCGATAGAAGATGGTATTCTAAGCAAATATCTTCATGAAATTTAGTCGTATCTTAATTTGTGAAGGTGGAATTTGTTAGTATGGAAGTTACATAAGGTTAAACATTAAACCTATTAGCATCCGTAGAATCATGTTGGCAACACTGTCATGTATAGGCTTATAAATAAATCCAATGTATTACGGTCTATATATCTGCCAATTTTGGAACAGTTCTCATGCATACTCTCTTAGATATTCATCTTAGAGATCAAATTTCAAATGTGATTTGTCAGTAGTTGGTAGCACGTACATGGCCTTGAGATGTCCTTGTATTGATCCTCACTCATACCAAATTTGAATTCGATAACTGCAGCCGTTTAGGGATTGATACGGAGGCGTGGATCCACACGCAGACAAGGCAGACAGATAGGAGTCCACACACACATCTGCTCGGAAAGATCTCATAAGTCTACTTTTTCATAATTTTTGCAAATTGTGGAAAGTCTAACATTTTTAACGAACGCTCAACAGTTGGAAAGATTTTAAACCATCCCACCAATCAAATGAAACAGTAGGATACCAAGTTACACGATGGGGAGGATGACCCCACTGTTTCGCCCCTTAATACAACAATAAACTAACCTACAGGATAATGTCGTTGGTGATCGTTTCCCGCCGTTTGTAACAATAGGCGTACTTACAACAGATTATTATTTTTATGAATAATAATAATAATAACAATATTAATATTATTAATATTAGGCGTAGGGATGTGGCGACCCCATCGCCCAGTGGGAAACCAATGCAATCAGCCACCCGAGTATTGGTGGGAAAACCATAACTATTCGGGTTAGGAGGAAATGGCTGCCCGCAGCTGGATAACATCTTGAGGCCCTCCAAGGCATTCATAATGAGCAATTTGCTCCAAGCTAAACTAAAGCTTCTTAAGCATGATGGTAAAACTAAGACAGGAGATTAATACCCCAGGTGGCAACTTTTCGAAGAAATCCACCGTCAGCCACGAGCGACGCATGCATCCCATTCGGACTCTGGGGGGGATGCAACGTCATGCTAAAGACGAGTCGGAGCGTCTTGGAAATCCTGAACAGTAACGAAAGCTGAAACCCAAATCTAAGTGTTTTTTTTTTTTTTTGGCGACGTTCAACATAAACTCTCTAATACAAGCTGGATAGATGAAACATCTGACCAATGACCTTCACGAAAATAAAATCGCAATAATGGCCTTGCAAGAAACTCGCTTCACTGACGAAGATACGTTTGAGTCTGATGGGTATAGGTTCTTCAAGAGCGAATCTCGTAAGAGAGTAATGAAGAACACCCCTATCTTCGGTATAGCCTTTGCTGTCAACACCAGAATCCTTAGGTTAGTCTCGAATTTTGAAGCTGTTAACGATAGGTTATGCCTGCTATCTCTGCGCTGTGCAAACAAAACATATACGCTAGTCAATGTACATGCTCCAACTAATGAACAAAACAAAAAAGAGTTGGAAGACACTGATAGATTTTGGAACCTCTTGGATGCTAGATTGGCAAAAATCCCGAAACACCACGTCAAGATCCTAATGGGTGATTTCAACGCACAGGTAGAACGTGAACGGAAATACAGGAATGTCATTGGGCTCTATCCAGCGCACAATAGAACTAACAAGAATGTAGAACGCCTCATTGAACTATGTAATAACCATAACCTCCAGCTGGTGTCACCACACTTTCGCCACCTACCTAGTAAACACACTACATGGAGATGCCCGAACAAAACATTAGGAGAGTTCCAAACATACCATGTTGCTATATCTCGAAGATCTAGTCCGGAAATCATGAATGTTACAGTAAAAAAGGGAATGAACATAGTCTCAGATCACTATGTATCGGTAGTAAATTTCCGGTCCATTCCACTAAACAAAAAGAAAAACAAACTTACCATAATCCGCTTCGACACAAGCATGCTCAGAGATAGGGAGAATGAATTCAAAGAACTTGCCCAACCAGTGGAAAAAGACTTCAACAGCACGAGAAAGCAGATGATACACGCTGCAAAAGAAGTAGCTGAAATCAAGAAGAGGAAGAAACGCACATGGTGGAACAATAACTGCGAGAAGACCTTAGAGGATCGTCTAAATGCTTGGAAAAATTACTACACCTCCAAAGAGGAAGAAGATTGGAACATATATATAGACCAACGAGCACAAACAGCAAAAATAATACGCAGCGAGAAACCAAGTATGAAAAAGAACAAATGGACAAAATTGAACAAAATTTTCACAGAAATGAGACCCGTAAATACTACAGGGATTTTTAAAAAAAGATACAAGAATACAAGGCACCTTCCCTTTGTTTTCTAAGAAAAGATGGAACTCTAGTAACATCCAACGAAGAAAACTGCGAAATTTTATCCGGGTATTTTAACGACCTCCTAAATTGTGAAAAGCCACCCAACCCCATCAAAACAAACAAACAAACAAATGAACCACAATTTGCCATCTTCTCCACCAAATCGCGATGAAATCAAACGCCACATAAAGAGGTTGAAAAGTAACAAGGCTCCTGGTGAAGACTCCATGATTGCAGAACTGTGGAAACATGCCCCAGAAGAAGCAATTGACATCCTACACCAAACCATTGTAGATATATGGGAGACAGAACAACTCCCAGAGGATTGGAAGTTAGCTTTGATCCATCCTTTACACAAGAATGGAAATATAAGAGATGTGAACAACTACCGTGGTATTTCTCTTCTGTCAATAGCTTACAAGATCCTGTCACTTTCCATCCTTGAAAGACTGGAACAGCAAGTTGAACACAAACTCGGGGAATACCAAGGGGGTTTTAGGAAAGGCCGATCGACTGCAGAACAAATCATTAACCTAAAAACCATAATTAGGTACTATGTGTTGACAGGTCGAACGTATGTATCGACATTTGTAGACTTCAGGAAAGCGTACGACTGCATCGACCGTGCTGTGTTGATTAACATACTTGCAGAAATGGGAGTCGATGAGAAACTGCTGGCGATAATAAGAGCAACCCTAATTAATACCACAACCAAAGTCAAATTCCAAGGATGTTTCTCTGAACCCTTTGAAATCAAGAAATGCGTTCGACCGGGAGATAGCCTGTCACCTCTGTTGTTCGACTGCGTGCTTGAAAAGGTAATACAGAATTGGCGACAGAAGTTTAAAAAGGGAGGCCTTTACAAACCTTTAAGAATCGGGATAAAGAAATACGGAGTGGAAATAGATTGCTTAGCATTTGCTGATGATATAGCCCTGATGACAGAAGATTTCGAAAATGCAACAGAACAGGTCAATATATTGAAGGAAGTAGCAGAACAAACAGGATTACGAATTTCCTTTCAAAAGACAGAAGTAATGTCGAACATCAAGGATGATACAGCCCAACTAAACACTAAATATGGAACGATAAACCGTGTTAATAAATTTACATATCTTGGGGAATGGATCCAGCAAAATGGCCTTGACAAGGAAGCCATAGAAGCAAAAATCAAGAAAATTGAAGTCGCTTTCCAAACCACCCGCAACATATACAACAAAAAGTGCTTTTCTATGAACACAAAAATTCGTCACTGCAACACTGGCATCAAACCAGTACCGCTATATGCATGTGAATGCCTTACCCTATCCGAGAAATGTTTGCTCGCGAAGTTAGAGAGAAAAGAAAGAAAGATCCTGCACAGCATACTTGGCACAGACTACAAAATCCAGGCAAGAAATATACTCGAGGATAGAGAAGATCACAGACACAATGCGAAAACGCAGAGTTTGCTTCGACGGTCTTATACGACGGATGATCGACTCCCGATGGACGAAACGTATCTTCAGTATATTCGACTCAAAACCAAAAACTACAATGCCGTGGTATGTTAACTTCCATAAAGATCTGAAAGAAATGGGGATACGAGCAGAAGATGCACAAGACCGAAATATTTATAGAGCAGCCATCAAGACGTTTGTGACTTTCCGGGATGAAAAACGGACAACTGGTGCGAAATGGACAGAGGAACGTCGTGCTAAACACAGTGAGCTTATGAAGACAATGTGCATCAAGCGAAAAATGAACAAATGCCAGAATGTAAAATGAGGCTTATCGTGGTCCCGAGTTGGCCGATTAGCGAAATTGAATGAATGAATTATCATTAAAAATAATAATAATAATAATAATAATAATAATAATAATAATAATAATAATAATAATAATACAAGCCTACTGCGGGTTGCAATCTCATTTAAAACAGCCGGCTGCCGATCCCTGGAAGAAACTTGCAGTACGCAAGCGTAGTGTCACAAAGCGTAGTAGTTTATAGAGGTATACAATGGGCGCGCGCTAGGCGCTGAACACACCCGCAACCAATCGGGAAGTTATTGCAATACAGTATCTATAACCTTGTTTATGTTTGTAATGAAGGAGGACGAATTATAAGATTTATATCGACAGTACATTATAATGTACTAAATAATTAATTAGGGTAATGTTCACGATATTAGTTTTAATGCTCAAGAGTCGTCCATTGTATTGGCTAGCTTCGGCTGTGTCCGTAGCTTGTCACTGCCTGCTGGCTCGGGAAGCCCTAGTACGCCGTCTGTCTGCGATATCGACGAGCGAAATGAGCCGGAGCTCTATAATATCAAAATGCTCCACACACTCCTGAGCTGTTAAAGGACTACTCTTTAATTTGACGTAAAACATTCTCTTTATCACGTGAACCAGTTAAAATGAATCATGCGGGAATGCTTCGACTGTATTGTAGCTTTCTATTACTATCTGTCGTATGTATCGGGTTGTTTTAGTGGTATAAGCTTCAAGATCAGGTGGAATTGCGGGGGAGTGAGTGTTCCCTTAAAGTGGGGCCTGCTAATCGGCAGCTGCCGCCAAGGAACGGTGTCTGACAGACAGCTTATTCTCCATAGCCTACTACAGACGGTGGAGGTATCGGCTGCCTGCAGACAACGTTTTTTCGCGGGAGGAGTCAGTCAGCCCCACATTGATAAAGCATTCACTCATAAATATTCATCCCCAAACAGGGCCGTTCCGCTATAACCAAATTCAGTAAAATTAATTTATAATCCTCCTAAATTTGCACAAAGAGATATTGCGACATTTTCTTTTCCGCAAAACGTTCATGAAGAAATCAATAACAAGAACATAAACAAGAAGTTCCGTGAAGAACTATACAGCCTATTTTCATATATCCTACTTATGTTCATTGCCGCTATCAACTTACGACATTTCAGTTTGATTGCTGTAATAGATTCATAGATATTGAGAGCCTTCTAAATATTTCGGATAGTCACCATGTTGGATTTTTATATATGTAGGCCATAGAGTTATGTACTATTACATGAAGATTATTGCGTAGGTGTATTATTAAAAGTTCAATCACATGATTCGGACACAAGAAATAAAAACGAGATTTATAAATTTCGCACAGTTGCTATCCTGTTGTTATGAAAACAATTGGAATAATTTAGATGCCAGTGGATTAAAATTTGTATA
Source organism: Meconema thalassinum (assembly GCA_946902985.2). Taxonomy (NCBI): domain Eukaryota; kingdom Metazoa; phylum Arthropoda; class Insecta; order Orthoptera; family Tettigoniidae; genus Meconema; species Meconema thalassinum. Next base: position 64,793,099 of record OX336389.2, on the reverse strand, counting down.
AGCATTTACGGTACCAAATTCCATTGCGCTTGGATGGTTACATCGCAAGAAAATTCTATTTAAATGTTCCAAATTCGCTTGGCCGCCACGTTCGTAGTGTAGTTAACAGGTTTCTGAAAGTCACATAAGTGAACTTCTAGTAGTGCCCTTTATCGCCGTAAAAATGTGAGGGTGATATAAGTAATTGTTTCGGAGATATAGAATGTCGATGAAATATTTCGCACAACCGCCATGTTGGATTGGCGATACGTAATACTGTACAATATGAAGGGCATGGTTGGAGTTAGACGAAACAGTAGCCTACTACTGTATGACCATACCGAGTTTCATTGAAATCGCTCCAGCCGTTTAAATTCTATGAGGGGGCACACACACATACGCACAAACACACACACACACACGGACAATAGGTGACCTCATCAGGCTATTTTTTCATAAATGAAAATAGGCTAAAAACCAGCAAGCAATAATAATATTTCAATTATACGGCGTGTAATTCATATAGACCTACGTGAAGTCTGTTACACTGGCGATAGTAGATGGTATCCTAAGCAAATATTTTCATTAAATTTGGTGGTATCTTGATTAGTGTAGGTGGAATTAATTTTTTAAAAAATACGAGCCTTACAGTAGTCACATATGATGTGTAACATCTGACATAGAAGAAACCTCACGTGAAATTGTTGATACACCGGTATTTTATAGTATTATTGGCCCAAATATTAATCTATTATAAAAGGGAGTGTTTTACAGATATTGTAGTTTATAATACGAAACTCATTTTATTAGATGATTTGTAGCTTCCACCAGCACTAGCCTAAATAAAGAATACGATATGGATCAACTAGATTAATAGACTCGACACCGCTCATAACCTTAAATTCCTTATAAACAGGTCCTCTTGATTCACAGACCAAACGTAATTTCATATGGATTCTGTTAAAATGAGTCATATTGATATGATAAATATCGTTTAAAATGATAATCTGGTAGCAGAGATATCTACCCCGCCCAGGATACGAACCCAAGATCTCTAGATTCACAGTCATACGCAATAACCCCACGGCTATTTAGACTGCGCAAATATTGTGCACAAGATGGTGACTTATTTCCACGTTCCAATAATACTGCATTACGGAATTAAGTTTCATTTATATTTTGCTTGTTTCGATAATGTTCCTGAGTGACATTGAGTTTAAAATGCCTTATGCCAATGCAATGCCGACTACTTACAATGTTTGATATTAAGGCATTTTACCATTTAACTATTGATACGAAGACTTCGAACATGTACCATGTCATTTGTTTAAATCACTTGACACCAGAGTTCGCATGAGCGTTTTCTGTTCAGTATGTCATATACATTCCACATGGCCGAGAGTGCATCATGGTGTCAATTTTCGACACCGCGCGTTGATTGTTTCTCTTACCAGTGCCAGCTGGATCGATCGATCGATCGAGTTGGCAGTGCGTCTTATACTTCCGTTCGATCCACCACTGCCAGCTAAGGCACACTTCCATTCGATCGATCGAGCGGGCAGTGCATACTTCCGTTTTCCACCACTGCCAGCTAGTACACTTCCGTTTGATCGATCGAGCGGGCAGTGCATACTTCCGTTGTCTACCACTGCCAGCTAGTACACTTCCGTTTGATCGATCGAGCGGGCAGTGCATACTTCCGTTTGATCCACCACTGCCAGCTCGATCGTTCCGATCCACTTCCGTCCCCAATTTTCAAAATCACTCCCACAAAACTATCCAGCAACCGAGCAGAAAGATGTTACACATCAAAAATCTTCGGTCAATATCATGGAAAAGGGAATAGACACCTTTCTCTTCAGTAGCACAGCTGATCTCTGTCGTCCGGTCACCCCTCCAACGCTATGGCATGTAGACGAGGGTCTGAAGGTGAGTTACCTCTGCCCATAGCAATGAATAGGCCTACACAAAGCGAGCCTATGAACAACCTGCATGCCTAGGGGTGGTAGATCCGTTTAGGATTCAGTCATTCTTGTTGCTTATTAATAACTTATTGGTATAGTGCATAGCCTTCATTAGGAAATTGAAATTCTAAGGATGTGCTAGTCGCCTCCGTAGCGTAGCGGTCTGCATGGTTAGCTGCCGCCCCGGAGGTCCTGGGTTCGATTCCCGGCTCTGCCACGAAATTTGAAAAGTGGTATGAGGACTGGAACGGGGTCTACTCAGCCTCAGGTGCTCCAAATGAGTAGAGGGGGTTCGATTCCCACCTCAGCCATCCTCGAAGTGGTTTTCCGTGGTTTCGCACTTCGTCTTCGGGCAAATGCCGGGATGGTAATGCCCCCGTAATTGAATTATATAGAGACCACGGTGGCTATATTGAAATTATAAGGAGAGTTATGGCTGTCATAGTTATGACGTGGGTAGTCATGACGTAAGCACGGATGACGAAAATGTTATGCCAGCAGGCTACTTGAGCCGAGATTCTCAGTGACGTCAGCATTTAGTCGAGAATGTTCCAAGATGTACGACGCAGTCGCAGGAAACGAGGAATTCTGCTGAGGAAGAAACTATGCTATTGGAGGAGAGGCATGAACCAATCAACGATAGTTTAAAGGAAGACGGAGATTGCTGAAACTATGGTATTTTTATTACTTTTGGAATGCAGAATTATGGAAATCCATTTGCAGTAGAAGCATTGATTTGGAATTTTGGTGAAATTTATTTTCAGTTTTTGAATTTTGAAAATCCGTCATGTATTAACGAAGTTGGAACTGTTAGCGATGACGCAGTATCACGCTTTGGAAGGGATGGAAACGCCCCTCGTGAAGTTAATAAAAGGGCTTGCGCAGAAGAGAGGAGCCTCTTTCGTTCTCTGATCATTCTGAGATCTCATTCTCAGATCATCGAAGTATATTTGTGAAAGTTCTTTTCTTATACATTCATTATAGTGAGACGTCGAAGTGAACAGCAGTGAAAAGAATCGTCTTTATAACGCGTGGCGAGGCCACTATATTAACGAGATCCAAGTCAAACTAGGTGAAGTTGAAACGGACCTTAGAAAGCTTCTACAAGTTTAGCTTCGAACAGTTAGCGGTTACCGATAAGCTAATTGTATTGTGCAGTGCTACATGCAGTAATAGAGAAAAGCTGAACAATTTCGACCGATTAGTTTAAAAGATATTAGCAGTTTTATACGACTGACAAAAGTGATTATCTCGCCACAAGAGAAGCACTTTTGTATAGCCAGAATCAACGCAAGGCTAACGCTGCGAGTGGAATAGAAAGACTTCAGATTGCTTGGTTACAGAACGATACAGTATAATGGAGCAATTGAATACGGCAGTTTGTTCTTCTGACACTACAACCGAAGAGCAGATGGAAGGCTAAAAGGGCTTATTGCAATTGGGACATATTTCAACGGAGTAAGATAGCGACATGGAACTTCGCTAATTGCTATTCCACACAAGCGAACATGCGGTGAATACCATCTACACCCATGTTTCGTAATTAAAGGCTGAATACCATCGAACAGCCATGAAAATGATTTCATACTCTGAATATGAATAATTTCTTCGGAAATTTCTACAAAACTTCATGACGATTGTCTACTGGAACTTCAGGGAATTTTTCAAGAGAGGTCAGGGAAGTCCCGACTCACAAAGAAGATTATTGCCGGAAGGATGTCTATTCGTCTTCAAGGAGCAGAGCGATTTCCGGAGAAGGAAGCAGTTCGATTCTCCGAGGGTGCTATTTCCTATTTCGAGGATGGAGCTCAGCTTTAACGTGGTGAAATGGATCCATCAGCAGTCTTCTTTGGGGAATTTTTCTCTGGAACGTCAATCGGCAGATAAGGTAGTCGTGAACGTTTATTGTATTTGAGTTTATTAATGATGTTTGAGCAACCATTTTTCCCATATTTTTATCCTCATGTTTTTTGCCCTATTTTCTTGTTGAGATTCTTATTCTCAGTACACCTTGATGAGTTTTGCATTTTTCGACGATTTATTAAGACATTGTTATGTCATGGGCATAGTAAATGATTTTGAATCAGTTGAGACTGATATTTAGAATTTTCCGTAATTAATATTTTTGTAGTCACGATTTGACTGTAAGTTAATGATTTTTATGGCAGATTTAAATTCAGACAGCGTGTCACTTTATTAAAGTAATTCAACCCCAGTTTAATTACTTTGACCAATTTTCTGTCATCATCAAGAAGGAAGAACATTTAAATGATTTTAGAGCGTTAAAATCTCTTACGTTGTCGACGATCTTGGAAATACTAGTCGTTATGTGTATTGATTGCAACACAGACATTTATCGTCAGTTATGAATGAACATTGCATCATAGACACTTTTGTGAAAGATTAACTTTAATAATGAATTATTGAATGCATTAAAGTCGAGAACTTTTGTTAGGAGTTTTTCTCAATTAGAGATTTATAGAACGATGTTTGCATTCCCCAGTCTAATTGGATTCTATTCGACTACTTTGCATTTTAGTCGCACTTTATTTGATGATAGTATTTTCATACTACAATTTTCTTTTAAGATGTTAATCTTAAATTTTGATAGACCAGACAGGCGTATATAAGCGTATTCACTATTAAATTTGTTTGTGATTGGCAAGTTTTGACTTCATTTCGGTTCATGAATGAAATCCACGAATGTTAAATAGAAAAACAGTTTTGAAACAATTAATGATTATTAGAATTTTTAAGTGGAACTATGAATGTATAATTGCTAGTGCAGCGCGTGTTGAAAGTCGCTGAGGTATAATGCCCTTGAATATGAAGGAAGTTCCCACAGGAATAAATGTTAAAGAATTATTTGTGGAAGTTTTGTAAGTTATGTGGAAGTTTTTAATGCCATATAGATTAATATATGATGATTTTGGGCATATTTTTAATGCAGATTGTGCATTAACTTGTTAGCGAAGGATTTTCCGCTGGAGTAAGATTGTCATAGTTCGTTGAAAATTAATCAAGTGAGTTACTGTTATAATTAACACGAGTTTTGAAAAAATTTGAGATAAGATTTTGAATGAAGGTTGCCGTCACAAATCATTATTAAAACCTTTATTAAACCAGATTGTGACATTAACATGTATAACTAACCTTCATTGGTCGATTATATTAAACACGATTATGAAAATTACCAACCGAATGAACATGTGGTTAATGTATTTCTTAAATTAATAATTTAAACAATTTAAATGTTAATATTGTAAATAATTGCTGTAAATATTTTTGAAAATAATGTGGAACGAGAGTGATGTGAAAGGCGTGCTTATAATATTTTTATTGTCTTTGACAAATATTATAAACAATTTCTAATTGTTATAAATAATTTATGTGATTTTGTTATAAACATTTAAGAGCTAATTAAACATTTGGATTGAAGTTAACAAGTTTAAGAAATTAACATAATGATCCAATAGGATGTGAGCAAAGTACTTGAAAGATTTGCGTAAATATAATGTGAGTTGTCTTGTAGACATTTAAAAGTTTGAGAGAACAAGCTGTATTCTTACGTAACATAGCATGTGAGAAGGGAGTGCATTTGACCAGTATGCAACAGGCTGGAGGGTAGCCCGCAGCTGTGCCAACATCTGGTTCTCAGAGAGTGAGGTCGTACACACTCTGGCCTTGCGACTATAAATACCATTCTCATGTTTATTAAAAGGAAACCAAATGCTCTATATATGTCACACCCTGACGTCCTTTTCCAATCCAATAGTGTTATGAATATTACGTTATTTGGAGCTCTTGAGAGCTAAAATGTTCTATATCATGTTGTATAATAATTTTGCAAGTCATATAGGAGGACGTAGTCAGATTGACTTGGGCTACTGATAGCCACGTTTATTTTGTTGTGTTATCAAAATCATACCCTTTATTAGAAATAAAGCTTTTGTACAGTTCAAAGTTCTCGTCTTCGTTCTGGTTCAGTTTTAAATGTCATGGTGGAGGTTATTGTGTGAACGGACTTTAGTGATCCTGTTGTCAACTCAAACCCCGAGATAATTAAGAGGTAAGTAACGGTAAGTATGAACCCCCGTCTATTTTGGTGTGTTCCACAATGATTTCCTGTGAACTTCTGTGCTCTTATCTCGATAGTATCTGTCAGTGCCATTTTCATTGATGTAGCTATGCCGGTGCGATTGATAATTGGCAATCCGATTGAGGGGGCGGATATCTGACAGCCTACTATCCAGGTAAACGGGGACAGAAAGATTGGCGCAGTCAACGTGTGGGGCATGTTCAACAACACTGGATCACCAGGTTGAACAATAGAAAGATTGGCGACCCTAATACGTGGGGCGAATTCGACAAAACTGGATTACCAGGTTGAACGCCAGTAAGAGTGGCAAACCTAAAACGTAAGGTTCAATTAGACTCAAATAAAGAGGTTGATTCTTTGTTAGATGTCTAGGCCAATTGTAGAATTTAAGAGTGTGATTATATAGGAATTAAATGTTGTATTGTATTAGGAAAATTACACTCAGAAAAGATCAGATCTTATACAACTTGAGAAAGGTTAAATGGGCAGGAAACTTAGGAAAATCGCCTATAATCTGGAATCTTATTTTATTTGACCGGCTTATGACATTTTAGTCATATTAAAGATAAAATTAAATTATTTGGATTGTAAATATAAATTATTTGTGTTAGGATATTTTAAAATGAGCCAGGGAAATTTGAACATGTGCTTGAGTTTGTTTCAACATGAAGTATCTTCGAAAATTAATTATAAGGTAGTTATAAGTTAGATTTAAGACAGAAAATTGATCAAAAATTATATATGGTGAAAAGTGTTGCTCAAATGTTGTTATTTTGCTCTTTTGATATATGTCCCTACAGCAGTCCATTTTTGAATAATATTGTAATGGCAGATGAAAGTTTGAGGATAATGTTAGAGGAGATGTCTGCTAACATGAAGCAGATGATGGAGGAAAATGCTAATTTGAAAGCTAGCATGAATAATAGTATGAAGCAGATGTTGAATGAAAGCATGAAGGAGAATGTTAGTAATTTGTCTGCTAATTTGAATGCAAGGATGGAGGAGAATGCTAGTAATATGTCTGCTAATTTGAATAGTAGTATGAAGGAGATGGAAGCTAGGAATACTAGTCGAATGGAGGAGAATGCTAGTACTTTGTCTGCTAATTTGACAGCTAGCATGGGTGAAAGTTTGAAGGTTCTTCATACTAGTGCTGCTAATTTGGAGGATAATATGTCGCGTTTACAGATTAATACCCTAGGAATTGAAAATACTGTAACTGACATCCGCACAGATGTATCCAATGTGCATAAAAATGTTGATGATGTTAAATTTGATGTGTCTAAGGTACAGAAAGACCTTACAATGTTAAATCTAGATGTAGCTAATGTCCGAGGGGATATTTCTTGTGCTAGAGCCGAAGTTGTTGTTGTCAAAAATGATGTAGCGACTGTCCAAGACAAGGTCGAGGAAGTCCAAAAAGAAATTCAAAAAGCTAGAACTGATGTATCCAATGTTCAGGTAGACATTAATAACATTCGTGCGGATATAACTGAGGTGCAAAGTGACATAACTAAGATTCAGGTAGAGGTCAACACAGTTTTCATAGATATGACTAAAGTCCAAACTGATGTAAATAAAGTCAGGGAAGAAATCGAAAACTCAAAAACTCTTTGTACGCGTAATATAACTGCATTAGCGACTAGACTAGTTGATGAATCAGTTAGAACAACAACGTCTTTAGCAGAGTTGAAGTATGATGTAGAGGTCATGAGAACACAGGTATTAGACCACAATAGAGTATTAAAAGAGGATATCGAAGTAGACATAGCCGAAATGTTAACAGCAAACGTAGCGGTATGGAAAGACGAGTGGAATAAGTCAAGTGGGGAACATGTAACCCAAATTCAGGAAAGGATTGAAAGAAAACTTGCCAGTACGCAGATAGAAATTAACAATGAAGTAGTACAGATTAGGAAAGATTTAAGCGTCAGGATAAATTCGTTATCCGAAAAACAAGTTGACGATAGAACACAACTAGATCAGGATATGCAAACTTTAAAATCTACATTAGAGGAACAGATGCATAAAGTTGTCTCGGATGTAAATGAAACGACGAGTAAACTGAAAAATTTGAAGTTAGGAGAGGCTAGTTTAATGGAGAACTACAAAGAAGAGATTATCAAGAAAGTCTTAACGGAAATCACTGACAAGGATACAGAAGGCTTAGCTTGCGAATTGAATAGGAATTATACCAGAAGATGTCACCTAGATCCAGAAGAAAGAGACGTGACTCCTGAAGAACGTGTATCCAGATTCAGAGAGGAGGATGACGAGAGGAATATGGAACCTGAGTGGAACTATCGAGATAGCGGGAAAAACTATCCGGATTCATATCCGAGGAACGTGACGGTCATCAGGAATTTCGAAGACAAACCACAAAAATTCAGTAACACTGATAGTTTGACACCTATAGAGTATGTAAGGAATCTCAAAGATTATTTCATCGAAGCTCACATTCCCAGAGAGAGAGAGAGATGAAGATAGTAGAGAGATATCTGATTGGAGGACCCCTTGAATGGTTTCGCGCATTTAGATACACATTCAGTAACTTTGACGAGTTTGCAGAGGCATTAATCAAACGATTTTGGTCCATAGAAGCGCAGAATTCGTTAAGAGCGGAGGTGTATTCAAGAAAATACTCAGGTACTCTTCCAACGAGGTACGCTGATTTCTTTACGAGTCAGTTGTCCCGCTTGAGATTTTTGCAACCCCCATTGTCCACGGAGCAACTAATAGATGCGATTTCTCGTATGCTGCCAGTTGAGGTGAGAAGACTTATAATTTCGTCCAACATCAGGGATTTATCCAGCATGGATGAATTACTGAGAAGGTTAGACTACACAAGTCCAATGCCTAACGTAGTCCAGAAAGGTCAAAGGCAGGAGTTTAAAGAAATCAATACGGTATATATGGACCAAGTCCAACAAACTGATAAGCCAGAGCAGGAGAAAACTGACAATGTAGGTCCTCACAGGAATAATCAGTTTAGAAATTACAGATCACAAGGTTACCGACCGTATCAACAGAGAAGAGGTTGGAACTACAACCGAGGAAACTACAATGGAAGAGGCAGATATTACAACAATAATGGGTATAACCGTAACTATAATAGGAATAACCAAAACCAAAAGAGAAACCAGAATACTCAAGGTCAGGTTATGACACCCGATCAGTATCAGCAAAGAGAAAAGGAAAGCCAGCAATACTTAAAAGAATTAAGGGATAAAGAAGCTGACAATCAAAAGAAAAGGCAGGATGTTGTAATCGATCCTGGGCCTTCTACGAGCCAGCAGAATTTTGAGGTCGGTAACACAAAAAAAAACCGCCGATTTCTCAACGTCAGTGAGAACCTGTAAATACATTGCCACACCACACCTGATTACGATTAATGAGATATACGAAGTTACCGATGAAGATTTACTAGAAGAGAGGGGTATTGTTAAAGAGGAAAGACCATGTGCCTTACCTATTATTGCTGTACGGATAGATGGACAGCAGTACAAAGCCCTGATGGATACTGGTGCTATTATTTCCATCATTTCAGAGGAATGTTATCAAAGTCTGCTAAGAGGAGAGACCATGACAGTTCTACCTGTTTCTACCGTCAAAGTGAGAGGGATATTCCAAGATAAGGCAGTGAAATGCAAGATTCAAGTGTTATTGAACTTTGAGATCAATGGAAGGAATTATGAACAGATCTTCATTGTGGTGAGCAAGATCAATTTTGATATGGTGCTTGGAATCGATTTTATATCGAAGGTCGGAGCTATTATTGACATGAAGAACAGAAGTATTAGCTTTAATGATGGGTACATAATCACAGAAGAGATAGAAGAACAGGACGTGAAAAACAGTCTGGAAATAGACCTTAGGGAAGAAATTTTGAATACAATAATTAATGAAGTGGAAAACTTAGAAGAAATACCCAGTAGAAAAACTGAAGGATTTGAAGAAATTCAGGGGGAATTTGAGGATCTGATAAAGGAATTCCAAGATATTTTCGATGAAAAGCCTGGATTGATTAAGGATTATAAGTACAAGATAAGACTGACAGATGAAACCCCTTACCAGAAGAGAATATACCCCATTCCTGAGAAATACTATCAAGAAGTACGAGGGTTAATCAGAAAAATGGAGGTAGACGGGATTATTAGAAAACAGGCGTCATCTTATATAAACCCCATCACAGTAGTAAAGAAAAGTAATGGTCAGATACGTCTTTGTCTCGATGCCAGGACCATCAACTTGAAGATTCTTCCAGAAAATGACAGACCACCCAAGATTAGAGATCTGCTTCGGAAATTCAAAGGGAGAGCTTGTTTCAGCGTTCTTGACTTGACGTCTTCATTTTATCAAGTTCAACTAGAAGAGGATAGTATGCAGTACACTGGATTCCTATTTGACCAGACGTCATGGGTCTTTGCCAGAATGCCTTTTGGAATGGTTAACAGTGGACCAGCACTTATTCGAGCACTTGATAGTAAGCTCACTGACGAAGTGAAAGAAAATGTAATCTGCTACATTGACGATTTAATCGTATCTTCACCCAGCGCCGCAGAACATTTAGTGCACTTGAGAAAGTTGTTCGAGAATTTAAGGGAGGCCAATATTAAGGTGAACTTTGGAAAATGTCAATTCTTGAAGAAGGAGATAAATTACTTGGGGCATACTATTGATAAAGATGGATATCATCCAAACATGAAAAAAGTAGATGCGATCACGAGATTTCCAAAGCCAACTAAGGTAAAACAAGTCAGAGAATTTGTAGGTGCATGCCAATTTATTAGCAGCCACTGTCCAAGATACTCGGAAATTATGGCTCCTCTGTATGACTTACTCAAGAAGAACAACAGATGGAAATGGAGTACCGCTGCAGACGAGGCTTTTGAGAAAGCAAAAGAGATGCTCAAAAATAATGTGAAACTGGAGTACCCAGACTTTGAGAAGGTGTTCTATATTGAGTCTGATGCATCAAGAATAGGCATTAGTGCAGTCTTATACCAGAAAGACGAGGCAGGCAACAAGCACTACATTGCGTTCACTAGTCGGAAGTTGAAAAAGCACGAGGAAAACTACTTCACGACAGAGCTTGAAGCGTTAGCTTTTGTGACAGCTTTACAAGCCTGGAAGAAAATCCTGCTGGGACATAAGGTCATCATTATTACTGACCATAAAGCACTACAGTTTATGTTGCAAACTGACATGTCAAGTGATAGATTGACACGTTGGGCTTTGTTCACCCAACAGTTTAACGCTACTATCGTCCACCAGCCTGGGAAAGATAACTTACTGGCTGATGCTCTATCACGTAACCCTATTAAAAATGTGCAGATACACCATGTACAATTGGAGCAAGAAGATGAAGAAACCGTTAGGAGGTTAGCCCGAATCGGTGTGTCACAGAAGAGACACGCTCCAATAAGGAAAATGTACAGGTTCCTCAAGGGTTACATGGACAATACAGATGTTGACTATGAAGCTACACGGAGAAATTCACGACACTTTGTCTTGAGTGGAGACATTGTATGCAAGTATGCTGACCCTGCGCATACAAAACTCCGAATAGTCGTGCCACCTAAACTTGTTGTTAATTTAGTGTGGGTAGCTCATCACGCAACTGGACATGCCGGTTTAGATAAAACTCTTAATACACTTAAAGAGAGATTTATCTGGACTAACATGCGTTCCAGCATTGCCAAGGTCATTCGATCCTGTGACAAATGTCAAAGAGCAAAGTATGCTTCTGCTTTACTAAAGGGAAAACCGAAGGCGATGATTCCTTCTAAGCCAAACGAACTTATGGCGACGGATATATTTGGCCCCTGTCCGAAGGGATACCAGGGTAACCAATACTTGTTGGTGACCGTGGATGTTTTCTCAAAATTTGTTACAATGAGTCCCATGCAGAAAGCTAACACGAGGAACGTAGTAAGCAGACTGGAAAATGCTGTATTTCCTAAAGCTGGTATACCGGAATATCTACTGTCAGATCATGGAACACAGTTTACGTCCGTGGAATTTGCAGCGGATATGGAAAGGCTTGGCATTAAGCACTTATTTTCAAGCGTGCGTTACCCTGAATCGAATTCCTCAGAAAGATATATGGCTGAATTTTCGAAATTCTGTCGAATTTTCTGTCCAAATGATCATTCTGGTTGGGTGAGATTTGTACCCCTTATTGAGGAATGTCTGAACTCTACAGTGCAGGAGAGCACAGGAGAAGTGCCAATGCGACTTCATCTAGGAAGAAACCCAGAAAGGCCGTGGGATAATCTTTTCAACCACATTCCTAGAGATCCCGACATAGGAAGGCAGCAGAGGATTGACAAGGCAAAGGAACAACTCCAGAAAGCAGCAGAGAAACGATTGAAAAGAGTAGCTGGAAAACGTTTTGGTACACCCTTTCAAGTTGGAAATCTTGTATTATTACGCAGACCTGTCAAGGCTGATATGTCCAAGAAAATCTACCCCAAATTTGGATTAGTGTTCCTGGGGCCGTTTAGGATTACGAACGCTTATGGAAACAACTGTTACGAACTCTACGATGATGAGAATAATGTCGTTTACGGCAAGTTCAAAGCTGGAAATTTAAAAAGATACTATCCTAGAGTAAGCCAGTAATAATTCAATTTCGTGTTCAAGAGAGTTGAGATACTTGTAACATTGAGTTTAAAAACAATTTGCAACTGTTTTTAAAACGTGGTGAGAGGAGAATGCCCCCGTAATTGAATTATATAGAGACCACGGTGGCTATATTGAAATTATAAGGAGAGTTATGGCTGTCATAGTTATGACGTGGGTAGTCATGACGTAAGCACGGATGACGAAAATGTTATGCCAGCAGGCTACTTGAGCCGAGATTCTCAGTGACGTCAGCATTTAGTCGAGAATGTTCCAAGATGTACGACGCAGTCGCAGGAAACGAGGAATTCTGCTGAGGAAGAAACTATGCTATTGGAGGAGAGGCATGAACCAATCAACGATAGTTTAAAGGAAGACGGAGATTGCTGAAACTATGGTATTTTTATTACTTTTGGAATGCAGAATTATGGAAATCCATTTGCAGTAGAAGCATTGATTTGGAATTTTGGTGAAATTTATTTTCAGTTTTTGAATTTTGAAAATCCGTCATGTATTAACGAAGTTGGAACTGTTAGCGATGACGCAGTATCACGCTTTGGAAGGGATGGAAACGCCCCTCGTGAAGTTAATAAAAGGGCTTGCGCAGAAGAGAGGAGCCTCTTTCGTTCTCTGATCATTCTGAGATCTCATTCTCAGATCATCGAAGTATATTTGTGAAAGTTCTTTTCTTATACATTCATTATAGTGAGACGTCGAAGTGAACAGCAGTGAAAAGAATCGTCTTTATAACGCGTGGCGAGGCCACTATATTAACGAGATCCCAGTCAAACTAGGTGAAGTTGAAACGGACCTTAGAAAGCTTCTACAAGTTTAGCTTCGAACAGTTAGCGGTTACCGATAAGCTAATTGTATTGTGCAGTGCTACATGCAGTAATAGAGAAAAGCTGAACAATTTCGACCGATTAGTTTAAAAGATATTAGCAGTTTTATACGACTGACAAAAGTGATTATCTCGCCACAAGAGAAGCACTTTTGTATAGCCAGAATCAACGCAAGGCTAACGCTGCGAGTGGAATAGAAAGACTTCAGATTGCTTGGTTACAGAACGATACAGTATAATGGAGCAATTGAATACGGCAGTTTGTTCTTCTGACACTACAACCGAAGAGCAGATGGAAGGCTAAAAGGGCTTATTGCAATTGGGACATATTTCAACGGAGTAAGATAGCGACATGGAACTTCGCTAATTGCTATTCCACACAAGCGAACATGCGGTGAATACCATCTACACCCATGTTTCGTAATTAAAGGCTGAATACCATCGAACAGCCATGAAAATGATTTCATACTCTGAATATGAATAATTTCTTCGGAAATTTCTACAAAACTTCATGACGATTGTCTACTGGAACTTCAGGGAATTTTTCAAGAGAGGTCAGGGAAGTCCCGACTCACAAAGAAGATTATTGCCGGAAGGATGTCTATTCGTCTTCAAGGAGCAGAGCGATTTCCGGAGAAGGAAGCAGTTCGATTCTCCGAGGGTGCTATTTCCTATTTCGAGGATGGAGCTCAGCTTTAACGTGGTGAAATGGATCCATCAGCAGTCTTCTTTGGGGAATTTTCCTCTGGAACGTCAATCGGCAGATAAGGTAGTCGTGAACGTTTATTGTATTTGAGTTTATTAATGATGTTTGAGCAACCATTTTTCCCATATTTTTATCCTCATGTTTTTTGCCCTATTTTCTTGTTGAGATTCTTATTCTCAGTACACCTTGATGAGTTTTGCATTTTTCGACGATTTATTAAGACATTGTTATGTCATGGGCATAGTAAATGATTTTGAATCAGTTGAGACTGATATTTAGAATTTTCCGTAATTAATATTTTTGTAGTCACGATTTGACTGTAAGTTAATGATTTTTATGGCAGATTTAAATTCAGACAGCGTGTCACTTTATTAAAGTAATTCAACCCCAGTTTAATTACTTTGACCAATTTTCTGTCATCATCAAGAAGGAAGAACATTTAAATGATTTTAGAGCGTTAAAATCTCTTACGTTGTCGACGATCTTGGAAATACTAGTCGTTATGTGTATTGATTGCAACACAGACATTTATCGTCAGTTATGAATGAACATTGCATCATAGACACTTTTGTGAAAGATTAACTTTAATAATGAATTATTGAATGCATTAAAGTCGAGAACTTTTGTTAGGAGTTTTTCTCAATTAGAGATTTATAGAACGATGTTTGCATTCCCCAGTCTAATTGGATTCTATTCGACTACTTTGCATTTTAGTCGCACTTTATTTGATGATAGTATTTTCATACTACAATTTTCTTTTAAGATGTTAATCTTAAATTTTGATAGACCAGACAGGCGTATATAAGCGTATTCACTATTAAATTTGTTTGTGATTGGCAAGTTTTGACTTCATTTCGGTTCATGAATGAAATCCACGAATGTTAAATAGAAAAACAGTTTTGAAACAATTAATGATTATTAGAATTTTTAAGTGGAACTATGAATGTATAATCGCTAGTGCAGCGCGTGTTGAAAGTCGCTGAGGTATAATGCCCTTGAATATGAAGGAAGTTCCCACAGGAATAAATGTTAAAGAATTATTTGTGGAAGTTTTGTAAGTTATGTGGAAGTTTTTAATGCCATATAGATTAATATATGATGATTTTGGGCATATTTTTAATGCAGATTGTGCATTAACATGTATAACTAACCTTCATTGGTCGATTATATTAAACACGATTATGAAAATTACCAACCGAATGAACATGTGGTTAATGTATTTCTTAAATTAATAATTTAAACAATTTAAATGTTAATATTGTAAATAATTGCTGTAAATATTTTTGAAAATAATGTGGAACGAGAGTGATGTGAAAGGCGTGCTTATAATATTTTTATTGTCTTTGACAAATATTATAAACAATTTCTAATTGTTATAAATAATTTATGTGATTTTGTTATAAACATTTAAGAGCTAATTAAACATTTGGATTGAAGTTAACAAGTTTAAGAAATTAACATAATGATCCAATAGGATGTGAGCAAAGTACTTGAAAGATTTGCGTAAATATAATGTGAGTTGTCTTGTAGACATTTAAAAGTTTGAGAGAACAAGCTGTATTCTTACGTAACATAGCATGTGAGAAGGGGGTGCATTTGACCAGTATGCAACAGGCTGGAGGGTAGCCCGCAGCTGTGCCAACATCTGGTTCTCAGAGAGTGAGGTCGTACACACTCTGGCCTTGCGACTATAAATACCATTCTCATGTTTATTAAAAGGAAACCAAATGCTCTATATATGTCACACCCTGACGTCCTTTTCCAATCCAATAGTGTTATGAATATTACGTTATTTGGAGCTCTTGAGAGCTAAAATGTTCTATATCATGTTGTATAATAATTTTGCAAGTCATATAGGAGGACGTAGTCAGATTGACTTGGGCTACTGATAGCCACGTTTATTTTGTTGTGTTATCAAAATCATACCCTTTATTAGAAATAAAGCTTTTGTACAGTTCAAAGTTCTCGTCTTCGTTCTGGTTCATTTTTAAATGTCATGGTGGAGGTTATTGTGTGAACGGACTTTAGTGATCCTGTTGTCAACTCAAACCCCGAGATAATTAAGAGGTAAGTAACGGTAAGTATGAACCCCCGTCTATTTTGGTGTGTTCCACAATGATTTCCTGTGAACTTCTGTGCTCTTATCTCGATAGTATCTGTCAGTGCCATTTTCATTGATGTAGCTATGCCGGTGCGATTGATAATTGGCAATCCGATTGAGGGGGCGGATATCTGACAGCCTACTATCCAGGTAAACGGGGACAGTACTGTCCCCGTATATTCTAGAGGCGGTCTGTTAGATATCCGAAGCAACGGCTGGATTCGTAGACCCCGACTGCTCCGGCGCAAAATACAAGTCAAGGATCTACCTCCAACTAGACCCTCGCGAATATACGTGGCGGAAATTACAATACAACTGTGAATTACATGAAAAATACACTTAGCTCGCGGTAAAACACCTACCTTAATCTCTGGAATCTCGTGGTTAGCTTCTCTGGACCTAAAATGGGTTTCACAGTTGCATCTCCTTATATCTAAAATAATTCACGACAACACGGCTTCTAATAAAACTAAACAATTTAATAACAAATGTAAACTAAAGTTAAACTTTCACACTACAAAATAAAATACATACTCCCATTCGTTCATCTCCACTCTCACGCCACTGACAAAACAGCGTTCTATCAACATAATGACAAAATTTGGTGTAGCTTGGGTCCATACCACAAGCTGTACAACAATTACACACCTCGGTGTATTAACATTCTTCTGGCACGCTCTCAAGCACATACGGGCGCTCGGCGCACACGATCATTGCCACGTGTCCGATGACATAACATTCACCGCTACATTCCCAGTCTGACTGGTTTAAAAAAAGGAAAAAAACGAGCCGGGCGGTTCGCCACATCTCTCCCCATTAGCTTGGCCTGGCCGTGCTATGGCCTTGGTTGGAAACGAGTTTTAAAGAAGTCCCCGCTATTCCAGCCTGGTCCACAAACGAGCTCTTCATAACAATGAAAACTGTGTTAAATGAGGGCAGATTCACGTCAGACAAATACGTGAACTGCACTCAAATCCTACATGCTACTGGCATAAAACTTCTATACACACTAACATTCACACTCTCGCATTGTGACGTCCCAATGGAGTTCATTTCATTCGTACTGAACAAGAAACAAACCACATGCAATCACATACTCATTCACACTCTAATATTTACATTAAACTAACGAAAACTTCCTATTCTTAACACGTTATACACTCGATTGATAAATAATAAATATTAACACTAAAAGAATTTATAATGACGCTTATAGCACCAGCTATAGTCCTTCCAAAGTAATAGCGTCTAAATACAGTCGAGCCTGCGCTCTGATCTAGCAGTTATGTCTAATACAGTGAACTGTGATCTTTAATATCTTCTACACCACCAGAAATAACCACCACTAGTCTCTCCTATCTGATCTGGAGTCAAAATAAGTTTAATACACTCGATCACTGAAGGTGAAACATATGCTGTTACAAGTCTGGTTTAATAATCTCGATAAAAGTATAGCATAACAGCTGTCATCATCAATGTCCTGTTCCAATTTCAACCGTGAACCTTCCTGTTCTATCTAAATTCCATGTCTTGTATAACAAAATAAGGAGTACTCTCTACTCACAGTCTAAATGCCTTTGCCAACACTAATCATGCCCACGCAATGACTGTACAGGGTCCGGCAAAAAAAACTCCCTGATTTCAATAGGCATTTGCAAAAAGAATAAGAAACATACAGAACAATTACTTATATTTGTGAATAGCCTATATGATGCCATTTGACATCACTTAGTACACTTTATTTGGTTTTGAAAATTATGTCCGATAAATGATGTCCCCCATTGTTAAGACATTCACGAAGTCTTTCCCTGAAGTTGTCCATAGTTCTTCGTGTAACTTCCCTTGGAATGGCTGCCACTTCCTGCCTAATGGCATCTTTTAGTTCTTGCAGAGTTCTGGGGCGATGTTTGTACACTTCAGCCTTTAGGTAGCCCCACAGAAAGAAATCACTAGGGGATAAGTCGGGTGACCTTGGGGGCCAGGAAATGTCTCCTCTTGAAGAAACAAGACGTCCAGGGAACAACTCTCTTAACATTCCCATGGACCGCCGAGCACTGTGAGCTGTGGCTCCGTCCTGTTGGAACCAAACTTCTTCTTCTTCCTCATGGTCTAAAACAAACTGGTTGATCTTGGGTCGGAGAAATGTCTCTATCATGTGACAATAGCGATCGGCATTGACCGTTACTGTTTGTCCATCTTCTTCAAAAAAGTACGGTCCCCACACACCAAATTCCGCAACGGCGCACCAAACTGTGACTTTTGGGCTGTGTAGTGGTTGTTGGTGGAGTTCCGTAGGATTTCCTGCAGCCCAGTAGCGGAAATTCTGTTTGTTAACAGTTCCACACAAGTGGAAGTGGGCTTCATCAGAAGAAATGAAGACAGCATCTGGGGGAATGTTCTGCAAAATGTCATCACATGCAGCCCTGCGAGTTTCATAATCTGCTTCAAACAACTTTTGGGCAACCATTATTTTGTAGGGATGCAGATGAAGTTCTTTATGCAGAATTCTCCTTACACTCCTTTCTGACAATCCCAGGGCAGCTGCATGTTTAACCGCTGAACGCTTTGGAGACTGTTGGATGGATGTTCTCACTCGCGCCACATTCTCCGGTGTTATTGCAGTACGAGGTCGGCCAGTTGGCTTTCTTTTTAGTGCTAACGCTGTTTGCCTAAAGTTTGACACCCACAGTCTAATCGTTTTCGCGTCAGGAGCACTATCACGTCGGCCAAGTTCGAACCGAATCCGAAACGCTCGTTGAGTAGAAATCACAGAACCGCCATTTTTAATAAACTCCTCCACAACAAACGCCCGATGCTCGCCGAGCCAAGCCATGGCGAACACTGAAAATGGCACGTACGCCGCTACGGAACAATACCCCCTCCACATCACTACCCCCACTACAACTCACGCGGTGGCTTGCTCAAACCGGGGAGTTTTTTTTTGCCGGACCCTGTACTATAAAATGCGGAACACACCTTCGCAATAACCTCGTATACCAACTACATACGGAAATACACAAAAAAAAAACACTATCAAAGGATTATCAACTCCACTTCTATCAACCTGGCATTCCTTCAAAAGGGCATAATTTCACAGCGTTGTCACCACAATCGCTGGTCTGATGAACAATAACAACAAATGTTATATTAATAATTTATACATCTTAACGACCTCTGGAATTCACGATACTGAACCTCCTCACTTAATACTCTTGAAACTATACTCTGATAAGTATAAACTGTCGTGCATACATTTAATAAAAATACTACATCTCATCTTCACACATCTGGGTTCGACTTTAATCGAAGAAGGAATATTATGTCTTCAACGTGACATGATATTACTCCTCGTAAGTAATTAATCACAACATCATATGTGTTTGTGTCCAATAAGAATCTATCACGACGAGGATATCAAATGATAACTACCCTAACGTCGGATGATAAATAATCTTCCAAGAAGATTCTAGCTTCAAATTAATTAAATGACTGAAAGTTCAAAGCTTTCTTCAATAAAAGCATACAGTTAGTCATATTCGTATTCTCTTCATTCAGAACGAATGTCTGAGTTCTGACGATAATAATCGTGTCCACGTTAAATGTTTCTTTTCCACAATGTGACATGATATTTCACAATATATCACTACCAAGAACTTCTTTCTTGACGTTTCTTCTCGACGGATAAAATACCCAAATTAAACTAATAAAATTAATTTAATGGGTAACATAGACGAAAATGTCTATCACCTGTATTCAAAATGAATACAAAAACGTCGAAAATAAATTACTGTTCCTTAAAGGAAATGACAAAATCTAGTTCCTCGAACAAGTAAATAATCTCAGTTCAGAAACTGGATTCCTAACAAACGAAGATAATAGCATCGCTAGACGATCACTATAATAAATTTCGAAGAATAAAAATGCTATACATGGAGTACATAAATACTGTATCGAAAAATGGATAAAGGATTTACTCAGTAAATGACACTACAAGCTCTAACTACAAGGTTAGTGAACACTGCTACCTGGTCTCGAAGTCTAGAAGATCAAGATAGAGTATAACAAAATACTCTGATGTTACATCTCCCAAAGATCTGGGCTGGATCCTAGTTCGTCTCCACGAACTCGTGACCTCAGGAAAGGAACGAATTCCCCCACTGGAAACAGCAAGCTCCGACCGGAATCGAACTGCGGACCCCCAATCATCATCTTCATTTTGACCGGGATAACCCTGGACCTCTTGAAAATCTTGATGCTTCTTCTATCTCCGTCACAGCACAGTCTCATTGTAACAGTGAGTAGCGTCGAAAGTTCTGCTTTCCACTTCAAAATGCATTTGAAGAGAAAGTCTTCGACCTCACTCGTATAACGAACATTCATGTAGATGGAATCTGAGCATCGTTCTGTAGTCTCCGATGTTAATGTTGAGCTCATGTTTGACAAGAACTCACTAGAATGGAGTTGTGCATCGAGTCTCAGGATTGGTCACCAAGTAGACATTCACGAACAGTCTCCTCTAACGAAGCTCCATCGCTGCCTATATTGCTTCTATCTGCCTATACTCCTGGCGCACATAATAGTCTAGTCCATAATAATCTTCATAATGCTAGACTGAATATCGTTCTTCACTATGGAATACCTCTCCATCCTAAGTGTTGTAATACAGTTCCACACAAGCAATAGTAATACACACTCGTACTCACGGGTGGCTGTTGCCTGAGCTGCAGTCGCTCGGACAAAGTGTCGTATCGCGCTGGAGAAAAACACTTGTCTCGCGCTTTACAAAACTGCTTATAATTGCTGAAATAATTCTTCCAAACTTCTGTAAGTTTGCAATATACAGTATCTGCTAGTCAGCTACAATACGTAGTTGAAATGAATTCTCTGAAGTCGATCAGACCGAAGTTAATGCGGTAAATGTAAACCTCGCAACTTCACCTAGATTCAAGGCGCGGTCGTCTCCTGATTCCTATCTCGCCGAAGCCTTATCTCCACGAGTCACCTTCTACTAGACCGGTGAAACACTCGGAACTCCTTTCTACTCCAATTTCACACATCTGACCTCTTCGACGTTCAGATACACAAGAGCCTCAGTGCTTGGCGTCTCCCCTCCAAGTCTACCGATTTTAGCCGCCTTTTCGAGTTCCCTCTCGAATTCGCGCGGGCTCTAGCAAATCGCTTATTTCTTCCAATAGCGACCTGCTATTATTTTATTATCATATTGTTCTCTTTTCCAATATGTAAATTCATTCTTTAAGGGCTTAAATGAATTAAATATCCATAAAAATTTAGTTGCTGGAACTCCCGTCTTCCCTAAAACTTCTTCCTATTGGCTGTAAGCTCATATCCAATGAGATAATTTATAACAATATCTAAATAAATCCTGGGAATATTCACTGTTGCTAGGTCGATTCCAAGCTTCTCGAAACTTCCATTGTGCAATACTATCACGTGACGGAATTTCCCTCCTAGCTCGACGTCGCCTCACGACTGGTTTCTGCCAAGTTCCAGCCATCATATTCCTTGGTTAAATTTTATCATGGGTTTCGAAGAAAAATGTATTATTCCCATTTTCATCCCTTATAATTCATTTTACGGGGGCAGTACCTACTGTAAGGCCACGGCCGCCTCCTTCCCTCTTCCTCGCCTATCCATCCCAATCTTCCATCCCTTCCCATCCCCCATGAGGCCCCTGTTTGCTTTGCAGGTGAGGCCGCCTGGGCGAAGTGCTGATCACACCTCCCCAGTTGTATCCATCCCGGCCAGATGTTCCAGGCTCCGGGACACTGCCCATAGTGGTGGTAGTGGTGAGTTCCCTCGCTGAGTCCGTGGGAACCACCAACCTAGAGGGTAAATTGACTAAATAAAAAAAAAATAAGGATGTGCTAAATAATTATTGAAAGGAAGCGTTATGGTCTAAGTTTGTGCAAACACAGCGCAACAACGATGATAATAATAGTAGTTCGCTCGTTTCCCAATGTGCCACCCTAAAAGAAGTTGTCATACCGTCTTACAAACAAGCTGATGATATGTTGATTCGTCCCACTTACGTGGAAATGAATTCCATAACAATAATAATAATGATACTTTTTTAAACACACTCACTACTTTTATGTTTTTCGAGGATGTCGAGTTGTTGCCGGAATTTTAATTTCACATGGTTATTTTCTTATACTTGCCATTAAATGCATCGACATAAGGCTGTCGTATTTCATAACCTTCATTTACTTTAGACTGAACCTAGATCGAATCTTCGAGAATGATAGCACTCAACGACCAGAGCTTTTATTTTATTTTATTGTATTATTATTAAAATTATTATCTACATGTGGTGCTAGTGTTGATACTGCTTACTAGGCCCTATTACCGGATCTTCTTCTTCTTCTTCTTCTTCGTCTTCTTAGCGTCATCCCGAAGGAACGGGGTCAGTTTTTTGGATCAATGCTCGCCATTCCTTGCGATCTAATGCTTTGCGCGATTTCAAGTTCCTTGATCGTAAATCTGCGTTAATAGTGTCCAGCCACCGCAATTTTGGTCTCCCACGCTGTCTCTGGCCGTCGACCGTTAGATGGTAGGCCGACCCGATGACTGAACTTTGTGGTGCACGGACAACGTGCCCATAACAACGGAGTCTCCATTCCTGCATTTTCTCATTGATTGGAGCCACGCCAGCTGTATGTCGAATCGTTGTGTTGGGGATATGGTCGAGCAGAAAAACGTCTAAAGATTTTCGCAGCATCCGCATTTCCGTGACATGAAGTGAGTGCTCAGCACTTCTAGGTGCTGGCCAACACTCGGTACCATATAATGCAACTGGTCTCACCATTGTGCGGTATATCTTTGATTTTAGGCGGATAGGAATCTTCTTATCACAAAGAACACTGGTGACATCTACGAATCGCATCCAAGTAGCATTGATTCGTGCTCGCACATCTTCATTCACAGAGCTGTCGCCATTCAATCGTGAGCCTAGGTATCGGAATGTATTTACCTTGGTAAGAGGAGCTCCATTAATACTTATAGTTCCAGGGGATGGAATCGTTTCTAGGTATTCAGTCTTGTGGATGTTCAAACGAAGACCAAATCCTTGCAGACGATCATACCATGTCTGCACTAGGGTTTCAAGATCCTTCCTGGAGTCTGCCGCAAGCATCACATCATCATCATATAGCAATGTCCATGGAACACACTTCTGCAGGTCTCGCGTTATAGAATTCATGACGATAACTAAGAGCAGGGGAGACAGAGCTGAGCCTTGATGAACCCCAACTGTCACAGGGAAGCTGTCAGTCAGTCCTGCAGGGCATCGCACGTGGCTTTTGGTGTTGTTGTACAGCATTTTTACCCAGTTTATATACATTTCTGGAACTTGATGATCTCAGAGAGCGTACCAAATCATCTGGTGTGGTACTCGATCAAATGCCTTCTCGAGGTCAAGGAAACCAAGATGTAGTGGCCTCCTCTTCTCGCGGAATTTCTCCATCAGCTGGCGCACAGCAAAGATTGCGTCTATCGTGCCACATCCCTTGACAAGGGATACCGGATGATATGCAAGTAATAACGACTGTTATAAATATACTATAAAATTTAAAGCATGCATGTAGATTTTCGTAACACTACTGGTGCTAGAAAACCTGTCTAAGTCAACATGGCATTAAAAGCATTTCGTAGCTGTATGTTTAGCATCGAGTCCCACCATTGACAAGGAGCGCGGTGGCGCAGAGGTGAAGTCGTTAGACTCTCACCAAGGTAGACCGGGTACGATTCCCTGTCGATGCATGTGAGATTTTCGACGTAAAATGCCATGTCCTGTGGTTCGAATTCCACATAAAAAGGAGGTACAGTAGCTCATGATCGCGAGATTTACGGTCGTATAAAACTACAAGCTTCCTTACTTCCCACCATCGGGAGCCACGATCATTTCCCGTGGCATCCCACGAGGCCAAATTTGGGATGTACCTTCATAAGAAAACGGCTGCTTTCTTTCCAACGCACGCGGTGTAGCCCTGCGCGTTTAATCGTGCACCCCGATCGCAGCATGTCCGGTGACTGGATGTCCAAACTTAGCACCGACAGTGGCTATCCTGAGTTCGGATTTTCCAGGATTCTTCCACGCGCTTTCCAAGCACATGCCGGGATTGTACCGTACTTGTAGTCCCGGGGCACCGACCTCATTCACGACCCTAATAACTACAGCTACACATACTACTACAGTCATCACAGAAACACAGTTTATCAAACAAATCCAACACGCCAAACTACACGGGGCTGATAAACAAATAACCTAAGCCCCTAAAATGAATTAACAACAACCATCGCAACAAGTTTGCAAGTCTCTTCCATAATCATTGTTAACAAAACTATTTATTTACTGAATGTCCTAAACAATTTGAACCCTGGTATATTGGCTTTCACGGCCTGTGAATTAAAACTCAGCATTTCATCTAGGTTTGAGCCATGTCTTGTGTGGGGTTTCGCCTAGGACACCAGCTGGCTCATCAGCGGGCTCTTGGTGTCTCCACCCGGACCCCTACAGGAGTAGCGAGCTGCGCGCTACCTCCCTTTTTATGAAGCGCATCTGCGCCCCTTCACTGCGAGAACTAAAAGCTCAAGCAGCCATAACCCTCCTATAAAGGAGGAAAGGAAATGACCTCAACCCTCGAAGAATGAGAATTAAATGATTTGGAAGAAAGGAGAGCCAAGAAAGTCAGATAGGAAAAGGAAAGAGGAGAGGGTCTGCCTCAAAGGCAATGGAAAAAGGGGGTAAAACTTGACCCAGCTCAGGAATCCCTCGGGATCGCCAAATCCCGAGCTCAGCCCTTGAGGGTGTAGCACAATCCAGGGTGCACCAGAATTGGTGGGACCACACACACCCTGCCTCCTTTAGGGCCTTGAGCAGAAGGCAGGAGATATCAGGAAAAGAAATTAACAGGTCTGACCCTTCGAAGAACGAGAGGTCAGGAAAGATGAGAGAAGGGCCAATGAAGGCGGGATAGTGAAAGACTCCCTAGTCCTCGAATACCCTTATACCATCTGGGTCGGAAGAGAACAAGAGTTGGCCAAGGGAGGCAGAAAGAAAAGGTGACAGTGAGGAGCCCAGGACAAGTAAAAGGAAGCAATGATGGACTCAGCTGGGGTCCCGTGGTCGCCAACCCACGTACCACTAGATCTGAGCCGGAGAGTTCAGGAGTGGTGAACCTTCGACAAACTAGGCCTACTTAAAGTAGCCGAAATACATTTTGTGATGATGGATAATAATTGTGGAAATGCTGTGGTAATGGATGTTTTCTCCTCCGCTGTCTGTAACTCACCTACCGTCCCCTATTTAGATCACAACTTGTATAGCAATATTAATGTTGTGCCCACAATGAAATGAAAATCCACAGCCTGCTTCCAGTCTCCGACCGGGTCAGGAATGGAATGAATGAAGCCCCCATCTAGCGGCGAGGATATGAACTGTGCCGGCTGCCGAGGCCTGACGCACTCCTCTGGGGCAATTATTAAATGAATGACAGATGAAATGAAATGATAGTGGAGAGTGTTGCTGGAATGAAATTTTAACAGGGAAAACCGGAGTACCCGGAGAAAAACCT
Organism: Meconema thalassinum; assembly: GCA_946902985.2. Classification (NCBI taxonomy): domain Eukaryota; kingdom Metazoa; phylum Arthropoda; class Insecta; order Orthoptera; family Tettigoniidae; genus Meconema; species Meconema thalassinum. The sequence continues at coordinate 64,767,192 of OX336389.2, read as the reverse complement.
GTCTGCCTCCGTTCTGTCCAGCACAGATCTCACATGGAGTGACCGGGATTTGAACCACGGACCCAGCGGTGAGAGGCCGGCGTGCTGCCGCCTAAGCCACGGAGGCTCTGTGCCCACAATAATATGCGTTAATTGTGGGACAAATACAATATTGACAACCTCGGGCATACGGTAGGCTACTACTCATCAATAATCTTTATCCAGGCCAATCGTCTAAACAATTAATGCTTTTTCACATAATTACAAGGTGTATTTTGCATCCCATATGTTGATAACAATTTTGTGACGTCAGTCAATATGTAACAGTTGAAGAGTCCTGATGCGCCAAAGATACTTGGGAATTATTGTTTTTGAATGAGGAAAAAAGAAGAACGCATATTTACGCAATTTAGCTTGAAATATCTCCTCGTAGATTCAAGTTGTAACATTTTCGAAATAACCACTAATACGGAGAAAATTTGCTCCATTTCGGCAAGTTAAAATAAGTTAATCTTTTCTTAATTACTTGTTTTAAAAGTAATTAACCGCCTGAGGTGCTACAGTAAAATCGATCTCTTTCCATTGGCTCGTGGCAACCACGAGAGTTCTTGGCCCGTATTATAACAAAGAAGTAGCCCCTCTCGCTCCAACTACAGTATTGTATATCAGGATACTAGCGAATTCTTGCTACAAACATTTTTCACAAGATATCTTACTAGCTATTCTCGCTTCACCCATTTTATAACAGCTTTTCTCGCTGCAACCATTTTATAAAAGGATATCTTACGAGTTATTCTCGCTTCACCCATTTTATAACAGGATATCTTACTAGCTATTCTCGCTGCAACCATTTTATACCAGGATACTAGCTATTCTCGCTACAATCATCTTATAACGGGATACTAACTAGTCTCGCTACAATCATCTTATAACAGGATACTAACTATTCTTGATACAATCATTTTATAACAGGATACTAACTATTCTTGATACAATCATTTTATAACAGGATACTAGATATTCTCGCTACAATCATTTTATAACAGGATACTAGATATTCTCGCTACAATCATTTTATAACAGGATACTAGATATTCTCGCTACAATCATTTTATAACAGGATACTAGATATTCTCGCTACAATCATTTTATAACAGGATACTTGATATTCTCGATACAATCATTTTATAACAGGATACTAGATATTCTCGATACAATCATCTTATAACAGGATACTAGATATTCTCGCTACAATCATCTTATAACAGGATACTAGATATTCTCGCTACAATCATTTTATAACAGGATACTTGATATTCTCGCTACAATCATTTTATAACAGGATACTAGATATTCTCGCTACAATCATTTTATAACAGGATACTTGATATTCTCGATACAATCATTTTATAACAGGATACTAGATATTCTCGATACAATCATCTTATAACAGGATACTAGATATTCTCGCTACAATCATCTTATAACAGGATACTAGATATTCTCGCTACAATCATCTTATAACAGGATACTAGATATTCTCGCTACAATCATTTTATAACAGGATACTTGATATTCTCGATACAATCATTTTATAACAGGATACTAGATATTCTCGCTACAATCATTTTTAACAGGATACTAACTATTCTTGATACAATCATCTTATAACAGGATACTAGATATTCTCGATACAATCATCTTATAACAGGATACTAACTATTCTTGATACAATCATTTTATAACAGGATACTAGATATTCTCGCTACAATAATTTTATAACAGGATACATGATATTCTCGATACAATCATTTTATAACAGGATACTACATATTCTCGCTACAATCATTTTATAACAGGATACTTGATATTCTCGATACAATCATTTTATAACAGGATACTAGATATTCTCGCTACAATCATTTTATAACAGGATACTAACTATTCTCGATAAAATCATCTTATAACAGGATACTAGATATTCTCGCTACAATCATTTTATAACAGGATACTTGATATTCTCGCTACAATCATTTTATAACAGGATACTAGATATTCTCGATACAATCATCTTATAACAGGATACTAGATATTCTCGCTACAATCATCTTATAACAGGATACTAGATATTCTCGCTACAATCATCTTATAACAGGATACTAGATATTCTCGCTACAATCATTTTAAAACAGGATACTTGATATTCTCGATACACTCATTTTATAACAGGATACTAGATATTCTCGATACAATCATTTTATAACAGGATACTTGATATTCTCGATACAATCATTTTATAACAGGATACTAGATATTCTCGCTACAATCATTTTATAACAGGATACTAACTATTCTTGATACAATCATCTTATAACAGGATACTAGATATTCTCGCTACAATCATTTTATAACAGGATACTTGATATTCTCGCTACAATCATTTTATAACAGGATACTAGATATTCTCGATACAATCATCTTATAACAGGATACTAACTATTCTTGATACAATCATTTTATAACAGGATACTAGATATTCTCGCTACAATCATTTTATAACAGGATACTAGATATTCTCGCTACAATCATTTTATAACAGGATACTAGATATTCTCGCTACAATCATTTTATAACAGGATACTAACTATTCTTGATACAATCATTTTATAACAGGATACTAGATATTCTCGCTACAATCATTTTATAACAGGATACTAACTATTCTCGATAAAATCATTTTATAACAGGATACTAACTATTCTCTATACAATCATTTTATAACAGGATACTAACTATTCTCGCAACAATCATTTTATAACAGGATACTTGATATTCTCGCTACAATCATCTTATAATGGGATACTAACTATGCTCGCTATAATCATTTTTTAACAGGATACTTGATATTCTCGATACAATCATTTTATAACAGGATACTAGATATTCTCGCTACAATCATTTTATAACAGGATACTAACTATTCTTGATACAATCATTTTATAACAGGATACTAGATATTCTCGCTACAATCATTTTATAACAGGATACTAGATATTCTCGCTACAATCATTTTATAACCGGATACTAACTATTCTCGATAAAATCATTTTATAACAGGATACTAGATATTCTCGATACAATCATTTTATAACAGGATACTAACTATTCTCGATACAATCATTTTATAACAGGATACTAGATATTCTCGATACAATCATTTTATAACAGGATACTAGATATTCTTGATACAATCATTTTGTAACAGGATACTAGATATTCTCGATACAATCATTTTATAACAGGATACTAGATATTCTCGATACAATCATTTTATAACAGGATACTAACTATTCTCGATACAATCATTTTATAACAGGATACTAGATATTCTCGATACAATCATTTTATAACAGGATACTAGATATTCTTGATACAATCATTTTATAACAGGATACTAGATATTCTCGATACAATCATTTTATAACAGGATACTAGATATTCTCGATACAATCATTTTATAACAGGATACTAGATATTCTCGATACAATCATTTTATAACAGGATACTAGATATTCTCGCTACAATCATTTTATAACAGGATACTTGATATTCTCGCTACAATCATTTTATAACAGGATACTAGATATTCTCGATACAATCATTTTATAACAGGATACTAACTATTCTCGATAAAATCATTTTATAACAGGATACTAACTATTCTCTATACAATCATTTTATAACAGGATACTAACTATTCTCGCAACAATCATTTTATAACAGGATACTTGATATTCTCGCTACAATCATCTTATAATGGGATACTAACTATGCTCGCTATAATCATTTTATAACAGGATACTTGATATTCTCGATACAATCATTTTATAACAGGATACTAGATATTCTCGCTACAATCATTTTATAACAGGATACTAGATATTCTCGCTACAATCATTTTATAACAGGATACTAACTATTCTCGATAAAATCATTTTATAACAGGATACTAGATATTCTCGATACAATCATTTTATAACAGGATACTAACTATTCTCGATACAATCATTTTATAACAGGATACTAGATATTCTCGATACAATCATTTTATAACAGGATACTAGATATTCTTGATACAATCATTTTATAACAGGATACTAACTATTCTTGATACAATCATTTTATAACAGGATACTAGATATTCTCGATACAATCATTTTATAACAGGATACTAGATATTCTCGATACAATCTTTTTATAACAGGATACTAACTATTCTCGATACAATCATTTTATAACAGGATACTAGATATTCTCGATACAATCATTTTATAACAGGATACTAGATATTCTTGATACAATCATTTTATAACAGGATACTAGATATTCTCGATACAATCATTTTATAACAGGATACTAGATATTCTCGATACAATCATTTTATAACAGGATACTAGATATTCTCGATACAATCATTTTATAACAGGATACTAGATATTCTCGATACAATCATTTTATAACAGGATACTAGATATTCTTGATACAATCATTTTATAACAGGATACTAGATATTCTCGATACAATCATTTTATAACAGGATACTAGATATTCTCGATACAATCTTTTTATAACAGGATACTAACTATTCTCGATACAATCATTTTATAACAGGATACTAGATATTCTCGATACAATCATTTTATAACAGGATACTAGATATTCTTGATACAATCATTTTATAACAGGATACTAACTATTCTCTATACAATCATTTTATAACAGGATACTAGATATTCTCGATACAATCATTTTATAACAGGATACTAGATATTCTCGATACAATCATTTTATAACAGGATACTAGATATTCTCGATACAATCATTTTATAACAGGATACTAACTATTCTCGATAAAATCATTTTATAACAGGATACTAACTATTCTCTATACAATCATTTTATAACAGGATACTAACTATTCTCGCAACAATCATTTTATAACAGGATACTTGATATTCTCGCTACAATCATCTTATAATGGGATACTAACTATGCTCGCTATATTCATTTTATAACAGGATACTTGATATTCTCGATACAATCATTTTATAACAGGATACTAGATATTCTCGCTACAATCATTTTATAACAGGATACTAGATATTCTCGCTACAATCATTTTATAACAGGATACTAACTATTCTCGATAAAATCATTTTATAACAGGATACTAGATATTCTCGATACAATCATTTTATAACAGGATACTAACTATTCTCGATACAATCATTTTATAACAGGATACTAGATATTCTTGATACAATCATTTTATAACAGGATACTAGATATTCTCGATACAATCATTTTATAACAGGATACTAGATATTCTCGATACAATCATTTTATAACAGGATACTAGATATTCTCGATACAATCATTTTATAACAGGATACTAGATATTCTCGCTACAATCATTTTATAACAGGATACTAACTATTCTCGATAAAATCATCTTATAACAGGATACTAGATATTCTCGCTACAATCATTTTATAACAGGATACTTGATATTCTCGCTACAATCATTTTATAACAGGATACTAGATATTCTCGCTACAATCATTTTATAACAGGATACTAGATATTCTCGATACAATCATTTTATAACAGGATACTAGATATTCTCGATACAATCATTTTATAACAGGATACTAGATATTCTCGCTACAATCATTTTATAACAGGATACTAACTATTCTCGATAAAATCATTTTATAACAGGATACTAACTATTCTCTATACAATCATTTTATAACAGGATACTAACTATTCTCGCAACAATCATTTTATAACAGGATACTTGATATTCTCGCTACAATCATCTTATAATGGGATACTAACTATGCTCGCTATAATCATTTTATAACGGGATACTAGCTATTCTCGTTATATTACGATAATAGCTTAATTTTTCTACAAGTGGAGGATTATACTGATCTATTTACAGTTCTTCTTTACTCTGGAGGTGTTGCGTGTTGTAATCAGTGAACGGCTTTAAATTATTTCTCGGTGTTATTATATCATGAATTAAATTCATTTTAATGAAGCATAATGCATTTTAATACCATTCACTGATTTTCATGCTGACGTCATCGAGCCCTCATACTGATAAGAAAGCACCTTTCAGCTGCGCAAATGCACCACAGAGAGAATTTTTAAATAAGGGTGTCACGATTATAATTTTAAATTTCAAGGGCAATTGATCTATTCTTAATGTGCGAACAGCAGGCGTGCAACAAATCTCATTTCTTAATGCCAGGTCCTCACTTCACAACGTGCATATGGAGCGAAGCCAATCGTATGCCTGTAGCATAGCTACATTAGCCCCTTGTACTCTTGTGTGTATAATACTGTATACCAGGTAAATCAGCTGCCCCTTATAATATTGTTTTATGCTGCCCAACTAGCGTTGTTGCCAAGATGATGATAATTGTTGTTTTAAGGGGCCTAACATCTGGGTTATCGGCCCCTAATGGATTGGGTGATAGTTAAAATGTAAATGAAATGAAACTAAACCTAAAACAAACTACATACTCCCCCCAGGGGCTCACATCTAGTGGGACGTGGTTTGGCGACCACGGGGCTCCAGCTGAGTCCGGCATTGCTTCCACTTACTTGTTCGGGGCTCCTCTCCATCTTCTTTCCTGTCGACCTCACTTGGTCAACTCTTGTTCCCTTCCGACCCTGACGGTGTTAGGGTATCCAAGGCCTAGGGAGTCTCTTCCTTTCCCGCCTTAATTGGCCCTTGTCTCATCTTTTCTGATACCCTCCTTCTGCGAGGGGTCAGCCTTCTTTTTCTTTTCATGTTATCTCCTGCCTTCTGCTCAAGGCCCTCAAGGAGGCAGGGTGTATGTAGCCCCACCACTTCTGGTGCACCCTAGATATTGCTACACCCTCAAGGGCTCACGGCTGGTGAGTTTGGGAGTTGGCGACCCCAAGGGATTCCTGAGCTGGGTCCGATTTTCCCCCTTTAATCCCTTACGTCTGGGGCGGGCCCTCTCCTCTTTCACTTTCCTATCGGCCTTTCAAGGCTCTCCTTCCTTCCAAGTCCCTTAATCCGCATTCGTCGAGGGTTGAGGGCATTTCTTTTCCTCCTGTCCTTTGTTTGCCTTATTCTCCTTTTGTTTTCCATTTCTTCTTCTAGTATATAAGTTAGTCGTTAGTTTTAGTTATAGTTTACCTTTCATTATCATCTTCACGATCACCCAACCCATTAGGGGCCGATAACCTAAATGTTAGGCCCCTTAAAACAACAATTATCATCATCATAACTACATACTTACAACTAAAACTAACTACAAGGAAAACAAAAATAAGAATAAGAGAAACAAAACTCAGGAGGAAAGGGAATGCCCCCAACCCTTGAAGAATGAGAATTAAGAGACTTGGAAGAAAGGAGAGCCGGGGTAGGCAGATAGGAAAGGTAAAGAGGAGAGGGACCGACCCAAAGGCAATGGAAGAAGGAGAAAAACCGGACCCAGCTTAGGAAGCCCTCGGGGTCGCCACCATCTGAACTCACCAGCGGTGAGCCCTTGAGGGTGCAGCACAATCCAGGGCGCACCATAAGTGGTGGGGCTACACACACCCTGCCTCCTTGAGGGCCTAGAGCAGAAGGCAGGAGATACAATTAAAAGTAAACAAGAGGTCTGACCCATCGAAGAATGAGGGATCAGAAAAGATGAGACAAGGGCCAATTAAGGCGGGAAAGTGAAAGACTCCCTAGGCCTCGGATACCCCAATACCGTTGGGGTCGGAAAATAACAAGAATTTACCAAGGGAGGTCGATAGGAAAGATGGCAGAGAGGAGCTCGGCACAAGTAAGTGGAAGTAATGCCGAAATCAGCCGGGGTCCCGTGGTCGCCAACCCACGTTCCACTAATTGTGAGCCCATGGGGGATGTTGTCGGGAAGGTCGATATTTCTCTGCTTGCATTCCGTATGGCATATCCTATGCAGCAAGCGATGGTGAACACTATTATTTTTCCCTCGTGTTTGTCTGTAGTGTTCAGTATCGCTTGCAAGATATGCTTGTAGTGCCTTAGCACCATACGGGATGTAGGCAGAGAAATAACGGCCTTCCTGATAACTACGCTAGTTGGGCTGCATAAAACAATATTATAAGGGGCAGCTAAGCCTCAGGGGCTTAGGCGGCAGCACGCCGGCCTCTCACCGCTGGGTCCGTGGTTCAAATCCCGGTCATTCCATGAGAGATTTGTGCTGGACAAAACGGAGGCAGACAGGTTTTTCTCCTGGTTCTCCGGTTTTCCCTGTCAACAATGTCATTCTAGCAACACTCTCCACTATCATTTCATTTCATCTGCCATTCATTTAATCGTTGCCCCAGGGGAGTGCGACAGGCTTCGGCAGCCGGTACAGTTCATATCCTTGCCACTAGATGGGGGCTTCATTCATTCCATTCCTTGACCCGGTCGGTCGACTGGAAGCAGGCTGTGGATTTTCATTTTCAAGGGGCAGCTGATTCAACTTCGTAGCTACCCCTTATCACTCCTGTATTTAAACGGGGTCGGGGATGAGAGACGATGACATTCTAATATAGCGGATGGTATTTACGGCCAGATGCTCTTCCTGACGCCAACCTCATAAGAGGAAATAATGAAAGATGAAATGAATGAATATGAATGAAACTGGGCAAGGATGTGGGAGGAAGTGACCGTGGCCTGTCAGAAAGTACCGTCCTAGCATTTGCCTGGAGTTGAAAATGGGAAATCATGGAAAACCATTTCAAGGATGGCCGACGGTGGGGCTCGAACCCACGCCTCACGAGAGCTTGCCCATGGCCTAACGCTGCGCTTTAGTGAGCGTAGCTACCGCTGTCGGTTCACCTGGTATATGCACTGTATATAGCCCATACAGGGTGTCTCTTATTAACGTTTAAAACTCTCTATAGCGACGTGGATGGCATTGAGACAAGTAATTTGATATAGGACACTTAGGGTCGCAAGTGTCCAGACATATCTTAAAAGTGAGCCACAACTGTTAAACATATGACTTCATCAGGTGACGGCTGAGCTCCAGTGGACAAGCCCTTGCTTCCTTACGCACACCAAAGCAAACTTTGAATATCATATTACTCTGGTTCCGTGTCTTAATTTCAACAAACAATCTGCTTCCACTTGAAAGGAGGCGAGAGAGAACAAAGAAAGCTGATGGATAGGCCGCGGATTTGAACCTCGAACCCCACGCGCCCGAGTCGCACACGCAGACTCGGAGCCAGAGTGATATGACATTCTTGCTTTGGATGCTTTGGTGTGTGTAAGAGAGCACGGGCCAGACCGCTCGAGCGTAGCCGTCACCTGATGACGTCATATGTTGAACAGTTGTGGTTCACTTTTAAGGTATTTCCGCACACTTGCGACCCTAAGTGTTCTATATCAAATTACTCGTCTCAATGCCATCTACGTCGCTACAGAGAGTTTTAAACGATAATAAGAATCACCCTGTAAATATGTATATAAATAGTGTGCCCAATGGGACACGGCTGACTGGCATCGAACCGGGGTCTCTATAGAGGAAAGATCAGGTCCATGATTTTTCTAAGAATTGAACCATTGATCTCTGAGGACGAACAGCCACAGTGAACCCCAGGAGCAAAGAGATAAGAACAGTAAATATAATACAAGCTTAATTCCACGTCCAGAACGGGAATTTTAGGCAGTAATAAGTTGGAATATTGTGTAAACTGCAAGCCAGTATACGAACATGCTAGCTAAAGCTAAAGAAACCGAGCCAACTTGACAGCTAATAGATTGGATTTGAAAGTGGAAGGAGCAGACTTGACGCCAGCGCACTATTTCTTGGCGACAATGGAGTGGGAAGACAGTGAATAATGACCGTGTAAACCCCCGTTCAACAAGGCAGACGAGAGAAGAGTGGATGGTCATCTAGAGAAATTAATTAATTACTGCCAAATGAAGCATTCGAATGAGATGAGACTTACAGCCAGATACTTGTATTCGAAGAGAGGTAATTTAGGAGTATCTGCGCACCTAAATTAAAGCCTGTATGTGATAATGAGCATATTCACACACATACCTGCGGAGGGGCATTGGTTAGTCTCGTAGCAAGAGGGGATTCACCCGAGATAGCGTTACCAAGCCATGGATGAAAGCAATTAATTTTAATTAATTGAGCGAAGGAATCACCGGCACGCGAGTGGATCTGGAACCTCCATGAAAAGACAATCAAGAATCACGCTTTACCTTGTCAGTAAACGCGATATTTCAGAAAAGAGCAGCTCCTGAGATGCAAGTGGACTACTTTTCGTCAGAAACCCTTATATGGAGGAGGAATGAGGAGAGCGTAAGTCCTTCGTTGACTCAATTTGTGGGACGACATGCTGTCCAGCCACACGGGAAAGTGCGCGCAATATGCAAGTCGTATGAACAGAATCTTTTGTGATGAACAATGAAAGGTGCATTAGGCAGCATAGTACAAGTAATTCTGCAGTAATACAGTACTATAAACAGTCTACGGCAGGCATATAAGCAGGCAGTATACGCGACTAGTAATCGTTACTGCGTAGAGATATTGCAGAATGATTTTAATAGACAATGAACTTATTCACAGGAAGGGTTATGATCTTTAAAAATCATATATAACCGTAACATATAATACAGATTATGGGAATCTGGAAGGCATCACAAGTATTTGTGATATACAATTGAGCAGCACACTCCAAGACAGAAGACAGGAATTATAGGAGACGGGAGATGAGCACACATATTCGAGGTAGACTTTTGGAGGAGACAGGCGGATGTCAGAATTTGCAGCATCGCATCTCAGAATTCACGCAATAGTGGAAAGCTCAGCAAGGCTCCGTGTATAAATTACCTGTAAAGTTAGCGTTAAAAGTGATAACCAAAAAGTGCTTAAATTTGTGTGTTAAAAATAATGTGTGGTATTTCACAGTGTAAAATGTGGGTATTACAAGGTGTAATTACCATGTGCAAACCATATTCAATGTTTTGTGTGAAAAGTGTCATGATGGCTTAGAAGAAAGCAAAATGGTGGGCGAAGTGCTATATTGTTGGATAAATCCAGCCAGAATGAAAGTGAGTACCATCCAAATATGTTAATATGATTTAAGAGTTCACCATACAGTATATCATTCCCTCATATACTAAGAATGTGCAGTCGAGTTTACATCCCTCGTATTTTAATAAATATATTCCTTTGAGGATGATAAACTTACGACCATTTAGGCGTAAGATGTTGATGAAAGTAACGGTAACGTTAACTAATAATAATAATAATAATGATCTGAGGTCGGTGTCAATGATAAATGTAAAAATCGGCATAGTGATATCTATAAAACGCGCAACGTGTGTCATATCCATCGAAAGAATACAGTGTTCTTGTAAAGAGTGAAAAAGAGAGATATAATAGCGAGATAAAGAGAGATTTTCAGTGTCATTGAAATATTAAATAATGTTAAAATATGCTACATGGTTGTGTTTGAGAGCCATTAAGGTAGATAATGTAAGTGCCAGTAAATTGATACATATTTTAGAGCTACGTAAAGCCTTGTTTTATGATTAAATGAAAGGAGGGCATGAGTGTATTTTGAATTGAGTCATCTAAAATAAATATTGTTTTAGCCGCTACGAGCGAGCATATAACGTAGAATCAAGAGATTTGCGTCAATAATTGCAGGGACCATCCAAGATAGTTCGCGCGTTGATGAATCTAGTAGGCCAATCTTCGAATCAACGATGTGTTGTATAGCCCAGAGCATACATATATTTCGCAGCAGAGTTGGGGCAGATGTGATCTGTGACCCACTGTTAGCAGAATCTTCGCTACCATGGAAAACATTGGGACACCCTCGGTATGCAGTTATAATAATTGATCTACCGGTGGAGGTAAGACAATTTCTTCGAATAGGAAACAGGTTGATTTCCTTCATATATTCGTACCCGTACGGCACGAGATAACAATTTGAAACTTGGCTGGTACGCGTCCAGAGCCACTGATTGCATCCATAAACGGCGAAACTATCAGAGACCCATCCCTAGCTATGAATACTAATTAGGAGCCGAATTGAGCCCATTAAATACCCTAAGTGTAGGTGTTAAATACTTGGATCGACTCTATTCATAATGGCACAATCCAATCATGTACCCATGAGAGAGCTGCACCAAGAGTGAGCTATGACCAGGTTTGTTTACAACTAGAATGTCGGTCATGAAGGTGAGCGAGGGCTGCAGACCGGGTAGCCATCTAAAAGGGCGGACCTTGACGACTCTTTTGTGTTCACACTGAGGGGAGTTAATTGACCGTGACCCTTGTACTTTTCCTTTTAAGGTTATACTGGACCACTGAAGAATCTCATTATCTCTGAAAGTAATTGAAATATGCTTGATATTATGATAACAAATGAATTATATGCATTGTATCCATTGAAATAGAATGTTGGATCAAAGTGATCGGATAAGATTTGGCCAAGTTGTTGTCTGAGCACAGCTTAACCGCACCAAATAAATAAATGCATTTTGTAAAGAGTAATTACCCAGTTTATGCTAATATACTCAGACGGGTAGCATTAGTTAACGATATGGCACGTTATTAATGATAGTAATGACATGACCAGACCCAGAAGATTGTTGTATGGTGAAGCTAAAAATCAATAACTATGTGTGTTTTGGAAGGGAAGGTAAATCACTTCAGCGTTTGAAATCTATGGGAAAAGAAAACGATGTTGCGCAGAAAGCAACACATGTTAAGTAAAGAATAAGGTAATAAAATTAATGTTGTTCAAAGTAAATGTTCCGCTTCAGAACGGACAAATATTTTAGTAATTGCACATAATGATTATTCAGTTGTAATTCGTTTTTATTGTTGTGTTGTGATATGAAAATTCAAGATAAACTGTGCGATGTGAAAGACACTATGAACGCTCGTCAATGTCAGAGAGTATCAATGGTAGGATATCTAGGATAGATATGGGTGCGGAAGAGCGCCAAACTTTATGAGAAGAGACTCACACATATTTTTGATTTTTGTGTTGTGGGAAAGTAATTATAATATTTTTGTGTTTTGTTGTGTTTTGCCATGATTTAAAACCATTAAATGATATATTTAGGAATTTGTTGTTTCTTTCAAGTAGAGTAGTTACCTGACAGACTCAAATCCTGAACATGTGGTCGTATAGTGTGATGAACGCCCCATACCTCGAAAGACCGTGAACTAGCTTGGATACGAATACATGTTCCACATGATGACGAAAGGGTACAATAGAAAGAGTTTGCCTTATAACCTGTATTATTGCGATGTGTGTAGTAGTGCGCATATAATTGGGAAGTAGGCATCTTTAAGTTCGGAACCACCTCGCTACTTTCCTGGAGTAAATATGGCAAACCACGGGAAATTTAAAGTGGGAACTGAAAATACCTTTTAGTAAGTTTTCCTTACGAGGTATAGTTATCCCGTCCAATCTTCATACCAAAATGCCATTTCTTAGCAGAGCCGGCAATCGACCTGGATCTTGTGGTTGGCAGTCTTCTAACTCTTATGGAGTGAATTGCATTATAGCCTCTGTCTGCTCCTGAGTATACCTGTTTTATGGGGTCATAGGTACCTCTTCAGAGGTGCCAACAAGAGATGAATTCAATTAAAAGTACTAATCAAACTGGACATGCAGATGAAAGGATATGGCGGTGGCCTATTAGAAGTTACCGGTAGTAGCCTGGAATTGAAAATACGAACTACGGAAAACCATTTTAAGGACAGCTGACGGTAGGGTTCGAACCCATTTGTCTACTAAGTTCGAAGCAACCAGGACCCATGGCCTTATGCCTCAGCACGGCCGGTTTCATCTTTTCAGGAGGAATATTTTCGGTTTTAAATTTCATTCCTTAAAAAGTTATTTACTTTCCGTAACTTCATTAAATTAACTTTTTCTTTACTAAAATGTACTATTTTATTCTACGTAATTTTGAATTTATATATTTCTTTCGCTATCATTTTACCGTCCAGGATCGGCTTTTCCCACGGACTAAGCGAGGGATCCCACCTCTACCGCCACTGAGGGCAGTGTCCTGGAGCTTGAGACTATGGGTCGGGGATACAACTGGGGTGTGTGACCAGCACGACGCTCAGGCGGCCTCACATGCAAAACGAACGGGGGCCTGATGAAGGGATAGGAAGAGTGGGAGGGTTTGGCAAGGAAGTGGGAAGGAGGCGGCCGTGGCCTTACAATAGGGACCATCCCGCATTTGCCCGAAAACGAAGTGGGAAACCACGGAAAACCACTTCGAGGATGGCTGAGGTGGGAATCGAACCCCCTCTACTCATTTTGGGCCACCCGAGGCTGAGTACCACTTTTCAAATTTCGTGGCAGAGTCGGGAATCGAACCCAGGACCTCCGGGGCGGCAGCTAATCATGCTGACCACTACGTTACGGAGGCGAGCATTTTGAATTTATACATCAGAGTAAAATGTTTGCAATTTTAAGGGCACTTGATAAATTTTTAGGGCATTCTTTGGAGAGTTTTAGGTCAAAAATGCATTTTTAAAGTGCATATTTCATTGTTTTATAGGGCATTAAAATCCAGGCCCTACTTATCACCAACGAAGAGATTCTCGTACTAGAAGCTCATCTGCATTGTGAATGGCTGCGTGGCTCAGCACTAACGGTCTCGCCTACTGTGCCCTTGGTTGCAGGATTGAATCCTGGCGCAGTCAGTTGGTCTTTGAGTGTTCGCAAATGCGATGGAGCCGTGTCAGTAGATTTACTGGCACGTTAACGATCCCTTTTGGGGCAAAATTCCGGCACCCCGGCGTCTCTAAAAGTCGCTGTAGTTAAATGGGACGTAAAAACAATATAGTACATTATGCAACGAGCCTATAATGGCAGTAATTAAGACACGAGTATGTTCATAAAACGAACGTAGCGAGTTTTATAATTTCCATACGAGTGTCTTAATCACCATTATAGGCTCGTTGCATACGACTGTTTATGTTCGACGATAATTATAACATTATTATATGTTTTAACAAAAATATTCATAAATATCTGTGGGATTCAGTTAATTCAGTTAGTGAACAGGACGCGCTGGCTTTGCTGACTGAACAGAGTGCATGCGTGGGTCAAGGCACTCCAAACGCAGAGACCATTCACTTTGCTTGCCAACACAGAGGTATGTTGGATTTTGAGCGCATGCGCGAAGGTATCGTTGCCTAATTGGTCACACAACTGTTTCTTGAGCTCTGATTGGTCGGAGAAACTGTTTCATAATGAAAAATAATGTTATAATGAGCCTCATTATGATACAGTTTTCTGATACATAATGTTTTAATTTCGACATCGTCAAACATACCGGTAAACATTATTATACATGAGCTTTGGTATGTTATCCATATGGCGGTCACACATTTCAATGTCATGATACTAGTGAGATAAAAAGGAAAACACCTGTAGGCCATCTCTTCAGATGGGGAAATGGTCCGCATTTAATACAAAGGCGAGACTTGGCCCAACGAATAGCTAGAGCTCTGCGCGGATTAATAAAACGTTATCCCCATCCGCCCCGCATTCCCAAGTTTGTTATCCGAATCTACTGGCATTGCAATAATATTTTTAATTAGATAAAGCAAAAGTTACTAAAGCAACATATTATTTAGACATTTGAGGAAAAAGTCGTTCCCTTAGGTCAGGGGTGCTCAAACTTTTTAAACTAAGGGCCACATTGTAAATAGTTGGGGGACCTAGCGGGCCAATGACACTCCGGGGGGTTTGAGGGGTTGGGATTTATTTTTTTAAATATAGGTGCAATATGGTGAGTTTTGTGGCTGTCTGACCTTAGTTTTCTTAGTATTGTTGTCATTTTCTATATTTATTTATGTTCGACGATGTTAACATGTAAATATTATGTCAGAATACTGTACTATAATGAGGCTCGTTATATTACAAGTTTTCATTATGGGACAGTTTCTCCCACCAATCAGAGCTCAAGAAACAGTTGTTTGACCAATTAGGTAAGGATAGCATCGCACCTGCGCCGAGTTCCATGGCATTCTAATTTAAATTTCACTGCGTGGCCTAGTGTCATAGTGGGGTAATCAAGGAGGCAATGGCCAAATACAACGTAATCTCTGCGTCCCAAGCGCTCTGTTCAGTACATAAAACTGGCGAAATCTCGACAGATATTTATGAATATTTATGTTCGAACATAAAATAGTTATAAAAATTAACGTCGAACATAAACAGTCTTGTAGTGCATCAAAAAATAAAACACTAAAAATAAATGTAAATATTTTTAATAAATCCCTTTAAAATAGAAGTACCGTACGCTGATATTCAATATGAATGAAAAAGAGTGAGCATTTATGTTCATTTGACACAATTAATAATCAAATTATGAAATAAAGTGATAATTTAGTTTAGTGTGACACTGGAACCTGTTTCAAAGTTTTGGCGACACGGCGCGAGCCGGACAAAATAGTCTCGCGGGCCGTAGTTTGGTCAGTCCTACCTTAGGCTATGTTTAAAATTAAAGTTATACAGCCCGAATTGCAACCCATTCCCGTTCGGAGTGTTAAATACAGGGTGTGTCCGGAAAGTAGTGAGACTGAGTCAATTTAAAAAAAATATTGACGGAAATGAAACATACGCTCGATATTCTTCAAAGTAGGACCCTTCTGCATCCACACACCGCTGTCAGCGGGATTTCTTATCCTCGTACGCTTTCTGAAAGACAGCAACCGGAATGCTGTCGAGCTCCCTCGTCACAGTCTGTTGCATCGCTTCCACGGAGCCGATGTCCTTTTAGGGTGGTTTTGAGATGGGGGGAGAGGAAGAAATCTGCTGGGGCAATGTCGGGACTGTAGGGTGGCTGAGGCAGGGTTGCGATGTAGCGTTAGGCCAGGTACACCAGCACGTGGAAGGCTGTGTGGCGCGGCGCCTTGTCGTGAAGGAACCACTAGGAGTTAGCGATCGCTGGGCGGAGACGGACGATGCGTTTCCTCAGCCGTTTAAGGATCTCCACGAAAAAACCTTACTCTGCGGTCATTGTCCAAAACATTCTTCAATCTTGCCACATTTTCATCCGTTTTGGTGCTCGAAGGTCGTCCTGAACGTGTGTCGTCTTCAACTTCCTCTCTCCCCTCCCGAAACAGCTTGTGTCAGACAAAAACACTCAATCTGCCCATGGCGTTATCACCGTAAGCCGTCTTGATCACATCGTGAGTTTCTTTCCCGGTTTGGCCGAGCCTAACACAAAATTTGATGGCGTAGCGCTGTTCCAACAGACGAACCATGACGCAGCGTGTCGAGAACACTTGCAGAGGTTATGGAGACGAGCAATTTACACTCCACTACAGCTGAGAACCAACTGTGTGGCTGGCTCGCAGCCATCCTTACAACACTCCACTCCCAGACGGAGAAGCCGCGGGCAGTCTGTCCGTCTGCGCGGGAAAATTCAAGTCCGACTACATTCAGGACAGACTCTGTATGCTTAATGACATAATTTGAATTTGAATGAGCTCATCATCTCATATTTGTCAAGAAAATAAAACATAACGGAAAAATATGATATGTCATAAACATTCGGGTCCTAATATGGTATTAAACAAGTTCGGATTGTATTCCAAACATTATCCGCAAATGTTCTCCAAACATTATCCGCAGCTTATCCGCTATCCGCACAGCCATGCAAACTATATCCGCATGGGGGAAAATGTTGCGGATAACCGCGCAGGGCTTTACCAATAGCCTGTCTACGAGGAGCGATGGTAGGAAGGGGCAAGGGAACTCGGCACGCGTATTGAAGTTTGCGGAATTGCCGGAATTGCACCGTGTGTAAGGATAACGTAAGTGAATACGGGGAGAAAATATACAGTAAACACAGATGTTCTTCCTGTGACATCTGCCTCGTTGGGTAGTGGCTAGCTTTCTTGGCTGTCACCGCGGAGGCCCGGGTTCGATTCTCGGATCTGCAAAAAAAAATTATTCCGGTGTGAGGGCTGGAACAGGGTACACTCAGCCTCGTGAGGCAAAACTGAGAAGAGGCGGGTTCGACTGGTGGGTTCGATTCCTACCTTAGTCTTCCTGCAAGTGGTTTTCCGTGGTGTCCCATTTCTACTCAGGGCAAATGCCGGGATGGTAACTAACTTAAGGCCACGGCCACTTTCTACTTAAATCCTACCTCAATTACAAATACACATACTAGTACAGACATCACAGTGACACAGGTTATCAAACAAACTCTAAACACACCCAATTTTACGGGGCTACATGACCACCATGTCGCAAAGCCCCTTCAACGATTTCCGTGATGGGGGCATGGTGACGTAGTGGTTTGTCTCTCACTAAGGTGGACCTGGTTTGATTCCTGGTCAATGCACGTGAGATTTGCGAAGTGAAATGTCATGTCCTGTGATACAGATTCCACGTAAAAAGGAGGTCCCGTGGCTCATGATCGCAAGATAAACGGCTACGTTAAACTACAAGCTTCATTCCTATGATCCTGTGATAGCCTGTGCTACTAAGACGACTGTTGTTATGTGTGTGGTGTCCTGGGGTTTGATATAGCGTCATTTGACTGAGGAGATCTTGCGTAGTAGTTAGCATTCTTGGCTGTCACCGCGGAGGCCTGGGATCGATTCCTGGCTCCGACAAAAAGTGTAATTCTTGCTGAGAGCTGCAACGGGGTCTACTTATCCTCAGCTGCACATTCTACCTCAGCCATCCTGGAAGAGGTTTTCCGTGGTGTCCCACTTCTACTCCAGGCAAATGGCGGGATGGTTCCTTAACTTCAGGCCACGGCCACCTCTTTCCCAATCCTATCCACAATTTACAAACACTCACACTAGTACAGCAATCACAATAACACACGTTATCACACAAATTCCACACAAACCGAAATACACGGTGACGCAGCCCATAAAGAATCAACACCAGAACAGCAACAACTAAAACAACAACGAAATAGTCGGGCTACAAGCACACTCATAACTACAGTACCGTTACAGACCACACTGGAATCGAACCTACGATCCACGGTTTTGCAGCTCACCATTGTAGTCGCGAAGCATAATAAATAATAATATCGTATGGCCTCGGGTGTTGGATGCAAGCTTTATTTTTGATGCCCAGACGGCACCTGGCATGCCGAATTTTGTTGTTCCTTGGAGCGCTATGAAAGTCAAGGAGGTTTGATATCCAAACTCCCCGACATTATAGTGCTTTCTAGTAGAGAAAGGAGAAACGTTTGTATTGGCGGAAAATCCCGAGATAGATTTTGTCATTTTGAACACGGCCTACTGATTTGAAGTGGGTTCCTTAACATGCCAACAACGTATGACATGCGTGTGGTGATTTTTGTCGCCTTTCAAAAAACTTACCATGGCCAGGAGCGAACCTGAAAGCTTGGGGTTGGTAGTCTGACGCGATAACCACTCACCCAGCGTGGCAAGCGCGGAGCATAATATACCGCAGGAAGTCATTTGTGCTTGAAAATCTTTCTACGAGTTGAATAATAAGTATGTCCGCATTGCGTTACCGCGCTAACATGCAATACACAGTTGCTTCTAAAGAATAACATTTTATATGTTATATTGTGTAAAATTTGCCCAAAATGATGCACTTATAACTTATCTCGACTTACATCGCTTACAGTTTCTGTTTAATTACCTCTCTGGGATGTGCTTTTACTTTTTGAACCTCGTTACGTGTATGTGTAAAAGAGTTTTGGGTTAATGCATGCATTATTCCAAGTGCTTACGTGCGGAAGTGCGGTAGAATAATTTAACAATAATAACAGGTTGTTAAATCAAAGACAAACGTTGTGAGAAATATCGTTAATTTCCGTGATGTGTGACACGAAATGTTATCTGCATAAATAATGCATTGGATTATAAGGGGTGATCAAAACGTTTCCGTTTGACGGCGGTACGGTCCAGAATCGGTATGACATTGAGGCACTCATATCACCGACGCACCAGCTTAACCCTTTATAGGGCAAATCTATTTAATTTTTATGTGTTTTTACATTTTAACTTATTTTAATAATTATAATTATTATTAATGCTATTTTTAGCCAGCTTTCGATTTTTGCAAAAAAATTAAAGTAGATTTATGAGATCTACACAGGGCCAAAAATTGTGTGTCTGTCGGTGTGTGTGTGTGTGTGTGTGTGTGTGTGTGTACTCTGAATGTCTGCCCCCCCCCCCATCAATTCGAACACGGTGAAACCGAATTGAACGAAATTTGGTACAGAGGTAGAACGAGCAAAGGGCACCACATTGTCATGTTTTCTATCGCTGCCATCTTGACGGAAACGTAATGACGGCCACCCAAATGTTAAAAGCCTAAATCAAATTGCAACCAACCTAATCATTTGATCTCTACCAAATTTTGCAATGTGTAAACAACAAATTGCAAAATCCTAGTGTCCATATCATGAAATTCAAAAACTTCAAACTGACATTTAAAAAAATGCAAATGGAAAATTAACAAATTGCAATGTGTGAAATGTGAAAGTGAACAAATGGCTATCATTATTTTAAGAAATTAAAAAAACATGGTGCTCTACGGTTGAGGTGTGAATCAAACCCCGTCTACTTATTTGGACCACCCGAGACTGAGTAGACTTGTTTTAGTCCTCATACCACTTTTAAAATTTAGTGTTAAAGCAAGGAATTGAACCCAAGAGCTTGTAGGGGAGACCAAGGTTAGAATATGTTAAACAGATAGCCTTGGATGTAGGGTGTGGTAGCTATATAGAGATGAAACGATTAGCTCGGGACAGGGAGGCATAGAGATCTGCATCAAACCAGTCAAAAGACTGAAGATTCAAACAACAACATATAGAGCTCAACAAAATAATGTTGTGTAACGGTACATGTTAGTCAACGAACAGTAATGCATTACTAAAACCCATGACACGATACCTAAGAGGTTTTCTAAAATTATTTTAAAATGCCTTTAACCCTATATTAAACACCCAGTTCACAAGACTCATAACTACAACGTTATGGTGAAACAAAACAAAATCTATATTTCAAAACAAACAAGTGGTTTAGTCAATGTATATTGGAAAAAGTTTTGTAAACACTCAAGTCCACAAGACTAATTAAATTAGTAACTGTCAGGTTGCCCGAGTGGTTGAGGTGTTTGACATAAGATCAAATATCCTGTACAAGGAAGCAAGGGTTCGAACCCCTTACCTGGCATTACTATTGCCTGAACATTGCTTGACGACACTGTATTATTATGATACTCGGTACACGATTGATAGTAGGCGCAATAGATAGTAGGCGCAATTGATAATAGACGCAATTGATAGTAGGCGCGATTGATAGTAGACGCAATTTATAGTAGGTGCAATTGATAGTAGGCGTAATTGATAGTGGGCGCGAATGATTGACTAAGACTGTGATAGTGGTAGCTAACCTCACCTAACCTAACCTTGTCAGGTGACTTGTTCTACAAGTTAAGACTTGCTTTAAGACTGGCTATGACGTCATAGATGGATTAGGGTGGGACTTTTCATTAAACCAAAATATTTTCCTTATTTGCCAGCCTCCCCCCCCCCCATACATCCACTTTTGCACCCACTTTTGCACCAACATTTGCACCCACTTTTGCACCTACATTTGCAACCACTTTTGCACCCATGCTTGACAATTGATATGGAAGTATCAACATAGATATGGTAAGCCATATGCATACTATAAAGGATATACATATATTGTAAAACGAACCAAAAAAAATGGAACTGTTCTTTGACGTTGTTCAAAACATTGTCCAAAACCGTGTCGAGGTGAGCTGAAAAGTAAAAATAGTGAGGTCTTAAGTGTGAGTGATCATCAATGTAGTGTAACAGATAAAACATCATTGCTGTTTAAAAAAACTCTTCAAAATGCTAAAACACTAGTAAAAAAAAGATATTGCAGCTCAAGATAGTGGATTGTTTGTTAAAACGCATTTATCATCTCCTCAGAAAGTCGTGTTAGGACAGTTGTCAATGTCTGAAAAGCTCCCAACACTATCACTGTGCAAAATGTGGTATTGCAAAAGGATCAAAAAGGACTATATAGTAATAGTGATGATGATTATAATGATGATGATAATGATAATGTTTATGATGATAATGATGATGATGATAATAATGATGATAATGGTAATGCTTTGTTTACACCAAAAAAAAATCATAAGTTAAATTTGTCTACTGGAACAATCCGAGTAAGCTAATCCGGCGGCTTCAGCAATTGCATGTCTGTAAACGGGCTGGTTATACTGAATATGAGGAAGAACAATTGGATACAGAAAATGAGCTTCGTCGTGCCAAAATTATTGTGTAATGGATCCACATAACCGCTTAAACTATTTATTAACAATGCATGTAATATTTTCTACCACTTGCTATCACTTTGCTCTCACTTTTGCTGTCACTTCAAACTGTACATCTATACTAATATAATAATGCTGAAGAGTTTGTGTGTTTGTGTGTTTAAACGCGCTAATCTCTGGAACTACCAGTCGGATTCGAAAAATTATTTTTGTATATGATAGCCAGATTCTAGAGGAATAGTTTAGGCTATGTTAAATTTCGGACAGACCACTCCATTCCTTGCATTTAGGACCTTTGGCACAAATCTACACCGTTTAACCAATCTGAACCAAAATTGGTATACTTAACCTATGGATCCCTGCGAGTAACACTATCTACAAGAAATTTATGACAGACCAGTCCATTCCCTGCATTTAGGCCCTTTGGCTCAAATCAACACCGTTTCACCTATCTCAACCAAAATGTGTATACTTACCCTTTCTAACCCTGCGAGTAACACTGTCTGCATGAAATTTAGGACAGACAACTCCATTCCCTGCATTTAGGACCTTTGGCTCGAATCTACACCGTTTCACCGATCTGAACTAAATTTCACATACTTACCCTTTGGATCCCGACGAGTGACAATGTCTGCTTGAAATTTCGGACAGATCACTCCATTCCCTGCATTTAGGTCCTTTGGCACATATCTACACCGTTTCACCGATCTGAACCACATTTTGTATACTTGCCCTTTGGAACCCTGCGGGTGACACTGTCCACTTTAAATTTCGGACAGACAACTCTATTCCCTGCATTTGGGCCCTTTATCACAAATATACACCTTTCCTCCTAATTGCACCAAATTTTACTTACACTTTGAAACCCTTCTGGTAACACTGTCCACTTCATATTTTGGACAACGCTCACCATTTCCTACATTTCGAATAACAAACAAACTGAACTTGAAAACCGCGTATTAACGCCCTAGAACCATTCATGTCCGTAGTAGTGTAACTGTAAGAGTATTTTAATAAGTCCATTGTTGACTGGCAATTCGGGCTGCATGACGTCGCCGCCCATACCTATGTTCTGGTGCAGAATTGCGAAAATACTTAAATCTGGCGCAGCTTATAAATTGCAGTCACGGGGAGTAATTAGTGTAAAAAGATTTCTTAGGCCCCTTAAAACAGTTATCATCATGAACATATTATGCCTCTGTATAAGTGCAATGGTGTTGGTGCAGTACGTTGAGGTTATCAGCTGCAATAAGCGTTGGTGCTTTCAAATTTACCTTAATTTATTCCGAAACTTATCGTTGAGCGATATGTGGCGGTAAATGATACTATTCTACCTCAGGAGCTCGGGACAGCCGAAGTTTTCCATAGTGTTCATGATTATTTTCCTACGGCGCTATGCGACAAAAGACGACACTATCGGTCTCTACATTTCTAACAGCCAATGAGATATAGGCCTTAGGCAGTGTCTTATTTCACTTACTCCTCTTTCTAAAGATATTTTTAAATTTGTTTGTAAATTACATGTGTCAGTGCTGTAGTTAGTAAATAGCCGTTTCCATATTCATTATTATCATAACGGGAAAATGACCTGAATGTTACGTCCATTATACTGTACTACTTATCACCCCCACTACAACCACCACCACAAAAAGTTATATTAAAAATATTTCTTTTCTGTTAGTTTAAGTATCATGTGCCAGTTCTGTAGTAGTATTAATATTATCATCCATAAAACAATTAAATTCACCGGGCGAAGCCGGGCATTACTGCTAGTATTAAATATAAAGCCAACGCTAAATGATTTTATTATCAGAACAGTTATAACCTTTGTAGTGATCAAATCATACTAACAGGTTAGTTGCTGCTATGGAACTTAATACAACTAAAAAAGGTAAACAATGTGTACTCTATAAAGGCTACTCTTATAACTATAATCGTCAAAATGTAAAAGAAATAATATTTTGGCAATGCTCAAAAGAGAGGTCAAAAAGATGTCGAGGCAATCTAAAAAGTAGAAATGGTGAGGTTTTAAGTGTGAGTGATCATCAATGTGGTGTACCATATGAAACACTGTTAGTGTCAACAAAAAATCATGACAATGCTAAAAAGCTAGTACAAGAAAGAAAATGTTGCTACTCAAAATAGTGCAGTGTTTATTGAACAACATTTAACCCCCGTTGTAAAAGTTATGTTTAATCCATCTTCCACATCTCAAGAGTCATCTACATCACAGACTATGCAAAAGGTGTTGTTGTTGTTTTAAGGGGCTGAACTACAAGGTTATCTACTCTTCATATGCAAGAGGATCAAAAAGGACTAAATAGTAATAGAGAAAAGAGAAATGTATTTTGTATATAACTATTGTACAAGTACTTACATTAAATAAATAAAAATATTGTATGGGTATTGTCTGTTTTTCTTAATTGCTATCCCCACGTCCTACTATTAAAGCCATTGTTAACAATCAACAGGCTCTGACTATGTTCAGAAAGAGAGAGTGGTCTTAAGCAATACACTCTTACCATGGTTTGTGTATCGAGTATCATAATAATACAGTGTCGTCAAGCCATGTTCAGGCAATAGTTATGTCAGATAAGGGGTTCGAACCCTTGCTTCCTTGTACGGGAAATTTGATCTAAAGTCAAACACCTTAACCACTCGGCCAACCTGACAGTTACTAATTTCATTCGTCTTGTGGACTTGAGTGTTTACAAAACTTTTTCCATTGTACATTGACTAAACCACTTGTTTGTTTTGAAATATAGATTTTGTTTTGTTTTACAATAACATTGCAGTTATGAGTCTTGTGAACTGGGTGTTTAATATAGGGTTAAAAGCATTTTAAAATAATTTTAGAAAATTTCTTAGGTATCGTGTCGTGGGTTTCAGTAATGCATTACTGTTCGTTGACTAACATTTACCGTTACACAACATTATTTTGGTGAGCTCTACATGTTGTTGTTTGAGTCTTCAATCTTTTGACTGGTTTGATGCAGATCTCTATGCCTCCCTGTCCAGAGCTAATCGTTTCATCTCTATATAGCTACCACACCCTACATCCAAGGCTATCTGTTTAACATATTCTAACCTTGGTCTCCCCTACAAGCTCTTGGGTTCAATTCCTAGCTTTAACACAAAATTTTAAAAGTGGTATGATGACTAAAACAAGTCTACTCATTCTCGGGTGGTCCAAATAAGTAGACGGGGTTTGATTCACACCTCAACTATAGAGCACCATGTTTTTTTAAATTTCTTAAAATAATGATAGCCATTTGTTCATTTTTAAATTTCAAACATTGCAATTTGTTAATTTTCCATTTGCATTTTTTTAAATGTCAGTTTGAAGTTTTTGAATTTCATGATATGGAAACATGGATTTTTTAATTTCTTGTTTACACATTCTTTTAAATTTTGTATATGTCAAAAGTTCACATTTACGAAATATGATTTTTTCATTTTAAGTTTTTTGTAAATGGTGTTAAAGTGAGTGCTTGACCATGGTGATGGTACAGTCTGTCTATGGGTTTGCAAAACATAGAGTTCTACTACTACTACAGGTAATGCTGTTTTACTCTCTCTCTCTTTATGTGTAGTCATACATTCACACAACCATGCCTGTCTTTGAGAACAAACACAACCACTCCATTTATCCCCAAAAACATTCTTGACAAGTACACTCATCCCAAAGAACTTTTAGTTATACATTTAACATTTACCATTACAAAAAAGAAAAAAAATGGTTTTCACTACTTACAAAAAATCACTATTTACAATTACAAAAATGAATATTTACAAAATACTA
The DNA here is from genome assembly GCA_946902985.2 of Meconema thalassinum. Classification (NCBI taxonomy): domain Eukaryota; kingdom Metazoa; phylum Arthropoda; class Insecta; order Orthoptera; family Tettigoniidae; genus Meconema; species Meconema thalassinum. The sequence goes on along the minus strand of OX336389.2, from coordinate 64,741,040 downwards.
AATCTACTTAATCTACTGGTTACAAAAAGCCATGTATCTAAACAATAAACTATAGAAAACACACCTCCTCCGCGTGGTTGTAACCCCATGATAGGCTAATGCGTAGGTCATTCGTCTGCACACATTTGTTATCCATGGAGGCAAAAGTGCATTTTCTCTGCTCTACAAGATACAAATTATGGTTGCTGGATTGTATCCTGCACTATTTATGCGACATAGCTTTGCCAGTTCATAAAACCACTAGGTAGTTCTCTACAGATGGCGATTTCACCACTGCTCTATCTACGCCTTTTTTTTTTGGCTTCCTTACAGTTTAGTGTGCGACAGGCAGCATTAACTGTATATCAAACCCAGTCCACCTTTGTATTTGTAATCCAAGTAATAATTTGAAATGAGACAAGTGTAATCGGGTTTAAACATTATCTCTGCTTTTTTTTATTTGTCTATGACATGCATATTAACCTAAAATCAAACCCTAGTCTACCTTATTGAAAGGCTAACAGCTTAACCACTGAGCCACCATACCCTTCTTTCTTAGTTTGATTCGTTCTAGGCCTTAGAGCTGGAAATCGAGTTAAGATCTCCAGTGCAAGAGGCACATGTGCTCGCCACTGCAGCACAAACTGGTTAGCTGGTAACATTAGACAACCGAAAATGATTGTATATCTGTTAGCCAAGCATTTCTGTCATTTGCCAACTGTGTGAGCACTGCCAGCAAGACAGTTTAGTTTAGAACAAGGGACTGTGTGTGTGTATAGATTATTAGCGTCAAGTATTTAAAGCTTGTTGTGTGTAGCGACCATCTTGTCCCAGTAACCACTGAGCAAGTGTTAACAGTCAACACATAAAAGGAAGGAAGCTTGTAGTTTAACGTGACCGTTAATCTTGAGATCATGAGCCACGGGACCTCCTTTTTACGTGGAATCCGAACCACAGGACATGGCATTTCACTTCGAAAATATTTCACATGCATTGAACGGGAATCGAACCCGGACCGCCTTCAACACATAAAACAGCATAGGATAGTTGTATGTGGTTCATTTACTTGGGTGTGTGCATTAAGACCATGCACTAGCTTCACCGTACCCTCTATAGGTAGAGCGTTATCCCTTTCCTTTTTGACATCACCAATGACCACATCAACCCACAAGTTTTACACTTAAACCCTTGGCTTGTTTTCGATTAGGTTTGGTTCAGTTTAGTTGGATTTGATTCAGCTTGGTTCAGTTTAGTTCGATGTAGTCTCCATTTTGTGTTTTAGCTATCGTCTTTAACCAATCAATTAAAGATAGTCTACTCTTAATTCTTGAATCGATAAATCAGATTTTGTGTACACCGTTTGTTATTTATTAACCCATGCCTGCATCCTATACTCTCTCTGTACTGCAGTTTCATCTGAAAACAAGTTTCAATGGTGAAAGACTTGTCAGTCACCATACATGTAGCCTACAATAATTCTTTCTCTACCTACCTATGTTGCAACTGTGGTTCATGTTCTTGGGTGTGTGCATTAGCACCATGCACTTGCTTCACTTTTCCCTCTATAGGTAGAGCGTTATCCCTTTCCTTTTTGACATTACCAATGACCACATCCACCCACAAGTTTTACACTTAAACCCTTGGCTTGTTTTCGATTAGCTTTGGTTCGGTTTAGTTGGATTTGATTCAGCTTGGTTCAGTTTAGTTCGATGTAGTCTCCATTTTGTGTTTTAGCTATCGTCTTTACCAATCAATTAAATATAGTCTACTCTTAATTCTTGAATCGATAAATCAGATTTTGTGTACACCGTTTGTCATTTATTAATCCATGCCTGCATTCTATACTCTCTCTGTACTACAGTCTGATCTGAAAACAAGTTCCAATGGTGAAATACTTGTCAGTCAACATACATGTAGCCTACAATAATTCTTTCTCTACCTAGCTATGTTACTTCACTCACAGTAAACATCTCACATGTTCGTATCCGCTTATTAGTTTATAAAATATCATGTCGATGACCTTGATGTATTGGGTATTTTGGGTAAATTCATTGGTCATGGGGAGGGTTAACCATTCTAAGTCCTATGACACCTCACTCGACCCTATCTGATGATTAGTTTATAAAATCTTAGGCCGATGACCTTGCTGTTTTGGGTCTTTTGGGTAAATTCATTGGTCATGAGAAAGGGTTGACCATCCTGAGTCCTATGACACATCACTTGACCCTCTCTGATTATTAGTTAGTGAGATATTAACAAAAGTGTAGTTAGGCCCTTTTGACAAAAATGAATAATAGGCTACATTCAAAAACAGGGCGTCAACCCAAGTCCAACGACCCCTCATACAAGCCCCTAGCCTTATTGGTTCATGAGATATTAAAAAGCCGATGGCCTATTAGTTTTGGATCTTTTGGTTATTTTAAAAAAATAACTTATCTATAAATCATTATTCAAAAAGCCCGCCCTCCTGCAAAAAAAACAAGTGCGCATGCGTAAAAACAAAAATGTTAAATCATAGTGGCATCCGACCGTACATATGTATTTTGTGTGGAACAACGTTTAATTTCATCATAGCATCGAACCGCTTACATGTTGTACTTGAAAAGCAATGTTTACCTAAAAATTATTCTTTCATCCCCTAGTAGGAGTAGATTTTATTTTGGGGTGAAAATAAGTTGTCCAGATGAAAAAGGGCGTTAACCCGAGTCCTACGACACCTCATTTGTCAAAATCCAGCCATGGGTTCAGGAAATACCAACAAAAGTGTAGTTATGCCCTTTGTCAAAGGTTAAGTTAAGCTACGGCCGCCATCTTGTTAGGTTAGGCTAGGTTAAGTTAAGCTACGGCCGCCATCTTGTAGGAGGAAAGCATTACGAGGGTATATAACGCCTAAAAAAACTCTACTTATATATTTAATTTTAATTTTTTAATTATGCTTATATAGATTTAATTTTGATATTCTTTATTTAATTAATTAATTAATTTCGAATTTTTACAATTATTTTCATAATTTTTAATAGTTAGGCCTATGTTTATTCTTTTAATTTTCATATTCCTTTTATTATTGCAATTTTATTTTTATGATATTTATTTCTATATTTATATTTTATTTTTACACTTTAATGTTTTTAGTTTTAATTTTTCTAAATTTTATCCAGCACATTATGTCAAGTAGATACGTATCTATACTATTTTTAGAAATACTTACACTTTGGTATGAAAACTCTCCGAAATTTGACTGAATGATTCAACCATCTGCATCTTTGAAAGCATAAACTGTCCTTATGACAGGTGGTTAATATAGAGACCACTATCCCATAAAGGGTTAAAGATCCCCGAGTGGTAAAACACTTTGTCCTGCTGCGTGAAGATGTCCGTAACTACCTGTTGCACATTCTCATCCGACAGGAATCGTCGACCCTTCAAGGCTTTTTTAAGGGAACGAAGGCGCGATAATCACACGGGGGAGAGATCAGGAATAAAGGGTGTAAGCTCGAGTGTCTCCCACTACAGTTGGCGTACCTTCTGCGTTACGACCTTTGCGGTATGGGGACGTGCGTTATCATGAAGCACCAGCACCCTTGTTGCAGTTTTCCCGGACTTTCACCTTAATTGCACGCCGTAATTTCTCCAGTGTAGCGCAGTACCGTATTTTAGTGATGGAGACACCAGGTTCCTTGAAATCAATAAGCAATTATTCCCGGTAATGAAAGAACAGGGCGAGCATCACCCTTCCAGCGGATGGTTGGCTCTTGAACTTCTTGGGACCAGGGGACGATGGATGTCACCACTGTGTCATTGACGGTTTCGATTCCGGTTCCCAGTGGAGGCACCAACTTTCGTTGCCTGCAACAATGCACTCCAGGAACAAATTATCTTCAACATTCTTTTTTTTTTAGCATATGGCTTTTAGTGCCGGGAGTGTCCGAAGACATGTTCGGCTCGCCAGAGTTAGTAGCTGCTTCTATGCGGACACCCATAGGGTGCGCTACAAGTACCGACGCGTGTGGAGTGTTGTATGGGAAGGAAAGTGTGAATGTAAGGACGAGGAATCGGAAGGTAGCGGCTGTGGCCTATAGTTAGGGACCAACCCCGGCATTTGCCTGGAAGGAAAATGGGAAACCACAGAAAACCATCTTCAAGGTTGCCGGCGGGGGGATTCGAACCTCCACGTCTCCCGGATGGGAGCGACTGCCTGCAGCCACGCCGTAACAACCACTGCTAACTTACCCGGTTCTTTAACATTGAAACGCATCAGGTGCAGCAGGCGAACAACTTCTTGTTCAGCATTCAACGCCCGGGGTATCGCTGCAGCAATGCCCTCAAACGGAAACTTTTTTATCACGCCTTAAATTTGCACTTTCCAGCCACCGGGTCTGTGTCTTGGTTGCGAACAGACCACATTGATCATTTTTAGCCTACTTTTCACATTTTGCAAAAGGAAAAAGTAGACTTATGAGATCGGGCAAATGTGTGTCTGTCTGTCTGTCTGTCCTTCTGTCTGTCTGTCTGTCTGTCTGTCTATCTGTCAGGCTGTGTGTGTGTCCCCCTCCTATCAACTCCTAAACGGCTGCAGCAATCGAAACAAAATTTGGTAGGAGTAAAGATCTATACCTGAATATCTCACGGCCATATTTGAAAATGATGTCAGTGCTACCAACTGATGAATAACTGCAGTAGAAATTTGAGCTCCATGTTGGATATCATGGAAGGTATGAATGGGAGCTATTTCAAAATTGGCACACGTATATATAATAATATTGCAGTTTAATTTCCAGGAGGCCATGCATGGCAGTGTTGCCAAAATTATTATAAGCCTGCTCATAGGTCCAAATTTTAAATGCATATAACTTCTACACTATCAATTGGATTTCAACCAAATTTCGTATGTGCTATGTGTACATAAACAGATATGACTGAGCGTATTCTTAAAAGCCATCAGGGCTGCCAACTGTTAATAAATGCTCTCATTTAAAAAAAAAAAACCATATATCGGAAAGTATGCAAGCCGACAGCTTTAAACTATGCACACGTATAGTACCTGACATTCTATATTAATTTGGAGTAACTTATATACGTCAGTGCTACCAACATGATTCTAAGCCTGCTGAGAAGTCCAACTTTAAATACATGTAACTTCTAAACTATCATTTGGATTTCAACCAAATTTCGTGTGTGCTATGTGTACCATAAGAGATATGACTATGCCGATTCTTCAGAGTAACCAGGGATGCCAACTGTTAATAAATACTGTCTCTATTTTTGTTACCCTAATATATCAGAAAGTATGCAAGCCAATAGCTCTAAACTTTGCACACGTATAGTACCTGGCATTGTAGGTTAATTTGGAGTAACTAATAAACGTCAGTGCTGTCAACATGATTCTAAGCCTACTGATAGGTCCAATTTTAAAATGCTAATCTATCTATTCAATGCTAATGGATTTCATTCAAAATTGACACAACAATAGATCATATTATTTCAGATTATTTCTGTCCAACACATGTATGTCATTGTTGCCAACATGATTTTACGCGCGCTGTTAGATCCAATGTTTAACTGCTTGTAACGTCCATGCTATCCATTGGACTTCAACAAAATTTGTATTCTGTACCTTAAGAGATGGAACTAAGAATATATTCAGTCACCAGGTCTGCCAACTGTGGTTCTCTATTAGGCTACATTATGCCAGGTATACAGTATTTCGGACTAATTAGAAATTTCGATATTACCAACTTAATTTCGTTATTATTCTAGATAGATCCATATAGATTAATCATTGGCATTATTCTTTAATTTTAAGAAAAGTAGGCTCTTTAGTTCGTCAAGGAACTTCTTGTTTTAAATATATTTCTTATTGCAAATGTTGTGTAATAAAACTAGAGGGGTAGCTATTAATGCTGAAGCGGAGCATATGGAAGGGGTTAAAAGGAAGAAGGAGGAGGAGAAGAAGAAGAAGAAGAAGAAGAAGAAGAAGTAAATGGTGCTAGATGAAAGAATGGTGAAAATCAGTGGCGGCTGAAGAATATTTGCTCTTGGTGTAGCACTATTTTCATTGGGGTTAAGGTAAAATACTGCTTGATATCAGAAAAAAAAAACTGTATTCAATTGCGCGGTAAAATGGATGTTCCTAATTTTTCACGAATGCCGCATTTCAGAGAATATCACTTTGTCATCGGATTAAATAGATTATAATTTAGTCTACACGAAAAACTTCACAAGAAGTTACTGTATATACGTTATATACGAGGGCGAGATACAACCACGAGTGCCACAAGTACGCGCAAATCACATTGCAAAACATCGGCAGTTGACGGAGCATCTCGCATTTCGGCTCCCTTGTTGCAATCAGCGGGCAACGACCAGCCGAGTTAACTGTTGGGATAGGACTAGCATCTCTGCCATGCCCTTCGCTATTGAGATATGGTCGGTGCATGGGCCTGGCAACGACCAAACGGACGAGCCCTCCCAGAGAGTTGGCTCGCTTCGATTTCTCAGATAGTTCACAGTAACTTACTATAGGATTTCCTGAATTATTAAAGAACAAAATTATGAATTCCTATACATATAAAAGGAAACGTACAGCTTTTATTACTAAAAATATTATTACGGTATTAATTGTTTTTCATGAATTAATCTGGTCGTTGTGCAACACTGCAACCTTATTACTAGCCACCATTGGTGAAAATCACAAAACGCTACGAGAATAACGGCGAAATAAGACAGTTTTTTGAAAACAATGCAATATGTACTGAAACTTAAGCTGTTGAGGACAATTGTAAATGCAGATTTTTTATGACAAATACTATAAATGTTTGCTATTATTCAATGTAAATAAAATGTGAATTTTGATATTAGGAGATAGGAATGTTATGTGAAAGATTAATTTAGATTGACAAGGCATGATGGCAGCTTTGTTTATTGCCCGAGTTGGTTTGTGAATAAGTTCGAATCACCCAGGTAGTAATTAAAACAGCTTTCTCTTTAAAATATTCGCTATCAGGATGACACCACCGAAATCATCCCCTACAGGTGCCATCTTGTCTGCAATAAGGGCAGCACCACCGAAATCATCCCCTACAGGTGCCATCTTGTCCGCAATAAGGGCAACACCACCGAAATAATCCCCTATTGGTACCATCTTGTCTGCAATAAGGGCAACACCACCGAAATCATCCCCTACAGGTACCATCTTGTCTGCAATAAGGGCAACACCACCGAAATCATCCCCTACAGGTGCCATCTTGTCTGCAATAAGGGCAACACCACCGAAATCATCCCCTATTGGTACCATCTTGTCCGCAATAAGGGCAACACCACCGAAATAATCCCCTATTGGTACCATCTTGTCCGCAATAAGGGCACCACCGAAATCATCCCCTACAGGTACCATCTTGTCCGCAATAAGGGCAACACCACCGAAATCATCCCCTACAGGTGCCATCTTGTCTGCAATAAGGGCAGCACCACCGAAATCATCCCCTACAGGTGCCCTCTTGTCTGCAATAAGGGCAACACCACCGAAATAATCCCCTATTGGTACCATCTTGTCCGCAATAAGGGCACCACCGAAATCATCCCCTACAGGTACCATCTTGTCCGCAATAAGGCAACACCACCGAAATCATCCCCTATTGGTACCATCTTGTCCGCAATAAGGGCACCACCGAAATCATCCCCTACAGGTACCATCTTGTCCGCAATAAGGCAACACCACCGAAATCATCCCCTACAGGTGCCATCTTGTCCGCAATAAGGGCAACACCACCGAAATCATCCCCTATTGGTACCATCTTGTCCGCAATAAGGGCAACACCACCGAAATCATCCCCTATTGGTACCATCTTGTCTGCAATAAGGGCAACACCACTGAAATCATCCCCTACAGGTGCCATCTTGTCTGCAATAAGGGCAACACCACCGAAATCATCCCCTACAGTTGCCATCTTGTCTGCAATAAGGGCAACACCACTGAAATCATCCCCTACAGGTACCATCTTGTCCGCAATAAGGGCAACACCACCGAAATCATCCCCTACAGGTACCATCTTGTCCGCAACAAGGGCAACACCACTGAAATCATCCCCTACAGGTGCCATCTTGTCTGCAATAAGGGCAACACCACCGAAATCATCCCCTACAGGTGCCATCTTGTCTGCAATAAGGGCAACACCACCGAAATCATCCCCTACAGTTGCCATCTTGTTCGCAATAAGGGCAACACCACCGAAATCATCCCCTACAGGTACCATCTTGTCCGCAATAAGGGCAACACCACCGAAATCATCCCCTACAGGTGCCATCTTGTCTGCAATAAGGGCAACACCACCGAAATCATCCCCTACAGGTGCCATCGTGTCCGCAATAAGGGCAACACCACCGAAATCATCCCCTACAAGTGCCATCTTGTCTGCAATCAGGACAACACCACCGAAATCGTCCTCTACAGGTACCATCTTGTCTGCAATAAGGGCAACACCACCGAAATCATCCCCTATTGGTACCATCTTGTCCGCAATAAGGGCAACACCACCGAAATCATCCCCTACAGGTGCCATCTTGTCTGCAATAAGGGCAACACCACCGAAATCATCCCCTACAGGTGCCATCGTGTCCGCAATAAGGGCAACACCACCGAAATCATCCCCTACAAGTGCCATCTTGTCTGCAATCAGGACAACACCACCGAAATCGTCCTCTACAGGTACCATCTTGTCTGCAATAAGGGCAACACCACCGAAATAATCCCCTATTGGTACCATCTTGTCCGCAATAAGGGCACCACCGAAATCATCCCCTACAGGTACCATCTTGTCCGCAATAAGGCAACACCACCGAAATCATCCCCTATTGGTACCATCTTGTCCGCAATAAGGGCACCACCGAAATCATCCCCTACAGGTACCATCTTGTCCGCAATAAGGCAACACCACCGAAATCATCCCCTACAGGTGCCATCTTGTCCGCAATAAGGGCAACACCACCGAAATCATCCCCTATTGGTACCATCTTGTCCGCAATAAGGGCAACACCACCGAAATCATCCCCTATTGGTACCATCTTGTCTGCAATAAGGGCAACACCACTGAAATCATCCCCTACAGGTGCCATCTTGTCTGCAATAAGGGCAACACCACCGAAATCATCCCCTACAGTTGCCATCTTGTCTGCAATAAGGGCAACACCACTGAAATCATCCCCTACAGGTACCATCTTGTCCGCAATAAGGGCAACACCACCGAAATCATCCCCTACAGGTACCATCTTGTCCGCAACAAGGGCAACACCACTGAAATCATCCCCTACAGGTGCCATCTTGTCTGCAATAAGGGCAACACCACCGAAATCATCCCCTACAGGTGCCATCTTGTCTGCAATAAGGGCAACACCACCGAAATCATCCCCTACAGTTGCCATCTTGTTCGCAATAAGGGCAACACCACCGAAATCATCCCCTACAGGTACCATCTTGTCCGCAATAAGGGCAACACCACCGAAATCATCCCCTACAGGTGCCATCTTGTCTGCAATAAGGGCAACACCACCGAAATCATCCCCTACAGGTGCCATCGTGTCCGCAATAAGGGCAACACCACCGAAATCATCCCCTACAAGTGCCATCTTGTCTGCAATCAGGACAACACCACCGAAATCGTCCTCTACAGGTACCATCTTGTCTGCAATAAGGGCAACACCACCGAAATCATCCCCTATTGGTACCATCTTGTCCGCAATCAGGACAACACCACCGAAATCATCCCCTATTGGTACCATCTTGTCTGCAATCAGGACAACACCACCGAAATCATCCTCTATTGGTACCATCTTGTTTGCAATCAGGAAAACACCACCGAAATCATCCCCTATTGGTACCATCTTGTCCGCAACCTGGAGCCTGGACGACGAGGGAGACACTGCAGTCTTCGCATAAGTGAACCAGCGTTGCGCGCGCTACTTGTGTTAGACAGACGTTATATTGTGAATACATTGTGAACGGAAACATTTATACTAATGGGCGAATTAGGAATGATGTTTATCTGCTGGACAACAATACAGCTAAGTCACAGGAGCACATGACCCCACGAACAGGAGAACGATGGAGCTGAGTCATGTCCTACCCACGCACTGTACCTGTCAAGCAAGCAGGCAGACAGCGTAGCACAAGTAAACAAAGAATAGTTCCCACCTTGACCAACGGCACTCGTAAGTTGAAAGGCTAATACGTGGCTAGAGCTTCCAGAGGTCCTGGAACTCTCGGCTCACCGGAAAATGTAATTCTGGTCTGAGGGACGGGGTACACTTATCCTCTTGAAGCAAAGCCGTGAGGGCTGGGTTCGATCCCTACTTAGCTATCCTAGAAATAGTTTCAGTGATTCTCACTTCTCCTCCAGGCATGGTACGTAACTTAAGATCAAGTCGCTTCCTTCCCAACTCTGCCTCAATTACAAATACACACATTACTAGAGATACCGCTATAACACAGGTTATCTGACAAATTCTACACACACTTAAGTACCGGTACCTAACTGAAAAGAAAACAACAACAATAAAAGAACAACTTTAGTTCGAAAGACCCAGGTTTCATTTCGCGGGCAGGCCGTGGGAATTGAACTTTATGTTACTGATTTTCTTCGGTATGTATGGCATCATCGTCGATCATTGCTTGCCACAGTGGGTGAGTGGTTATCGTGTCGGACTACCAACCCCCAAGCTTGCAGGTTCGCTCCTGGCCATGGTAAGTGATTTTTGAAAGGCGACAAAAAACACGGCACGCATGTCATACGTTGTTGGCATGTTAAAGAACCCATTTGAATTCAGTAGGCCGTGTTCATTATGGCAAAATTAATGCCAGCATTTTCCGCTATACTGTAGTGTTAAGGAGGTTAAACATCTAACCGCCTTGACTTTCATAGTGCTCCAAGGAACGACAAAATTCGACATGCAAGCTGCCCTCTAGGCGTGAAATAACAAAGCTTGCACCCGGCACTCGAGGCCGTACGATATTATTATTATTATTATTATTATTATCGTCGTTCATTTAAACCTCTTAAAGACACACAGGTCACCTACATCAGGGCATTCCAGGGGTAACACATTTTATTATTATTATTATTATTATTATTATTATTATTATTATTATTATTATTATTATTATTGAAACAAACTTGTAACGAACTCGAATTGTCTAACTCCCAGATTATTTGAGGTACTGGAGATACTCATCTCTTATTTAGAAAGAAAATCAATGATTCCTTGTTACAGAGTTCTTTAATTATTTAGATGTCCATTAATTGAGAGCCTTGACATGTGCGGTACATTACAAGTTCTCCAAGTTTCACCTTTTTTAAGATTTATTGCCTTTACTGCCTACGGTTAGATCATATTTTAATGCTTTTCTTTTCTTTTTCTTAGTCGTTTACCCTCCAGGTTGGTGGAACCCACGGACTCAGCGAGGGAACTCACCACTACCGCCTCTACGGGCAGTGTCCTAGAGCTGGGAACATCTAATCGGAGTGGATACAACTGGTGAGGTGAGATTGGCACCGCGCCCAGGCGGCCGCACCTGCAAAGCGAACAGGGGCCTCATGAGGGAAGATAATGGATGGTCAGGATGGATAGGCAAGAAAGAGGGAAGGAGGCGGCCGTGGCCTTGAAGAAGGTACCATCCCGGCATTTGCCCGAAGACGAAGTGGGAAACCACGGAAAACCACTTCGAGGATGGCTGAGGTGGGAATCGCACCCCCTCTACTCATTTGGAACACCCGAGGCTGCGCAGACCCCGTTCCAGCCCTCAGACCACTTTTCAAATTTCGTGGCAGAGCCGGGAATCGAACCCAGGACCTCCTGGGCGGCAGCTAACCATGCTGACCGCTACGCTACGGAGGCGACACATATTTTAATACTGCAGAACATAAAACAATCGCTACATGGATAATTTCCCTGGGTAAATGTGATGCCTTTGTCCTTATGTTCAATCATGATGACGCAAGGCTCACCTACATCAGGGTTCTCCTGGAGTCATGCGTCATTATTGTTATTAATATACAAGGTTGTGAGCAACTAGGGAGCGTGATTGAACCTAGTTAACATATGAATATGAATTGCCTTCCTTCCTTTCTGTTGTCTTTGCTACTTTTCAGTCGGTCAACATGATTGTGTCCAATGAATTGGGCGGTTATAAAATTATAAATATGTAAACACACTCCTGGGAAAAGTTGCATGTATTAGTTTATCAAACTTAAATGGGCAATTAAGAATTACGCGTTTCGACTCTCATGTGGCCATCATCAGATCCTGATCACTGTTTAAAGGTTAATTTTCACTATTGTACATTTACCACTGTGGTTCAATAGCACGTCGTTAGATGAAGCAAAATAATAGCGACTTTTAATTTTCAAGATGGCGGCCGGGTGTAGTATTACAACGTAATAGTGGATCATTCAGAATGTAATTGCACAATTAAAACGGTGTCTTCCTGATTGCGGTCATTCCAGATTGCGTTCACCTCATTAGTAGTCCTGATTGCGGTCACTTTCATTTTAGGGAAGAGCTATAAACATTCCAGCGTCCAGATTGCGATCACTTTCCTTGGGAGACCTGTCCGGACCCTACGCACTTGCAGGAGTACCTTACCTTGACCACATCATTGAGGGCAAAGTAATGGGAAAGCTTCCTTCAAAAATACCATCATATAATTTGAGTAGTTTTAACAGTGAACTTATTGATTTTGACTTATCAAAAGTCACAGATTTCAAATCTGGGATGTTAATAAACCTAAAACTTCAAATGTTTGATTTTGTGTGTAGGAGGGGGCGCGGACAAACATTGTTCACAAAGGGGATTTAGAATCAAACGCAGAACAAATTACTTTTACGAGAAGAATTTTTCGAGGTAATGACAAGAATATTTTTCACGTTATACAGTACCCATTGTAAAAATAGATATCTCGTGCCTCAAATGGGAGAGGAGGGGCAGAAATTAAATATTATACCCTGCAAGTATAAAATTTCCCGTTACAACAATTTTGTTTTAAGTGAAGGTCGTCGATTCCGATCCTGAAACGTTTCTATTTTTAAGACTGAAAATGTTATAATCATTGCTTTACGAGGTGCTGTCAGATTGGGAGGGACTTGACTTTTTTAAGCGAAGTTTTATGGGGTGTGCTCAGCTGAACACTGAACTGTATTCTTTGGTTAGGTAGTGAAATATCAATTTCCCCTTGTTATCCACAAAACTTACGGAAGGTATGAGTCAGTCGGGAAGAACCAAGAACCAAGGACCGGTCTCCCAAGAAAAGTGATTGCAATCTGGACGCTGGAATGTTTATAGTTCTTCCCTAAAATGAAAGTGACCGGAATCTGGACTGCTAATGAGGTGAACGCAATCTGGAATGACCGCAATCAGGACACAACCATTAAAACGAATCTTAGTAAGATAGAAGTACAGTGAGATTCCTTCTCCGGAGCGGGGCCAGCGCAGCGGCCAGCCCAGGCGCGCGCACGGCTTCCGCCAGCCAACCGAAGTCGGGCTGCAGATAGAAACATTAACCTCAACCTAACGAGGCGAGCTAACCAGGGTCACTAAACTTTCATCAACGAGGGTGTGAAGTAACAGCACACAGATAAGAAGGTAACATAAACAGCTTCCTGCAAGATTTAATTAAAGAAGCACAGATGTTTTTTTATTTTCTTATTTCTTGGGAATCTGGATGACCTCACGTCACCAGTTAAAGGTTAGAACTTATCTGTTCACAGAAGATGCTGGAAATATTCTCCTTCAGCTGACAGACAGTAACTTTGGAAGTTACATCGTTACATTATGTAGCTACTCCTGCACCCCCCCCCCCCCCCCTTGCGTGTTTACTGTAATTAATAGAAGCACGGACCTAAGCCCGTTTGATGTTTAATTGTGGGGCAATTTAAATACAAAGTGTACAGATCAATT